>CM044434.1:126033528-126059200 GCA_024363595.1 Xenopus borealis
ACTTACCTGTTGAAGAGTCAGACGAAAAAGTCATTTGGTGGATCAAGTGGGAACAATACATAGTTTACATAGTACCTTTTTGCCTACCTTGTCTACTGCTAGTTCCAGCAAGGGTTGCCACCTGGCCGGTAAAAATGTTGCTTGATGCCAATGTTATTTATAGGGAAAAAGCATAAAAACATAGGAAGGCCGGTATTTTTTTTACAGAAAAGGTGGCAACCCTAGTTCCAGCCCCATGTTACAGTATGGACAGAGTCACTACCTTACACATATACGTGATTTGTGGACTGGAAGTCAGCACACTAACTGGAATTCATTATTTCAGTAGGACCCAGGGCACATTATTCATGCATTTTTAAAAGCATTATGTACCTAAAAATGTCATTCCCAGAGGCATTTTCAGGAAAAATTTGTGCTTCTGCAGTGCTGGGGTGCAATTCTCCAACAGATTAATACAGTAGAACCCCCATTTTACCTTTTTCAGGGGACCAGAAAAAAATGGTGTAAAATCAGGGAAAACTTAAAATCAGGGAAATGTATTATGCATAATATATAGGTGGGACCACAAAACAACAATGTAAAATGAGGGAAAACTTAAAATCAGGGGATGTAAAATGGGGGTTCTACTGTATGTTAATGGAACAGTTCTGTGTAAACAGGGTAAACAGGCTGTGCAAAATAAAAAAATTTTCTAATATAGTTAGTCAAAAATGTAATGTATAAAGGCTGGAGTCACTGGATGTCTGATATAACAGCCAGAATCCAACTTCCTGCTTTTCAGCTCTTTAACTCTGAGTTAGTCAGTGACTATAAGGGGGGGCACATGGGACATAACTGTTCAGTGAGTTTGCAATTGATCCTCAGCATTCAGCAACAGTTAGGACTAGGGTTGCCACCTTTTCTGGAAAAAAATACCAGCCTTCCTATGTTTTTGTGATTCTTCCCTATAAATAACATTGGCATCAAGCAACATTTTTTTACCGGTCAGGCCAGTAAAATGCCGTCTAGGTGGCAACCCTAGTTATGATCCATGTGGCCCCTCTCAAGTCACTGATTGGTTACTGCCAATCAGTGGAAACCAAGAGAGCTAAAAATCAGGAAGTAGTGTTCTGGCTATTATGTTAGACATCCAGCCTTTATATATTACATTTTTGTCTAACTACATTAGAAACATTTTTTATTTTGCACTGTCCGTCTACCTATCAGGAAGCTGTTATCTGGTTACCTTCTCATTGTTCTGTTGTTAGGCTGCTGGGTGGGGGAAAGAGGGGTGGTGAAATAATTCCAACTTGCAGTACAGCAGTAAAGAGTGACTTAGGAGCACAAGTCACATGACTTGAGGCAGCTGGGAAATTGACAATATGTCTAGCCCCATGTCAGATTTCAAAATGAAATGTTTGCTCTTTTGAGAAATGGATTTCAATGCAGAATTCTTCTGGAACAGAACTATTAACTGATGCTTTTTTTCCCCCATGACAGTATCCCTTTAAGGTGCTGTGAAGCCCTGCTGCTTACCCCTAGCACTGCTTGTAGTTCTTGAATGCTGCATACAATTTGTATCTTGGTGGTGTTGCTGCTGTTCTGCAAAGAAGACAACATTTCTAAACTTTCAGTAGCTTTGTATTGATACAGATGATTTCTAATGTAAAACTACTGAAACATATCAAGTGCATTATCTACTGTAAAAACTGTGCTGGTTTAGTGATCAAGTAATAAGGCAAGGGGTTTTGTAATGTAGCGTAGTCGAGTAGTCCAGTTCCTATACAAGAAATGCAGTCTTGCTTCATTGCAGTGTACCCTATGCTGTTAGCCTTAGAACACATTCATAAAATAGTGAAATGTCAGCATTTCAGTTCAGTTAATAAAAATACAATTTTTCTCCCGTTTGCTATAGAAACTTTAGAGAGAATTAACTGAGATGTATGTTATTACAGAACTGGGCAACCTGTGGCCTGGAACTCAAACTCCCAATATAGCTCTGCTGATGAACTTAGTGTAGGGTTGATGGTTGTTATATTTATGACTGATGTCCATTTCATTTCATTTGTGCCATCTTTTAAAGGCTAACTAATAATAATTCCAAATTATCTCCGATGTATTGCTGAGTCCTTTATTTTTTTTTAACGAGTAAACATAGAATATACATTTCCCCAAAATAAATTTAGCATTTTTGTAACATTCCACAAATGTTTACAAACAAACAAATTTCAAAACATTTCATACAATGCATGGCTGCTTAGAATATCCCCATGTTCCTTTTGCCAAATCGTAATCTGCCAGGTGGATTATTTATATAGCCGGCATCATAATAGTCAAAGTGGCAACCTTATTTTCAACATTTACTGTAACGTAACTGAATTTTAAAAGGTAGAAAAGTATAATTCAGAGTTAATATTGTGAACAGATCCCTGGCCTCTGAAAATGTAAATAAATCGATTAAAATAAAATAAGGAAATGTTCTGCCATGTTGTCTTTAACCTATTGCTTCTTTTCCTCTGAAATATTTGCCTTTGTTTCTCAGGAAGGAAAGTGCACTGAGCTGATAATTAAAATGGACCTCAGTTTTTGATATAGGTTATTTCTAGCAAATCATTCACCCTCGTTAATGTTGCTTCAATGACCTCCCTGAAGATGAACGGTCAGATCCAGGCAATCACTGAAAATTAAATTGAACTACACAGCACTGCTTTGCCATTCACATTTCATAGGTCTGAACCAGTGGAGCTTCTCCAAGGAGACCTGCAAATCCATTCAAGCTTCTCACATTCCTATTTACAGAATTCCTTGGTGGAAATGTAAGCGGAGTCATTTAAAAATCATTAGAGGGTTGTGATCAATAAAATCAGCAAAGGAAAGTGGAATTAAAAAGGTCTCTGTGTCAAATCAGCCAAGATAAATGGCCGTCTTCTGATATAGTTTGTGAAGGCCATGGCTTATCCCTAATGGAATGGGGGTGGGGTGTAATTTATTATTATTATGCAGTATATGGTTGTGTTCAGAATAATAGCAGTCCTGATCAATAACTGTTTTTGGTAGAACTTATATTTCTACATTGCAATTTATTTTCGAATAGGTTTAGTAGAGAGAAAACCAACAGATCCAACAGTCATGACATACATGCTGCTAATTCTGTGTAATTGAATCATTAATTGAGGCTTGTTCCAAATAATAACTGTTCAAAATAATAATAGCAGTTTAATTAGTGAGGTCATTCACAAACACTGAATTCAAGTCACAGTACAGTGTGAAGACAGTGAAGCATGGTGGCACAAGCATCATGATATGGGGATGTTTCTCATGGTGTTGGACCTATTTATCACATACCAGGGATCATGGATCAGTTTCAATACATCAAAATACTTGAAGAGGTCATGTTGCCTTATACCGAAGAGGAAATGCCCTTGAAATGGGTTTTCAACAAGACAATGACCCCAGTAAATGATCAACATCTTTGTTCCAGACCAATAAGATTGACGTTATGGAGTGGCCAGCCCAATCCCCGGACCTTAATCCAATAGAAAACTTGTGGGTGACATAAAAAATGCTGTTTCTGAGGCAAAACCAAGAAATGCAGAAGAATTGTGGAATGTAACAGGTGCCAGAAGTTGGTGGACTCCATGTAACACAGATGTGCAGCAGTTCTCAGACACACTGATTATACAACTAAATATTAGTTCACTGATTCAAAGGAAAGCAACATCTTGATACATTTTTCACTTTATACAGTATTGAAATAAAAGCTATTACAAGAACTGAGCTTTATTCACTTTTTTAAACACACTACTATTGAGTATATTGGTGGAACCACAAAACATTGTGAGAGGGGAAAACTTATAATGGGACAGACTAATCATGGGATTAAAAAGACTTAGGATGGCCATACATTTACTCATACTCAGTCTCAAAAACACATAAAAATACAGGTTTATTTGGATAAATGATGGTAAAATCATCATGGAAATATTCTGCTTCAATGCAGAAATTATATTTACACATCTATAGCTGTAACATGACAAAGGTGCACACAATTCTTAACATCAACAGACAGTTCATAGAGAAAGTGTCTCTAGACAACGAGCACTTGGAGGATATGTGGGCAGAACTCCTCCTCATCAAATAGGACAATCATACACATGGATTTCCTGATCATCACTGACAGAGACAATTTTAGATCCATTCTTGCCCCAAACCTGCTGCTTTAGAATGACTGGTGAGTACACAAGTATAGCTTGACAAAAGGCCACAGATAGGCCTGAAACGTTGCTGACCGGGTACTGCCATGTATTTTGAATAAAGGCATATTTTACTTTTTTGGCAGTACACAAGTATAGTGCAAGTTGAGTCTGAAATCATGCATTGCAAGGCAGCTGTGGGTAGACACTACCAGAACAAAACTGCATGGTTACAACTCCTGTATGTAAAGGACTTAACCATGTCTCAGAAAACTACTTAAAGTGGACCCGTCACCCAGACACAAAAATCTGTATAATAAAAGTCCTTTTCAAATTAAACATAAAATCCAATTTCAAATTTTTATTAAAGCATTCATAACTGTTTTAAGCTCATTTAAAAATCTCAGCTGTCAATCAAATATTCTCTGCCCCTCCTCTATGCCTTAGGCATAGAGGCGGGGCACATAATTACTTTCACTTTCCATTCAGCACTTCCTAGATGTCACTGCTCCCCACACATTCTTCCCATTCTCTTAACCATTTAATTGTGTAACCAGGGCATGGAGATAGACATCGGGTCAACCATTCTGGTGCACAAACAAGATTTTGAGACAATGCAAGACCTGCCTTAATAACAGTGTCCACAAAATGGCTCCTGCCTGCTTGCTATAATTATGAATTCCCAAACTGAAGAAAACAAGATTAAAATAATCTATATAGTGTAATTAATGTTCATTTTGCTTGACTAATATGATAAAATATGATTTTGAATATTTTTTTTGGGTGACGGGTCCACTTTAAACACCTTCCTCATACACTTCACATACTTTGTCACTAAAGTTAATCAGCCAAACCAGAAAACCAGGCTGGAAGGTGACCTAGTTCAGTGGACTGGCTTAGTGGCCAATAACTGAACAGCACAACCCAAGTTATCTATACTGTGTGTATATTGTATATACTGTCGTGCAGGGCCGTCATCAGGGGGGGGACAGGTGTCCCGGGGCTGAAGGGGGGCCTGGCAGTGCTGCAATGTTCAAAGATCCGGGCCTCCCCTTATGAGCGCAGAAGCGTGCACTCCTTACGAAGTCCTGAGGCAGAATGTGGAAGTGCCGTACATATACGAAGTCCTGAAGAGGTGGAAAGACCCGAAGTCCCGAAAGGAGCCGACACTGAAGTCCTGAAACGGCGAAAAGAACGGAAGTCATGAAAACAGCTATAATTGAAGTCCTGAAGCCACAAGTTCAATTCTACTGACTCTACTGACACCAATGTGGGTTTTTTAATCCCCTGGCCATTTTTATTTTAATACTCTATAGGCCCCTGCCACCAATTTAAAAAAAATATATATATTTTATGGGGCCCCAATTTTTTTTTTTAACTTGTAAGTGGGGGGGCCTTGGCGACAAAGTTTAAAAAAAATATATTTTCTGCAGTCCCAATTTTTTTTGACTTGTAAGGGGACCCTGGTTTTTAACTTGTCGGGGGGGCCCTGACCACCAATTTAAAAAAAAAACTTTTATAAGGGGGCCCTGGCACCAATGCTTTTAAAAAAATATATTTTTTGGGACCCCAATTTTTTTTAACTTGTATGAGGGGGCCCTGTCGCCAATTTTTTTTAACTTAAAAGGGAGCCCTGGGGGGGTTACTTTTTGAACGCTGATATCTGTGTGGTCTTTTAACTTTAATGTGGAGTGGGCGTGGATCAGAGGGTGGGGCTTGGGTGGGCGGGGCCCCCAACAATTTTATTGTGCGGGGCCCCGTGATTTCAAATGGCAGCCCTGCTGTCGTGCCTGAAAGTTTGGGAATCTTTCTATATATTTTATATGAATGTGAGCTAAAGCATCATGTGATTTCCAGCAAGTCCAAAAGTAGAAAAACCTACAGAAAATAAATTAGATTTAGTTATGTATTAAATAAAAAAAAGATACAATCATCTCTGCTTGTGGCAAAACTAAGTGGATCAGTATTCACTTACTTTCACTCAGTATTTGTTGTGCAGCAATAACTGCAACAAAATTTTGTGGTAACTGTTGATCAGTCCTGCACTTGAAGTAATTTAGCCCATTCCTCCATACAGAACAGCTTCAGCTCTTGGATGTTGTTGGGTTGCCTAACATGAAGCACTCACTTTAGGACTTTCCACAACATTTCAATTAAATTAAGGGTCAGGACTTTGACACAGCCATTACAGAACATTCAATTTATTATTCTTTAATCATTCTTTGGTAGATTGATTTGTGTGTTTAGGATCATTGTCTTGACCCACTGCCTCTTGAGTTGCAGTTCAGGGATGTGGTAGAATGGCTTTATGAGTCAAATGGACTTGTCGGGTGAAAACGCTACAGACCAAGCATCCACTTTGGAAACAGAGTTAAGTTACTAATGCTACTTATTTGCAGAGCACCAGGCAGATGTGTATTATTGTATAAACGTATAGAGAAAAGACAGGCACTTGCAAAGACCAATCTTCCAGGCAGGCAGGCTTAGTCAAATCATCAAAGTAGTTTATTTCAGTGCACAAAGATACAGCCTTACGCATTTCTGGAAGATTGGTCTTTGCAAGTGCCTGCCTTTTCTCTATACGGTAGTCCGCTCCCCAAGCTGAGGGTTCAGGGCGGTTCACTTGGGCCTCTTCTCACAACTGGTGAGTTCTACAAATTTAACTGAGAATATTGTACTTTTTTCTTACTGCAATCAACACAAATGTGTACATTGTCTTGTTGTTTGAAGGTTTTATACAATAATAGATACAATCTGTGAAATTGGTACGGAGATAAGCCTTTTCACATTAGTTACTACAATAACATGCCATTTTATTGAAAAAAACAAACCATATTCATAAATTATGGAGATATAAAAATCCCTACTTGAACTGCTGAAGAATAAGTAGACGTTCAGCAGATATGCATGTAGGCATATGGTGTAAGGTGAGAAATGGCTTTTAGTTGGCACCCAAATCAAATAAGCAAAGACAACTAGAGCGAATCAGAAGATTCTATTAGATGTTACAAGGAGAGAATTAAGGAATTATCACTGGTTCCATTCCATTTTGCATACTGGGTTCAAGCAGAGAAAGAAAACAGGAATAAGAGAGGGCAAGATTGAAGATCAGTGATAGTAGGAGGACCTAAGGAAAGGTTCAGAAATAATAAACCTGACCCCAAGACAACTCCCATAGAGGGACATGTTTTCACTCATGATCCTTAATCCCTAGCAAAGAGTTTGTAATAGATTTGCTTTTCTTATAGATATATAAACATTGTGTATTGAGCAAACATTAACCATATAATATCTGTTCTTTTGTTTACACATCAGAAGCGTTGAATTGCACTCATTAGGGATTACCTGGTCCTGCATCAATGGAGTGGATCTGCTTCCCACTATCAAGATCCCACAGATGTATGTGAGCATCTAAGGAACTGGAAGCCATTATGCTGCCACTAGGGCTAACATCAACAGACACCACTCCCAGCTGATGACCTTCCAGTGTCCACTGAATCTCCAACCGTTCATCAGACCTACATAGACAACAAAAGACACCTAAGTGTAGGGGCATACAGGCAGATTCCCTCGCCCGGCAACTAATGGCCGGGCGATTACCACAATGAAAAATCACCAGCGGGATGGCACTTGCGGCACTTTGTTTTCCGAAGTTGCCTGAAGTTTGCTCACAAGCACCGCAAGATTTTTTATTGTAGCCGGCAGGAAGGCAGTTTGGCGAGATTATTTCCATGAAGAAGAGGAGATTTGTCGCAGGGCGACTAATCTCCCCGAATCTGCCCATGTGCCCCTACTCTAAATGAGTTACCTCATTTGCTTTTAATTATGCTCTTTCTACAGAATGTTAGTGTGGGGTTTTTTGTTTTTATTTTTTTTCCATAAAATTACATATATCAATATCACATTAAAACATTTAGCACTTTACACTTAGAGTACAATGTGTACAGTATTTCTTTAATTTGACAGCCCTGCCATTTCGATATACCCTGAATACACACATTTGAGTTAAATTGCTTTAAGTCAATTGGTTGCTTCCCTTTGGTACTACACCATAAAAATAACAAATACAGTGAACTTACCATTTCCACACCTTTTCCAAATCATCCAGGGAACCACTGATCACCAACTCTGGCCCATCATTTGAGTTTTTACCCCATCCCACTGGCCATATTCATCTTCATGGGATAGAAAACAAAAATTATATATACATACACACACACACACACAGTGGGACCCATGTTTATATGCATTCACAATGCAATAGCAAAAATATAGTATCAGCTGTACATTTAGAACTCTCTATGCATTGGCTGCTTATTATGACACTGCAAGGAGCATGTTTTACCCCTGAGAATTATAGAAAATATAGATATTACTTGTAACAAACCAGCATAAAAATGTAATGTATAAAACTGTTCAAAAGCAAATGCTTTAAATTCAACATAGGCTTCACTTTATATCATATGTAACCAAGCGCTTATATATTACTACTTAAAGAGCAACATAAAAAGGGTATCTTCACATTTTTGGTGCCTAAACAAAACTAGGTACCACAGTTTAGGTGGAAGACAAAGGCCTACAGCTAATAGACTACCTTTGGCTGTCGAGTGTTGACTCACGATTGGCTTTTTCTATGTGACAGTACCGGTTGCACAACCATGAAGTTTAAGTAACATGGGCCTTCTTTAACCTAGTTATGAACAATGGTGCTTGGAAAGATCCAGGAAGCTATTAATGCTCTCACTTCTCTGAACTGTATCATACAGAACAAAAGATCACATTTAGGGTGACTGAATAAAGCCTATTATTTATGTGCTGTCCATGAATAGAAAATTGGAAATGCAACTATTATAGGACATTAAACTAAAGGATTTCCTGCAGTATCCTTTGCAAAAAGTACAGACAGGTAGATTTACAAGATTAAGTTATTGTTCAGCCTGCAGATCGGTTGTTCAAATACTCAAGGAATTGGTGAGAATTTAACTAAAATAAAAAGTGACCAGCATTTATCTGTAAGCTAAGAATCATACCCTAGTGGCCAGGTCTACAGTCAGCAGTACCTGTGAATCCCATTGCCTCTTGTCAGTACAGGTATGGCATCATTTATCCAGCAACCTGTTGTCCAGAAAGCTCAGAATTACAGTAAGGCCATCTCGCATAGACTCCAATTTCTAAATTTTTAAACATTACTTCCTGTGCAATAATAAAATGGTTCCTTGTAATTGATCCCAACTAAGATATATTTAACCCTTACTGGAAGCAAAACCAGCTTATTTGGTATATTTAGTGTTTACATGATTTTCTATTATAATTAATGTATGAAGATCCACATTAAGGAAGGTAGATTCTCAAGGTTTGGTAAAGTGATTACACTTTACAAGTACATTAGAGGGCATTATAAACAGGGGACATTTTTTCCCCCCATAAAGAGGATCATTGCACCAGAGGCCACACCTTCAGACTAGAAGAAAAGGACTTTCATTTGAAGCAGCGCAGGTGGTTCTTCACAGTGAGGACAGTGAGGTTGTGGAATGCAATGTCGGGTGATGTTGTGATGGCTCATTCTGTTAATGCTTTTAAGAAGAATATGGGTATTTTCTTGGACAAGCATATCATTATAGGTTATAGCGATACTAAAATCTAAAAATAAAATTTTAAAGGTTTTATTTATGCTTATAACAGTACTGGAGATTATATAAAATGTGATGGTTCCTTCTCATTGTTTTCTATTAGTAAGTTTTGCAAGGTATGGCTTAGTTCAGTGTATATGGTTACTGAGGTTAGTTGCGTTAGGGTCTTGCTTGTGTCACTAGTCAGAAGGGTATCAAACGCCCAGTTAATTATTCAATTTGTGTTTCAGGGTTTGCTTCCAACCAGGGGGCCCAGACCCTTTCAAATTTCTTTGGGCAGCCTTGTCCTTCAAATGTGAGTTTAACCAGTGGAAGAGTTTTATTAATCAGTGCTATCCACTGTGGGAGATTGGGGTGTCATCATTTGATCATCAGAAGCTTCTTCGCATAGAATAGCAGCACTAGGATTAGCCATCTATTAGGCATAGCTCTGGGGAGCAGGGAAAATGGTAGGCTAGCTCCTCAGACATGTATTTCACGATTGATTTCCAGTATGTATTGATGTGTGGGCAATTCTAATTCATGTGATAGAATGCAGCTTCCCCCTCCCCACATTTGGGGCAGATGGCCCCTGGGTTTCTTCACATTTTTTCCAGTTTGCTAGGGATGAGGTACACTTCATGCAAGAATCTGAGTTGGGCAAGTCTGTCTTTTAAGAAGATTAGGTCAGAGTAGATCGAGTCTGTTGCCTCTTCCCAAAGCTCGTCTGTGATTTTCAGTAAAAAGGATTGCCATATGGGAAGAGCTTTGACAAAGGGAGAAGGGGATGTTTTAAGTAGTGCTTTGTAAAGTCTGGCGGTAAGCATACTACATTGCGGGTTCCCGAGGACCGTAAACAAATGTGGGTGTGCCATACTGTATAGTCAACTTTGAGAATTGGGACCAGAATGTGTGCTGCAGCTGCATGCATCTATTTAGCTGTATGTCTTGATCGTCTTTAAGTTTACTGAAAATGAGGAAATGGTTTTCCACTAAGTGGTCTCCCAGGGCGTTGATGTTTTGTGTAGGCCAGCAGCTAAATTCTTGCAGGTCTCCAAGGTGGGGAAGGTTGCTATTCATTCAGAGTGAGAGGACTAAAATCTACAATTAATATAGACTTTGGTGTATTTAGTTTATGTGATTGTATGAAGGGATCAGTGTGTGTGTGTGATGGATTTCATATGGAGGGGTTGAAATTGATGGACTTTGGTCTTTTTTAAACTCAACTTAAATGTGTAACTATCCTTTATCTGGTGAACACCAAGTCTTGAGCATTCTAGGTCTCATACCTGTGCTAATCAGCAAGCACTACTGCAGGGGGTGCATCAGATTAGCTTTTGGCAGGGGGGTAGTCTTTGAGGTGGCCCAAGGCCACAGATAGCTTAATATCTATGCAGCAATTTTCCTGTAAATGTTAATTACAGACATTCTTTAAAGAAATATATATTTAAAAAAAAAATACATTTGTGGTTACTGCATAGAATTAGAAACATGGTGAAGAAAGCTTACCATGTTCCTGCTTGAAAAAAATGCTGTACTGCAGGGGTGTCCAACCTGTGGCCCGAGGGCCACATGCGGCCCAGGATGGATATGAATGTGGCCCAGCTGGAAAAAATAAACTTTTTGTTGCAAAGGCTATAGGAGTAGGCAGGAGGGGGGACTCTGCCCATTTAGTAGTAATAATATAATAATAAGTCGATTTAAAGGGCAAGGAAAGTCTAAAATAGAATAAGGCTAGAAATGCAGTATTTTGTAAACTAAACATAAACATGAACTTACTGCACCACAAGCCTAATCAAACAAATGATTTATGCTTTCAAAGTTGGCCACAGGGGGCTGTCATCTTGTAACTCTGTTATACATCTCTGCAATGTCAAGACTGTGCACATGCTCAGTGTGATCTGGGGTTGTCATAAATGATCAAAAAACAAAGCTGCTTGAGTTCTGCATGGCTGGTAAGTAAGGTAGGGGCTCCCCCTGCTGTTCATAAGTGATTGTTTCGTTGCCAGAAGCACTAAATGAAGGGAGAATTTCACTGCATACAGCCAGGTTTCTTATAAAAACAGTACACACTTTTTAATTAAAGTATATTGGAGATAGATTTCTTTTTCATTAAAGAAAGTAAAAACTGGATTTTATTTCTTTGCCTTTCCTTGCCCTTTAATATCCAGGTGTCCCATAGTCCAGTGTATAGCTCCATCTGCTTATCCAACTGGTATTGTAGTTCTTTTCTGTGCATTTTCTATAATTTTACAAATCAAAAGTGTTTGTGTATTTCATGTGCTGCCCCAGGCAATTTTTCTTTTTCCAATGTGGCCCAGGGAAGCCAAAAGGTTGGACAACCCACTTCATGGGGCAAAATTCAAGAGATGGGTTTTTTATGGTTATAAATGCAGACTGTTGTCTATTTGGTGTTCTACCAAGAATAGTAAATAAAAAGTGTCCGAAAGGCAGCCTCTTGCATGTATTTCTGTCAACAGTACTAGTAACACTGCAGATCAAATAGTAACTGTGTGGAACTCTACAAAACTGCTGTAACTTCACACCACAGAAGAACCACCATTAGTGGTCATCTCAGATCATAAAACCAACGCAAGATTAATAAAAGCAAATATCGGATGTTATGAGCTACCCCCACTTCAGGTTGCAATGTCTATTATCTGAATAACTAATGATTCCTCTAATGATGAAATCTCTCTAAAGCCAAGAATAATAGACTCATATAAAATCATTTGTAAACACATTTTGATGCACACAAATTGCTTATGACATTGCAATGGGACCATACGCAATAAACAGCTGTTGCACGTGCACCCTTGGCACTATGGGGCAGAATCCCTAAAGGGCAAAGTGGTTATCGCTAGCAACAATTCACCAGAAATTTCATCAGCAGGGATAACGCTAATTTACTAACAGGCACAGATTACTAGCGAAAGAGAGCATCTTTAGCATTTGTTCGCACTATCACCAGGCGACTTTTCACTCTGGTGAACGGTAATTACTCAACAAATTAACCAAGATGCAAGTTTTACTGTATGTTACCCCTTTCACCAGTTTCCTTTAACAAACTCAGACCAGCCGACTGATAAAACTAAGCTACATCTTCCTCACTTATGTCAGTGACATTGTATGCTGTATGCCGTAAATTCATTAAAGGACCAGTAACACTAAAAACTTTTAAGTTAAAAAAACATTACAGACCCCTTTTGTACCTCCTCCTTCCAGCACAATGTTAACTATTTTTAATGCTTTATTAAAAAATACCTTAATGAATATTTTCTTCTGGTTGTGCAGTGTCATGGCGATATGCCTTCAGCTTTATCCTACGTGCGAGCTTCACATCTCCTGACCCTACTTCTTCTTAAGCCAGAAGTCATTTGCTGTGCTGCTGTATAGAATTTTTCAGGTTACATGTTTTAACTTCAAGTCTGATTTATTTCTGTGAGTGCTGCGAGCAGCAAAGGCAGCACCTAGGTCAGCCATAAATCCTCGACAGCAGTGCATTAACGTACTTCCAGCTTAAGAAGAAGTTGGGTCTAGGGTTGCCACCTGGCCGGTATTTTTGATGGTTGATCCCAATGTTATTAATAGGAAAAAAATATAAATATATAGGAAGGTCGGTATTTTTTTCAAGAAAAGGTGGCAACCCTAGTTGGGTCAGGAGATGAGGAGCGTGCACGTCGCCCTAATAAAGCATTAAAAATAGTTAACATTCTGCTGGGGGGGCAGTAATTTTTTTTTTTTTAAAGGGCACCTATCTTTTAAAAAAGTTACCCCCAACCAAAGGTGCAGGCTTATAGAGCCTGCATTCCGGTTGGGGGTACCAGTAATTTTTAAAAAAATGCCCCCCGCAAGCTGAGGGAGCTCCCAGTGCGAGCCGCTATGACAGTAGGCGCGTATGCGCATTTGTGCGCACGTGACGTCACTCGCATTAAGAAAAGCAGCCCCAACAGTGACCGATTTTCTTAATGTGCATGATGTCACATGCACACCTACTGTCATAGCTGCTCGCACCGGGAGCTCCCTCGCGGTGTGAACTTGGCTGCGCTGGCAGGGGGCATTTAAAAAAAAAGTACTGGTACCCCCAACCAGAATGTGGGCTCTATCAGCCCGCACCTTTGGTTGGGGGTAACTTTTTTAAATGATAGGTGCCCTTTAACTTAATTTTTAGTGCTATTGGTCTTTTAATGCATTTCTGGTGATACAATGTCACGGACATGAATTTGTGGAGTAATCACCGTTCGCCAGAGTGAAAAGTCGCCTGACGATAGAGTGCAAACAAATGCTAGCGATGGTCTCTTTCGCTAGTGAGTTTTCATCTGCACCTGTTAATTAGCATTGTCCTTGCTGATGATATTTCTGGTTATTTGCCACTAGCGATGGCCACTTTGCCCTTTATTGAATCTACCCCATAGCGCCAAGGGTGCAAGTGCAACAGCTGTTGCATACGGTCCCGTTGCAATGTCATAAGCAATTTTTCTGCATCAAAATGTGTTTATACATAATTTTATATTTTTTTTTAACTAATTTGAGCGGCATGGCACATTTATATAAGCATGGGCTCATGTCTAGGGCATTAGAGGATCTCTTTTGTCTTTATTATGACTCATTGGACACGTGTTTAAAAAAGTGGCATAAGCATTTGCACCAACATCTCTGATAAAGAAGTCCATACGACTTTTAGATACCTGCCTGTTTCAAATTAACGCAAGAATGCTAGCAAAGTTTCACTAGGTAGTAATGAACGGCAGCAAAAATTCACTATGAAATGCTCGGCGCAACTTCGCTATCACTGGTGACAATCAGGCCCGGTCTGGCAATCTGCCGGTTCGGATGGGCCGCTTGCTTTAAAAAGTAAATGGGCTGCTCACCTAAAAATGCTAATTAGGTCTGTATTTAATATATAAATGAGCCAATCACTTTAGAAATGTAAATGAGCTGTCCATAACAGCCAGCCACAGCTAAGCCGCTGCCTGCATTTGTTAGTGCTCATGCCTGTACTGACATATGGGTGGATTCAGAAAGTCTGACCAACTTCAGTTAGTAATATTAGAGTTGCTTGCTATATACCCAATCCCTTATGCTTATGATAGGTATGTTGGCAACATGAGGATCAGTGATCAGAACAATCACTTCAGCCTGTATATGGAACATTGTGATATGTAGCATTAATTACATGAGACAGCTTAGTCTCTTCAAGTATGTCACACTTTGGCCCTGTGATACACATGGTAATTAAAGACCTCTTATCTGCCAGGGCGCATGCAGAGTCAGACTAGGGGGTCTGGGGCCCACCGGGGATAGTCCCCAGGGCCCCCTCTGGTTGCCCCTACCGATCCGACATGTGCGCCGGGAAATTTTTTTTGCTGCGACCTCGGACAAAGGGGGTCGCGGCATTACAAACCAGATTGGGTTGCGGACCTGGGCTGGTGGGGCCCACAAAAGTCGGGCACTCACCATGTTTTTTACAGGTGCCTTGCCGGCCCAGTCAGACCCTGGGTGCATGGTCTAGTTGGGGGCACACAGAGAAAATTTTAGAATATACTGTAAGTGTAGGGCCACTAATGCATCTCATAGAGTAGTTGTGATAGAAACTAGGGGGAGATATTTGTTGCAAGGACCAGTTCCAGCACATAGGGTGTATAATATTGCTGGGGATTATATGTAGGGTTGCCACCTTTTCAGGAAAAAAATACCGGCCTTCCTATATATATTTATGTTTTTTCCCTATTAATAACATTGGGATCAACCATCATTTTTACAGGCCAGGCTGGTAAAATACCGGCAAGGTGGCAACCCTAATTATATGGTAATGGACTCAGGGCTGGATTTACATAGTGGGCACCCCTAGGCCTGCTGTTGTTTGTTGCCCTGTCCCCTCGCTTTTATTTGCTTTCATTTTCATCATTGGAATGGAGCAATGGGAATTGGCACACAGGAAATTTAATTTTCAGAACCAATGTGGGTGTGGTTGGGCAGCATGCCGCCCCCTAAAATTCTGCTGCCCTAGGCCCGGGCCTAGGTGGCCTCTCCACAAATCCAGGCCTGAATGGACTCTTAAAATATCTATTAATAAACACTAGTTCTAGTTAATCTTGGGGTTGGAAATATAGCTTTGCATGAATACATGGGCTGCATTTTCCTCCCAGTCTGGCCCTGGTGATAGGGCCTAGCAGGTAAAATACCTGCAAGGGCCAGTATTACAAGTTCACCGGCAATGTAGTTGCTGGTAATTTGTAATACCTTTATAAAAAGCCCTCGGCCCTTCACTTTAAACTTATTTGTTCCCAAACGCTGTGGTGGCTCGTGCTCCCCCCCTTAAGCACCATAGCCCCAACCATTTTGCGTGTAATTTCCATGACCTCGTCCCCTTTACATCAATCCCACCCCTTTTTTCCACTCCCCAGCTAGGGTTGCCACCTGGCCGGTATTTTTAATGGTTTATCACAATGTTAACCCTACCCCCAGCACTAGCTGTTATTTTTTATTTTTTTTTTAAAGGTGGCAACCCTACCTGGGTTGGTGACAATTCACCATTTAGTGAATTTGCCCCTATTTATTTTAACAATTAATGTGCTGGTGATCAATAGCAGTCGAGTAGATCTCAGTGTGTATGCAAACACAGGCAAAGGCATTCCTATACCCCTGAGTGTGTACTCATATCCACAGAAGCTCACAGACGCACGCAAATGATCTAGAAAGCAGAAAAAGAGCAAAATTCAAGATTAGATATGAAAACCCCCCACAAATATCAGTAGGCAAGTTCTTCCGCAATGACTCTGCTCTTGTTTCCCTTCAGTTTTCATACATCCCTCGGGTTTCTAGGCTCCAAGTTTCCCCGCGGCCATCGAAGTCGCACTTTGATGACGCCATCAAATACTTGTGAATGGCTGAGGAAGCCATATTGTGTTTGGCGGAACACGCTTTGTAAATTAAGCCGCTTCCTGGTAGGCAGGCACTTCAAAGCAAAGGTTCTGGAATTACACGTCAAACAGCCAAACACGCCCACTTGTATGCACACGTGGAAAACTCGCCACACAGCAATCGAAACCGGCTTTAGCTGCCTGTTGTATATGCCTGTCTGTATTTCAACCATCCGTAAAAATAGCCCAGAAGAGCTACATTGGTTCATTTGCGAAGAAAGACTATTCTGATTAAAAGGCTTAAATATGCTCCATGGAATTTCTGTCATAGTTATGTGATGTTTTAACTGGCAAGGTACTAAGCGGCCCAGACAGGGGGTCCTTGGCTTCTTACATTGTTTGGAGCTGCCTGTGCGGACTGATCGCAGGTATTGATAATGATATAGGAGAGGGAGGGTTTGACTAAGGGTTTCATTGTTCTGAAATGCTTGGGTGTTGGCGAGAAATGACTTATTGGAAGCGAGCAACGAATAAGTTTGTGCAGCTTTGTATCATTCTCCCAACCCACCAGCAGCCTTCCTCTGGGAGTTGCACTAATGATGCTGTTGCTGTACAGCCACAAGTTCATGGCCTCTTCACTCCCCTTGAAATTGCTACATATAAACTTACACAACTCTTATTGGCTTGCATGCTTATTAAAAGGTGCTGTTCCCCTTAAAATTTACTTTTAGTATGATGTAGAGAGTGATATTCGTAGACAATTTGCAGTTCGCGGTTAGTTTTTTTGTGTGGTGTTTCAATTTGGCATTTTAGCAGCTAAAGCTGGCCATAGATGTAAAGATTTTTGAAAGATCCAATGGTTATCGTGAGACCACGATTGTCTTAAAACGATCGTTTAAATGTCCAATGTGTCCATCAACTAAAAAGACCATTTCAGCCGATATTGCCAGCAAAACAGGAGTCTCTGTCTGCTTTGCCCTGCAAACATAGGTAGATTGCATTGGGACCGATAAAGATTTTCTAACCTGGCCGATCAATCTTCAGACCGATGTCGGACAAAAAATCGTAAGATGAACGATCGTTTGTATCCCACTAACCGCACGATAATTTGACAGATTGGTCGGACTTCCCTAAGATCGGTCGTTCGGCAGGGAAAGATTTTTGCGTCTATAGGGAGCTTAAGACACTATCAGGCTGCTAGGAGCTTATTTGCTCTAGCATCCAGACAGTGATTTCAAAGGAATAGGCAAAGGACTAAATAGGAAGATAAGTATTAAAAGTAAATCCTGTGCCTTTAAAACCATAAGGTTAGAGACACACGGTCAGATAAGGAAAGATTAGTTGCCGAGCGACAAATCTCTTGTTTAGGGTGACTAATCTCCCCAAACTGCCTTCCCGCCGGCTAGAATAGAAATCGCTGGTGGGATTGGCACTCTGAGTACTTCACTTCCGAAGTTTTCTTGTGAGGCAACTTCGGACGGCTTCGGAAAAGAAGAGGAGATTTGTCACCGGGCTAAAGCTGGCCATAGACGTAAAGATACGATCGTACGAATCGAGGATTTGTACGATTTTCTGACCGTGTGTTCATCCTCCGACCTACCACTAACCTTCAGGGCAGGGCAGAGCCCACTGAGTATGTGAGTGTCGCAGACACTTTCCAAGATGGTGACCATCTGTGACAAGTTTGAAGTCCTGGATCATTGCTGATATTGGGAAGCTGAAACTTTAGTCTGGTGCAATCAGTTCAGTATAGAAAACATGGCATTTTTAGGATCACTGAGTCCTGCAGCAGGTCGGGTACCCGCGGGGTTACCCGCAAAAACCTGCAGTACTCTGGGGGTTGCAGGCAGAAGTTCTGGGTGCGGTATAGACATGGTTCTGTGGGTCGGGTCTAGTGGTGCCACCTGGCCGGTATTTTACCGGCCTGGCCGGTATTTTTGATGGTTGATCCCAATGTTATTAAAGTGGACCCGTCACCCCAAAAAAATATTCAAAATCCTATATTATCACATTAGTCAAGCAAAATGAACATTAATTACATTATATAGATTATTTTAATCTTGTTTTCTTCAGTCTGGGAATTCATAATTATAGCAAGCAGGCAGGAGCCATTTAATGGACACTGTTATTAAGGCAAGGCTTGCATCATCTCAGAATCTTGTTTGTGCACAAGAATGGGGGACCCGATGTCCATCCCCATGTCCTGGCTACACAGTTAAATGGTTAAGAGAACTGGAATGTGTGGGGAGCAGTTACATGTAGGAAGTGCTGAATGGAAAGTGAAAGTAATTATCTGCCCCGCCTCTATGCCTAAGGCATAGAGGAGTGGCAGACAATATTTGATTGACAGCTGAGATTTTTAAATGAGCTTAAAACGGCTATGAATGGTTTCATAAAAATTTGAAATTGGATTTCATGTTTAATTTGAAAAGGACTTTTATTATACAGATTTTTGTCTCTGGGTGACGGGTCCACTTTAATAGGACAAAAAGATAAATATTTAGGAAGGCCGGTAATTTTTTCAAGAAAAGGTGGCAACCCTAGTCGGGTCGCGGGTCTTCTCAATAGCGATTTTTACAAATTTTTTCTGATCACGCCTACTTCCGATGATGTCGCTTCCTGTTAGAATGACAGCACTTCCTGATTCTTGATTGGCAACATGACAGCACTTCCTGTTTCTTGATTGGCAGCATGGCCGCACTTCCTGATTCTTGATGGTCAGTGGGTCCAGGTTGCTGCTAAGGTACTAGCGGGTCCAGGCGGGTAAGAATGCGGGTCGCGAATTGCAGGTTGTGGGTACGGGTCGCTAAAAACGGACCTGCCCAGGACTCTAACTGAGCTGCTAGACTAGAACACTAGAGATAGGAACATTAAATTTTAAACTTAAAATTTGGGGGAAACAGTAAAAAATTTATTATAGAAAGCAACTGACAAAAGTATTTGTTTATGGTGAAGAATCTGAAAACAACTGAACTAAAAGTGTTTGGATGGTGACCAACCCCTTTAAAAAAGCCATACAAGAGCCTATATAAACTGCCCACTTAGTCCCTCCAGGCTGAGAAGGCAGCTTATTGGTCTGTGAATAGGGGCCTTCCGATAAAATGCCCTGTGAATTAAAGGGTGCAAGCCTGAGTAGCTTAAAGGAGACATAGGATAAATGAAAAAAACCCAAATTTTGTAGGCAATTATAAGTAATATTGGTTTTGTTTTTACATGGTGCTAAAAGTTATTATCTTTAAAAATAGCCCCTTAATTGGACTCCCTATAGATGTTCTCTAGTCCCTGTCTGTGTTTCAAATGAGGGGTGGGCGTGTCCTAACGGTCCCTGCCAGAAGCTCAGTAGCAGAGGGACAGCCAATCACAGCCCTGCAGTCACAAGCGGAGACAGGCTTCGGTTCCCTATCAGGTCCTGCTAGCTCCTGATTTTTTTTTAACACTATGGTTGAATTCTCCTTTAATATATAAAAGTTATACTTGAATACTGAACAAACTTATTACCATTGAGATGTTGAAATGTGCTATATTACATATATTACATATACATATGTCTTCTAGGATATCAGGGAGAGTGTAACAATGATTTCCCGGACATTCGGCTGTCTTTTCCTCACAATCGTGTTGCATTCACTTGTTGGCTATGTCTGTGCTAGGAGGGGCCAGGATTTACAGTGTGGAGGTAAATTACAATTTCATCCATCTTCTTAGTCATCATCTTTTTCTTCATATTTTATTATGGTTGCTGTGCTTATAGCTGTGTGATTTGCTAAAAGTGTGTTTTATGCTGCATAACAGTCGCCTTTTCTGGTGCCACCTCATACAATCTTCTATGTACTCTATCTTTTAAACGATAATCCTAAGTATCCATAATTTTTTTCAATAAATACATGACCCAATATAATAATTTGTGTTTCATTTGTTTAACTAGGTTTTCTTGTGTGAAAATCAGATGATTATTTAAATCATATTCATATAAAAATATTGAATAGTTTAAAGGGCTCACAAACCATTCAATTGTTGGAAATACAGGTATGTCTGTTTGTTTTTTGTCAGCATGCCGTGCTCTTGTTGATGAGCTAGAGTGGGAAATATCACAAGTGGATCCTAAAAAGACAATCCAAAAAGGATCTTTTCGTATTAACCCAGACGGAACACAGTCAGTTATTGAGGTAATGACTTTGTTAGAAATGTGAACTGATTTGCAGTATAAGATCTATTATTCAGAAAGTTTTATTTTCCACTAAGTACTATTTTAAAGCGGTTGTTCACCTTTGAGTTACCTTTTAGTATAATGTAGAGAGTGATATTCTGAGACAATTTGCAATTGGTTTTCATTTTTTATTGTTTGTGGTTTTGTAGTTATTTAGCTTTTTATTCAGTAGCTCTCTAGTTTGCAGTGTCAGCAATTACCCTAAAAACCCTACATTGATTTGAATAAGAGACTGGAATATGAATAGGAGAGGGACTGAATAGAATGATAAGTAATAAAAAGTGGCAATAACAATACATTTGTAGCCTTACAGATCATTTGTTTTTAGATGGTGTCAGTGACCCCCATTTGAAAGCTGCAAAGAAACAGAAGAAAATTGCAAATCATTAAAAAACTATGAAGTATATACTAAAAGTTGAATTGAAGGTGAACTACCATTTTATTCATTGTTTGTTGATTTTTTTCCCCTTCATTCTAGACAGAACTTTGTAGCTGATGGTAACTAAGTTAGAATAAAGGGTGGTTCACCTTTAAGGTAGCTTTTATTATGGTATAGGACAGCCATTTCTAAGCAACTTTTCAATTGGTTTTCATTATTTGTTTTTATAGTTTTATAGTGATTTGCCTTTTTCTTCTGACTCTTTGCAGCTTTCAAATGAGCATTGCTGACTCCCTTCTAAAAACAAATGCTCTGTGAGGCTACACATGTATTGTTATTAATTTATAAGTGATCCTTCTATTCAGACCATCTCCTATTCATATTCCAGTCTCTTATTCAAATCAATGCATGGTTGCTCGGGTAATTTGGACCCTAGTTACCAGATTGCTTAAATATTTGAAGAGCTGCTGAATAAAAAGCTAAATGACACAAAAACCTAAAACATTAAAACCAATTGCACATCAGGGATCCCCAACCTTTTTAACCCGTGAGCAACATTCAGAAGTAAAAGGAGTTGGGGAGCAACACTAACATGAAAAATATTCTTGGGGTGCCAAATAAGTGCTGTGATTGGCCATTTGGTAGCCCCTATGTGGATTGTCAACCCACACTGATGTTCTGTTTGGCAGTGCACCTGATTTTTATACAACCAAAACTTGCCTCCAAGCCTGGAATTTAAAAATAAGCAGCTGTTTTGAGGCCACTGGGAGCAACATCCAAGGGGTTGGAGAGCAACATGTTACTCACGAGCTACTAGTTGGGAATCACTGGTCTACATAATACTAAAAGTTATCTCAAAGGTGAACCACCCCTTTAAGACAGTCATCTTATTTTGTTCTGTACTTAAAGGGCATGCGCATTAAGGCCGCTTTTCTTAATGCGCATGCGTGTGATGTCACCTGCGTATAAATGCGCATGCGCGTCCACTGTCATGGCGGGAGCTCCCGCTGCGAGCTTGCCTGCACTGGCGGGGGGTATTTTTCTTTACAAAAAAGTACTGGTACCCCCAACCAGAATGCTGGCTCTATCAACCCGCACCTTTGGTTGGGGGTAAATTTTTTAAGCAATAGGTGCCCTTTAAATGTTTTTGTTTTCCCTTTTTGTAGCTTTAATGCATAGTACTAAAAACTATGGAAACCCCCAGGTTTCAAGCATTTCAGATAATAGATCCCATACTTGTTGATACCATTACAAGAAGAGTTCCCTGTCTCATTAATGTACTCTCTTATTATAAATGCAAGATTTAAAGCCCTCAGACAACTGAGACCTCATAGTATAGTTTTAACAATTTATGTTGTCTCCGAGTCAAGAATCATGTAAAGTTGATTAAATTATGATTAATGACATATCATGGCAATTGTATGCATGGCTGTTTTTGTCACCCAAGTGATTTCTGACTCAATGGTTGGAAGAGGAAATACTTCACTCTTCGTTTATTTCACTTGCATCCACAATTAATGCTTGAAAGTGCTCTTTGGCAGATTTTTGAGTGGAAATTACCAGACCCAAGAGTGTGCCAATGAGTCCAAGGTAGTTGTGATTGAAATGAATGGATGCCCAGTCTTGTGGAAGGAACTTTGGCAACAAATAAGCTTGAATTGCTCCATCTGCCATTGCCCATACATATTTCCACTCATCAGTGCTACACTTTTCTTAAAAGGAAATAAAAATTATCTAAACACCATTTTTTCCAATATATGTCTGTTTAGGGATGCACCAACTCTGGAATTCAGTTCGGGAGTTGGCAGTACTTTTTGCAAAATTCATATTGAACTGATTACTGAATGGCCCTCAGTTCTTATTGGCATGTGTTTAAAGCAATGTACAGCTGAAGGAAACATATTGTTTATTTTCAGATTATTATATTCAAATGAGGGTTCTGCTTCAGTATTTGGACAGTTTGCTGCATAGGAATTGTTGTTTAGCACAGGAAAACATTATCAGTTTTATACATCCCTAGTAAAGTCCATCCTGTTCCAACACATCCTACTGACACTATTGCTGTTTTGTGTGTAGGAGGGCAATTGTACATATTTGGAGATTACCTACATCCCCCTACTTAGTCATAGTGGAAAAGGTTTATAAATGATGTGCTACCCCTGTACAAACTCACATAGCAGAAGCTGCCCAGATAAATATGTTTTAGGCTATACTTAATGATTTCTGATAACTGCAACATGACATCCTCCTTCTCTATTTCCCAATCTGTCTTCTTCCCTTTTATTTATTTGTTATAAAGTTCAAAGGAACTCGAGCTGTCAGACATTTTCCTTCTTTCCAAACTTTCAATCACTCCTTAAAGACCCACCTGTTTAAAGCAGCTTATCCAACATACCGTAATTAATCAATCATCGCTGTATCATAACTCAAAAAAATTTTCTAAAATCCTAATGTCTTAATTGTATCCTAACCTTTAGTATGTAAACTTTAATTTGTAGGGTCCTCTAATCCTATTGTACTCTTCAAACCCTTGTTTGTTATCCATTTATTCCCTGTTTGTTATAACTAAAGTAAAGCATTGCATATCTTGTTGGCGCTATATAAATAAATGATGATGATGGGGGTTCTCTTATTGAAGAATGAAGCGGAGACGTGAAGTTTAATATTTTGTGCACATATTGTTTTTCTTTAAGGTACCGTATGCAAGGTCAGAAGCACATCTGATGGAATTACTTGAGCAAATATGCGAGAAAATGACAGAATATGGGGAGAAAATAGACCCAACAACAGATCGCAAAGTGTTTGTTCGTGTTTTGTCTCGCGATGGCAAAAAAATGGATGCATCTGGCATCAACATTGACAGAGAAGTGACATCAAACCTGAAATTTACAGTGAGTGAGATGTTTGTTAAAAACTGGTCTTATTCTTTTTTGTGTGAAGGAGAAAATATTTAGATCTCTGTTAAGATGTGATTAAGTCTGTCAGTTAAGATGGCCATAGTTTGGTTGGGTAGTTTAGGTGATTTAAACTTTAATCCCTCGAGTGGCATGAGCAAGGACACCACAAGAGGTATTTGGGCACAGATGGTCTGTCAAGATAATCTGGTCCTGTACTTTTCCTGTTGTTTTAATTTTGAAGTATTGATATTTTTTATTTGGACTTTCAATTTCTTTGGTTTGTTTCCATCAATTGTGGGAAGGAGAGAGGGCAGTTAAGTACTCTTGCCAGTTAACCCTTCTGTATCTGTAAACCAGAGACAGCCAAAGGGAAGGCTAGTGCTAGTTAATACAGAGCCCAGTATCCCTTTAAGATAATTACATAGGAAGAGGTTAAATCATAATGATCCATTATAGTTTTTTAAATGAAAAAACTAAGCAAAATACAATTTAAACTCAGTCTTTATTTTGCTCACATTGAATACTTGAAATATATATTTCCACTGAAAACATGCTTTAGGTGGCTTTTCTTTTGTGTTTTCTTTGCCACTGTCATGGGAACTCGGTTAGATCACTTGAGGTAAAAGACAAAGTTCATTTAAGAGGAGCTCCATGGAGTCTGAACACACAGTGAGTCAACTAAACAAAGGAATCACAGAGTTTAATAGACTTGGAAGCGTCTGACATGAGAATATACATGTGTAAAAGAGGGAGAGCATAGAGATTATTTTCACAGCACAGAAATACAAAGAACTGCTCTTACAGCCAATCAGGTGTTTCTCTCTCAAGGCCAGGGTGCTAGTGACCAAAGCTAGCTTGAGAACAGAATCGATCCAACTCAGGGGGCTCGTAGAGGAATCTGTATACAGGATTTTATTCTCATTCAATGCGCTGAAGTCTGGCTGTTTGAATATTAGCTGAATATTATTGTTTCCATTTAAAGCCAAAAAGCAGGTTAAAAGGACATATTACTTGGTTTGTTAAAAATAATTTTTTCAGTTAGCATTTAAACATATCAACCCCCTTTAAATTTAACAGCTCCTTACTGATATTTGCCATTTACAGTAAGGATTATATTCCAAGAACAGTATATTGTTGTTGAAGTTGGTTGTTAGATTGATTTGCAGCACTAGATTTACATTATTGCAAATTCCTGTTAAAACTGAGCATTTGCTTGGACATCATTAAAGCATTACAAAGTGTCTTTTTTTTCTCTCTTCCTATCAAGGTTAAAGGGTTTTTTTGTTTTTGTTTTACAGTGTGAACGTATTGTGGAGGAATATGAGGATGAACTTATTGAATTCTTCTCCCATGAAAGAGAAAATGTAAAAGACAAATTGTGTAGCAAACGTACAGGTAACTGTCCATTTATTCTAAAGGTTTACTCGTGGGTATTGACATACTATGCAAAGGGATTTTGTACAGTTTTAGAAGGATAATGACTCTTTAAAACTACAAATATATATATGTATATGTATATATATATATATATATATATATATATAT
>CM044434.1:126059282-126100591 GCA_024363595.1 Xenopus borealis
TATATATATATATATATATATATATATATATATATATATATATATATATAAGAATATATACACAATGGAGTACCCAATTACACATTAAAACTTTCTGTTTACATACCTGGTGGTGTTTAGCTTTCATATATCTAAAGATAATGACAATATTGAAATAAAGCATATTATGTAGAATGGTGTTTTTAGGTGACGTCATTAGACATCTATTGCCCCAACAGAGGCATTCTGCTGCTTGTATTTGTTTGGGACATAATCTAAAGCACTAAGGTTATGGCTATTTATAGGCAGTCAAGGGAGTGCATGGATTCATTTCATAATTGGATTAGTAACAAACTATTAACTTCATGGTCTTCTCTTTGCTTACAGATTTATGTGACCATGCAGTGCACATACCTCATGATGAACTTTGACCTGCTGTAGCTTTTATCCTTTTCTTTTGGACCATGGAGCTTCACTTGTTTACAATGGACACAATAAGAATCTAATGTGAACAGGGATGTGGAACAATTTTGTTATATTTTTTACATTAAAAAACAAAGTACTTTGCATCAACTTGTGGACGTTTGTGCTCCTAGAAGAACATAAGAATTATCATTTCCATTTACATTCAGTTTAACAACAGGTAGTTATTTAGAGCATTACCCATTAGAATCCCAGATAAAGAAATAAGATCCTTCCAATCCTGTGTAACGTCATTTATATGGCAAAATAAAAGGGCGAGAATCGCTACAGCTATATTGGCAGGGTCTAAAAGTAAAGGTGGATGGGGACTACCTGATATCAAAAGCTACTACTTAGCAGCTAGGTTAGCACAGATGGTCCAGTGGAACCTGACAGTTAAGACCCATATATGGGTGGAAATTGAACACTCCCTCACACACCCTATAGGGGTACAGGGTTTGCCATGGATTGGCAAAAAACACAGACCTTGCATCTCCATATATATATATACTAACTATATCACACATTACAAATTTGGGATTCCTGTCAATTAAAATACAAGCTCAGAGGTTCACTTGGGAAATGTTTAAGGATAAATACGAACTGACCAACCAGGATAAATTTCAATACATGCAACAAGTCTCCCACTACATTAAAAATCTGTTCCCTGTAACACCTGTAGCTAAACTAACAAGGTTTGAATGGATATACAATAAGCTTTGATTGCAGAACTTTATAGACTGATATGGCACGATAGGTGTCCGGGAAAGACAAAGTACCAGCAAAGATGGGAGACACATATAGGCGAGAACCATGGACAGAAATATTTATGGATATGGCAAAGATCTCATTGAATGCTATCATTAATGAAAAACCCTTCAAAATTCTATATGGTTTGTATGTGCCGCCAGACTTACTGCACAAATGGGACTCAAAAAAATGTTTTAGAGGATGAGGTCAGGATGCAGACAACTGGCATAACTAGTGGTCTTGCCCAATAGTGCAACAAATATGGACTGACACGTTTAAAATTATTTCGGCAATCTTCCAAACAAATATTACTCTGGATCCATGGGCAGTTGTAACGTACAGTCTCCCTGGTGGTCTAGTGGCTCACCTCCATGCACGCGGGAGCGCCCGCCATGCCTCCAGCGGGGACGCTCACCGCGTGCATCCTTCCTCCTGCTTGCCGGCTGCTCTAGTGCGCGCGCGGCGCACTTCCGGGTCTCTTAAAGGCGTAGGCGTGCTGACGTCATCCGCAATGGCGCCAAATTCAAATGTTTAAAAGGCAGCTTCTGGCTGCAGCTTGTTGCCCGTTGTTAGGTTCTATTAGTTAGTTCCTGGGTGTGTTTTCCTTGCTGTTCCTGACTGATTCTACTGTGTTTGACCCTTGCTTTGCCTGACTATCCTGCTTGGCTTGTCTGATTACTCTGTTGTCTCGTATCCTGACCTTTTGCCTGTCCCCTGACTATTCTACACTCTCTAATCCTGATCCTGGCCTGTCTGACTATTCCTTTCCGCTTGGGCTGGTCTGGCCCGCCTATTCCACTTGTCGGTATTCTTCAACCCAGTATCTTTGGTGAGACGATCGTGCCCCTGTGCTAGCCAGAACTCTTAGCTTTGCACCTCTCGATAAGTCCAGGTGGCATCTGAGTAAGCTGAGGGCTCCTCCCAAGGCCAAAGGCGGTCACGTAACTGGTGAAGCCGAGCTGAGACCAAGGTGCTTAGCAATTGTTCTGGTTTTGGGTGCCGTTCGTGACAGCGGTGTTGTTTGGAAGACATTTACAAATGTCCAGGAACCACAATAAACTGGCAACCCAAATCTGTTCAGCTACAAGATGTGTCTTAGCTTCAATGTGGAAAGGTCCTGGGCCACGCCAATCAGCACTGGAGAAAAAAATATGCCCTTGTAAATGTAAAGAATGAAACGGTGACAACAGAAACTTTACGCAAAAATGTTAGTTTTATTTCATATTATTTTATTGTATGTTATGACATATTTCACTTTATTTCTCTTTTTTTCATTTTGTGCAAAATACTAAACTTCAATAAACCGTATGTTAAAAAAAAAAAAACTTTAAAGGGGAACTATCGCAAAGATGAAAATGTAATATTAGCTTCAGTATACTGAAATAATAAACTTTCTAAATTAATAATTCTGTACCGTTTCTGAAATAATCAAGTAAATTTTCACTATTCCTCTCTCAGCATCTCATTCTGTCTTCATGCAGCAGTTTGGTGTCAGATGAATGATCCAGTTTAAATTATAGTGGGGCTCCTTTTACCTAGAAGATGTATTAGAGCTCACTCTATTCAAATCACCAGAAAACATGTCTCTCTACATGCAGAATTTGTGCAAAAGGCAGTTATTTTGTTAGTATTGGAATCAGTTATTTGAGTGAGCTCTAATACATCTGCTAGGAAAGGGAGCACCCCCCTAAGATATATTGGATCATTCATCTGACACCCAACTTCTGCATGAAGACAGAATGAAGAGAAACTGATGCTGAGAGAGGAATAGTGAATATAAACCTGATTATTTCAGAAACAACACAGAATTTGTAATTGATTGTATTTGGAAAGTTTATTACTTCAGTATGAAGAAGTTTATATTAAATTTACGCTATAGTTTCCCTTTAAATAAGTAATTTTTCTATTCCTCTGAAAAATGCAGAAATCTAGATCTAGTGATAATTTAAAGAAAAATAATGTAACTATAAATCCTATTTATAAAAATTTTCTCTTTATTATATAAATTGACCTCAAGCTTTCATTTAGTGGAAATTTTCAGGCCACTGCACTTACATAAGCAAATGGTTTCTTCTTTTGCACTTCTGTAACATAGATAAAACATATTGATAGGTACACATTAAGGCTAATTCCAGCCATAAAGAAATAGTGAATGTTGCTCTTGTATAAAATTATTCATTTTCAGCTTTATTCTGGGAACAAACATGGTCACATGCCTGAACCCAGCCACAAGGATGCATTATGGAAACTGCCTCCATTCCCAGACACATTTTTCTTGCACATATGTGATGTTTGTGGTAGTGTGGGATAATCTTTGAATTCTTGGACTTGCCGTGAGTGACAGTGATTAAAGTATGCAATGCTGAGGGGGTCATAGTTGACCACATTGGTAAGTGACAAGCAATAGCCTTTCATCAACACTGAAAGTTCTTCTGATGTGTCATTGCGCTAAGATAATTTACCCCTTTTGCATACACAATACAATAACAGCTTCTTGCCTTGCTTTGCAGCACAGGAACACACTAACACAAGTGGAATGTGCAAAGAAAAAGGGGGTTCTCTTTGGTATCATGAAAACATGAAAGAGACTTTATATGCCATATCCCAACTGAGTATAATGGAAACTGCCTTTAAGTACAAATGGAAGTGCACACTTTAGGCTGCAAATCACCATCCAATCTGTTCAATAAAAGGTAGCATGCAGACTTTCAGACATTTTCTACTTGCAGAAATATGCCATCAGAGAAACTACTAGTCTCACATTACCCCTAGAATGGTTTAAAAGTTCAATTACAATTTCAAATATATTTACTTGTAGAACAAGCAAACTCATTGTACATAGTTTGCTGGTCAGAACTGAACACACCGTTGCTGCTGTTTCAGTAATTTTGCCGTTTTTTGAAAGTCTGTCCTCCCATTTTACATTTACAGTTGTGCTCATAAGTTTACATACCCTGGCATAATCACTACACAAACTACCCAAATGACCCTGATCAAAAGTTTA
This sequence comes from Xenopus borealis, assembly GCA_024363595.1. Taxonomy (NCBI): domain Eukaryota; kingdom Metazoa; phylum Chordata; class Amphibia; order Anura; family Pipidae; genus Xenopus; species Xenopus borealis. The sequence goes on from CM044434.1 coordinate 126,063,478, forward strand.
CCCCAGTTCTTAATACCTTGTATTGCCACCTTTAACATCAATGACAGCTTGAAGTCTTTTGTGGTAGTTGTGGATGAGGCTCTTTATCATCTCAGACGGTAAAGCTGCCCATTCTACCTGGCAAAAAGCCTCCAGTTTTGGTAAATTCCTTGGCTATCTTGCATGAACTGCACATTTGAGGTCTCCCCAGAGTGGCTCAATGATATTGAGGTCAGGAGACTGAGATGGCCACTCCAGAACCTTCACTTTATTTTGCTGTAGCCAATGACAGGTCGACTTGGCCTTGTGTTTTGGATCATTGTCATGTTGGAATGTCCAAGTACGTCCCATGCGCAGCTTCTGGGTTAATGAGTGCAAATTTTCCACAAGTATTTTTTGATAATTACTGCATTCATTTTGCCATGAATTCTGACCAAATTTCCTGTACCTTTGTAGCTCACACATCCCCAAAACATCTGCGATCCACCCACCATGTTTCACAGTAGGAATGGTGTACCTTTCATCATAGGCCTTGTTGAATCCTCTCGTTTATGGGTGTGGCCAAAAAGTTCAATTTTAGTCTCATCACTCCGAAAGACTTTGTGCCAGAAGGTTTGAGGCTTGTCTCTGTACTGTTTGGCATATTGTACGCGAGATACTTTGTGGCATTTGCTTAGTAATGGCTTTCTTCTGGCAACTCAACCATACAGCCCATCTTTCTTCAAGTGCCTCCTTATTTTGCATTTTGAAACAGCCATGCCACATTTTTTCAGAGAGTCCAGTATTTCACCTGGAGTTATTTGTGGGTTTTTCCTTGCGTCCTGAAAATTTTTTGGCAGTTGTGGCTGAAATTTTAGTTTTATTTGGTTTGGTTTGAACAGAACCCCTCATTTTCCACTTCTTAATTACAGTTTCAGCACTGCTGATTGACATTCTCAATTCCTTTGATATTTTCTTATATGCCTTTCCTGTTTTATAGCGTTCAACTACCCTATCCCGCAGATCCTTTGACAATTCTTTTGCTTTCCCCATGACTTACAGTTGAAAAAACATCAGTGCAGCACTGGATGAAAGATGCAAGGGTCTGTCAGGAGTCCAGAAAGTCATTGACCTTTTATACACACCCACTAATTACAAGCAAACAGATCAGAGGTGAAGATGGTTACCTTTAATAGCCATTCTAATCATTTTGTGTCAAGCTGTGTGCATGTTATCAGGTCAAATCACCCGGTATGTAAACTTTTGATCAGGGTCATTTGGGTAGTTTGTGTAGTGATTATGATTTAAAAAGAGTAAACACAGTTGTTTGACAATAAATGGCTTAAGCCAACCACTAACCATGAGTGAAAGAAAAGTTTTTGTGTTATCATTCATATTCTCTGACAAAATGGTTAAGAAATCATAAATTATGCCTGGGTATATAAATTTATAATCTGACCCTAATGTTCACCTAGATGAATTTCCCCTTTAAATTACTTATGTATTTTTACAAAAGCCTGTAAACGTGTAACTTGGTTGTTACTATCAAAAAAAGCTGCATTCTCTGAATTCATATGGATCAATGATTGTAGCAGAAAATGGAACAGTTAAAATAGCATTTTCAAGCACATTTTATGGTTCACTGTGATATACAAATCTGTTATAATTAGTGATGGACGAATCTCACCCGTTTCGCTTCGGCGAAAAATTCGCGAATTTCCAGCAAAATTCGTGAATTGGCAAAAAAAATTGCGAAATTAGTCTTTTTTTTTTGGCGAATTTTCGCTGGTGAATTTTTGCTGGTGTTTCGCGAATTTATTCGCCAGCTGCGAATCGCGGGAATTCGCCGCGAATTTGCTCCTGGCGAATAAATTCGCCCATCACTAGTTATAATCCTTGGATACTTGGTTGTTTTAAGTGGAACTATCACAAAAATGAAAATTTTATATAAGCTTCCTCATACCGAAGTAAGAAACTTTCTAGATACAATCAATTAATAATTCTGCATTGTTTCCGAAGTAATCAAGTTTATATACACGATTCCTCTCTTATCATCTGTTTCTCTTCATTCTGTCTTCATGCAGCAGTTGGGTGGCAGATGAATGATCCAATATATTGTATAGGGTGCTCCCTTTCTTAGACAACATTTTAAGGGCATTTGCTCATCGGCATAATGCAACATGACCTCTTCAATTATTTTGATGTATTGAAACTGATCCATGATCCCTAGTATGCAGCAAATAGGCCCAACCATACTATTAGAAACATCCTCATATCCTGAAGCTTGTGCCACCATTCTTCACAATGTGAATCCAGTGTTTGGGGGTTGACTGACAAACTGGCTGTGGCTCCTAGACCCAGAAAAAACAATTTTGCTTTCATTAGTCCACAAAATGTTTTGCCATTTCTCTTAGATCAGTCAATGTGTTTTTTTTTGGCAAATTGTAACCTCTTCAGCACTTTTTTTTCCAACAATAGGACTTTTTAAAGGCTTCTTACCGATAGCTTGGCTTCACATAAGCGTCTTCTAATTGTAACAGTACTCACAGGTAACTTTACACCTTCTTTGATCTTCCTGGAGCTGATCATTGGATGGGTCTTTGCCATATTGGCTATTTTTCTATCCATTTGAATGTTAGTTTTCCATTTACTTCCACGTCTTTCAGGTTTTTGTTTAGCTGAGCAGCCTATCATTTTCTGCACTTCTTTCTGTTTTCTTCTCCCAATCAACTTTTTGATCAAAGTATTTTGTACTTCTGAGCAATGTCTGTAATGACCAATTTTACTCCGATTTTCATACAGAAATGCACTATAACCAGCATGCTCCCCCCTGATCCCCCATCGCTAGAATGTAAAGTTGGACCAGATAATGTTGGATGGAGTCATCATGCATTGTGATCCGACAGTCAATGTATTTTAATGAGGAAAGAAAAAAAAAGTATTTCTGACACCATCGGTTTTTATCTTGTCGGAATGAAGACGCAGCATTCCCATATGACAGTGGTGTCGGAAGGCAGGGCCAGAACTAGGGGTAGGCAGAGTAGGCGGCCGCCTAGGGCGCAGTCATAGGGGGGGCGCACTTTAGAAGGGAAATCATTTTTTTAAATTTCTTTAAGTTTTCGACCCTGTCTCCAGCAGCAGCATCTGCTCTACTTCAGTCCCCACCTCCCTCTTACTTGTCCTTTGCCTGGCACAGATCTGGGGCAATATTTTTGCTGCTGCTCTGGCACAGGCTGGTGGCACAGGTACAGACTTGGGGGGCAATGTTGGCACAGTTACAGATTTAGGGGGCAATGGCTGGTGGCACAGGTACAGACTTGGGGGGCAATGTTGGTGGCACAGTTACAGATTTAGGGGGCCAGCTGGTGGCACAAGTACAGTTTTAGGGGGCAATGGTTGGTGGCACAGGTACAGACTTGGGGGGCAATGGTTGGTGGCACAGGTACAGACTTGGGGGGCAATGCTGGTGGCACAGGTACAGACTTGGGGGGTCATGGCTGATGGCACAGGTACAGACTTAGGGGGCAATGCTGGTGGCACAGATTTGTGGCAATATTTTGGCTTGCTGGCACAGGTACAGATTGGGGACAATTTTATGGCTGCAGGCTGACACAGGTACAGATTGGGAGCAATATTTTGGGTGCTACTGACACAGGTACAGATTAGGAGCAATTTTTTGGGTGCTGCTGGCTGGTACATGTACAGTTTGATTCGTTAATGTGTTATAAGGTTTCTTTATTTAAGAAAAAATTAATAAGTGGGAAATGGTCATACAGAACAGGGGTGGGGGGTGCTGATTGTACCCCTTGCCTAGGGTGCCAAACTACCTTGGCCCGGCAAATGTTTCATGTAGTTTAACATCAAGTCCCATTATATTTTGAGCCATGCAACTATATCCGACATGTCGGACGCCATCCAGCAAAATCATTTGTGGTGTTTAGTCCCTGTTTGTTATTCTTTGAAACTTTCTTTAGTATTATGCTTCTTCAAAATCGACATTTAAGTTACTAGAGGGGCCCAAAAGCATCAGAATTGTGTTTTAAAATGAACAAGGTCAACTGTAAATACAGTATGTGACCTTGAAAAAATGGAGCGACAGCTACCAAACTAGACCGCAACATTTGTAGAAGGTAGCTAATGCTTTCTTATCAGCTATGCGCATACATTGAAATATGTGCCCATTAAACCTGCCCCATTACATTCCAAGGCTCCATTGAGTTAATCATTAACTTTACTTGAATGGACTGGTTATGTTGTTCATGGACATATCAGAATGCACGTACATGTTTTACAATTTTTTCCTAAAATTAATAACAAAAAAATGCATGTGACAGACTTTTTATTCTCACAATTCTTCACTCAGTCTTGTTAAACTGAGACAAAATCATAAAAGAGAAAATTATTATACAGTAATTTCCTTTCCAGACTTTCACTATTGCAGCACCTAGATGTGTTATACCTGCCCCAAATTGGCCAGAACACTCCAATACTGGAGTGGGGAAGTGAGTCTCAAATCTAAAACAAAAGGTCAAATAATCCCCCTACTTCTCTTAGTCAAAACAAAAAAAAAAGGTGATCCATCCTGTCAATTTCTCCTTTCATGCCTTCCCCTTGAGCAGTGCCAGGACTGAGAATCAAAATAGGCCCTGCAATTTCAGGTACACAGAGGCCCAATCAGCTCAAACAGACCCCACCAGCCCACTAAATACTGAATTTCTATGGCACATTATAGCAGCCCCTCTTTAGTATGTCTGTGGTGCAGGGCCGGAACTAGGGGTAGGCAGAGTAGGCGGCCGCCTAGGGCGCAGTCATAGGGGGGCGCACTTTAGAAGGGAAATAATGTTTTTTTTATTTCTTTAAGTTTTAACTTCGCCCCTGTCTCCAGCAGCAGCGTTCTGCTCTACTTCAGTCCCCACCTCCCTCTTACTTGTCCTTTGCCTGGCACAGATCTGGGGCAATATTTTTGCTGCTGCTCTGGCACAGGCTGGTGGCACAGGTACAGGACTTAGGGGGCAATGGTTGGTGACACAGGAACAGACTTGGGAGGCAATGGCTGGTGGCAGAGTTACAGACTTGGGGGGTCATGGCTGGTGACACAGGTAAAGACTTGGGGGCAATGGCTGGTGGCACAAGTACAGACTTGGGGGGTCTTGGCTGGGCTGATGGCACAGGTACAAACTTGGGGGGCAATGCTGGTGGCACAGATACAGACTTAGGGGGCAATGCTAGTGGCACAGGTACAGATTTGGGGCAATATTTGGGCTGCAGGCTGACACAAGTACACATTGGAAGCAATATTTTGGGTGCTATTGGCTGGCACAGGTACAGATTGAGAGCAATTTTTTGGGTGCTGCTGGCTGGCACACGTACAGTTTGATTCATTAATGTGTTATAAGGTTTCTTTATTTAAGAAAAAGTGAATAGGTGGGAAATGGTCATACATAACGGGCGCTGATTGAACCCCTTGCCTAGGGTGCCAAACTACCTTGGCCCGGCCCTGCTGTGGTGTATAATTATAAACACTGAACATACAGACTGCATACAGAAAAAAAAAAGAACGCTAACCTATACAAGAGATACCAGGTAACTGGGCAAAGGTTGTATTTGTTCTAAAATTATTTTAGCTTGAAAGAATACATCACAACTTTTATTTCGTATATCAAAAGTTTACCCAGTTGCAGTAACCCATAGCCCGATAAGATGTTTGCTTTTAAACAGGTGACCAGTAAATGCTACCTGCTGATTGACTGTAATGGGTGGCTAGACTTGTAGCATGCTTTGCAACTTAAATCACAAATTTCACCCCCCAATTGCGTATGCATATTGTCATATTATTAAACTGAGCTAGTGCGAGGTTATTGGAGTTTCCCTAAAAAAAACACTGACACTATTGTAAATCAACTAAAAGGGGTAGTACACCTCTAAAAGTGGCCATAAACGCATGGATAATAACGTATGAGACAAATCTTCGTACGATATTCTGTGCGTGTATGGTGGGAAACAAGTTGACTGATATCGGCAGAAGACTTGGATTTCTCTCTGCTTCATTTTTATATATTCAGGTGCCCTCCTTTGCTTTATAGTATGGATTTTAAAAACTAAGTAAGTGCCTCACAAGACAAATGACAGAATAAATTGTGTAAGTGGCGTAATTATAGAGGAGGCAGACCCCCCAATTGTGGGAGGGGGCAGGGAAAACGGGGGCCCGGACCGCTATAGCAGCTCTCTTGTCTGGAAACATACAAGCCTTTGCTGTAGATGTGTGCACCCACCAGCCTATATACAAGAACAAACCAAAATATTTAAAAGACACACATGAAAATAAACAGCACTATCACAGGCTGCACAACAACAAGAAAATTATAAGGTTATAAAACTGGCAGAGAACAGTCTTTCTGTGTATTTCACCTTTTCTGTAAATAAAGACTTCATATTATGTTAATATATATTTCACAACTGTCTGCTCCATAGATGTTTATCTTGGCTTGTCAGGTAAAAGAAATCAGATAAGAGAAGAATATGATTTGTATAATTCATTTTTCACATGGTGGAGCCAAGTGTATACTTATTTTTCACTTAATATCTGTTGTTTTTTTTAAGAGCTACCTCAAAAACGCGACTCGTTTCGTTTCGCAAATCTTTTCGCCAATTTGCGAATTTCGCTGGAAATTCGCAAATTTTTCGGCGAAGCGATACGGGGGAGATTTGCCCATCACTACTGACAATCCTCCACAAAATATTTAGCCTAATACCAAAACACATCTGATCCTTAATTTGCACATTTTGATTTGAGAAACTGTGTTTTGGATGCAATTCAGTTGCACACTTGCTGTACACTGCCAGATCTGATCATTTAGCATGGTCACCAAATGAGCAAGTTGGGTCAGTTTGGCCATCCAAATGCCGTTTTGACCCAAGTGCATCAGACTTTGGGCCAGACTTTTGAGCCTTTGGGAGTGTTAGAATTGCTTTAATTTCACTAGTATCAGGGGTTTCTTACTATAACCAATGCATGTTCTATAATATGACATCATAATTGTAATACTACATGAATTTAAGTATAATGATTCACCACATTAGTTTAACTTTCTTAATTGGCTATTTGTGAAAAAAACAATAGCCATTCAAATCAATATATTCACAGAAGACCAGCTAAAGGATGTAAACCTATTAATTTCTTACATCATTTAGCTGGTCTTCTGTGAATATATTAGTTTGAATGGCTATTTTTTACACACAGCTTTATTTTTTAAACTGTTTCATTAGCATTAATGAGTCCATAACACTCTATATTGGGATACAGTGTATATGGAATAGTGCCTTTGAAACCAGTGAAAACATTCAGGTATTTCGGTTTGACCCAGATGTTCTTGGGGACTGCATGCCCAGACTGGCAACCTGTGGGTTCTGGCTAATGCTAGATAGGGCTGCTGTAAGGCCGTCACTATTTATTGGGCCTGTGGGGGCTGTTTGAGCCTCTTTATACTGTGAATCCCAGGCCCTAATTTGAGCCCCTGTCTAGCCCTACGGGTTGTCATTGTTATCCTCTCATACCTGACTGGCTCTATGGTGAAATTCTATTTGGATACTATGCACTTTGCAAACCTACAGAAAATGTATAATACATATTCAGGCTGGTCTATGTATTATTTTTATGATTTTATTGATATATATATTGTTGAGGTAGTGAGTGTAGTGTATATTTCTTCCCTTATGTACATAACAGTATCACATTCATCATCCAAATCTTCCCACTTTGCTCTGCCTTTTTGATCAAATGTTTGCCATTAGTAATATTTTAAGAAACTACCATAAAAAGAACAAATTTGAAAGGGCTAGTAACACCAGATGTAGTTGCTGGTGGATCTGACCATGTTTGTCATACATTTGCGTGGCAAGGGTGTTTTAAAATGTGGCCTAAAATGTTCAAATCCTCTCTTTCATTATCTTATTTTAGGCTTTCATCTCTGCTCTTTTGCAGGATTATGATATAGCCAAATCAGGGGCGGAACTTCAGGGGCCCAGGCCCCCTCTGCTATTTTGTGCTGTGGGTTGCAGGTTATTTTGCCCATATCATGGGTCTGCTTCCTCAGTTGTTACACCACTGGGCCAAATCTTTAGTGTTCAAAGGAACGAAATCTGAACATCACATCAACTTTTTTCCACCTAATGACTTTTTAAAAATTATTTTAAATATGCAACTTAAAGATTTGAATTGGTTTTGGTATTTAGCTTAATCGTTTGTTGAGGATTCAGACTTCAGCCAAATCCAAAAATGATGTCTTAGATCATAAGAGGTGGAAGTTGATCCAGGATTCAGTTCAGTATTCGGCCATTTTCAGCAGGATTCGGCCCAATCCTTGTGCCTGGCCGAACTGAATCTGAATCCAAAAAATCATGTGACTTTTCATCACAAAATACAGAAGTAAAAAATGTTTTTCTTTTACCCCCCTTCCTTAATTTGCATATACAAATTAGGGTTCGGACAAATCTTTCACAATGGATTCGAGGGGTTCGGTCGAATACAAAATAGTGGATTCAGTGTATCCCTAATATTAAGACTACTTGTAAGTATTTTCAGGAAAGGTAATAAACATGTTTTGACACTATTGTGCTGAGATGCCTAATTTACTTTGTGAGCTTTTTCAAATGTTTAATAGTCATATACATGGGACCAGAGCATGAGGGGTGAGAAGGCGTTCTGCACAAAGAATCTTTATAGATTTATATCCAAGATACACTGAAGTTCAGCTTTTGTGATCTTTACACAAATCCTGGCCTGTATGCCACAAAATATGTTTTCTGGTGTGCACAGAATATGTTTAAGTATGTATTTTTTGCAGCTTCGGGCTAATGACCCTAACACCTAAACCAAGGTTTTCACTTTTCACCTTGCCTAATGGCTGAAACTGCACTGAGGCCCGGACTTGAGGAAAGGCCACAAAGGATCGGGCCTAGGGCGGCAGAATTTTAGGTGGGCGGCATGCCCAGCCACACCCACATTGTTTAGGAAGCACTGGGGATTTGCAGGAGATACAATCGTTTTTTAAAATGTCTTGTGCACCAATTCCCAGTACTCTGAAACCAATGCTGAAAATGCATGTGTACAAGGAAGGAGAGGGGGGTGATGAAAGGCAGCGGGGGCCTAGGGGTGCCTGCTTTCCCACCTTTTAAAAAAAATCTTTAACAGCCAGGCCAGGTGGCGGGCCCACAAGCATAATTCTATAAATGGGTGGGTTTGTGACATCATGGGCAGGATAATGATGTCACTGGGGGAGTGGTCATGATGTTAAGGGACAGACCTGTGTTGTGGAGCGTGGAATCTGTGTTTTAGCTATAGAGGGAAGAAAGGGGTGGGCTACATTGCCGGTAAATTTGTAATACAGGCCTTGGCTGGTATTTTACCGGCTAGGCCTGTGAAAGAACAGCCAAGTGGCAATCCTAGGGCCATGAAGGAAACAATGTAAAAAGTAAGAAGTATGGGGAGAACGTGAGATGATTAAACATATTGAAAAGAGGCTGGCAAAGAGAAATTCATAAGATAGATGTGAAGATGTCATGTGGTGATTAAACTTTTTCAGTTCAAGCACACTTAAAGATAAAACCTTTAGAGCCCATCCTTCAAGGTCCAATCTTTGAGCAGCATCCCGTTGGCTTATGAATAGGGTTGCCACCTGGCCAGTATTTTACCGGCCTGGCCGGTACTTTTGATCCCAATGTTATTAATAGGAAAAAAAGAAAAATATATAGGAAGGCCAGTATTTTTTTCAGGAAAAGGTGGCAACCCTACTCATGAAACATGTCAAAAAATATTTAAAAGCCATGATTTAGCAGTTATTACATCATTGTTTTAAAAATATAGAGGACTGCCTTCATTTATACGCCCATGCTTTTATTTGACATGGCATCACCATACCCAACTAATATTGCAAACACTTGGGTGTTTCCTTCTCTAGGTAACACATGCCATATAAAGACAGCTATAATTAATCTGGCCAGATTGAATTTTAGACTTGATGAGTCTCTATCGAAGTTCCAGATTTCCTGATGTTCCTTTATGACGCCAGATTGTTGCCTGTGACGTCACGAGCTTCTTACACTGATCATTATGGGGTCGAAAGGGTTCGGAGCTGCTGACAAAGCAGTAAGTAACTCATTACAGGGAGCTAAGGTATTTCCTCATGCAATACTGCCCCGGGACCGGATATAAAATACTTCTTTCACACAATTTCCCGCCTTCAATTACGCCTTCCCCAGAACCAACAAACGTCACGTCATACAGAAAGTCAGAAACCCAACCAGGGAACTCCCAAATCGTACAAGCTCCCTCTATTTTTTTTAGCTTCTATATACCATACAAGTAATTAGACTCGCGCAGGACTGGACTGAGAATTAAAATAGGCCCTGGCGTTTCAGGTACACAGAGGCCCAAACAGCCCCCACCAGCCCACTAAATACTGACTTTCTATGGGACCTTATAGCAGCCCCTCTGGCATTTGCCCTAACCCACAAATGCCCAGTCAGGGCCTGGACTCGCGATTGGTATCCGATTCCCACGTTAACCTTGCGCTTTCTCTAGATTAGAAAATACGGGTGCGGAGACTACAATAGCCCCTCCCCCTAATCTTGCCTAAGAAGGAAGACGTCATGACGCTCCACTTGGCACGGGACTACAACTACCAGCCTACTGACGATCTAGTAAACCTACTGCCCTAACGTAGGCAGCAAACGCTAGTGGGCTTGCGTGCAGTTTAGGATGGCGTGACATCACTAGCTTGGGGGCGGGGCAAGAGTCCTCTCTTTCAACCTTGTCCCGGCTCCGGCCTTTCAAGCGCCTTCGGCTGTGCCGGTTCCTGTAGGAGACAGCGCTCAGCTCTTTCCCAGATCGTTCATCCTCCACATTGAGATCTTCTGTGTAGAGTCATGTCCCTGATTAGCGCTGGACGTGTGTGCGCCCGTATCCTCGGAGCCAAGGTGAGCCTGTCCGGCTTAAGCAGTTTAGGAATACTGGGAGGGGAGAGGCGCGGTCATGGTCGTGCTATAGAAGCCTGTCACAAGAGACAGCACATTGGCCATATGGTCGAACTTCCCCATTCAGACGTATGTTTGCGCAAACCTACTGCATTGTGGGGGATTGACTACTCTTTCCCCAATATTCGCTAACTCTATGCACAGTGTATATTCCGCTCCATAGTCCTTTCCATAAAGGCTCTCTTTCTCTAATTCACCTTTTGTCCTCTCGGTTCCTCATGGGGCAAAATTGCGTCCCCCGACTCCCCCGTGTGCCCTGGCTCGTTCACTCCATATCGCATTGCAGACCCTTGTCTTGCTTGTACCTATTGGCTTTCATTACTACTATGTATTCTGCTGCATGGCCTCATTTCTGTGCACTGCTTTCTCTTCAGAAACCAAGCACAAGATAAACCAGTCGGGCAGGAGGCCAGCAAATACAACCGCTACCTGTTGTACTGATCATATCTCCCTAATTCTGCAACAGACAGCTGCTGTGTGTCACATTCATGCTCATTGTATGATGGCAGCCTGCAGGGAGGGATACAGTTACAGGGATGGACACTACAGGCTGCAGAATGGGGACACATACATGTTACATGTTGGAATGGCTACAGACATAAGGGACGCAGGCAGAAGTAGCTAATCAAATACAGCTTGGGACCAGAGAAGAGTACAGATACAGGTTACATGCAGATTGGGTTACTGATGCAGGTTGGGGTAGAGATGCAAGGAGGGTTACAGTTGCAGGTTGCATGCAGAGAAGAGTACAGATACAGGTTACATGCAGGCTGGGTTACAGATGCAGGTTGGGCTAGAGATGCAGGTTACATGCAGGCTGGGTTACAGATGCAGGTTGCATGCCGATTCGGGCAGAGATACAGGTTGCATGCAGATTTTGGTAAAGATGCAGGTTGCATGCAGACTGGGGTAGAGCTTAAAGAGAGAAAGTATTTGCATGATGCTTTTACATTACCTGTCTGTTGCCCCATGTTCCTGTATGAGGGGGCTGCCGTATTTGTGCAGCAGGAGTCCGTTAGCATTAGAAACTGTAACCGGCTGAGATTGGACAGTCAGGTTGGTAAAGTGTCAGAGAGTCAGGCTTAGGAACTTCAACTAACAATTATATACAAAAACAAACCTCTCTGCAAAAAATGATCAACATGACCTATAGGTAACATTTAATGTACGTTCATGTGTTAAAATTTATTTTTTAGTGTCCGTGTCCGTGGACACTACATGTAGCAGGCAGAAGCCTACACATCTCCAGCTGTGCTACTCCTTATAGCTTTCCTCTACATCAGTGCTTCTTACTGCTTTTCTACAGAGGCGTTTAGGCAGCCAGCATCTTGACCCGTGCCCTGCTACTATTACGTTTGTCTGTAGGGAAATAATCACCATTGTCAAGGGGGAACATTGAGCCCTGTATTTTGAGTTCTGACCTCTTGTGTTAAACTTAACTTCTATGCATCCTACATTTGGTGCTGTTAATTGGGGCTAGGAAACCTCTTATTTTATAAATGTATTAATGTTCTGCAAATCGGGACAACAGGGAATGTTGTCTGTGTGACCTTGTAAGGAAGCAGGAGCCCTCATTATTTAACTGCAAGGCTGTCAAAGGCCTGGAGGATGAATGTGACCTCTAGGACAGTGTCTCACCGGGTGTGAGGCTCAGTAACAATTATTTGTAGGCCTGAATTAACTACAAGATGCCAGTCTCCTCCTCTGCTGCATTGAAGTAACCAGTTGCACAAGATAATATGCTAGAATATGTTGCAAGTTGTTATCTATTATATGAATCACCTGGTACTTATTTTTTTTTTTTGTACAGTTGATCTCTATGCTATAGAGCACCTTGCATTAAGGTTGCATAATTGTTTTGCCACCATTATGGTTTTATGCAGCGTATTTACCATCAAGTGAGTGAGGTACTGCCCTACTCCTACAGACACAAAGTCGAGCAATCCGCCAAAAATAAAGGAATATTTGCTTAATTAGAACTCTGTTGGAAAAGGTATTCTTGCATTCTGGAACTTACTGTTTCCAGTACGTATAATTCTTCTCCCCACAGGAAAACTGTAACCAATTTTAAAGAGAAACCGAGAAGAAAAGTGTGTTGAGAGTTATTTGCAGGCATCTGATTGGTTTTGAAAACTGGTGGTGACTACAATGCATACGCAAGGCCTTAGTAAAAATACATTGAGAGCCTCTGCTTTAAAGAACAAGTAAACGTTTTTTTTTCTATCTCTAAATTTGCTCTAAACAGCCCCTCAAATTAATGTACCTTAGTCCCTGCTGCAAGTCTGCTCTGGTTTCTGTGTTATCAGCAGCTTGTTTCACCTTCTTCCTGGTGCAGAGTGAAGCCCCACCCCTTAGCTTTCTGAGCTGACCTTATATCTTGGACTAGTCCAGTTTATCATTTGCATACTATGACATAGCAGAGAGCAGTGTGTTTAGCACCTTTTGCTTGGGGAAACTAGCTTACTAATGAAACACTGGCTCCCTCTTCCTCTCTATTGTGGAACAGCAGCAAATGGACTGCTCAGTAAACTAAGGGGCTGGGCTTCACTCTGCACCAGGAAGAAGGTGAAACAAGCTGCTGATAACACAGAAACCAGAGCAGACTTGCAGCAGGGACTAAGGTACATTAATCTGGGGGGCTGTTTAGAGCAAATTTACAGAAAGAAAAAGAAAAACATTTACTTTTCCTTTAAGGGCAATGGCACCTTCAGTAGTTTGATTACTTCTACTTGTAGTGCTGGTCAAAATGCAATCGTTGCACCATGTTGCTCTTTGTTTAGTTGTTTAGGACAGTACAGGGGGGCCTTACACTCACTACCTGGACCCCAAGCAACATCTTATCAGGGCTCAGTCAGACTATTAATATTCTGTTGGTCATGGACCACAACAGGCTCTGGATGGTGGTCATGGTGATGGTTCAGCAAGAGCCATTTGTCATATAGTAGTTAGTTGACCCTTGGGCTAAACAGCCCATTTGGGTCCATAGCGTAGGTATTTAAAGCAAACCAAGATCTGTGCCACAAACAAGCATAATTATGCAGTTGCTGGTGGGAACTGTTTACATACAACATTTGGAAGAATTGCATGAGGTACAGTTTGACTGCTGTTGACCTCCTCCAGAGAAAAACCATGGTCCTCTGTCACCATTGATAGTAGATCTATTGCATGTAGGGTTGCTACCTGGCCGGTATTTTACCGGCCTGGCCGGTATTTTTGATGGTTGATCCCAATGTTATTAATAGGAAAAAACTTAAATATATAGGGAAGGCCTGTATTTTTTTCTATAAAAGGTGGCAACCCTAATTGAATGCCTCTGCATCAACTGAAAGACCTCAGCAAATGCTTTATTTATGTGCCACAGCCCTTAGAATAGAACATCTTGTGCCATTATGTTTTAAGATTGGCACGGGACTACTACATTAAAAACAGGATCTGGTGAGCATAGAGAGATCCGGGTGGTTAAATCAGGCACAATGTTCTATCTATCCATATTGCTAAAAGAAAAGGTACACCTTCTTTAATCTGGATGGATGAAGGCAGAGCCAGGTTTTCAAGAATGTGATCTGTGGCCATTTTGATTAAAAATGTGGATGCTAAATTGCCCATAGGTGCATCTCCGATGTCTATCATTGATAAAATCTAGCACAGGCTGATGGATTTTGAACAAGTCCAGTTGGAAACCATTCGCTTCAAAGTAGGTTCTAGTTGGAATTTTTGGGCACATCCTGAAGTCAGGTCAGTTTCATTCATTTATTCATTCATTCACCATACCTGGGTCATATAATCCCTAAATAGAACTCCAATCAGGAAAACATTCTTTTTAATTTCTATTCAGGTTATTTTTATCCAGTACATTTTAAAATTCATGTTTCCAGTATTTTTGCAGTGTGGGTACTGTTAGTTCTGCTTTCTGCAGATATTAGTTGTGTAAACAAAGCCTCACCCGGTCTTTTGGTTTTCTCTAACTTTATCCAGTGTATATTACTGACCTGCACATTGTACTCATTAGAAATTATTTCTAAAAGTGCAGAGTATTGCTTATAAATGAAAGTGTCTCATCCACCCACTGAGATCTGACAGTTGTGTTAAGAGCCCCAGCTCAATGGCTGATTGTTCATTTGTCCTAGCAGCCTGATTGGAACAATTGTATTTACTCACCAGCTGATTGGTCAGATACACTCCAAGTCAGCCATTGTTTAACTACTTATGGTTGTGTTTGTCAGGCAGTTGCATGGAAAAGTTGACTGCTGTGTTTCCAGGTATCTGTCATCTGACAAACACTGGCACAAGTGCTTACAGGCAACTGCCATGCAAGCCAATCGCAGTCACACAAAAAAGTAATGTCAGTTGTTAGTTACCAGGGCCAGTGTTTTGCAGCCTCTGGTATGTTACCGCACACTGCCTCCTGAAGAAGGATTTTTATGTGGAGTACTACCAATGGAGAGTGCTATCTTATCACTGTATTTGTATAATCTGTGATTGTCTGGTAATTACTTTTAAAGATTTTTCATCTCTGTAAAGCGCTGTGGAATATGTCTGTGCAATATAAATAATAATTGTGCGTGGGAGCTTATTGGATGTCTGCATCTAGCAGTCGAAATTGACTTGCACTTCTCTGTTGTGTATGCCTTGGCTGATGCAAGCAATATGGTAGCTGCCTCTGCCAAAGAAGTGGATTGTGTATGACCACCTTAACCTGTCCAATGCCAACCCAGCCCAATGTTCTGCCAAGCTTTTTACAGCTACTCTTCCCTGCACCCATCTGTCATGTCGGTTGTTGAGCCAAGCTCTAAATCCTCAAAGTGTGAATCCTAAATTGCATGTGTAAATGTGAAAACTCCATGGGGGGGAATTCACAAAAGTGTCGGGAAGGAAAAAATGTCTTTAAAATGTCGTAGCAACAGGCGACAAATTCACAGAGCATTTCCCCGCCAATTTTCCGACATATAAGACACTTTTGAAATAGTGTAGTGAAAAGTGGGTGTGTTTTTTTTCGGCGCAACTTTCCCCGACATTTTTATGAATTGCTCGTAAACGAAAAAAAAATTTTTGCTGACAATTTTTCTGACACATTAGGCTCTCCAAAATAAAAATGTCGGTCAAATTTTCTTTTAAAATGTTGTGTAAAATGTCGTCTGTACGATGAAAAGATATACAACATTTTAGAAAATTGTCAGACTTACGAGACATCCCGAGATGGTAACATCTGCCTTTGTGAATTTGCCGTTTGTACGACATTTTGCAAGTTTGTCGACCGCCACTTCTGGGTTACATATTTTACCCACACTTTTGTGAATTCCCCCCCTATATGTATGTTATTCATGTGATTTAGTTGTATAAACACAGTTACTTTAAAGCCCAACACAATATGTTGGCACTATAGAAATACATGTTAATAAAATAATAATGTTTGCTAACTAATTTAGCATCGTTAGATAAAACCTAATGACTGGAGTTGCCTAGTTCTGAAAAGTCACATGACTTTAAGGTTACAGCATTTAGGAATGAAGGGAATATGCATTTTACAAAAAAGTGGTCGGATGCCATCCCCAAATCTTCACGAAAAGCCTTCCCACCAGCTAGAATCGAAATTGCCGTTTGGATGGCACTCTGAGCACTTCATTTTCTGAAGTCGGCCAAAGTTTTGCAAAGTGCCATCCTGCTGGTGGGAAGGCTCCTCTAGGCGATTAGTCACGCGAAGAAGAGGCGATTAGTCACGCGAAGAAGAGGCGATTAGTCACGCGAAGAAGAGGCGATTAGTCACGCGAAGAAGAGGCGATTAGTCACGCGAAGAAGAGGCGATTAGTCACGCGAAGAAGAGGCGATTAGTCACCGGGCTACTAAATCTCCCCTAATCTCCACGTGTCTCTGCCCTTGTAGATGTAAGGTGATCCTGCCTTCAGTTTATAGAGATAACCATGATCTCTCCCTAATGACCTTTCCTCCAGATAATAACAGTCGTGGATTAGGATAGTTGCTCACTGTGTTAATATTCAGCCAAATACTGTATTTGCATAATATAAACAATTCAAAACAACTTTCCAACATATAGTAATTATTTTTAATGGTTTTAACATTATTTGTAGATGTTCTTGAAATTGAGAGCAGTGTTTGTTTTCTTTTCTCAGCCTTTACTGCTGGGTTTCAGGTGGCCATAGATGCACAGATATCATACAAAATTAATTTCCGTTTGATATTCGGCAAAAGAGCCGACCGATATCGGCAGAAGACTTGGAAATCAGTCGATCAGGCTGGACAGAAAGTTTTGATCGGTCGCCTTTGAAGGCACCCAAACATCGGCCATTGTTCGTGCTGAATTGTCAGGTACAGATAGAATTCTGTTGTTTCTACCTGTATATCTGACTATTCAGCTTTACACTTGTATATTGAAACAAACGAAAGATCTTTTCTAAGAAAGATCGTAATTGTTACGTCTATGGCCACCTTAACTCTTAAGGCTAATGGTCAGATTTGAGGAGATTTAGTCGCCTGGTGGCTAATTGCCTGTTCTTCTGGTCGACAATCTCCGTGAACTACCTTCGTGTCTTCCCTTCAGCTATAATGAAAAGTCGCCTACGCTAAGCACATGTGGTGCTTCGTTTTCCGAAGACGCCCGAAGATTCCTCATAAGGCAACTTTGGGTGACTTCAGAAAACGAAGTGCCCGTGTGTCACAAGCCTAAAACAATGTAGAAGATGTCCGTTCTCTCATAGGTCTCTTAATCAGCTGGTTTGTGCTGAATTGTATCCGGAACTGAAAGTATCTGTACAAATAGAAAGGTACAGGCAAATGCTGCTTTCAGTAGCAATTCAATTCGTAAATAAATTAAGACCTGAATAAAGATGGGGGGGGGGGAGCAGGTTCTCATTCTGGTTTATACATTCTCCATGTATGATCTGTCATAAGCTGCACAGTGCAGAAAGAACCAGTAAGACGCTTGTCAGGCTACCTGTTCTGTCGTTGGCTTTGTGTGGAATTCTTATGGTATTTCATTAGTCTGATGAGCATGGCAACACACCCTTGTGTATGTTGTAGATACATGAATTATTTTCTAAGCAACTCTATATGTGGGCTGCTTGAAGGTAAACTATCCAAATCTTGTTGTTCTAGTCCTGTCTCAGTAGCTCTGGTTTAATGACCTTAGGAGAGAGAGCAAGGTCAAGGTGCAACTGGAGAGTTCATTGGAAATGCGATTACATAAAACTAGACTACATTATTCTGTACATGCAGGTTATTATTGTATTATAATGTCATTTTACATTAACGAGATACTGACGCCAGAAAATAACTTTTTTTTTAATCTATCATACTTAATTGTCTTTGCATACTATTTATAAATTTTCCATAAAAGTATTTGCCTGATGTTTTTACATTACCTTTTATTATCCCCGTGTTCCTGTATGAGCAGGCTGCCATATTTGTGCAGCACTAGTCCATTCTCATTAGAAACTCTGACAGGTTCTGTCAGCAAAAAACTCAATATGACCTATAGGTAACTTAATGTAGATTAATAGTTTGAAAAGAGAATTTTTAGTGTCTGTATCACTATATAAATACCTGCTGGAAAGTATTTAAGCTGCATTGTTATTAGCATTTGATATGGGGCTGTGCATACAGTTCTATAATTTTTTGTTTCTGACAATGCACTGTATGCAGCCTTGTTGCCTGTTAAACGATTATGCTCTTTTACTGGCTTTTTTTAGCCTAGCAGCATACCAGCAGGATCTCTTTTTCCAGGGGACATTCAACCCACAAAAATAACTGCTTAATTGAAGTTTTTGTGAGCTTGGCCACACCAGTGTTGGCCAGCAGCCTCCATAAGAGTTTCTTAAAGGAGAATCCAACCTGTAGTGAAAAAATGAATTTATGATGTATGGAACTCCTATAATTCTAAACATTCTGAATAACTGATTTCTGGATAAGGAATCCTTCCTGTAGATCAATATACAAATAAAATTGTACAGATTTAAAAAAAAAAAAAAAAAACTTATATTAGAAGTCATATTTTCTTTGAATGTTCTATTTGGGATAAGAAGTGTCTCTTGTTGTAGCTGTACTAAAAGTATGCAACCTTCCTTGTTATTTATAATAAAGCTGCAGATAATTAGATGACCATGAGTTCTGTAACCAATGTTACTCCTGCAGTCTTGTGCCTTTATGGTAAGGGAGCAGCTGTGGCAAATACCTGAGATTTTTTCTTTTTAATATTCATTAGGGTGCCAGAATTTTCTGTGACCTCTAGACCCAGTGGTGTGATAGGATATCATTTCAGAGTTAAGCTATTCGCAATGGGTTGAAAGTACAGTAAAATTAATTATTAATACTATCTCCATTATTATTGTAATCTTTGTGAAATACTACAGAAATGCTGTGTGACACTGATGTAATGTGCAATAGTTGCAAATAACTTTACAGCAGATTATATAATTAGTAGAACACTTGAAAGCTTCATTTATCATCCACTGGAACACATGGAAATTCCAGCATATCAAATGCATGCTAAATATCTGTTGGTAGGCTAAAACTGATTTCATCGCACAATTTATAGATCTGTATTTATGGGTATATTTATTGTGAAGTTTAAGGCCCCTTTTCTTATAAATCAAAATTTCTTCCCTACAGATGAATATAGTAAGGAGCATAAATGAGTTTAATTCCATTGGGGCTGATTCATCGGGTCCCCTGTGAAAAAGTTTAAGAACTTCTTTAAAGGGATGCTGTCATGGGAAACAAATTCTTTTTTTCAAAATTCATCAGTTAATAGTGGTGCTTCAGCAGAATTCTGCATTGAAATGCATTTCTCAAAAGAGCAAACAGATTTTTTTATATTTCATTTTGAAATCTGACATGGGGCTAGACATTTTGTCAATTTCCCAGCTGCCCCCAGTCATGTGACTTGTGCTCTGATAAACTTCAGTCACTCTTTACTGCAAGTTAGAGTGATATCACCCCCTCCTACCTTCATCCATTCACTGGAGTTTATGCCAGTCGATGGGCTATGTAACTAAACACCACTTGTGCTAATACCCATAGACCTGTTTTTAGGAAAGGGACACTTGTTTACTAACATCCCTGGGACCCACAACATTACATAGAATATCCAGTACATTTTTAGGATTTATATGCAGTTTGTAGATTATAGCCATTTTGGGAATGATGACGAGAACACCATTTGGTCAGAATGTAACGTTTCCAGCTAATTGCCCGTGTCATCTTTATTTGGGCTGAAATTAGTGGTAGCGTAATAACCAGTAATAGAGGTATTTGAAGCTACAAACCTTTTCTAGAGTCATATGCTGCTCAATCAAACTGTGATCTGGTTTAGCCACTTCCAGAATACATATACAGTGAAACCCTGATTTTAAGTTTTTTTTTCACATTTTACAATTTTTATTTGTGGTCCCACCAATCTCCTAAAGCACTATTATGCATATATGTATTACAACCTTCTTTTCCACTGGTTACTTCTTATTGTGAACCCCATTATGTCAGGACAATGGCATAACGCAACACTTTTTTTTCTTTCTGTTGTCTCAACATCTGAATAATGACTAAAGTCTGTCCTTTCTTCTCCAAACAGAACTCCCCTTGTGCTCTGATTGCTGCACGCCAGGCAAGCTCTTCCACGGTAAGTACTTGGTCTCTTTGTGCTCGTTTGTTTGAGCGTGTGAAATTGAATGTGTCCAGTTATGTATTGCTTCCACTTGGCAGACTTTCAGAATGTGCTGACCAAATTCCTTTTTTTACTCCTTTAGAATCTAAAAGATGTCCTGTCAGATTTAATTCCAAAAGAACAAACTAGAATCAAGAACTTTAAGCAGCAGTATGGCAAGACCGCAATTGGGCAGATCACTGTTGACATGGTGAGTAGAAACCCTTTTCCCATAAATGTTACAGGCTAAAAAACCTCTTGCAGAATTTCTTATTTTTACTGGGGGAATTATTTTTCCTTCTAATATGAGCTGTCACTGACCCTACACTGTTTCATGTCTAAAATGATACATCTAGTGATACATTTCTCCGCTTCGGAGAATCAGCAGCAACTAATGTACCTGTAGTAACAGTTACTCTGCAACAAATTTTAGTGAAGCTCAGAAAACATCCTCAGTTTGGTCTGAAGATTGGGCTGCAGAGCATTATCCCACATGTAATAAACTATATGGAAATATGCATTTTTAAAACTTAAATGTTACGCAAATGGTAACAAAATAGAAAGTAATGTGAAAACTGTATCTGTTTGAAGCCAATGCTTTTTACTAAGATTGCCTGCCCCTTAAAATGACCTTTAAAACTCACTCTTCTATTCTTTTCATCATCACTATCACATCATCTACCTGTTACTCAATGTTGCACAAACTGTAGATGATGGTCCATTTGTAGCTCAGGCATAGCTATAAGTTATTAGACCTTAAAGCAAAATCCGTTTTGTACACACCCACATATTGACCTTTGGGAGACTGGCTTTTCTGCAGTTGTACAATGGAACCAGACCCGGATTTGTGGAGAGGTCACGTAGGCCCGGGCCTAGGGCAGCAGGAATTTGGGGGGCAACAAACAACTCGGGGCTAGGGGTGCCCCAAATGTAAATCCAGCCCTGAATGGAACTGTCTGGGCCCTACTGTATCCTCTTCTCTTTTGGTTACTCAAAGGAACTGCCTGGTCTGCCATACTTATTTCAGTGACCCTAGTTTGAACACCGTTTAATTAGTTGTATATTGCATAACTTGCTGAATTCCATTTGTCTTCTGCTAGATGCAAGAGAGTTCATCTGTTCTAGTACTTTGTTGTTACAGTAGCCGAAATACTGGTAAAGGCAAAATCCTGGGTGGTTGTTTCTGCCCTCTCCATTCTTAGAATATGATTATTTGGTCAACATTTTCTACATTCCAGCTGACTGTAACATCGCAGGGCCTGTATTTACTAGGATACATAGTCATCAGGCTATTTGCACATTGAAATTCTTCATAAAGCAAACGATCATATAAAATCAGTTTGGGCCAATTTTTACAAGAGTTTTCCACCAATATCGTAACCATAAATATTTAACTTAAGCCCAAATGAAAGCGCTAATTTCAGAAAGGGATTTATATTTCTGTGGTAACTGAGTGTAGTAACCATAGAGTAGTGTAATGTGAGAATGAGAAGTGCAGTGTTGCTTGGCTTATTTTTTACGCTAAAAGTTAGTACAGGTATGAGATGTTATCTGGAAACCCAGTTATACAGAAAGTTCCGAATTACAGAAAGGCCGTCTCCCATAGACACCATATAATAAATGAATGCACATTTTTAGAAATTATTTCCTTTTTCTGTAATAATAAAACAATACCTTGTGCTTGATCCAAACTAAGATATAATGAATTCTTATTGGAAGCAGAACCAACCTATTGGGTTTATTTAATGTTTAAATGATTTTCTAAAGTATGAAGATCCAAATTACAGAAAGATCCATTACCCGGAAAGCCCCAGGTCCCAAGCATTCTGGATATTTGGATGTAAAGTAACTATGATGGCATACATCAGACCTGAGCAGAACTCTGTGGGGCAGATTTACTATTGGTCGAATTTTGAATTGAAAAAAGTTCGAAATTCGACCATGGGAATAGTTAGGAAATTAAAATCCTTCGAATTCTAAGGATTTTACCGCAATTCGATTGGTGGCATGATCGAATGATAAAAATTCGATTGAATGATCAACCATTCGATTGAATTTTTATAATTCGACCAAAATTCGCCAAAGCCACTTTGGTAGATTGAAATTGGCGAACTAGGCAGTGGAATTAAAGGGGAAGTAATTCGATAGTCGAGTATTCAAATACATTTTTTATTAGAATTATTCGAATCATTCGATAGAATTTGCTGAATTCGCTTGTCGAAGTTACCTAATTTGCATATTCGAAATTTGAATATTGAAAATTCGTTCGAATTTCTAATTATTCATGTGAATAGATACGAATTTAGTAAATCTGCCCCTGTGTATTTACATTTGCTGCTACTGTGTGGTCTGAAGTGTTGCCATTGAGGTCATAGTGACCCCAACTAGTTCTCTGCCTGCTGACTGTGCTCTGAACCTGTTACACCATGTCACAACTGCTGCGTTTTGGCTGTGGCCTTGCTAACCTTCCAGGGTCACAAAGCAATGATCTTGCTTGAAATAGTAACTAGTGTGTAATGACTGTTCACTGTCTTTCTTCTTACAAAGCACCAGGTTGCTCATACTATAAGGCTAAGATCCCTGCTATCCTTCTAAATTCATTAGTTTGAGATCCTGTGAGGCATTCTGAGTGTTTGAAGTAATTTAGCAAGATTGAGTAGTTTCTCGGCAATCAATTTCAAGCCAATAATATCATGGTAATACAAACTTTTGAAAATATGAATCTTGTATTGTAGTCATGTCCAAATTCTTTATATAGATGACAGCTATCTAATACAAAACATGTTTAAAGGCCCTTTTTTATTGTAGCAGTTTTGAGGGGGGCGACATCTGGTCCACAGGCTTCTTGCACAGCACTGCAGGCAATATCAATCTCTGACAGTATATTTGATGCTTCTTCATTTTTATTTTGCTGAATCAATACCCTTAGCCTGCCTCTATTTCAGGTATATGGTGGAATGCGTGGGATGAAGGGTTTGGTCTATGAAACATCTGTGCTTGACCCTGATGAGGTAAGAAAAAAACCATATGATCACTATGGGAAAAACCTTGGCATCTAGTTTTCCCAATGTCCTTAATTGGTCTGTCTATCCCAAGGGTATCCGCTTCAGAGGCTACAGCATTCCTGAGTGTCAGAAGTTGCTCCCCAAGGCTCCAGGAGGGGAAGAGCCATTGCCTGAGGGACTGTTCTGGCTTTTGGTGACTGGGCAGGTACCCAATCAAGACCAGGTAATGTCGGATGCAAGTTGTATGAAGCCATTGCATTTGCTGAATAAACTGATTTTAACGGTTAAACTCCTTATTTATAGGACTGTGTCACCTCTTCCCTAAAGGCATAACTACTCAGTTGCATTGCATAGTTGCCAGTTCTTTACAGACCACTGAATCCAGAAAAGCCTTCGTGTCATTGGTTGCATTATTTGTTGGCCTCTAGAGTAACACTTGATTTTATGGGTGTCCCCGAAGTTTTATTTGATTGGTGCTGTGTAACTTTCCCAAAATAAAACACAGCTTTTCCTCTGACCTTAACCTGAAAGTCATTAAAGGGATGGTTCACCTTTAATTTAACTTTTAGTATGTAATAGAATGGCCAGTTCTAACCTACTTTTCCATATCTTCCGTATTGCTAATTTATATTTGTAATCTTTCTAGTAAGGTCCTCTCCTAATCATATTCCAGGCTATTCCTAGGGTAATGTGGACAGGATAGGGTTTAATGAGGAGTTCAGTGTAAAATAAAAAAAACTGGGTAAATGTATAAAGGCTGGAGTGACTGGATGTCTAACATAATAGCCAAAACACTACTTCCTGCTTTTCCGTCCTTTTGGTTTCCACTGATTCGTTATCAGGCAGGGACCAATCAGTGACTTGAGGGAGGGAGGCACATGGGTCATTACTGTTGCTTTTTAATCTGAGCTGAATGCTAAGGGGGGCCACATGGGACATAACTAGGGTTGCCGCCTTTCCCTGTGGCTCAAGCCGGACCGGGGGGCGGGCCCGTGACATCAGTGGGCGGGCTGTAACATCAGTGGGTGGAGCTAAGACGCCACGATCGCTGATTGGCCGATCGCGGCGTCAATCAAGCTAATCCCGTCCGGTTTTCCTTATTTGGAAAAGAGGCAGGAAGCATTGACCCGGGCAGCCCTTCAAAATACCGGGCTGTCCGGGTCAAAACCGGACAGGTGGCAACCTTAGACATAACTGTTCAGTGAGTTTGCAATTGATCCTCCGCATTCAGCTCTGATTCAAAAGCAACAGTTATGGCCCATGTGCCCCCTGAAGTCACTGATTGGTTACTGCCTGGTAACCAATCAGTGGAAACCAAGGGAGCTGCAAACCAGGAAGTAGTGTTCTGGCTATTATATTAGACATCCAGTCACTCCAGCCTCTATACATTACATTTTTGGCTAACTATATTAGAAACATTTTTTATTTTGCACTCCCTATCTATGTACCTTGTTTTTATTTTTATACTGAGCAATTGATTTAAGTCCTTGCATTCCCTTTATTGTGTATAGACAACTACTCCAAATGACATGGCGCTTCCATGTCTGTTGTCATGAATCCCTGTTTTACTTTGAGCAAAGACAATTGCCCCATGTTTTGCTAAATGCCACTTTATTTATTTTGACTTTATGCATTGTCTATGTAGTGGATTTTTTTAACCCTAACTTTTATAGGGGTTGCTCACATTTTGAGTTAACGTTTAGTATGATGCAGAGAGTGATAATTCACTAATACATTATAATGTAGTCTTTGGCATCTTCAGCTAGGGTGTGATCTTAAAAATTCCTTGTCAGACATCTGATTCTTGGGCTTTCCAGTTGGGCCAGTCCTGCTCTAGTTTTTCAGCACAATTATCCAGACCGATCTGCTTTT
This sequence comes from Xenopus borealis, assembly GCA_024363595.1. NCBI lineage: Eukaryota > Metazoa > Chordata > Amphibia > Anura > Pipidae > Xenopus > Xenopus borealis. Next base: position 126,088,996 of record CM044434.1, read on the forward strand.
CTTTTAGAGAAAGTGTCTGTAGTCTGCATGTTATTAGTGTTAACAGACTGCAAGTGGATGTTGTTGACATACTTGTGGGGCTCTTATATCAACACTAGGCAAACTGTACATGCGCAATAAACCCATGGTAACCAATAAACTGCAGCTAGAACCATACATAGAATCTCCAGATAGTGGGTTCTTTGGGAGTGCTTCATTTAATCACACAATGCATAAAAACTGAGCATTCTATCTCTCTTCCATTTACAGGTGAACTGGATTTCCAAGGAATGGGCAAAGAGAGCTGCTCTTCCTTCCCACGTGGCCACCATGCTGGACAACTTCCCCACCAACCTTCACCCCATGTCACAGCTCAGTGCTGCCATCACTGCATTGAACAGTGAGAGTAATTTTGCTCGGGCCTATGCTGAAGGGGTCAACAAAGCCAAGTACTGGGAGGTAAGTGATGTGCAAACTCCTAGGACCTCACTGTATATTTAAAGGCTCCTAGTCCAATACTTACTTTTGGATTGGGCTGAATCAAATCTCCACCTGTCTTAAAAACTCTGGACAACTGAGCATATTATTTATGGTTTAGATTGAATTTAGGACTCCTCTAAATCCTTTGTGGAGGAATTGACCCATTTAAAATGATGCATTTGGTGCAGCTCTACTTTAAATCACCAACTGTGTAGTCTGCACCTTGAAAGTATTAATAACAAGGGGAATTGCTGTAAAGCATTTATTTTTTTCCCAGAAAGCTCAGTTGTGTGTTTTTAAGTGCTTCACATTTCAGTCAGTGGGAAACCATATTGGGTAGTCCCCCAGTAGCTGTAGAAGGTCTGTTGTGTCCTGATGGTGGTCAGCTGAGTAACCATCAGAGTGACATAATCACTTCTAAATCTCTTCCATAAAGGCACATGGGTACCTTTCAAGTAGACGCCTTTCTTCACAAGTATTTTGAATAAATGAAGTGCTGCACCACTTGTGGATTTTCTCCTCAGACAGAATAAATGCCACATGTTGCTCCGCTCTACCCTAACTAGTATCTACCTGTCCATGCACATGTGAACAGTTCTAAAATGTGTGAACTTTTGTGCCGAAATTAGCATTATGCGCACTGGTGACAGATATCAGGTGCTCTGATAAACTTCAGTTACCCTTTACTGCTGAAGCCTCCCAGCAGCCTAACAAAACAATGGGAAGGTAACATGATATCAGCTCCCTAACACAAGATAACAGCTGCCTGGTAGATCTAAGAACAGCACTCAATGGTAAAATCAGCTCCCACTGCAACACATTCAGTTACATTAAGTAGGAGAAACAACAGTCTGCCAGAAAGCAGTTCCATAGTGCAGCACTGGCTCTTTGTGAAAGCAAATGACCAGGCAAAATGACCTGAGATGGCTGCCTACACACCAATATTGCACTGCAAATAATTCAGTGTAATTTAGAAAATAAAATAAAAATCCTTTAAGAACATATTTTTTTTCATGCAAGATAATGCTACTTAGTGACTCATTTAGGGAAGGAGTTGCAGCAACAAATCTAATTTTTTTGATGAACTGCAACATGAAAAAAAAAAAAAATCTCTGAAATCATAATCCCTAAAGCTGCACTGTGTGGTGTGATTCAGAATTTATCTGAATGCAAGATAAATCTTGTAGCTAAATTTAGTTCCAGCTGGTATTACCCAAATGGGAAATGAATCCGGCTTGCTGGGGAATCCTGCCCTCTACAGGAGAATGTGCGCCATGCCTGCAAGTTACCTTCCCCACTTCTTTTATTTGTGACACTGCCAGTTACTGCCATTTGTTTTGTGTCTTCTTCTTTCATTTTTACCATGGAGAGGAAAAGATAAACTTGGCTGACACTTTCACTTCTTGTTGCCTCTCTGTGTTGCTGTTACACAGTTAAGTCTTTTATCTGAAGGTCACACTGAGCTGTCCTTGGATCGCCTTGGACTAATTCGGTCTAGTTTGGGGGAGGGACTAGGATTTTCCATCCCTGATTTTCTTTACACCCATTAATGTCCTTGGCTGAGTGACAAGCCTTGTACACATTCTCATATTGCGCATGAGGATTTCTTTGGCATTAACACGTTTATTGCCGGTGGCATTTAAAGTGCTTTCTGTAGTACTGGGAACCACACACATAAATAAGCTCACTGTTTGTAAATGTAACCAAGCCAAATGTGCCTGTGAGTTTCTATGGTTGTTGAGTTTCTGAGCAGATGAAGTCCACCCACATGATTTGGCAAGCACACACTCCGCAGAACATGCTAGAGTCCAGTGGTCCTCAAACTTGGCCCTCCAGCTGTTAAGGAACTACAAGTCCCACAATGCATTTGCCTGACTGTGGCTGTCAGACTCCTTCATTGCATTGTGGGACTTGTAGTTCCTTAACAGCTGGAGGGCCAAGTTTGAGGACCACTGTGCTAGACCTTTAATTTGTGTGTTGGGACACACCAAAGCAGGCCTCTTGGGTTGATGCTAATTGAATCTTCCAATAACTGCTCTTATCTAAAGACTGCCTGGTATAACTGTATCAGACAGAAACCCTCACAGGCAAGAACCAGTTATGTGCTGAGACAAAGTCATTGCATGCACAATGTATTAAGTTTTGTGGACACAAACTCCTTTTTAAGACTAGGGATTCACCAGATCCCCTATTTCCAGATTCAGCTGAATCTTTCATGGAGGGTTCAGGTGAATCCCAAAACAAAATTTGCAAATGGAGGAACGTAAGGGTCAAAAAGAACCACACACTAGGCATACCAGGCCATTGCAAAAATAACAACTAGCAATTTCCTTGTTTAAAGTAATAAAATGTCACATGAATCCAAGGGTTTGGATTCAGTTCGACCAGGCACTGAATCTGCCCAAATCCTGCAGGGAAAAAGGCTTGGATTCAGCCAGATTCCACCCCAGATTAAGGACACGTCTTGCCGACCAAGCAATGACTAGTGGGTTTGGTTGGAAAAATGCTCATTTGAGTAACTGTTAATCTAGAAGTTGATTTGACTGTAGAGTTTTTTCCTCTATATGTAATAAAAGGCACAAAGTTTGCCTGGGACCAGTAACCAATTGTAACCAATAAGGTGTTTGCTTTTAAACTGTTGACCAGTAAATTCTACCAGCTCATTGGTAGTTTTAGGTCACTGCTCTTGGGCAAATTTAGTGCCTTTTATTGCATAACCCAATTTGACATAAAATCAAGCACTGAACAACGTACTGAATACCATGAATCTAATGCAAATGATTGAGTTTTAGTCTTGTTCTTGTAAGCAATGGATTGTAAATGTAATGTATGTGCATTCGTTTAAGCAGTCTACAGTCAGTGTGTTGCTTCTATCCTAATCTGTGTATATATTATGTAATAGCGGGCATGGTTCCAAGCTTTCTATAACAATTTGTACTTCTTATTGCAGTTGATTTATGAAGATTCCATGGATCTGATTGCCAAACTGCCTTGTGTTGCTGCAAAGATCTACCGCAATCTTTACCGTGAGGGGAGCAGCATTGGAGCCATTGATTCCAATCTAGACTGGTCTCATAACTTTACCAACATGCTGGGTTACACAGAGCTGCAATTCACAGAGCTAATGAGACTTTACCTGACTATCCACAGGTTGGTTTGTCTTTGTTCAATGCACATTCAAACTGCTGCACAAAAAATAGGAAAAGGTCTAAACCCCTATGGTTTTTTTAAATTTACAGTGACCATGAAGGAGGCAACGTGAGTGCTCACACAAGCCACTTGGTGGGTAGTGCACTGTCTGATCCTTACCTTTCATTTTCTGCTGCCATGAACGGATTGGCAGGCCCTCTTCATGGTTTGGCTAACCAGGTATGTGCTTGTATATGAATCTCTTGGTATGTAGCATGCACCTGTATCTCTTGTTTGTCTGACACTTTGTCATTTTCAGGAAGTTCTCGTGTGGCTCACAAGTCTGCAGAAGGATCTTGGTGGAGAAGTGTCAGATGAGAAGCTGAGAGATTACATCTGGAACACTCTCAACTCTGGCAGGGTATGGACCATAATTCAGATATTCCAATGCTGCCAACAATCTCTGGTGCTTTACATATCTAATCTCCATTATTCTGTATTCTTCAAACAAGGTTGTCCCTGGATATGGTCACGCCGTGTTGAGAAAAACTGACCCACGCTACACTTGTCAGAGGGAGTTTGCACTGAAACACCTTCCTGATGACCCTATGTTCAAACTGGTGGCTCAGCTTTACAAGATTGTTCCCAATATATTACTGGAACAAGGCAAAGCCAAGAATCCCTGGCCTAATGTAGATGCTCACAGTGGGGTCCTCCTACAGGTAGGGATAAAGAAAACAAAAAAAGGGCTACTCCAAGGTCATTAAACTCCCTGATCAGTGTCTCAGTGTGACCGCATAATTGTATTCTGTCGCTCACTTGATGGAAATTAAAATTTTGATCGATTCAGTGTTTGTGAATAAGGATACAAATTGATCTGGGTATGTTTGTGCTGCTCAGTATGGTAGGAACATCTATTGACTGCAACCCACTTAGATTTGGGAAGGATTAGTACATTATGGGGGTTATGTTCTAAAATGCACTACATTTGACCAGGAGCAGTAACCTGTAGCAACCAATCAGCAGGTAGAAGTTAGTGGTCACCTGTTTAATAGCAAGCGTCTCATTGGTTGGTCTTCTCCTGGGCAAACTTGGTGTCTTTCATCACATATTTGTGTTCCCAATGGATTTCTCCTATATATGAAATAGTTGTTCTGCTAGTCTGCTGACTTGAATAAATGGAGCAGCATGTACATTTGCACTTGTGGGTCCTTTAGCTTGGTGTTCTATTTCTTAAAAGGAGAAGTAACATACATAAATAAGACATTAAATAAATGTTTGAAAGCAATGCAAAGTCAAGGTAGCCATTAAAAAATCCCTTTACAACAGGACAGTATTGCAAAACTGCATGATGGGGTTTTATTACCATGTCTGGTACGTTGTGTGATCATTATATTTCTGCACAGTTTGAATCCTTGGCATAATACCTTGTATTGATATTGTCCTCCTTTAAACCCTTCTCACCATTTTTTCACCCACAGTATTACGGCATGAAGGAGATGAACTACTACACCGTTCTCTTTGGTGTATCACGGGCGCTGGGTGTTCTGGCTCAGCTTATCTGGAGCAGAGCTCTTGGATTCCCCCTGGAAAGACCTAAATCAATGAGCACAGATGGCCTCATGCAGCTGGTCGGATCAAAGTCTGGCTAATCAAAATGGGAATCGCCGGGGCTCCTTTATTTTGTATTGAGGGCTCTTTAAAAAAAAAAAAAGACAGTACACCTTTTGTTTCAACGGACTGCTTTGCACCCCACTGTTTTCTGAATTCCGACGAGAAAACATTTGGTTATTTATGCTGAGAATCCATTTTGCAGCTCAGTCTGAGCCAGTTTCCTCGCTGAAGAGATCTGAATTTGGCTCTCCATCAGGAAATGGGTTCTTGTGCTGCCGGTTAGAATCAGAACTCTGGACCCCCTCCGTCACAACCTATTAACTCACAGACCCCCCCGTCGTTCTGCTTATTTAGTATTCAGCCATGGTCAGTCATTGCCTCCTTATTTTGTTACTTAACTGTAGAAGCAGTGGCCCATATCATCCGCAGGCTGGAGTGGCACAAACCTCTGCAAGCCCCTTATACAGTATATCTAGTTATGATCCACCAAGCCTGCTACAGACATGCCTGAGCTGAGCACAACACAGCACCTGGCTTCATATCTTCAGGAGTGTGGCTTTTATTCTCTTAAATCTTGGAAAATGTTGCTGCAACCTTTTAATTGCTGTGGGTTGGCTGAAAGGCCTGCAATGCAGTAGAAAATGTAATGTTGGCAGTAATGGACTTTGGTGCCCCAGGAGCATCCGAATAGACTGTCAAGCAAGGGTTTGGCATTGTATCATCCCCAGTTGTTCTTATCCTGTGGGTGCTCCCCCCTCTGTCACTCCCATTGTTTTTAAGAAATAGGTTTTTATGTAGGTGGACAGTTCACCCTGCCTGCTGATGACAATGACACTATAAGGGAGTCCAGGAGCAAGAATTGTTGTGGATGGTGTCCTGCTTTTAATGTCATTATGCTTTTATTTGCAGCTCCCTCTTTTTTTTAAGTGTTCTTGCACTCTGGATCTTCCTGTGCTCTACTGGTCCTTAAAATTCTATAATCAATGCAACCTTTTTGTGCTCAGTTATTGGAGGTGGTCTCTGTTTGGTGTGGGTTTTTTTTTTTTTTTTTTTAAAGCTCTTTACTTTCGCCCCTCACTTGCGTTTTTAGGATTTCTGGCAGCAGTGATCAGCAATTTGCGCCTCTAGCTGTTTGAGCTCCCAACATCCCAAGGACTGCAAATCCAGGGAGCAGCAGGATGACCATTACTACCTTATAATAATAATAATAATAATATAATAATACCTTATTGCCTTCAGGGTCCTGCTTTTTCAAAAGCCACAGCTCTTTAGTTTTTTTTTTTTGACTGAATAAATGCAGATTATGCAGTATTAGCATGCTTATTTCCCACTCCGTCTGCACTCATTTATCAATCACCAAATGCACTTTCCCAAGCTGCTTAATTAATCTTCCTCTCGTGCAGGAATGTCAGGCTAACAGCCAATCAGCAAGGCCTTCTTAGTGATATTAGGAATCCTAATTCCCATCTGCTGGAGGGTTGCAGTTTGGTATCTCTGCTCTACAGCATGACTGTCCACCTATAAACCCAAAAAATGAAACCAACATGATTGTGACCCATTAGTTAATACACTCCTGTTGACCTCTTCTGTGTGGTATTGCCTAACCTGCTCTTTTAGTGCAGACAAATTGGCCATCAAATGCTCTGCAATTTGTGGATTGATATTCCAAATTACAACAGACTTAAGGTTGTTCTGTATAAATGCAAAATAAATGTTTTTATTACCTACATATCTTTCTGTCTCTAACAATTTTGTACAGACCACACAAACACATATACCAAATATATTTTAGACTGAAGCATGCTAAAGATTTGTTGGGGAATGTTATAAAAGTCATAAAGAGGAAAACAATTTGCACACATAACAATAAAAATTAGCGTTTTGCAATGTAATCTTCCTGCAATGGGCTATTGCATTGCAAATTTTACTTGGACACTTTTAAGAAGTGCAAGAAGGTGTTTTAATCCTTTGGAGCAAACCTAACTGCTTTTTCAGTAAGAAGTTTTATTACATTCGCTGCACTGGAGCAAACTATGAAATTTGCAAACCTTCCTCCACTGTCGGGAGAGGTCGCTAAACTTTCCAGGGTCCAAAAACGGAAAATTTTTGGAAAATTAGTTTGCACCAAGGCATAACTATTTGGTCGCATTGCAAATATTTTAATATTACTGACTTAAATGAATTTCCCCCTATAGAAAGATTAGGAATTCTGGTATGGAATGCCATAGAGAAGGAACAGGCTGGGGACCCTTAGTAAGTTCTTACTATCATACCAGTGGAACTACTTGTATGTAATCTTTAGTGTGCAAAAAATAAATATTGTGATGGAAAGAAGCGTCTGACAATGCACAATGGCTTGTGATTAAAATGTTTGTCTGGAATAAATGGGAGAGACCTTGGCACATGAGAAATCAGTTGAAAAGTAACACAAAATCATCTGAATGGAGATGCTTTATGTATTTGAGGGGCTGGGGTTCACCCTCACACTGGCAGGCAAAGGGGCAAAAGAAATATCGGAATTCTTTCACCAGTTACTGTTCAATATCTCTTCTTTGTTTGACGTGATCAGGAGTCCAAACATCACAGATCCCCCAGCTAAGAGGCACCTACAGTTGTATTCAGAATAATAGCAGTCTGATGTCATCACTGTTTTTGGTAGAAATATTTCTACGTGGCAAATACTTTACTAGTAAATAGAGTAACAGAAAACCAACAGTCATGACATGCATGCTGCTGATTCTGTGTAATCAAATCATTCCTAGAGGCTTGTTCCAAATAATATTAATGTGGAATTCAATTAGTGAGCTTATTCATTCTGTGAAAAAACAAGTGTCAATTACGGCTCTAAAGAAGGCACCAACTGCTGTGCATGCTGGTTATAGTGTATTTCTCTCTGACAATCTAAGTAAACTGGATCATTCCAGACATTGTTCATTAGAACAGTGTACTTTGATTGGGGGGACATATAAAGAAGTGCAGAAAATGAGACTGCTGAGCTACAATGATCTTGGATGCTTTAAAGGGCAATGAAACCCCCAGGCGATAACTCCCCCACTTCGGAGTTTCACTTGGTGAAATCGGAAGACTTTGTGAACTCTTCCGATTTCACGAAGTGAAACTCCGAAGTTCAAAGTCTTCCAATTTCACGAAGAAATCATAATCGGAAGACTTTGTGAACTTCGGGCGCATGCGCAGTAGGATGAACCTGCAACAGTGTCCTGCGCATGCGCTGCTGTCTGTGTTTGATCCAGGAAGAAGACGTTGAAGAAGACGATGGATCCTGTGAACTACGCTGGAGGGCACCAAGAAGGAGGGGTAAGTAGGGACTTGGGGGAAATAGGGCGGGGGGGAGGTGGCCTGGGGGGTTAGGGGGTGAGGGAGTTAGCGCTTGGGGGGTTTCATTGCCCTTTAAACAGCAACCAAAACCTGAAAGATGTGCAAGAAATGGAAAACTACCATTCAAATGGATAGAATAGCCAAAATGGCAAATACTTGGCCAACGATCAGCTCTAGGAAGATCTAAAGTTACCAGTGAGTACTGTTACAACTACGCCTACGTGAAGCCAAACTATTGGCAACAAGTCCAATTGTTTATAAACAGACTTGCTGAGGAGCTTACAGTTTGCCAAAGAACACACTGACTGACCTAAAGAGAAATGGTGCAACATTTTTTGGACTGATGAAAGTAAGATTGTTCTTTATGGGTCTAGGGGCAGCGGACACCCAAACTCACCAGTAAATGAGCAACATCTTGGTTCCAGGCCAACAAGATTGACGTTATGGAGTGACCAGCCAAATCCCTGGACCTTAATCCAATAGAAAACTTGTGGGGTGGCCTCAAAATTGCAGTTTCTGAGGCAAAACCAAGAAATGCAGAAGAATTGTGGAAAGTAACAGGTACAAGAAGTTGTTGGACTCCATGTAACACAGATGTGCAGCAGTTCTCAGACACACTCATTATACAACTAAATATTAGTTCACTGATTCAAAGGAAAGCAACATCTTGAAACATTTTTCACTCTATACAGTGAATGAGTTTTTAAAGAAAAAGGCAAACACTACTATTTTTTTGGGACAGCCTAATATTCCCTTTTCTTCACTTTCTGTAAAGGAATAACACGTATTTGATCTGTTTTTTTTTCTTCTTTGCTTTGGAACAGAATCTTCCCAATGCTTTTGTGTGTAGGGAAATCAAATGTTTTAAAAATAATTTGAAACTTTACTCACGTTTTGAAACACAAATAGACAGCTTTGTGAGAAAATGCAAAAGGGAGGGGAAAATAAAGATTAAGAAACATGGAAATATATTTTTTGTTTAGATGAATTTCCTATCCTCTTCCTTATAAAAGTATTTGGGGCTCATTAACTCATAACCTAGCAGCAATAGCAACCAATCAGCCTTGTTATTTTCCTTTTCTTACTTGCAGTAGACTGATGCTGATTGGTTGCCTTTGGTAGCTGCGCTAGTCCAACACAGCTCTATTTTCTGATGGATTTCCACTTTGCTTGTTTTATGTATGAGTAGGGTTGCCACCTAGCAATTTTACTGGCCTGACCGGTATAAAGGATGGTTGATCCCAATGTTATTAATAAGGGAAAAAAGATAAATATATAGGAAGGCCGCTATTTCTTTCCAGAAAAGGTGGCAACCCTATGTAACCCTTTCTTGGCCAATATTGACCAAACCAACTAGCATAGGTAGAGCATTGGTTACACGCGACTCTTTCACTCTCAGGTAGGGCTTTCGCTAAGTGGAAAATCACGTGTGAGGTAGTAGAACTACAACTCGATACTGCATATGGTGTGTAATAAAGGTTGTTGGACGCCAGGGGTTCTTTGTGCAAACAATATGAACAGTTTATTTACAATAGCAGCCAGGGTAGTATATACTCACAGACAGTGGTATTAGATCAGCAAATACTTAGTACAGGTACAGCATAGATTGTGCCCTCAGGTAGGATACCAGGATGGGAATTATAGTTGCACCAGCCAGGTTATCAATGCCCATGTGGTCCGGATCCCACCAGCAGGTTCAGGTGACTCAGGGGTTAAGTACTCTTCCTGCAGTCCCTATCTCTGAGGTCCCTTCACTTCAGGCAAGGTAGAGCCTGGGGGAGAGCTACTCCCTACTATCCTCCTTGATGGGGCTTGAGCTGCCCTTTTTCGCTTCCCTCTCTTTCTCACCTCTCCTAGAGAGTGCTATGACAGGACTAGCCTATCTCTGACTAGTCCTCATTCACGGGGCCCTGTTCCCCGACTTGATACTTGGTACCTCTAAAGGTGTGCTGTCCCTTTAGGGTAGAGCGCCTCTGGGGCCCGGTTGGCACCCAGGCTCAATGGAGCACTGCCCTCCTCCTCTGCTGCAGGCCAAAGAGGAAGTGCCACTCCCTGCAAGCACCTTTATTACTGCACTGCAGGGGTGGATCACAACCTGTAGCCAATAATATGAAACAAATCTAACCACCTGGACTTTAGTCCAATAGAAGGCAGCTAGTGAAAGGGCAAGGGAAGAAGCCATAAGGGCCATGGTACTTATGGGTCCCTACACCTATGTATGAGCTATGTATTCATATCCCTCTGCTGATGCTTCGCCCACCTCATGCCAGCCAGGGAAAGAGATTTCCATAAAAGCACAGAAGTGTCTGGCGGACATCTTTATATTGGTTGGCAGCCATGATCAGAGATGTGGTTAAGATTTAGGAGAATGGATTCCTGCCAAAGTAAGGGAAAGGCTGGTCTGCCAGTGAGAGAATTCTCAGGGCTGTCTTATCCTTCATGAGAAAAAAAAAATGTCAAAACACATCAGTTAATATTGTTGCTCCTGCAGAATTCTGCACTGAAATCCATTTCTCAAAAGAGCAAACTGATTTTTTTTTTATTTTTCATTTTGAAATCTGACATGGGGCTAGACATATTGTCAGTTTCCCAGCTGCCCCCAGTCATGTGACTTGTGCTCTGATAAACTTCAGTCGCTCTTTACTGCTGTACTGCAAGTTGGAGTGATATAACCCCCTCCCAGCAGCCTAACAACAGAACAATGGGAAGGTAACCAGATAGCTGCCTGGTAGATCTAAAGGTAGCCATACACAGGGAGATCTGCTCATTTGGCGATGTTGCCAAACAAGCGGATCTCTCCCCGATATGCCCACATTGAATTGGGTGATATCGGGCTGATCATAATGCATCCGAAATGGGCGCTCGGAATGTGGGACTGCATACACACATGGATGCTGCTACGATCAGACTGGATTTTTTAACCTGCCTGATTGACATGTGGCCGACTTTCAGTCGGATATCGATGAGGTAAACCCAAGAAGCTGCGACTGTCTGTCGGCAGATAACAGCTCCCTAACACAAAATAACAGCTGCCTGGTAGATCTAAGAACAACACTCT
>CM044434.1:126104594-126115311 GCA_024363595.1 Xenopus borealis
CTCTCCTCCCGGGCCCCCCGCAGCTGCGGGGTCTGCTTCCTCCCTAGTTACGCCACTGGCGTCAGCCAGACCGGTGCACAGCAGGAGGCGGCTGACCGGTGCTATGGAGAAGAGAAGCTTGCCGCCCCTCACATCTTGCTGCCCTAGGCCTGGGCCTAGGGGGCCTTTCCCTAAATCCGGGCCTGCACATGACCAGGAAAAATGGTGTGAGATGGCTGCCTACACACTAGGGTTGCCACCCGGCCGGTATTTTACCGGCCTAGCCGGTAAAACACCGGCCAAGGCCGGGGCCGGTATTACAAATTTACCGGCAATGTAGCTGCCGGTAAATTTGTAATACCCTTAAAAAGACCCATCGGCCAGCCCGAAATCCCTTTAAACTTACCTTTTTCGCTTTCTTCCAGCCTCCGCGTCGTGGCCACGCCCCCAAAACGTCACAGATCCGCCCCCTTTTTACATCACAGGATGGACCTTTGTATGGCACCGCCCCTTTGTGATGTCACAATCCGCCCCTTTTTGCCCCCGCCGGCCAGTAAAAAAAAAACACAAAAGGTGGCAACCCTACTACACACTGGTTTTATAACTACAATAAGTACACTTGCTGGTTCAGGAATCAAATTTTATATTGTAGGGTGAATTATTTGCAGTGTAAACAGTGTCATTTTGAAATAAAAACAACATCATAAAAACCATGACAGAAACCATTTAAGGATAACAGACAGAGCAGGGATGTGACCCAGCCGCCTGACTCCTTCCCTATTCTGCCAGTGTCATGTTACTGTACAGTGTGTCCTGCAGACATACACTGATATCTAAGTATAGGTCCCGGCCTCTCCCATGACACGCACAGGATTTCTAGTGAGAGCGTGCCAGGATCTCTTTCCTGGGAAGAGAGTGTTGCACCATATGAAAAATGTTTTTTGTAAAATAAAAGAAAATGTCATTTATATAGATTGTTTTTTCATAAACATTAATTTAAAAAAAAAACAATTGAGCAAATATGAAATGGTTTCATATGGTAATGTAATTGCTATTAAAGGAACAGTAACATCAAAAAATGTAATATAATGCAGTGTTGCACCGTACTGGTAAAACTGTTATGTTTGCTTCAGAAACACTACTATTGTTTAAATAAATAAGCTGGTGTGTAGCAATGGGGGCAGCCATTCAAAGTACAAAAGGCTCAGGTTACACAGCAGATAAGCTCTGTAGAACATAATGGTGTTATCTGATATCCACTATTTAACCTGTGCCATAGCATTTTTTCAATTTCAGTTATTGCTACACAGCAACTTGTTTATATGAACTATAGTAGTGTTTCTGAAGCAAACACATCAGTTTTACCAGTGCAGGGCAACAATACATGATATTTTCATTTCTTTAAAACACAGACTGTAGGTCTGGTGCTTGAAAGGATGTAGCAGGTCAGTTCTTCCAGGTACGTTAAGGGTAAGGCCAGACGTGAAGATTCGAGGAGATTTTTCGCCTGGCGACTATTCACACGCGGCACTGGCTTTTCTGAAGTCGCTCGAAGTTGCCTCCTCAGGCAATTTCAGGAAAGCACAGCGCCGCGTGTGAATAGGCGCAGGCGATTATTCATTAAAGACTCTGGAAGGCAGGGTGAAGCGGTTTGGGGAGATTAGTTGCCAGGCGACGAATCTCCCCGAATCTTCCTGTACGTTAAAGGGCTAGTTCACCTCCCAAACTCTTTTTTGTTCAGTTGGTTTCAGATTCTACACCAGAAATGGTGTCAATTCTAACAGTTTAGGAATTCTGCTCAGCAGGGCCAAAGATGAATTATATCAACTAATAGTTTAGAACAGTTGGGGATCTTACAAAAGGGTGTTTTTTTAAACACATACTAAGAGTGAAAAAAAACTGCAAATATTGTGTTTGATCACTTTTTTTTTCTACCCAATTTTTTTTTCCATTCCAGACACAACCCCCTGTTCTGATTGCTCGTCAAGCACAAGAGAGTGCAACATGCTGCGTCTAAACAAGTGCAATGAAACTGCAACTCAGAGCACTCATGAGTACAACCAAGCAGAATATAATTGAATCAATTTGTGAATGTTATTATTTGAGCGCAAACCTGCCTTTAAATGCAAATAAACACAGAAAAAAAAAAACACTCGTGTGTGTGACCCCCCCGAGCTGCAACAGAAAAACAGGAAATGAATGTTTTGTTTCAGTGATTCATTCAGTTTTATTAATGTTATTGCATTTACAGCTCTACGTAGCTGACTGCATATTTGTGTCCATGAAACCCTCATAGCTTGTCTACCAAAACTGGGACCAGAAATCTCGCTGTGCTAAAACATTGTTATTGCTTGAACTGGTTGTATTACATTTTAGTGATTTTATTGCATTCTGTATTGTTCATGATAGACTTATATACTCGTCTTGGATCTGACAAATGTGTACAAAAATATTTGGCTTTCTGGGGTCAACTTACTTGTCATGGCTTTATCCCACACAAAATGCAGTAAATGTGTTGATTTAGCATGAATCTGCTCTATTTCATTTAATAAGTGGCTGATCAGATAATAATTATCAAACAATTCTTCTGTGACAGCAAACGAGGGAACAAACAGCCAACAAACAAACATTATATGTGGGATCTTGTAGCCTATATGATCTGACTAAAGACTCCTCCCATGTCGTTTACCATAGAAGCCCATGTACAGTCAGCTTTAAGAGCACCTGTTGCCAAAATATATTGTGTGGGCTAATAAGTGGGCTAATTTCCCCCCTGTAGGAGTGGCCATGTCGGTCAAAGCACATGTGAATACATGTTTCTGACATCACGAGCATGCACATAACCAGCAAGTTGAGGCATATGCTCATGTGTGTGCCCCAACAAGGCAGCTGGAGCTTAGTTCTGGCTGGATCATGTTTTGTTTTTTTTAAACTAATGTTACTGCCAACCAGAGTGCGAGTTGTATTAGCCCACACTTTTGGTTGGGGATTATATACCCTTGAAGTGTTTATGCTCAGAAATACATCAGCCCAAAACAAGCATAGAACCTGGGCTGTAACCAGAACAGGGATAGAGAAAAAAAAGTCGCCTCAGAAAGAAAATGCCATCCCAACGTAGATTCAGATTTTTGCCTGTGGGAAGGCATTTGGAGGAGATTAGTCGCCAGCAGTAGTGAAGATTCATTGTTTGACAACTAATCTCCCAGTGTGCCACCAGCCTTAGGGTGAAAACACACAGAGCAACCAGTAAGGGTAGGGGCTGGCGACTAATCAGCTATTCTGCCGGGCGACAATCTACTCAAACTGCCTTCTTGCTGCCTTCCTTCTGCTAAAATGAAGAATCGCCTTGTGGCGCTTTGATTTCCAAAGTCGCCCCAAGTTTCCTGCAGACGAAAGGCAGTTCGTGGAGATTGTCACCCAGCAGAAGAGGCGATTAGTCGCCAGGCAACTAAATCTCCCCGAATCTGCCTGTCTGCCCCTACCCTAACAGCTACTTGTCACAGCTACAAAATATACAACAGGGATAGTTGCCTTTACTAAGGGTCACAGCACACAGCAGATTCTGGGAGATTATTTCCTCGTGAGGCAACTTCAGTTGATTTCAGAAAATGAAGTGCCGCGAGTGCCATACTGCTAGCGATTTTACATTCAACCCGGTGGGAAGGTAGAGAAAGGCAGTTCGAGGAGATTGTCACCCCGAAGAAAAGGAGATTTGTTGCTGGGGTGATTAATCTGCCCAAATATGCTTGTGTGCCCTGACCCTAAAGCTGGCCATATACCTAAAGATTTTTGAAAGATCCAATGGTTATGGTGAGACCACAATTGTCTCCAAACGATCGTTTAAATGTCCGATGTGTCCATCAACTAAAAAGACTATTTCAGGCGATATTGCCAGCAAAACTGAAGGGTCACTGCCCTGCAAACATAGGTAGATTGCATGGGTCCAATAAAGATATTCTAACCTGGCCGATCAATTTTAAGACCGATGTCTGACAAAAAATCATAAGATGTACGATCGTTTGTATCCCACGATAATTTGACAGATCGGTCGTATGTGAGTTTTAGGCTTAGTCCAGACGGGGAGATTTGGGGGCGATCCGTCGCCTGGCGACTTCTCGCCGCGACGGATCGCCCCCTGAATAGCTAGGCACCGGCATAGCTTGAAAACGCCGGCGCTGGCGAGGCAATTTGGAGCGATATTAAAAATCGCGCCGCTCCGTGTGAATAAGCGCAGGCGTTTTTAAGCTATGCCGGTGCCTAGCTATTCGGGGGAGATTCGGGGGCGATCTGTCGCGGCGAGAAGTCGCCAGGCGACGGATTGCCCCCGAATCTCCCCGTCTGGACTAAGCCTTAGTGGAAGCAATTCTCAGTATTGCCTATGACAGGGTAGTTTGTAGCCACAAAAACTAGCTGCTACCAGTAGCTCCAACTACTAGTAGCAAGTGTCAAGACAAGTGTGTTAATAAAGCCAATTATCCTGATGATCTAGTTTGTAGCCATGACAAGTAGATGCTACTAGTAGCTGTGTGTGTCTTCACCCTAAGAAACAGAACTAACACAGATTCTTCTGTTTATCGTACTTGCCCAATACTGTCTGCTGCCCCTCTGGCACTTGCCAGAATCTATAGATTGCCAGTATGGGCCTGACTAACAAATGTATAGTCCTGTACCAGCACTTACAAATGCCCTCTGTTTGTACTCAACTTCAGCACATAGAACATGCACTTCCATGTTGAAGTCACTGCTTAGCCACAATATTAAAAGCACATCAATCATCTCAAACTATAAACTGGAATTTGTGTGAAAGAATGGCTACATCTTGTGTGCGCACCTTTGCAAACTTTTTATTGGTATTTATAAAGTCCCTGTTTTTGTTGGTTTGTCCATACAGCTCAGTATTTACCAGAAAGGCAACCATTGATTGCATTGATAAAGCTGAAAAATAAAAAAAGAAAATTAACAGCAGTGACTGAGAGGAATAAGGCAGTGAGAGAACTTGTTCTTGAAGCAGGGCTGTACCTTTTCTTCTCAAGCAGCCCCAGCCAGGGAGCATCTTGGTGTTATATGTGAGTACGTGGTTACCAGTCTTTAGGATGCTAACAGATGATCTGCCCGTACCCAATTGTTAAAAGCAAGGTCTTGGTAGACTTATCCTCTTTGCTGCCTAAGGAATCAACAGTGCAACAAGGGGATTTATGTTCCCTATAACCAAACTGAAACACAAACCTCACAAACCACAATGCCTTTCCAGTCAGTGGTCTCTTGGCAATTCATATAGCAGCCATGCAAAGGATGGGGCAGTATTGCACTTCATTATCTGTAAACAACAACTGCTATTGAGAAGAGGTCCAATTAGAATTCTCACCAAGTCTATGTATGATAGGGGCCATCCTCCTTCTAAACAATATTGTATCAGTCAAGCCATAAATCTCAATGTTTCCAATTGTTAAAGTGCAGATTTTTGAGTCACATTTTGCAGTAGCTCCACCACTAACCTTAATACGTCTTCCCTTTCTTTTGTATTTTCCTCTGCAGCATATTTAATTCACATGCTGCACAGAATTTAAACAATAATGGATACACATGTGCGACATATACAACGACAGGCAATGCTATATTGCATTTGGATTTCTGGCACGATTATAATTTTACTTTGTGTGTGAGTGAGTGTGTAAGTGGCTGGATCCATGTTATATTAATGGAACTAAACATAAAACTAGAAATACAGAAAGACTACAGCCAGGGAATCAGACAGGGTGCAAAGGCGCCGTGTTATTGGCTAATGCCTTTAAGACCTGACCTAGACCCCACAACCCAAACTATTGTATGAAGATTAAGCAAACCTTCAGCTACATGGGTTGCTTTGTGCTTCTGGTTTTACAGCTCATGAATTTCTGCCTTCTTTTTCTGTTAAAAACCCACTTTAACATAGGAGTAGGCAGATGTGGGCTAGTTTAAAAATAAATGCTACTGGGGGGTACATGAACTGATTCCTTCTCTTATTAAAAGGGTATCAAAATGAGTCCCTCTGGCTAGGGTTACTATTGCATTTGAAGTTAAAAGTCTTTTCCCCTTGTGATAGAAAGATCAGCATTCTCATACAAAAGTTTCTTGTTTGGTTTTTTTCTCATTCAACTCAATTTCAGACTTTTTTAAAATACAATAAAGAAAAAAAATAAACAGTAATACAAGAACACAAACTCTTAAAATGACTCAAGCAACTACGAGAGCCGAGACTGTGCAACACACTGGCCTTGCTCTGTGGACTAGAGACTGTTGATAACTTACACATATATTTTGCAGCACAATTAGATGTGAAATTAAATAAATATTTGTTTAAAAAAAAAAAAACAATGTGGTTCTGAGCTTTGGAGTCCAAGGCAGTTTGGCTCATGGTTTGTATTCACTGCTTAGTGTCCTTGGCTTGTTGGCGCGGGCGCTGCTTCTCTATCTCTCCCCATACTATGTAACCCTGCAGGTCATCACGTTTGGTGAATCTCATGAAACATGAGCTCTCTGGGAATTGGGGTCTCTGGGCCATATTGTTTCCCTGCTCTCCGCTCAAAGGCGGCAACCATTTGCTTTACAACTTCATCAAAGAAGACCGTGGCCAACTGGGAATGAAGCAGTGAGCGGAATTCAAAGGAGATCTGTATGAAAAGAAAAGAGAGTGTAAGAATCTTTTTTTAAAAAAATGTACACAATTCCCAAAAAATCCCCATTTACAAGGGATAAAAAGAAGTTAATTCCTTGCAGAAACCAGCTCCAGTGACAACCAACAAGTACTGCTCTACTGTTCTGGTACTGGAGACAGCCTCCAAAATATCACCATGGATGTACTAGAAATTTCCATGTGACGATTAGCCTCCTGTTACACCATTACAGCATCAGTCTGACACAAGGCACCAATGTAGAATTACTACGATGATACTGGCACAGGAAGCCAACAGATTTGGTGCCACTTTCTTGAGAATTCAACCCTAAAGTAAAAAAAAAATCCCTACTCTCCAAAGACCCCACCCTCCCTCCAGCCTAGCTGCTACCCCGGACAAATGCCCCTAAGTCTTTACTTACCCTTCAGTGCAGATTCTGTCCAGCAGAGTTCATGGCAGCCATCTTCTTCTCTTTGGTAATGTTTGGAATGAGAGTGGCGTGAAGGCGCATGTGCAGTTGGAGCAATATTCCGATTCGCAACAGCTTCACATAAGCTGAAAGACAAGGAAATTGCAGATACGCCGCTCTCATTCCAAAGAGCCGGAAGATAGCTGCTGTGAACTCCACTGGACAGAATATGCACCGAGGGGTAAGTAAAGGCTTAGAGCCATTTGCCCGGGGTAGAAGCTAGGCTGGAGGTAAGGAAGGAGGGGGGTCTATGTAGGGTAGGGGGGGGTAGGTTTTTTTTTTTTAATTTATGCTTGAATTCTCCTTTATTGCATTAAAGTTAAAATCCCGGTTGCAGCCACTAGCTTTATATATTATGTTTTATGGCACGCAAAGTAAACATTGAGTAACTGAAGATTTTAAACCAAATTCATGTTGTTGTGGGCCTCAGCTGAAAACCAAACTTACAGAGAAATCTACAGTGCAGGTACGAGGGTATCCAGGGATGCCAGGGCTAAATCTCCAGATAGTCTCTAGGTGATTGAAGAGACGTCCATCTGTACAGACAGCCTGTGTAAAAAAAAAAATGTAGAGAGAAAAATCAATATTACTTGTTAATATAATGCTATACATACTGGAAAACATGCATTCACAGCAAAACCCAGGTTCTTCTAGTATACAGAAGCATCAAAAAGCCCAATAATTAAAAAAAAGCTTGCTGTAAGAAGCAGTACTAAGTCTTGCCAACCCACTAGAGCAGAAAGCCCTGAACCAAAGTTCCACAGTCACAACCTATGCTCCAAGTGGTCCTTCTCTCCATCAAGATAAGAAACAGCAGTTGAATCCAATTGAAATACAATAACGGACAACATCAAACATCTTACACATCTGCATTGGTATGCCCACTCTTTGGGATAAACTGAACAAACAGAAATGTGCAGAAGAGTGTTAGGGGACCCCACTCGAATGGTCCTACGAGATCAGCAGAAACTCCAACAGCAAAGGCCAGAATGGTGTGGAGGGTGTGTATTGTTTGGATCAAACTACAAGGCTCAGTAATTGTACAAGGAGGGCATAGATCACCTTGCAAAGGCCAAACAATGCTCTTGTGTATTACACTAACATTATACCACTTTTCTTATCCAGTGACAAAAGAACTTTCTTGGGCTGATCCCAATGTTATTAATAGGGAAAAAAGAAAAATATATAGGAAGGCCGGTTTTTATTTCAGGAAAAGGTGGCAACCCTATTCCAGAAGACACATACTAAACTTCTAGTGCAGAAGCTTTCAGATTGCAGCCTTTGAGAAGATCATTTACTTTTTTTCCGGAATAAGTGATAATGGCACAGTGGCTTGCATTGCTGTCTTGAATTGTTTGGGTTTTCTCCTCTGTGCTTTCTTGGGTTTGTTTTTGTTGTTTTTTCCCCACAGTCCAAAAACATACAGAAAGTGATATTGTGCGGGAGTGTAGAATTACATACATAGAACATACAGTATTACATGTATAACGAACAGTAACCGATACAAAAAGAAGGTGAAGAAGGCATGTACTCTTCCATACATGAATGAGATTTCTGCATCTCTACGCTTGACAGTTTTGGATCATGTTTGTATAGCAAATTTAGTTTTTCCAGATTTGAAAGATGGCTACTCCTGAATGCAGTGGTTATAGATAGGGATGCACCGAATCCAGGATTTGGTTTGGGATTCGGCCTTTTTCAGCAGGATTCCGATTCGGCCGAATCCTTCTGCCCAGCCAAACCCTAAAGTGCATGACTTTTTGTCACAAAACAAGGAAGTAAAAAATGTTTTCCCCTTCCCACCCTTAATTTGCATATGCAAATTATGGTTCGGATTTGGTCAAATCTTTCTCGAAGGATTTAGGGGTTCGGCCAAATCCAAAATAGTGGATTCGGTGCATCCCTAGTTATAGATCTCCATAACTGTTCATTAAATTTAAATCTGGATTGCTGGTCACTTCATTACAGTCCTTTGTTTAATCTTGGACCATTCCTGAGAGTAATTTTCAATAATTTTCTGCATAAAGCTGCCAATATTTATGGTCACAGTTAGATTATAACCTTGTTATAATCTAAGGCAAGGACTGTAAATGATTGTTGTTAGCGGGGGTACTGCATTCAAAGTGCATACGAACCTCTGCATTAACACAATGCAACAATGGCTTTTTCTGGGGAACCAAACAGACTGATAATTGTGGTTTTATCACATGGTCTTGGTGAACTGTTGCTTTTTATCTTAAAAATATTGTGGTAGGAGACAGTCAATGAAAGTGTGTAGACCAGACCAGACCAGACCTAGTCTTAAATGAGCAAAGTTTTTATTTAAAATTGTGACAACATGTTGCCAATAAAAACATTAAAAATATATATAATAATAAATTGTGGTGGAAATTAAATAAAAGTAGCTTATGAAAAAAAGACACAAATAAGTAGAATATTTACATTTTGCAATTTAATATTCCTATCTAATATAATTAATAAAAAAAAAAAAATATTCCTAGTTCTTCCAAATATTGGAAAGTCTACTGGGGCAGACACTGATGCAAATTATGTATAATCAACAAAGTATTGCATAAACCTGGTGTTATATAAAGGGTAATAATAAAAACTTAATGCTCCCTATACCTCAAGAGACCAACCCCCATTTCAATTTTTTGTAGCAACCAAATTCCACTCCATTCGTTTCCATGGTATTACAAATGATCTTTCCAACTCAGCATTTCTCTATGTGCAATGAGCCTAGTAGAAGGGTTTTCCTATACTTATTCTCTGACCTTTTGCGAGTGACCCTGGGAATGTCAGGGCAGCAGCTGAAAAAGGTCGATACTTTTAAATACCTGGGAAGTAAAATTAGCCCTAATGTAGGCTGTGAAACTGGAGCCTCTTGTTAGAAGCCTTAAGACATCACTTAATAAATGGACAAACCTTCCACTGGCACACTAGTGAAGACCAGGTGACTATATGTAATGAAATACTCTTCCAAATGTGCATGTTTGTATTGACTTCATGAGTTTATCCATATTCCTATGGAAAGGCATATCCCAAAATAGTCATAGCTCTCCCACATGACATGGGGAGTTGCACAATGCTCTTTTATTACTTTGTCCCACAAAAAGAAGCCTTATTAAAGGAGAATTCAACCTGTAAGTGAAACAAAAACCCTCCCCTGTGTAGGCCCACCTCCCTCCTCCCCCTTGGCCTACCTGCCCCCCGGACAAATGCCCCAAACTTGTTACTTGCCACTCCTGGCAAGTCCTGTCCAGCGGCGCTCACAGACGCCATCTTGTCTCTTTTGCTCTTCATCCTGTACTCACCGGCGTTTTTGGGCGCATGCGCAGTATGAGGAGTCTGCCAGTGCGGAGCTACTGCATATGCGCCAAAAGTCACAAAATATCCAATAATATTTTTTCAAAAATGTTGTGACTTTCACCACATGCGCAGTAGCTCCACACCTCCAACTGTGCATGCGCCCGAAAGTCACAAACTTTCCAAAATGAAAAGAGAACGATCAAGACAAAATGGCGTCTGTCAACTCAGCTGGAGAGGACCTGCAAGGAGGGGTAAGTAACAAGTTAGGGGCATTTGCCCGGGGGGTAGGCCTACATGGGGGGGGGGG
>CM044434.1:126122956-126144773 GCA_024363595.1 Xenopus borealis
GAATTAAATTTCGTTAGAAAAAAAAAAAAATTAGAAATTGAATAGCGCTCAAAACTAGTGAATATTTCATACGATTTTATCAAATTTACATACACACAATAATATATTATTAGGATACATTTCTCTATGATATAAAAACATAAGGAATTTATGTAGGTATTTAGATTGATGTATCTTATTAATGCAGTGGATTACAAAAATGTAGGTTGTCCTGGAAAGAAATAGTGAGAAAATAAATGAGCACTTTATATAAGGTTCCCATTCATCCTCTTTCCCTAAGGACTGGCCCCCATGGACAAATGACCACACGTCCCCACCTAGAATACTTACTGCAAAAAAAAAGTCTCCTTGTACTAGAGTAGAACATTTTTACATAAGGATACAACTGCAGCTTTATTGCTCCCGCTACTTGCTTGTGTTTATTTACGCTGCATTCCCAATTTACACAAACAAGGTTCTTCTACGACACCATAAATTCCTTCCTTGCCTTTACTGGCTGTTCTGATTTTTAACCTCTGAAAATGTGATATTTAACTATTCTAATGTATGTGCGGAGGTTATTGTATAGATTTTTTTTTTTGTTGTACAAGCTTTGTAAAAATTATATTTGACATATATATACATATATTTGACACTTCAGAGCAGGGGTTATAATGAATTGGTCACTGTATTCATCCGGTTACAAGTTCTGGTGTATTTTACATGGAATCGGCACTACAGGTATGGGACCCGTTATCCGGAAACGGTTATCCAGAATGCTCCGAATTACGGAATGGATGTCTCCCATAGGGGCAAATTCACTAAGCAGCAAAAAAGCGCTAGCGTTGCCTTCGCTAACATCCGCCGCACTTCGCCAGGCAAATTTTCGCCAGCGCTACGCTAATTCACTAAAGTGCGAAGTTACGCTCAGGTCAGTGAACAGTAGCTTAGTTGCGCTAGTGTTACTTCGCCAGGCAAAGAGCATTTATGTTAGCGATGCCTGATTTGCATACGGCGCAAAGTTAAACGTATAATAGAAGTGTATGTTACAGCCACTATTATTATGTATTACACTACACAAGCCCAGGAAACCTTTATAAATAAATAAATAAAGTGGTCCTATTGCCCTACATGTGCCCCCTGTATAGTTGAGTTGCCTTATGTTAGGAAATGTAGTGGGGAAGGAGGGTAACCCCCCAAAAAAATTACGCTATTTTTCAGACTTTCGCCCTACAAAAGCTAAAAGACGCCAGCATTTTTTTTGGGACTTAGAAAAAATGTACATTTTTTTTTTCAAACTCCTATCTATTGTATTGAACTTCGCCAGGTCTGACCTGGCGAGGTAACGTCTAGCGTAAGTGGTAACGTTCAGTAAAATGGTCCTCTTAGTGAATTAGCGTAATTACGATCCTTCGTCAGTGCACAACTCAGCCTGGCGTTAGGGTGCGAAGTTGCGCTAGTTTATCTTCTTCGCTAGCGAAATTTCGCCAGAGTCAGTTTTAGTGAATTTGCGAAGTTACGAAATGACGCAACGCTGGCGAATTAGCGCTAGCGTTAGACGCTTCGCCCATTAGTGAATTTGCCCCATAGACTCCCTTATAATTAAATGGAAGCAAAACCAGCCTATTGATGTTATTTAACGTTTACAAGATTGTCAAGTAGACTTAAGGTATGAAGATCCAAATTACAGAAAGATCCTTTATCTGGAAAACTCCAGGTTCCGAGGATTCTGGATAATAGTTCCCATACCTGTACAAGTTTTACAGGCATTATAAAGGATATTGGGAACCCTCCATGCATTGTAACCCTTATGTGCACTGTGTATTATTGTGTTTGAAGTGCCTGTGTGGTCACTACTCATTACCTCTTTCTGTATACTTACTGTCTAATATGCCATATTACTGCTTGTGGTGTCACATCCCAATAATGCTAACTGCATATAAACGCTAGTACAGGTATGGGATCTGTTATCTGAAAAAGATAACCTTTCTGTAAAAGATGACCTTTCTGTAATCTTGAGCTTTCTGGATAAACATTTCATCCAAATAATCCAATTTTTTTTTTAAATGATTTCCTTTTTCTCTATAATATTATTAATACAGGTATGGGATCCGTTATCCAGAAAACCATTATCAAGAATGTTCCGAATTACAGAAAGGCCACCTCCCATTGACGCCATTATAATGAAATATAAAAATTTTTTTTAAATGATTTACTTTTTCTCTGTAATAATAAAACAGTAGCTTGTACTTGATCCAAACTAAGATATAATTAATCCTTATTGGAAGCAAAACCAGCCTACTGGGTTTATTTAATGTTTATGTGACTTAAGGTATGTAGATCCAAATTACAGAAAGACCCATTATCCGGAAAACCCCAAGTCCCGAGCATTCTGGATAATGAGTCCCATACCTTTATTAATAATAATAATTATTATAATAATAACAGTACCTTGTATTTAAGACAAATTAAGATATAATCAATCCCTACTGAAGGCAAAACCAGCCTAATGAGTTTATTGAATGTTTAAATTATTTTTTATCAGACTTAAAGGTATGAAGATCCAAATTATGGAAAGATCTGTTATCCGGAAAACAACAGATCCTGAGAATTCTGGATAACAGGTCCCATATCTGTAATGCAAAATAGAATATTTACTTAAATACACACAGCCACACAGAAGGCATTATTGTCCCATCATAGAATATTATATATTATAACAATAGTGCCAATTTATATTTTAACTCTTTAAATGGATATTCTTCAATATATTTTTTCAATGTAGTCTATTTCTAGGCATGAAAATATAGTCACACATATATACATGTGTCCTCTGGTTGTTAATGCCAGTCCTCTTAAAAGCTTTAATGTGAATGACAAGTTGGTCAAGAGTTTCTGGGTTTTAAACCAAACAGGTTTTGCAGGGCAGTGTCCCTGAGCAGACGACAACGGAGCTTCTATAAGCAAAGTCAGTAAGGTTATTTATTTTGACAAACATACTGCCTGGCACTTACTAGGGTTAGCAGAATGGAAAATATTGGTAAATATGCTGATTTTCAGCAGTTGTGTTTTCCTTTGTACTAAATTGTGTCTAAACAGAAATTAATAAGCCGCTACAAAGAAATACCTAGTTAAAGGAACAGTAAAACTAAAAATTTAAATGTATTTAAAGGAGAACCAAACCCCCTAATTTGTATCCCCCCTTAGCTAAATAGGCCCCCCTCCCTCCAAACCTGGTACCCTGGGCAAATGCCCCTAACTTTTAACTTACCCCTCCTTGCAGGTCCTGTCCAGCAGAGTTCATAGCAGCCATCCTATCTCCTTTGGTCTTCTTCCTGTAGCGCAGTTGGAGTAATCTTTCGGTGTGGATCTACTGTGCATGCGCCAAAAGTCACGAAAATTGTTCTGAAATTACTCCAACTGTGCATGTGCCGAAAACACCGGTCCCTACAGGAACAAGACTAATGGAGAGAAGATGGCTGCTGTGAATGCCGCTGGACAGGACCTGCAAGGAGTGGTAAGTTGAAAGTTAGGGGCATTTGCCCAGAGTACCAGGTAGGCAGGGGGGCTTATTTAGGGTAGGTGGGATATAAATTAGGGGTTTTGGTTCTCCTTTAAAGAATGACAACATAATGTACTGTTGTCCTGCACTGGTAAAACTGGAGACTGTTTCAGAAACACGAATATAGTTTATATAAACAAGCTGCTGTGTAGCCATGGGGGCAAAAAGAAGTGGAGGAATCCGCACACCTTACACTCCCAATATCCTCCTTCTTGGTGCTCCATTATGGGGATATCAGCAACCTCTGTGTATGAAGAATTTCACCGGCACACAAGACATGTGTTTAGCAGGGCAAGCCCTTGCAATTTTATTTAGTACAATTTGCAACGTTTCGGGGACATGCTTTGACAAAGGGGCTTGCCCTGCTAAACACATGTCTTGTGTGCCGGTGAAATTCTTCATTAGCCATGGGGGCAGCCATTCAAGCGCAGGAGACCCCGTAGATAACATCTACGTTCTGAAGAATCCAATTGTATACTACAGAGCTTATCTGTTATTTGCAGATCCTGTGCATTGTCGCCATTTTCACCTTTGAATGGCTGCCCCCATTGCTCCACAGCAGATTGAGTACAGTATTTTTATCTAAAATTCCATACTTCCACAAAGATAAAAATATAAAGGCACTATAGATGTTTATCCTTTCATAATGGACTTTAAACAAGTATAACATTTGTTATAGCCATTTGAAAGGACAGCAGGTATAATCCAGTGCAATTCTAGAATATCCGAGAATAAATAATAAATGCAAATATTACGTGCATCTAGCATCAAATAAAAAAAATCCACTGTCAACAATACATTAACTACCAAACACAGTAATGTGACATAACAGAAGGCATGGTAAAAATGTGGCATAGACCCAGGCACTGAGCTCTCATCTTGATGTGACCCGTGATAACTCTGCAGAGAAAGAGGCTCTAGTTGCATACAGAACTACACTGTGCCAGCTCTTCTCAAATGAATAGAATGTTCCCCTGGCAGTCACATGGCCTGATGACCATGTGCATAAAGTGACAGACACAGAGGGTCACGTACCCCTGACTTAAAGGAGAACTAAACCCTAAAACTGAATATGGCTAAAAATGCCATATTTTATATTCTGCACTTATTGCATCAGCTTCTCAACAAAAGCAATGATCCAGGACTTCAAATTAGTCACAGGGGGTCACCATCTTGGAAAGTGTATGCGACACTGAGCATGTTCAGTGGGCTCTGAGCAGCTGTTGAGAAGCTAAGCTTAGGGGTCAGTGCAAATTTTTAAAGAGGACCCATCACCCAAAAAAAAAATTTCAAAATAGTATTTTATAACATTAGTCATCCAAAACTAACTTTAATTACACTATATAAATTATTAGAATCTTGTTTCCTTCAATCTGGGAATTTTTAATTATAGCAAGCAGGCAGGAGCCATTTTGTGGACACTGTTATTAAGACAAGCCTTGTATCATCTCAAAATCTTGTTTGTGCACCAGAATGGGGGACCGGATGTCCAGCCCCATGTCCTGGCTACACAATTAAATGGTTAAGAGAACTGGGGGAATGTGTAGGAAGCAGTGGCATCTAGCAAGTACTGAATGGAAAGTGAAAGTAACTGTCTTCCCCGCCGAGTGGCAGACAATATTTGATTGACAGCTGAGATTTTTTAAATGAGCTTAAAACAGCTATGAATGCTTTCATAAAAAATAGAAATTGGATTTCATGTTTAATTTGAAAAGGACTTTTATTATACAGATTTTTGTGTCTGAGTGACGGGTCCACTTTAAGCAGAAAATGAGCTTGGCCTGTAATATAAAGCTGATGCTACAGGGCTGATTATTAAATTCTGATGCTAGTTGCACTGGTTTCTGTGCTGCCATGTAGTAATTATCTGTATTAGTTACTAATCAGCCTTATATTGTAACATTTAAATTCTATGTGTACTGTATATTGTGAGTGGGTCCCTAAGCTCAGTAAGTGACAGCAGCACAGAGCATGTGAATCAGTGAATCAGCAGAAAAGAAGATGGGGAGCTACTGGGGCATCTTTGGAGACACAGATCTTTACTGCTAAAAGGCTGTGGTTGCCTTGGACTAGTATAGGGCGACAAACCTTTCCACCCACTACAGTCTATGGGTGTACTTTTTTGGACGAACTTTGGCTGAAAATTTTTGCTCATCACTAGTGTGAAATACTACAACCAAATTACCTTAGCTTAGAGAATTTTTTTTTTGTTAAATTCTGTTTATTTTGTTTCCAAAACCTACAATAAAAAACAAACATTTAGCCTTGCCAGTAGTTGCTTCCATTATTTACTTATCTTGTGATGAGAATTAACTATCCGTGATCTGAAGGGGGGGGGGGGATAAGAGTTTTGTCTTACAGTTGTGCAGTTATAGATCAGTACCATACATTCTCCAGTAAACCCCCTCGATCCAATGATACCTCCTTATTATCTAGGTTTACCCCCTACACGTAAGGATCATTAGATGGCTTTCCATTGAAGTAAAATTAGTTTCTAAGCAAAGAATATCAACAGTAGTAGCAAAAATCTGTTTTTGTGTTCATGGGTAATTCCCCTATATCTCCCATTAGACTCAGTCTTGGAGTGGCAATATGTGGGAACCCCAGGTAGTCTCCCAAACAATTCCATATGTCCTTCCAGTATATTTGAGTGCATTGCCAGAACATGTGGTTAAAAACTCCCTGCCTCTGCACATCCTCTGAAGCAAGTGTCCCTCATGTTAGGGTAAATCTTTGCCAGCCGCTCTGGAGTGTAATATATTCTGTTCGAGAACTTTATTTGTACGAGTCAATCTCTCTAAGGTCCTGAGTTCACCGAGACTTGGCTCTTTCCAGTGGATCCGCCATCAATTCCATTAGGCCACTGTATAGGTTGGAGGTTAAATGTTGCAGCCCCTCCACTTTGAGAAGTTTCTCTATCTTTGAGAAGTTTCTCTACCCTGTGGTCTGGGAACTGTACCTTAAAGGCGTGTAGCTTAGAGAGTTTTATGTTCATTGCTCAAAACATCTCTTTTCCTCCGAGTCATCAGTGAGAAATGTATGAAAGGATAAACATCACTGGTGTAATCACCATGTGAGCAAAGTGGGGCTTGCCAAGTGGTGAGGCCTTATACTCAGGGGTTACCATGAGTCACATCATGCAAATTAGAGGGGGACACGAACACAAACATTTTCATTAGTTATTTAAAAATAAAATTGCAACTGAAATAAGTATTTTTCTCTCCTATAAAGCACTGCTGATGCTGCCTCTTGAAACAATGTAGCAGCAGTAAGCCTTACAGCATTGAATAGCTATTAGTTATATAGTTATAGAAAATTAATGTCATAACTAATGTATATTACAAATTGCTTCATTAGGCAAAAAAACTAAAAACACAATTGTTTTAACATTGGCTCAGATTTGCTGGGAGCCAGGGGCCAGACAGTTCTGTCCCTATTGAGAATGTGTAAACTTATGTTTTGTAGGAACACGAAACAATGATATAGGTGGTAGCATTAATATGATGATTTCTTACTGTACCATGCAAAGAATGTACACAATAATATCAATGGTTTGACCCAGGGAAGTTTAACCATTTTTCTAAATAAGTGTAGACATTCAAAGACAGAATCTTAAAGGAGAAGGAAAGCTAGGGAAGCAGTTTATTGCCAATAGATTAGCCACAATAGTGCTATATTTAGTCTGCAGAATGCTTCACCATACCAGAGTAAATGTCAGGGGGCCTATCAGCTCCCAGAGGGAGAAGTCAGGACCAAGGAGGAAGCTTAGTTGTTAAAGTCCAAGTTTGTGGTACAAAAATAGGATCAGGCAAAATCGTAATCAAAGTCCAGGCAAAAGTCCAAAGGCAGGCAGAATAAAATCTAAGTCGAGGTTCAGGCAGGGTAAAAAGTTCAGGAATCAAGTCAGCAAGAATTATGAAGCACCCAGGAACAAACAGAAGAAATCCTATAATCGGGCATTGAACCCGTGACCTGGAAGAGCAAGTACTGGGGCTCAATGGGTAACATTGCTGCTTTGTGGCACTGGAGCCAATGCTTTAGCTCCAGCCATGGCACTATCTGCATGGGGTCTGTGTGTTTCCCCAGTGAGTAGGCTTCCTCTTACACTCCAAGATCATAAATTCAAGTTTTAAGTGCTTAGTATTAAAGAAACAAGAGGAAGGAGGTCCCTACCTATCCCTTTTTTAACAGTTTACAAATATTTCTGATTTTCTGCTCTGCAGCATAGTCTTGTTATATATATCCAGCCATGAATAGCTGAGGAAAAAGATCACGAGAGCTGCAAAAGACAAGAAATGGCAAGTATGTTACCCTTACATGTACACGCTGCTGCAAGCATGTTTGGACATTCCTTTCTGTAAAGCCAGCTGTTCATCAGTCTGTCTTATAAAGCTTGGGAGTTATTTACAAGCCATAGGAAGAGAAAGTGATATATATTCCCTATTAAAAATTAAGTACATTAGATTGCACCAAGGAGTTAGACAACCACAAGCCAAGCAGTTCTATGCAGGTCATGGTGACTTCAATGTTACTTACACGTTTCAATCTTTTTAGAATACATCAGATTCAGTCAGTCATGTGACACTAGCAAATGATGAGACCAATAAGCACAACAGGTTCTTAATGGCACTTGTGCATAGGGTTGCCACCTTTTCTACAAAAAAATACCGGCCTTCCTATATATTTACGTTTTTTCCCTATTAATAACATTGGGATCAACCATCAAAAATACCGGCCAGGTGGCAACCCTACTTGTGCATGTAGTAAATCCACCTTAAATCTGATATATCTACAGTGAATATTGATAAAGTATATTTATGTATAACAGGCCTGTAAGAGAAACATTGTAAATTTTTATGTAATTCACTTCCACAGCTTTACTTTCATTCTAAATCTTTATTGTACAGTAGGTGGTTAAGCACACAAAGACTGAAGCGTTTGAGAAATGCTGCCCTTAATGGACTGTTCACCTTTACACTAACTTTTTTGTATCAAGTAGACATCGCCATTCCAAGGCAATTTGTTTTCATTTATCAAGGGTTTTTTTTTTAATTTAGTACATACTAATATTTAACTGAAAGGCAAACCACCGCTTTAATAATAGTTTCAGGACTGAGAAGCACTTTTTCCAAATACTACAATTAAAGCCATTGTTACCTTTGAGATAACTTTTAGTATGGAGCAGAGAGTGATATTCTGATATAATTTTCCATTTGTTTTCATTTTTTATTGTTGAAGGTTTTTGAGTTATTTAGCCTTTTATTCAGCAGCTCTTCAATTAGCATTTTAAGCACTGGCAATTAGGGCCCAAATTACCCTAGCAACCATGCATTGTTTTTAATAAGAGACTGGAATATGAATAGGAGAGAGTGTTAATAAAAGGATCAGTAATAAAAAGTAGCAATAACGACATATGTAGCCTTACACAGCATTTGTTTTTTAAAAGGGGACAGTGACTTGTGATTTGAAAGCTGCAAAGAATAAGAAGACAAAAACAAATGACTATAAAAAATAAATAATGAAAACCAATTGAAAAGTTGCTTTGAATTGGCCGATCTATAACATAATAAAAGTTTCCTTAAAGGAGAACCACCTCTTTAAGCAGAAGTTGTTTTTGTTTCATTAGTAAATAAGGGCAGCAATTACCCTTAATCCTCTTTTTGAAGAAAGGTGTTGCTGAGCATCTCCTTCACTATAAACACAGACATCGGCTGTGGGTAAGGCTACTACTACACTGGAATGATACTCTGCCTGAGGATAATAGCAGGCCAAGAATCAGACCCTCTGTTTGCATCAGCAGTCTCCTCTGACTGTACAGCGTCGGCCGCAGTCAAGAGTGCAGGCTGATGCCAGTGAAGAGACCAATTCTAAGCCAGCGTTTATCTGCAAGCCAAGAATTAGCCCTTGCATTAACTTTAAGGGGTTATGTAATAAAAGGCACTCAATTTGCCCAGGTGCAGTAACCCATAGCTACAAATCAGAAGTTAGAATTTTCTGGTCACCTGTCTAAAAGAAAACATCTCGCTGCTGGGCAAATTATATGCTGTTTATTACATAGGCACAAAGTTTGAAGCTTCTTCCCTACCGAGCATGCCTACAGCTAGGGTTGCCACCTGGCCGGTATTTTACCGGCCTGGCCGGTATTTTACCGGCCTGGCCGGTATTTTTGATGGTTGATGCCAATGTTATTAATAGGAAAAAAAGAATTACATAGGAAGGACGGTATCTTTTTCAAGAAAAGGTGGCAACCCTACCTACAGCCTAAAGGTGGCCATACATGGAGAGATCCGCTCGTTTGGCGACATCTCTCCCCGATATGCCCACCTTGAGGTGGGATCATAATGGAGGCCATATGGGAGGTCGGATCGCGGGACTGCATCAACAAAAAGATGTGGCCGCGATCCAACGGGATTTTTAGTCCCGCTCGATCGTCATCTGGCCGACTTTCGACCAGATATCGATCGGTAAAGCCCGTTGGAGGGCCCCAATAAGCGGTCGACTTGGTATGTCGGCAGCTTTTATCGGCCCGTGTATGGCCACCTTAACTCACTGACCATAAGCCAATACAATCAACGTAGAAGTGAATGAATGCAGTCTGGGCATTCGCAGTGGCAGAGAACGCCATGCTGCTCAAGCAGGATAACAATCTCTACTTAAAGGAGAATTCAACCCCTCTGGGTGCTAAAATCCCTCCCCTGTGTTGGCCTACCTCCCCTGTTGAGGTAACGGCAGCCATGTTCGCCCATTCGCTCTACTTCCTGTTTTCACCTGCACTTGGTGGTGCATTCACAGTAAAGGGATTGACTGGTAAGGATCTACTGTGCATGGGCCCGAAAGTCAAAAAGTTTCAGGCACATGCGCAGTAGATACTTAACAGTTAACCCCCTCTACTGCGCACATGGCAAACATGCCTGCCGTGAACTCAACATGAGAGGAACTGCACAGAGGGGTCAGTAACAAGTTAGGGGCATTTGCCTGGGGGGGGGGGGGGGGTAGGGAGGGAGGCCAAAACAGGGGAGGGGGAGGGATTTTTAGATTTAATAATAGTATTTGACAATGTGCTTCTTTGCCATGATTTTACCACTATGGTAGGACTTTGTCAAAGGTGAACATCCCTGTTAAAGGTGAATTTCACCTTTACGTTGGTATGTATATATGTTTATTTTTATTTATATAGAGCTACTTCGTGCACGATTTTAGCTTATTACAATTTTTAAGATGATATGGCACACGAACAATTATTGCACAAAATGAAATAGTTTACCTACATTCTTGCTTTAGGCTATTTTGCTTATCCAGTCAGGGCAGGGTTAAATGGATGACCAGATGCAGCTAGTTCTTATGGATGGTCTTCTACCATGTAACCATAGTGTTTGCATATTAGAACCAGTAACATGTATTACCCAGAGGAGATACTTGCATATTTTTCCCGAGAACACACAGGCCTGGCTGCAGTCACCAGGAAACATTGAGGGCACCAAGATCCAATGTTTTTCTTACACATCCCCTACCCTCCAAAAACTTGGTTATGAATTCTGATCCTTCTCCTCAAACACTTCACATGAACTACATATGGACACAGCCCTGACCACAGCTTACTCCAGAGTATGCAAAATGTTTAGGTACTGTGCTTTAAAGGGGTGGTTCACCTTCAAGTTAACTTTTAGTATGTTGTAGAAGGGCCAATTCTAAGAAACTTTTCAGTTGGTCTTCATTATTTATTTTTCATAGTTTTTTAATGATTTGCAATTTTCTTCTGTTTCTTTGCAGCTTTCAAATGGGGGTCACTGACACCATCTAAAAACAAATGCTCTGTAAGGCTACAAATGTATTGTTATTGCCACTTTTTATTACTTATCATTCTATTCAGTCCCTCTCCTATTCATATTCCAGTCTCTTATTCAAATCAATGCAGGGTTGCTAGGGTAATTTGTACCCTAGAAACCAAATTGCGGACACTGCAAACTAGAGAGCTGCTGAATAAAAAGCTAAATAACTCAAAAACCACAAACAATGAAAACCAATTGCAAATTGTCTCAGAATATCACTCTCTAGTCTCTACATTATACTAAAAGTTAACTCGAAGGTGAACAACCCCTTTAAGTAGGATTGCCACCTTTTCTGGAAAAGAAAAAAAAAAGCCACCAGCTTTTACCTTTCTTTCATATTCAAGGAGAACTAACCCATAAAAATTAAATTGGCTAAAATACTGAACTTATTGACACAGCCTAAAGTTTCAGCTTGTCAATAGCAGCAATGATCTAGGACTTCAAACTTGTCACAGGGGGTCACCACCTTAGAAAGTGTCTGTGACACGAACAGGCTCAGTGGGCTCGGAGTAGCTGTTGAGAAACTTGGGGGTCTTCATTAATTATGAAGCAGAAAATTAGGTTGGCCTGTAATTAGGGTTGCCACCTGGCCGGTATTTTACCGGCCTGGCCGGTATTTTTGATGGATGATCCCAATGTTATTAATTGGAAAAAAAGATAAATATATAGGAAGGCCGGTATTTTTTTCAGGAAAAGGTGGCAACCCTACCTGTAATATAAGCTCATGCTACCGTGCTGATTATTAGATTCTGATGCTAATTGCACTGGTTTCTGTGCTGCCATGTAGTAATGATCTGTATTAATGACTAATCAGCCTTATATTGTGACATTTCTATTCTATGTGTACAGTGTACTGTATATTGTGAGTGGGTCCCTAAGCTCAGTAAGTGACAGCAGCACAGAGCATGTGAATCAGTGAATCAGCAGAAAAGAAGATGGGGAGCTACTGGGGCATCTTTGGAAACACAGATCTTTACTGCTAAAGGACTATGGTTGCCTTGGACTGGTACTAGGGTTGCCACCTTCTTTGGAAACAATTACCAGCCTTAGCTTATTTCCCTATTAATAACATTGGGGTCAAGCATCATTTTTACCAGTCAGGCTGGTAAAACACTTGTCAGTGGACAACCCTAGCTGGTACAGAAGCACAAAACATAATATACCTTTCTAGCTAGTTCATTAGTTAAGCTTAGTTCTCCTTATATAATTTTGGCATTAAGCATACTTTTTACCAGCAAGGTCGGCAAAACACTGCTTCAATGGCAACTATAGTTTGTCTTCCACCCTCCACACTTTGAAAATGACATTTTACACTAAAGTGCTTATGAGGAGGGTCCCACGGGCTCACCAATACCCAGTGCTTCTTCTTTATTTATACCCGAGGGCATGGGTCTGTCACGAAGAGCGGACAGTCGAACTAGTACTACCCATCCACCCAATATACCGTCCACAATACAGAAACATCTAGATTTACGTCGCAGTAGTTTGCATTACAAAACAAATGCGTGTTTATTTACTGAGAAGAATTACAGGCCCCTTCCTGTGAGCCTCACTCGCAGCTGTAGCTGCACGTCCACAGCGTAGGAAGCCTTTTCCCTGGTACGTTCCTCCGCTACATGATGAGGTGACATTTGGCCTAGTGGTTTTTATGAGAGTCCTGGGAGTGTCCCGCTGTAATATACACACCTTGCACTACAGACATACAGCAGCTGCGACAGGGAGCTGTAATTTATTAGCAACTTTGGGCTAATCGCTACCGTATTATGGAGGTTGTTTATTCTGGCATTTCAGTGCAATTTAACAGTAATGATTTTCTTATTCATAAGTAAACACATTAAACACCAAGGGCCGCCAAAAAAACAATGCAGCACCACAACTTCACATCCCCATATGGAGGATCCATATAGATTATTTACTGTCCACACGTGACCACCCGAAGGCCCCGCCCTTCCACAACGCGCCCTTTCAGTAGACCTATTACCTGATTGGGTGGCGGTGCGCTCGCGACCGGCATCCCCGGAGCCCCTGGAATGTCGCGATCCCGACGAAGTCACTGAAGGAGCGCGCACCCAGGCCAGAGAAGCGGGTAGCACTGGAGGCGGCCATACTGGTATAATGGAGACCCAGTGGGCGCTGGAAGCACCGTATAAACCGGAGTTCCTCTGGAAAAGGTCCGCTTCTCTACCGGACCCCTTGGCAATCTGACCTCGGAGAAGAAGCCGGTTTCGTATCACACTGTCATAGGCTCATACGTCATTCAGTTACCATAGCTACCGACGTGACGTCTTACGTGAGATCAAGGGAGAAGGCGGCACACTGTAATTGGATGCTGATTGGCTTGATGGGAGTTGTAGTTTTTCCGTTGTTACATAATATTTACTCGATTCCGTTGGCATAATGAGACCTGGTACGTGCAGTGCTGCTTGTTGTGTCATGGAACAAGCGGGACGTGCAGTCCTTGTTTATTATTTGCTTTATGCCATGGGTTTATTCTATAAGTTTGTCAGAGCTACAGGTGCCAGCTGCCTGCCTGTCGCTAATTTTAAATATAGTCACTGGAAACGTTTTTAAAAGATGACCAACTGCATAGCAGTAATTCTTTGACTTCATGTGTCCAAGTCATTAGTTTTTAGTAGGTTTGAACAAAAAAAGTGTTTTTAAAAACGAACTGCAATATTATATAATATTGCTAATAATACTGCTTATTATTTTTTTTTTATCAGGGCCCTCATGTTAGTAACCCACTGCCTTCTTAGGGGTTAGGCCCTGCAAACTAAATATCCCATACAAGACTGGTTACCTGCCATGCCCTCATACACCCCAAACTGTCTCCACCCACTCCCAAAGACATCCCACCCCTTACACATCCACCACATATGGACTGGAAAACTTGACTGGACTTCTGCCTTTCTGTTCCAGATGCCTCCTAGTTACTATTTACACACTGGTGTGAATTCCTGCAAAGGAGGTAAACCTACTTAAAATAATCACAGATAGAAGATAAATACATTTCCATTAAAATACATTTTACTTTACTCTTTCACTAAAAATGCCCCTGATCACAAGAAGATCCACAACTGTCAAGGAAAAAGAAAAGTGCAGAATTAATGGAATGGAAAGCAAAGTACAGTAAAAAGATACAGCCAAAAAAAAATCTAAACTTAGGGCATAGACAGACTAGAAGATTCAGTGAGATTTAGTCACCCAGTGACAAATTGGCTCTTCTTCGGGCGACTAATCTCCCCCAAAACTGCCTCCCTTCCTGCTAGAATCAAAATCGCAGGCAGGATAGCACTCAGAGCACTTAATTTTCCAAAGTCGCCTTAAGTTTCCTCATGAGGCAACTTTGAGTGACTTTGGAAAATGAGTGCCATCCTGCCAGAGATTTAGATTCTAGCCAGCGGGGAGGCAGTTTGGGGAAATTAGTCACCCGGAAAAAAGATGATTTGACGCCGGGGCAACTAAATGTCCCCGAATATTCTCATCTGTCTCTGCTCTAAAGGAAAACTATACCCCTGAACAATGTAGGTCTCTATAAAACTATATTGAATAAAACTCAGCTCATGTAAAACCCTGCTTAATGTAAATAAACCATTTCATAATAATATACTTTTTATTAGTATGTGCCATTGGGTAATCCTAAATAGAAGTTTGACATTTAAAAAAAAAAAAGGGCCACCCTTTGGGATCATATGATTCACGATGCACACAAACATACCGGACAACCTATATTTGTTAGGTCACATGAGCCAATACAGTTCTGTCTTTTGCTTCCATGTTTTTTTCCTGTTACAGTTAGCTTTGTAGTATTTCTGGTCAGATGATCTCTGAGGCAGACCATCACAAAATGGTGGTCCAAGGCAAGAGATGTAAAAGGGAAATATTTAAATATATATTTAATAAGATTCTTTAATGTGCCACTTAATTTGATATAAACTCAAGAATTCATTTAAGGGGTATAGTTTTCCTTTAAAAGAAAAGTAACACCAAAAAAACAGTGTTTTAAAGTAATTTAGTTATAATGTGCTGTTACCCTACACTGGAAGAAATTTTGTGTTAAGAAAGACTACTATAGTTTGTATAAACAAGCTGCTG
This sequence comes from Xenopus borealis, assembly GCA_024363595.1. Taxonomy (NCBI): domain Eukaryota; kingdom Metazoa; phylum Chordata; class Amphibia; order Anura; family Pipidae; genus Xenopus; species Xenopus borealis. The sequence continues at coordinate 126,138,422 of CM044434.1, forward strand.
TGTAGCCACAGGGGTAGCCATTCAGTCTGAAAAAAGCAGAAGGCGCAGGATACATAGTAGATAACAGAAAAAAATATCATTCTGTGCTAAAGAGCTTATCTATTATCTGCTATGTAACTTGTACTTTTTCTGATATTTTTCAGACTGAATGGAAACCATCTCCAGTATTCACTAACAGGTCTAGCTAGTCCAGTCCCACACTCCAGCACCCACTCTGTGGCCTCAGCAAAGACATCCCTGTGAAATCAAATTTTCACGCCGACTAACTCCATCCTTGAGTCCCTTGTGCCCTTAACTAATATCTGCATTTTGGTGTGGTAAATTACAAACAAATCCTTTGTGGAGACAGTTCTTAACCTTTCCTTGTTCCAAATAGGGTTGCCACCTGGCCGGTATTTTGCCGTCCTGGCCAGTAAAAATTAGGGTTGATCCCAATTTTATTAATAGGAAAAAAACATCAATATATTTGAAGGCCGGTGTATGTTTTCCAGAAAAGGTGGGAAACCTCGTTCCAAAGTAGTGTCTCATAAGTGTGATCACCGTTCTTGGCAGGCAAGGTGTCATTACTGTGGTTCCTAGGAAGGGAATCAGTGCGTTTTATCTCATTGCCCAATGGAAACGTCAGGGGCAAAGTGCGTGCTTATTAAGTACAAGCTGAATTTCAATCTCTAATTGTAAGCATATGGGCACCAGTTGTAAACACAGTTGTTTTAAGAACTATTAGAAATAAATGCCTTCTAAAACCAATTCATTTTTTTTAAACATAGTGGGCTCAGCTGGACTTATTCCTTAAAGGGGAAATAAAGTATAATATAGAATAATGCTAGAAATGCTGTATTTTGTATACTAAACATAAACATGAACTTACTGCACCACAAGCCTAATCAAACAAATGATTTCTCCTTTCAAAGTTGGCCACGGGGGGCTGTCATCTTGTAACTTTGTTATACATCTTTGCCAGATCAAGACTTCACACATGCCCAGTGTGGTCTGGGCTAAGCTTAGGGATCCTCATAAATGATCAAAACAGCACAAGTCAAATAATATCTGCCATAGAAGCCGATACAGCAAGACTGATTAATTAATCAGTATGCAGACTGCACTTGGTCTGCAGATACAAATCTCTACAAAGTGCTTTACAGGGAAACTAACAAATCTGCTTTAGTTCTGGGAAGTAAGGTGGGGGGGTGGGGTTCACCTGTGCAGTTTGAAAGTATGATTGTTTCCCCACAGAGCATTTAGGGACTCTGAAGTGTCTTATCTGCAGCAGTCAGAGCAAGTAAAACGAAGGGGAAATGTCACTGCATACAGTCAGGTTTCTTTAAAAAAAAAAAACCGTATACATTTTTGAAGATAGGTTTATTTTTCTTTTTTTTTTTTTACTTATTCTTTATTTAGTTTTCCTTTCTTTTTTTCCAGATAATCAACTGAATATACAGAATGAAGAAAGCAATTACATTTGGAATCACATGAACAGCAGAAAAACAACAATGAATATGGGGAGGGAAGGATGAAGTCCCACCCCCTAATTGTCATTACTGTATAACATATCATTCAACATTTGTTTTATATACTTGTTTCAAAAAATAAAAAAAATAAAGGTATTTTCTCTTGTACACTTGTCCTTGATGTGTCAGGGATTTTTCCTTGTGTGTTATACATAGAATTAGGTGATATAGGGGTGGGGGTATATTGGGTTAGAAGTAGGGGGAGACAGAGCTTCATCATTTGGTTTCCTTTTATCGATCTTTTCTTAACTTGGATAATACATTCTTGAAATGCATAGTTTTGCTTATGCTTTAGATTACTGTTCTACTCAGTTTTAGTGTTTTCAACAAATTTCAGCAGGTTTCAGGTGGCTAGAATTTGGGTGTATTCTGTTGTTTCTTTGAATATTACCCAGAGTGCCCATGTTTTAAGGTATTGTCTAGGTGTCTTGCGTGTGTATGAGAGTAACTCCTCCATTTGTTGTATATAATTCAGCTCAATTATCCATTCGCCTGTCCCTGGTGGCTTATTACTCTTCCAGTGTCTAGGTATTACCGTTCTGGCTGCTGATATGGCAAATGCCTCAAAACTCCTGGGAGTTATTTGCAGTTGTGTATTTATGGATGGGATAGAAATCAATGCCAGGGCCGGGTCCGGTTGTATAGCAGTTCCTGTAACCTTTGAGATTATTTGAAAGACCTTCACCCAAAATGGTTGTATTGCCCGACAGTACCACCATATATGTTTCATGTCTCCCTTGAGCTCATTACACCGCCAGCATTTCTCTGAGACTGTTGGGTATACAGCGTGCAGAGTCGCCGGACATTTATACCATCTTGTAAGTATCTTATAATTGGTCTCTTGCGCTCTACAGGCTGTTACCCAATTGTGTGTGAGTGTAAATGACTTTTCCCATTCTTTTGGGGTAGGAGAGATGTTGAGATCTCTTTCCCATTGAGTCTTGAAAGTCAGTGCCTGAGCACTTTTGAGTTCCAGAATTATGTTGTACACCTGAGATAGAATGTGTTTGGGCTTTACTGTTTTCAGACAAATTTCTTCTAAGTCTGTAGTTTCATATAGTAACTTATCCTTTTCTGGGTGAGTTTGGAACCAGTGGGTTAATTGGTGATGCATAAATCTTTGAGGAAAACTATATGTGGTTTCCTTCATTATTTTATCTATATGGGCTACTCCTTTCGAATCTCTTGTTTGTATAAAGGGATATAGTTCCCCTTGTCTCTTTCCCAGAAAGCCCTTACTCAATAGACCCGGTGGAAAAGAAGGGTTGCCTATTAGGGGGGTCATTGGTCCCGGTCTGTGTGAGAGTGGTACTTGTCTTATAAGCCTATCCCACACTGATAATGTGCTTTGTATTGTCGCGGGTAGGTTTTGGTTTTCCTGTCTGTCTTTAGGCTCTAGCCATGGCATCGAGGCCAGTGGTTGTCTTAGTTGTTTTTGTTCTAACTGGATCCACTGTTTTTGATCTTTGTAATGGATACTGTCTATTACTCTCGTACATATAGCCGCTTGCCAATAAGTGTATAGGTCTGGTAATCCTGCACCTCCATTCTGTTTACGCCTATGTAGGGTTGTGAGTTTTATGCGTGGGCGTTTGCTGGCCCAGACAAATTGTGTGAGAATGCCGTTGGCTTTTTTGAAAAAGCTCTTTTTAGGTGGTGTTGTGAGTGTTTGAAAAACATACAAGAACTTTGGGAGGATTATCATTTTAATAAAGTTGATTCTTCCGAACCATGTCATTTTGGTGAGATCGATCTTTTTCAAGTCTGTTTGAATTTGTTTCAGTAATTCTGTATAGTTTAATACTGTCGTGTCAGTGTTATCTTGAGTCACCTCTATCCCTAGGTATTTGAGAGATCTGGTTTGCCATTTGAAGGGGAAATTTTCTTGTATTCTTTCTGCTTCTAATTTGGATAATGAGATATTCAGAGCTTCTGATTTTGTTTTGTTAATTTTGAAGTTGCTATATCGTCCGAACCGCTCAAGTTCCTGCAACAACGGGGGTATAGAGATAAAGGGGGATTTTACATAAAGTAAGAGGTCATCTGCAAAGGCAGCGGTTTTGACCTCTATATCTCCTATTCTGATACCTTGGATTAAGTTATTGTTCCTAATTGCTGTGATTAAGTGTTCCATTGTTAGTATGTATAGCAGGGGGGACAGGGGGCATCCCTGGCGGGTACCAACATAAATGGAAAGATTCTGACAGGGTTCCGTTGATCTGGATCCTAGCTGTTGGTACTGTATATAAGGCCATTATTTTAGATATGAAAGGTTTTCCTAGTCCAGTTTGTATAAGTGATTCTCTTAGAAACTGCCAACTCACACGATCAAAGGCCTTTTCTGCGTCTGTGGAAAGCAATAAAAGGGGTATTTTCCTTTTTTGGGCATATTGAATTAGGGAGAAGGTCTTAATAGTATTGTCCCTGGCCTCACGCCCTGGCACGAATCCCACTTGGTCGTTGTGGATTAATGTGGTGAGGTTTATTTTTCATTAAAGTAGAAATGGGATTTTATTTTTTTTTTGCCTTTACATCCATTTTAAAGGAAAACCATACCCCCAAAATAAATACTTGAGCAACAGATAGTTTATATCAAATCAAGTGACATATTAAAGAATCTTACCTACCTGGTATATATATTTAAGTAATTATTGAGCTTTTACATCTCTTGCCTTGAACCACCATTTAGTGATGGTCTGTGTGCTGCCTCAGAGATCACCTGACCAGAAATATTTCAACTCTAACTGTAACAGCAAGAAATGTTGAAGCAAAAGACACAACTCTGTCTGTTAATTGGCTGGTGTGACCTAACTTTATAGTTTGTTTGTTATGTTTGTGTGCACCGTTGGATCCTAGGATCCCAGGAGGCTGTCCTTATTTTTTAAAATGGCAATTTTCTATTTATGATTACTCAATGGCACATACTACTAAAAAAGTATATTATTATGAAAATGGCTTATTTACATGAAGCAGGGTTTTACATATGAGTTGTTTTAGGCAATATCTTTCTATAGAGACCTACATTGTTTGGGGGGGTATAGTTTTCCTTTAAGTGATTCTGGGAAAGGAGAATGAGAGCACTGAGGATTGTAGGGGATTCTTTCTCTCTTTCACTCTCTCTGATTTAAAGTTTATAAAGAGTCTATTTTTTTTATTTTTTCTGTTTATGTAAAGTTTTATGTTTGGCAACAAGTAGAAAAAAAGCTGCATACATGTATCTGTTAAGAAGCATTGGTGCATACTTCTGTTTTTAGTTGTATGCCAATCAGTTTAATAATTTTATCTGCTGCGGTTGTTTCCCTGCTTTCTAGTGGTAAGTAGGGTTGCCACCTTTTCTTTAAAGAAATACCGGCCTTCCTATATATTCTGCTTTTTTCCCTATTAATAACATTGGGACCAGCCATCCAAAATACCGGGCAGGCCGGTAAAAAACCGGCCAGGTGGCAACCCTAGTGGTAAGGAGCATAGGCTTAGGGTGAGTTTTGTAGTCGGAAAGGCTAGTTAACCCATTCCTTGTCAGGATGTTTTGATTTTACCTTTATGCTTATATCCTGTAAACCAAAGCTTATCAAAGAAGTAAGAGTAATTACTATGCTGTACTGTGTTAAGATTAAGATAGCTACCTAGAATATAGTATCTGTGGCAGGTAGGTGAGTAAAAGAAGCTGTTCTAGTTTTTATAATGACCCTCTGTTAGTACCCCAGTAATAAATAAACAAAATGGCAAGAACTGTTTCCATATATATATATATATAGAGAGAGAGAGAGAGAGAGACATACTCTCAACCTAACAAACTGCCAGAATTATACAAATTTTACTATCGATGGAGTGAGCTGTGAGTGCTTTCACTTTTGGACTGTATATAATATACACAAAAGCCGTGAACATCCTGTAAATTATATCCTTATAAACAGTGAGTTCTGATGTCATTTCTGTCACATGACTCGCTGAAACTTGTGTATTATAATAAATAAAGTACCCCCAGTTGCAAAATATGAGGATATTAGAAGTTAGAACTGCAATACAGCAAGCAGTGAACAGGACCACATGTATTGTTTTTAGTATTCTTGCCTCACCATAGGTGAATCGATACATATAGCTGAAACTATTCTGACAAATGTATAGAATGACCTTAGTTGATAGAGCAAAATCAATTAGCACTAAAGTACTGCTGGGGAACAGATCCACTCTAATCCAGATAAAGGAGGATGTACTTTCGCCTAACTGGCTGTGCCAATTTCTATTTAGCTCCTTCAATAACAGCCCAGGATTTCACCCTTTCTGTGCCTACATTTAATATCTGAGCTCTATGTAACATTCAGTTGAATAGTCTTTCATTAGGGTTAAATGGAGAAGAATAAGGACATGCTAAAAGTACTGTACAGTTAGGGTGACTGCTGGCTGTAATAAATAATAAGGGCAAACATTTGGAGGTGGGGTAATATATGGAGGTATTCTTAAATGGGGAGAGGTTCTCCTTTTCTAGCTTTTCTAAATATTGATGGGAGAGGGCTAGGCATTAGCTGTAGGTCTATGTAGTTATAGATCCTCCATAGATCAACTCTGTTATACATAGTTACATGCATTTGTTTGTTAATGTCACCAAAGGCACAGATCCATGTCCAATGTGGAAACCCAAATGGTGTGTTAGAGGGCCCTGTTTTTGTTCACACTGGAAGAGTTCATCTTGCCTCGCAAAACCAAGCATAGGAGAATCATATTTTTATGTAAATTACCTTTTCTGGTGGGAGGGTATGTTACTCAGCCAATGGAAGCACAGTCTTTACAATAAATACTTATCCACTGAACCTCTATAAATAAACTCACTTGTAAATAGATCTGTT
>CM044434.1:126160433-126170801 GCA_024363595.1 Xenopus borealis
GGGGATTCTGGAAGCGGTTTTTTTTTTTTTTAAATTCTGCTTTTAAATATGAAGATCCTAATTATGGAAAATCGTGTTATCCAGAAAGCCAGAGGTCCTGATCTTTCTGGATAATAGATCCAATACCTGTACCAAGTTTTTGGGGGTTTCAGTAAATTAGAAGCCGTCTTACATGAGTGCTGGGGGGGAGGATTCAATATCTGTGACTGTAGGCTTTAGAGAGTAAAAAAGGAATAGGCATTTGAACAATTGCACTTGCCTTTAAAACCGAGGTACCCAAAGTTGTAAAGAAACCTTTTATAATACACAAAAGCCATGAATATCTTGTAAATATCTTCTTAAAGTGGACCCGTCACCCCAAAAAAATATTCAAAATCATATTTATCACATTAGTCAAGCAAAATGAACATTACTTACACTATATACATTATTTTAATCTTGTTTTCTTCAGTCTGGGAATTCATAATTCTAGCAAGCAGGCAGGAGCCATTTTGTGGACACTGTTATTAAGGCAAGCCTTGCATCATCTCAGAATCTTGTTTGTGCACCAGAATGGGGGAACCGATTTCTATCCTCATGTCCTGGCTACACAATTAAATGGTTAAGAGAACTGGGGGAATGTGTGGGGAGCAGTGACATCTAGGAAGTGCTGAATGGAAAGTGAAAGTAATTATATGCCCCGCCTCTATGCCTAAGGCATAGAGGAGTGGCAGACAATATTTGATTGACAGCTGAGATTTTGAAATGATCTTAAAATGATCTTCAAAAATTTGAAATTGGATTTCATGTTTAATTTGAAAAGGGCTTTTATTATACAGATTTTTGTGTCTGGGTGACGGGTCCACTTTAAATGGTGAGTACTGATGTCATCAGTTATAAACGGCGAGTAGTGATGTCATTTCTGTCACGACTCGCTGAAACTTGTGTATTATAATAAAAAAAATACCCCCATTTGCAAAATATGAGGATATAAGAAGTCACCTTGGAGTTCCATGACCTGGAGGCCTTGTGTTTTTAATATGGTCATGAAACTCCTCGGAAAATTCTAATTTACAAAGGGGGTACTTTATTCACTATATATTTGTATTACTGTGAATTGTAAATATTGCCATCACATGACTTCCTGGCAAATATCTGCAGCCTCATGGGCTGTATCCTTCCTGATCTTTCCTTTGCATGTCCTGAATGTATCTGATTGTATCTGATTGTGCTGGTAAGCACTTTGTTTTGACTGGTCAGAGCAGGCTTTCCACACGTGAATTTATCAATACCCTTACTAATAAATGGGTAATGTTTTCCTTCACTGGAATTTGGATTGTCTTTCCTGAACACATCGCAGCTGTCTTTTATTTCTTTTCATACATTTCTCATTTACAGTTAGAAAACCGACGTGTGTGTGTGGCGTCTTACAAAATGAATTATAAGTACATATATATTGGAATATGAAAAACACAAATGTACGTTGGGTGTTTTAGATTACTTGCCTTTTAATTTGTTGGTAAACCTCATTGATTGCGTCTGGTTTTTTGGACTTAATCGATAATGTAGAAAGTGGTTAGCGTTTGTTTAAAGATATACGTGCAGGTTGTATGTTCTCACAATGTCAGTGTGGGGTTTTCCCCTCCTGAAACAATAGTTCCATTTTGTACTATAGATTTAGAGGTTCTATGGTGATGGTTCTCACTGGTTATCAGTCTGTAAATCACTGGGACTGGAAATCTGCACTGGAGTAGTGATCCATGGTTACCAATTACATCTTTACTTTGTGTTCAGTTTGCAGCTGCCTGAAGTGTTTGCCCAGTGTTTATAAAGAGGGCCCACTGTGTATTATAATGTTGTTTTGTGTATCAACTGGTTGTGATTGTACTTGGCTAGAACATAATATATTGTAAGCCTGTAGTTGGTGCAACATATTTATTAAAACCTACACACCTGTGTTGTGTTATGCTATGTTTGAGTTTGTTCAAGTTTTCATTACTTTGTGTAGTTTCTTTTGATTTTCTGATAGCAATTTAAGGCCTCTTACACATGTGCTTCCCTGCGTTGTGTTTTCTTCTGTTCAGCCGAAGGGGAGTGCAGGACTAAACCCAGTCGATTATTGTGAAGGGGGCTGTACTCACACAGATGCATGTAAGCGTCCATCGCAGGTTGGGACACAGCTAGGGTTGCCACCTTTTGCAAGATAAAATACCGGCATGTGGGGGGCGTGGCCAAAAAGGGGCGTGATGTGACACAAAAAGGGGCGTGGTGTTGTGCGAAAGGGGCGGAGCTACGGCGAGCGATCTCTGAAGACGCGAGAAAGGTAAGTTTTTGTAGGATTTCAGGCAAGGGCCTTTTTTAAGGGGTATTACAAATTTACCGGCAGCTACATTGCCGGTAAATTTGTAATACCGGCCCCGGCCTTGGCTGGTGTTATACCGGCTAGGCCGGTAAAATACCGGCTGGGTGGCAACCCTAGACACAGCATGTTGCTCTCCTGTGGCTGAACAGAAGAAAGCCCAACACAGGGGAGCACAGGTAAAAACGGACATGTTTAAGAGCCCTTGTGGTAAGGGATTTTGTTATCCAGAGTTAATGAACAATACTGGAAGTACCATTGCTTTCATACATCAGCCATCACATGCTTCTCCAATATGGTGGGTTTTTATGAGCCATATTATGGTGGATGTAACACACTAACTCAAACATTATTGCAGGTTGTTCTTGTAACCGAAAAGCATGTAAATGAAAAGCATGTTTATTTGCACATCTTTGTAGATCACTGCTTGTTCCTGGAAAGCTGACATTTTTACAGTATAGTGTGAAATACAGTTGTGCTCATAGGTTTACATACCGTGGCAGAATGTATTTCTTAACCATTTTTCAGTGAATATGAATGAAAACACAAACCCTTTCTTTCACTCATGGTTGGTGGTTGGCTGAAGCCATTTATTGTCAAACTGTGTTTACGCTTTTTAAATCATAACCACTACACAAACTACCCAGATGACCCTGATCAAAAGTTTACATACCCCATTTCATAAAACCATGCATAGTTACAAAGATTACGTTCCATTAAGACACATGAAGGAGATAGCTGCACCATTGTATTATCTATGTGGGTGGGCTGTCCAACTGGTGGCCTGCGACCCCCCCCCTCCTACCTGCTGTGTTTGCTTACCATGTGTTAGGGCCCTTACACACGGGCGTTTTTACCTGCGCTCCCCTGCGTTGCGGTTTGCTGCGTTCAAACGCAGGGGAGCGCAGGTATAGACGCACTCAATTATTTTCAATGGGGCTGTACTCACACGAACGCATGTGAGCGCCGAACGCAGGAAAAATGCAGCATGTTGCGTCTGAATCTGCGTTCGGCACTTACACGCGTCTCGTGGGTACAACCTCATTGAACAAAATGAGGTGCGTCTAGACCTGCGCTCCCCTGCGTCTGAACGCAGCCAAACGCAACGCAGGGGAGCGCAGGTCAAAAACGCCCGTGTGTAGGAGCCCTTAAGCTGGCCATAGACGTAACAATTACGATCTTTTTTGGAAAAGATCTTTCCAAGAAAGATCATTCGTTTCAACACACACGTGTAGAGCTGAATCGTCAAATATACAGGTAGAAACAATAGAATTCTACTTGTATCTGACGATTCAGCACTAACAATGGCCGATGTTCAGGGAGCTTTCAAAGGCATCCGATCAAAATTTTCCGTCCAGGCCGATCAACCAGCCGACCGATATCTTAATCCTCTGACGATGTCGGTCGGCTCATTTCCCACCATACACGCACCGGATATCGTACGAAAATTCATTTCGTACGATATTATCTGTGCGTCTATGGCCACCTTAAGATTTAGAATGTATCACTACAGAGCTAACTGGCCCCCTCATTGTTTACACCTTAAATTCAGACTAATCCCTATTTGTTCACACCTGTGATACCTTTAATCTTCACAACCCTAAAACCCTGAACTGTTCACACCCCAGACCTAGACTGAGACTGCACACATTATTCTGCCTGTGCGTGTGCCCTGTACTGCCTTTTAGATTGCAAGAGAAAAATAGTCCTGCTTGGGATCTTGCAATGCCCTCCAAGGTTCCCTGCATCTTATAGGGCAGGGATCCCCAACCTTTTGAACCTATGAGCAACATTCGGAAGTAAAAAGGAGGGCCAACACGGGGGAGGGATTTTTCCTCTTAGGGGGTTTACTTCTCTTTTAAGGAGTAGACTGGGGCTCTCATTGAGATCTTAACTACAAATAACTGTATTATCATCAGCCAAATAAAATCTGTGCATGTATGGCTAGCTTTAATGGATATAAAGATACTTTGTGCTCTAGCCTGATTATCCCATGCAGCTGATGGCACAGCTTTGTGATCATCTTTACTGTGTAGCTGCTAGAAGTCTATGAGCTGTTTATCTCCTTTGCCAGTATGATTGGCTGATTTCTTTCCGTTATGTCCTTTTTAATTTATGTAAACACAAGAATCTCTAATGACACAACACTCGTTCTACAAAGGCCTCTCAATTGACTGCTGATTTGTTTTAATCAGACTTTTTGTAGGCACAAGAAGTGACTGTTGTTTTTTTTAGACTTTGCCCTGTTTAGTTCAAGAAATATCCAACCATATGCAGTTATGGGGTCCATTATCCAGATACCCGTTATCCAGAAACAGCCAAATTATGGATTGGCCATCTCCCATAGGCGCCATTTTATCCAAATAATCCAAATTTTAAAAATGATTTCCTTTTTCCCTATAATAATGAACAGTAGCTTGTACTTGATCCCAACTCAGATATAATTCTTATTGGATGCAAAACCAGCCTATTGGGTTTATTTAATGTTTACATGATTTTCTAGTAGACTTGAGGTATGGAGATCCAAATTATGGAAAGACCCCTTATTTGGAAAACACCAGCATTCTGGATAACTGGTCCCATACCTGTACATCTAATTAAACAATAAGCAAAAAGTGTCTTCAGCCCAACCCCTACTCATTGAATTGTTTTAGAATTACTTCTATTAGACCTACTCCTTGAACTACTATTGAAAAGGAAGGCATACTGCTCCTTTAAGGTTAAACGTACTGTATTTGACAGGACATATTTAGACTGGTGGAAACCTTTGAAAAGGGAAAACCCTTGAGAGGCACATCCAAAGTATCTGTAACTATAGTTCCCCAATAAAACATGGAAAACCAAGGAAAAAAGCACAAAAACAGAAATGGCCTCATTGTTTCTCTCTCAAGCTGTAGTCCTATTCTGCTAGAACTGACCATAATAGCTGAACAAATTTAACTGTAAAAGTCTGCCAACTGTTTTCGTTGATGATAGCAGTATGATTTAACTAATTTTGTTTTATTGCTGCTTTAAATAGTTTCCAGTGTTTTCCTTTTTATAGAACCTTTGACTCCCTAACCTGGTGTTGCAGCTGTTACCATGCAATGACTAATTGACATACTCAAATTCTTTGGGACTCTGACCATTAACATAATACTATGTTCTCCTTCTGTTTTTCATCTTGTAGCATCCACTGGTCCAAGCAATATTCAATCGCAACATAGAAGAAGTACGTGCATTGCTAAGCCAGAAGGATAATGTCAACGTGTTGGTAGGTTCCAATCTGTTTCCAAATTTTTGTTGTAGGTTTTGCCTAAAGGAACTTCTTGTTGTTTGTGTTAATACATTTTGTTTTAAATAATTTAAATTTTTACAGTCCTTTTCTTACAGTTGTCTAAAGGTTGCCATACATGGACTGACCTTAAAGGGCACCTATACACAAAAAAATGTTTTCCCCCATAAGAAGAGTGGGTTAAGAAACTCTGTAATTTTTCTAAGAAGAGCACCATAATGAGCAATCTGGTCTTGGCACTGAAAGGGAGCTCCCAGTAAGGGTGGCCATGTTGGGGCATACCATGGAGCAAGAACTCTCAGCTCACTTAAGTGTATCACTTGGTCAGGGAAAGTGACTGATCGGCATTGCACAAGGCCTTCCTCATTCAGGGGCCAGAGCTTAATTTCTGTGGTTTCCACTATCCGAAGTGCAAGCTGTTAACAGTTACCTTTGGTGGGGGGAAACCATTTTAAGGTGATAGGTGCCCTCTAAATATATTCTACTATTTAACCTGTGACAATATTTTGACAATGGCCTAAACGAGCGTGTGACCAACATTTTTTGTATTTTTTTGTTTCAAACATTAAATCGTTTTTATGAAGCTTGTATGTGTTTCTTTCTGTAAATCTCCCACTTTCCAGAAACGGGCAGTTTCATTGTTGCCTGATGAAATGGACAATCATTTGTAGGGTGAAAGTGTTGGTATGCTCCACTGTAATGGGTACTGATAGGAATGATGAACATTTTCAATAAAGTGCTTTGTAACGTTACTTTAACATGGCTGACTAATCTCTTCCTAATGCTTGGCAATAATGTAAATGTACAGTGACCAAAGCTTCAGCTTTTCAAAGTGCCAAAGTTGTTTCGTGAGGCAACTTTGAGCGATGTCAAAAAGCTGAATCCGCACATATGGTTCCCTACCAGCGATTCACATTATTGCTGGGGGAATGGAGGATTCGGAAGAGATTAGTTGCTAATGCTAGAGAAGATTAATCGCAGGGCGGCTAATCTCGTAATCTGTTGGGTGTGCTTACTAAACAAACTACACTGTACTAACCAAGGGAATTTATTCCATAGTGTAGTAGAAGTAACCATGTTCTAAATCTGACATGCTGAACTCTTTGTTTTCTAGCACACTATATTTTGATAACTTCTCCCTAAAGAGAATTCAACCCCTAACATAAACCCCTACCCTGCCTAACATAAACCCCTAACCCCCCCCCCCCCCCCCCCCCCCCAGCCTACCTGGTTCCTGGGGCAAAAGCCCCTAAGTTTTTACTCACCCCTTGGCTTTAACATGGTTGACTTACCATTTAGGCTGGAGGGATGGGGGGGGGGGTCTATGTAGAGTAGGGGTTGAAGTCTCCTTTAAGGACTTCCAAACCATGCATTAATCCAGCCTTTGGTGCTTTCCCATTAAATATTTCTAATGCAAGTAAAAATAGCTTTCTGAAATAGCTATGTTTAGCTGTGTCCATTAGTTGGTAGTCACATTAAAGGACCAGTAACATAAAAAAAGTATTTTAAAGAAATACAAATATAATGCAGTGTTGCCCTGCACTGGTAAAACTGGTGTGTTTGCTTCAGAAACACTACTATTGTTTATATAAATAAGCTGCTGTGTAGCAATGGGGGCAGCCATTCAAAGGAGAAAAAGCTTGTTACACAGCAGATAAGCTCTGTAGAAAATGTTATCTGTTATCCATTATTTATCCTGTGTCATATAGACTTTTATTTTCAATTTCCACCATTGCTGCTCAGCTGCTTGTTTATATGAGCTATAGTAGTGTTTTTTGAAGCAAACAGATCAGTTTTACCAGTGCAAGGCAACACTACATAATATTTTCGTTATTTTAAAACACTTACTTTTTGGTGTTACTTCTCCTTTAAACTGGTCTCCCTCTTTACTGACACAAACATGTTGTCTATGTGCATGGGTCAGTAACTGAAACAAAATTCCTAACCTCATAATATTGCATAATAAACACTCCAGCAGCACTCTGAAATAGTGAAAAAAATTAGTGCTGCTGGGTTGTTTATTGTACAATATATCCCACTCTATGCAGAGGGGAATGCAGCTTTGCACCCAACACTTCAAAACACAGAGCCTACTGTAAGTGTAGCACTGTTATTATTATTATTTTTACTTATAACATTGCATAATTATGTGCTTTCCGTGCAATCGTGCTTGAAAAAAAGCAAAGTGCTGTTTTGATCACCTTTAACATAGAGCAGAATAGAATAACGTGGTAGCCATATAACCTGGCAGGTTCTTTTTATTGCTTCAGTTAACATATGTAGAGTATCTGGTCCATTTGCTGCCTTTTACCTGCTAAGGTTCAAGTGGTTGGAAAACACTGTGCAACACTTAATTTCTGCCCCCCCCCCCCCAAAAAAAAGATTTTAAACAAAAATTATTTATAAACATTTTCCCCCTGGTTTTTGTAATACAAGAGACCCCAATTTTAAGTTTTTCAAGGGGCTAAAATAAAATATTGTAAAATCAGGGATATGTATTATGCATATTATTCAGGTGGGACCACGAAAAAAAAAAATGTCAATTGAAGGAAAATTTTAAATCAGGGGATGTAAAATTGAGGTTTCACTGTATTGAGCTTGTTAAATTTTTTACCTTGTTTTATCTCTCTGGAGTGTTGCATATCTTATTTTTTCAACCGTAAAAAAACCTGAATCAATGAGTTTTATAAGGGCAGAACTACACGGCAGACTTCCTTGCGTTCAGACAGGAACAAGGTAAAGTAATAGGAAGTAGGACAGTGTCGTGGGCGTTTTGTCACCCAGTGTCTGATCCGACAGAAACACGCGGAAGTCTGCTGTGTAGTTCTGCCCTTAAAGTCAGCTGTTCTATTTGATAAAATAGTTGCTAACCTACCTTCTACATTATATGCAGCTGCCAAATGTGTCCACTAATGTAGAAAATTGTAAATTCGGAGCGTGCAACAGAAAAGAGGAACCACGATGTTTAAAGGGATTGTTCACCTTCACGTATCAGTTCGTTTTCAGACCGTAGACTGTTTTCTTATATTGAAGTTCACATTTTCACCTTCTTTTGTATTTTAAAGGGATTGTTCACTTTCCAACACTCTTCAGTTTGGTTTTGGATAATACACCAAAAATAAAGACTTTTTCCAATTAGTTTGTATTTTTCCATTTGTGACACTTTTTCAGCATTGAAGTGTAAAGCTTAGTTCCCTGAGTTTCATTAAAGGCAGCTGTTGGAATTGATACAATAGTTGGTAATATTCCTCAGATACTGCTGAGTAATGCATCGACTAATGTAGTCTATTGTGATCCAACTGCCAGACTGACACACCAGAGACACCAACATTAATCTTTAAACTTAAATTTTGAACAAACAGTAAAAAATAAAGGATGGAAAACGTTTTTAAAAAGTTTTTATTTCTGGTGGACAATCTGAAAATGACTGAAATGAAAAAGTGGATGATGACCACCCCCCCCCCCCCCCCCCCCCCCCGCACACACACAGCTTCAATTATAGAAACAGTAAAAAAAAAAAATATATAGGACACCCTTTTGTGTACACTGGCCTCTAAATTTGTGTCCACATATACACAAATGCATAGTTTAGAGCAGGGTTCCATGATCTTTTTCACCCAAAAACCACATTTAAATATTTCACAAGCATGAAAAAAATTCCTAGAGGGTGCACAATAAGGGTACAGTTGGTTAAATGGTAGCCCCTATGAGGACTGACCGACTACAGGTGGGTCTGTTTGGCAGTACACACAGTCTTTATGCTTCCAAAAGTCCAAAATCCAAAAATAAGCACCTGCTTTGAGTCCAGTAAAAGCAACATCAAATGGCTTGGTGAGCAACATATTAAAGATCACTGGTTTAGTTGCTTCCTAAAGACCACTTTGTCGTATAGTCCCTGTCCCAACTAAGTTTACAATTCAGTTATTTGCCTTTTTAAGTAATTCTTTTTAGCAGGCAAAAGCTGAAAGGGATGCAGATACCAACTATAATGCAGCATTCTTTGTGTTTAATTTGTAACTTTTTGCCTTATTTGATGGTAGTTGTTACTAGAATAGACCTCATTCCTGGCATAGGCTTAAATAGGGTAGTTCTCATTACAATTGGCACTGATAACACTACGTGTTGGCTATTGGTAGGTAACCTGCTGCCTTTTTTTGACAGGACCAAGAAAGACGCTCGCCCCTGCATGCTGCTGCCTACTTAGGAGACATCCCAGTTATTGATCTTTTAATTCAGTCAGGTAAGATCTTCATTTTACTGTTATTCATACAAAACTATACTCTTGTTTAAACAACACTTCCTTGTTATGCATTGTAACATGTTTTTTTTCCCAACATGTAACAATGTATGTTTTTGTTTATTTACCCAGCGTTATCAAGGGTCGAATTTCGGATTCATGGGAGGTTTTTTTTAAACTTTATTTAAAAAATCGTATCGAAAACTCAAATCCAATTTGATTCGTGTTTTTTCTCAGAAAGAAAATAATTGAATGTCCATAAGGCTGCAAACATCACAAAATTGATCCTTGGACCTCTCCCATTGACTTATACAGCTATTTGGCAGGTTTTAGGTGGCAATCAGTCCAATCTGAATTCTTAAATGGCCAGACTGACACATCTCGTAAATTGAATTTGGGTAACTCCCTAGTCGAATTTGGCGTTTTTTACCATTTAAAAAATAGAAAATTTGAAATTCGAATTTCAATTCGACCCTTGATCTGCCTCCAACTGTCTGGATACCTCCCCCCCCCCCCCCC
>CM044434.1:126185531-126253868 GCA_024363595.1 Xenopus borealis
TATAAATGCTAATTGTATACATTTAGTGGGTACTGATATCTCCCAGCGCTCAATACATCTCCTGGATTAAAAATGGCTACAGTGAACATAATATCATGGAATGTGAGGGGCCTGGGAGATGCAATCAAGAGGATACATGTATTTGACTTTATAAAAAATATCAATCCGCAAACAATTATGCTGCAAGAGACTCATTTGACAGGTAGTAAAATACTTGCCCTCAAAAAGCCATGGATAGGCTCCATGTATCGCTCCCTACACACAAATTACTCTAGAGGAATAGAAATTCTGATATGTAAATCTTGTCATTTCACCGTTCATAAGATTGTGTCGGATGTTGAGGGCCAATTTATTGTACATGGTATGCTGAATGGAAAACTCATCACTCTTGTGAATGTATATGCCCCGCCCCCATTCCATGATGAAACACTATACAGTATAATGGGTAAAATTCTATCTCTCCCACTGGCACCCATTTTACCAATGGGAAACTTCAATGCAATCACAGATGTGGAGCTGGATAAACACAAAGCTCCCAAAATTACTACCCAAGCTTTAGTCAAATGGGTCTCTGCAAATGGTCTGATAGATCTATGGAGGGCACAAAACCTTGGGGTGCAGCAATATACCTGTTACTCTGCAGGCCATAATGCTGTATCCAGAACTGATCTAACTTTGGGTTGTGAGGAAGTTAACAAAATATACAAAATATAGAAATCCTGACTAGAGGCATATCGTACCACTCCCCTATACTAATAACACTGATAACTTCACCTACACCAGCAGACAGAATATGGAGGCTGAGCCCATACTGGGCCAAACATCAGGACCTGATGGAACACATCCAGAACAGTATAGACACGTACCTGACTGTCAATCAAGGAGAGATCCCCCCTAGATATCACCTGGGATGCGCTTAAAGCATACGTTAGAGGAGAATTTATAAGTAACATTAAGGCGCATAATAAGAATGTAAGAACAGATATCTCTAATAAATAAAATAAAAAAGTTTTGGAGGTGGAATCCAGATATATAAGAGAACCTACAGTCTTAAAACTACAGGAATGGCAACAATGCAAAGAAGCCCTTAATCTCGCACAGATAGAACTCGCAAAGAAACACATGCTCTTCCAGAAGTTTAATATATTTGAACACGGGGATAAAATGGGTAATCTCCTGCCATTCATCTCTAGAGATGAGGCATCCAGTATCGCTATACTGGCTATTACACTACCCAACTGGGAGATCACCGCGTCCCCAAAGGAAATTAATCAAACATTTACAAACTTCTATGCAGAGTTATATACATCTGAACTCCTACCTAGATTCTATTCCAATAGAACTGACAGCCCAAGCCTCTCACAAGTTAGTACAAGACATCATGTCCCTTTGGGGAAAATCCCAGGGGTAAATAGGATGCCTGGGGAATGGTATAAGCAACATAAAAAGAAACTAGCACCCCTGCTAACCCAGTTGTACAACGGAATAATACAGAGCAACCCTCTGCCACAGTCCAGGAGGGAAAAATTGATAATTATTTTACTAAAAGCAGGGAAGGATTTACTACAATGTTCTTTATAGGCCAATTTCACTGATAAATGCAGATGCAAAAGTGCTTGCCACCAGACTAGCGGAGACCATAGAGGAAATCATATTCCTTGACCAGTCTGTCTTTATGCCGGAGAGGTCAACAGGCATACACCTACGACGACTATTTACGAACCTCTCTATCTCACATAACTACCCTATTGCTGGAGTTATCATCATCTTAGATCATGAGGGGTTTGACTCTGGAGTGGGAATATTTATGGGCTACAATGAAAAGGATGGGGATAGACCAAATTTTTATCAAATGTGTTCAAGCCCTATACTCCTTTCCCACTTGCCAAAGTCCATACGAACTCCAAACTTCCTCAGCTCTTTCCAATTAGCAGGGGCACAAGACAGGGGTTCCCATTGTCCCCACTATTTGCCCTTGCAATGGAACCTTTGTCATGTCGTATGAAGGCATCACAGGAGGTAAAAGTGATAAAATGGGGGGATACGACAGAGCTGATCTCATTGTATGCAGATGACACCCTTTACTTACTAGATCCTTACCATTCTTTGTCTGCTGCATTAGCTATTATTAATAACCACATAATTTTCTCAGGCCTAAGAATCAGTTGGTCAAAGTCCGTAATCTTCCCAATAGACTGCCCCCTGACTCACCTAGCCAGACACGGGAACTAAAATGGGTATCTACATTCAAGTACTTGATTCGTATAGAAATAAAAAAGTACATCAAGCTTAATGTTAATCCTGTTATGGATTAACTAGAAAACAAATTTTTTCCCACTCGCGCTCATAAGTAGTATACACTTATTTAAAATGATAGTTCTCCCTAAATGGGCTTTTTGTCAATCCCTGATGACAATCCCACATTCAACATTCAGAAGAATCAATAGTCCTATGCTATTATTGTTCTGGAATGGTGCACAACCTAGGATCTCTCTCCAAACATTACAATTACCAACAAAGGGAGGAGGGTTGGCTGCCCCACATCCCTACATGTATTATCTGGCTTCACAACTAGTAGTAGCATGGGGATGGGCTTCCCCCACACTGACTAATGCAGCTACCCGGCTTGAGGCACAAATTTTGGGCTCATTAGAGGAGCTTAAAAATCTTCTATATAGGGGTACGGCCTATACTCTACTAGCCACTGCACCGATGAAAACAGTTGTTAAGGCATGGAAGACGGCAATAAAACACTTCCGGAAACCCCCACCATACTGCTCCCAATATACACCTCTCTGGGGCAACCCAAACCTTAAACCAATCAAACCATACCAGATCCTCGGCTGTGGATAAAATATAATATCAGATATATTTATGATGTAATGCCAGAAGGCACACTCCTATCCTTTCAGGAACTGAAACAGACCTTTTCTCATCCAAATACAATGCTTTATAGCAGGGGTGTCTAACCTGTAGCCTAGGATGGATATAAATATGGCCCAGCTTGAAACGCTTGGTTCCTGAGGAAAGTCATGTTGCAAAGGATATAGGAGTAGGCAGTAGTGGGACTCTGCCCATTACCCAGTTAGTAGTAATAATATAATGAGTCTATTTAATATCCCGGTGTCCCAGGAAAGCCAAAAGTTTGGACACCCCTGCTTTATAGATACCTCCAGCTGCGGCATGCAGCAGAGGCCCAATTTGTAAATGAAAACTATTGACACTACCCCTGGAGCTATAGAAAGCCTGGTGCATGTAATAGGTTTGACGTTTGTCGCTATTCTATGCCCGAATAATGCTAGCAGGTAGCACTACTCTGTCTAAATTATTTGACAAGTGGCAGTTGGACATCCCACAACTTATGAGGGAGCACTGGGAAGATGTACTAGAAGCCACACTAGAGGGTGTCATTAGCAGTCGGGACAGACTAACGCAAATTAAGTACTTACATCAGATATACCTTACATCCTCAACCAGGTTAAGCAAAGAGAGGTCAGAGAATTCTAATTAACTTTTTATGTATGTATGCCAAAAAGACTATAGCACTACACTGGAAATCAGTAAGGGGCCCAAAACTCAAAACCTGGGAGTCCATGATAGATAAATCTATCCCTTATTATAAATTAACATATATAAGGAGGGGTTGTCTGCAGAAATTCTACAAAATATGGGCAATACGGACGGACTCTGAAATCTCACAGGACTCCTAACATAATGTGGGATAACTTAAGGAGGAAATATGGAACTGACACAATGGAAATGTTGTATTACATGACTGCATATAGATTCTGAAAATGATGACGCTGCAAAGTTGTTACTTAGTGTTATTTGTTTATATCCTGCAATGTATTACTCAATGTACAATCAGTAACATGGAACTTGGTAATGATGCCATGCTAAATGTACATTTGGAATTCAATAAAAGTGAATTGTTAAAAAAAAAGAATGTATCTTGAAGACCTGCAATGTAAATTAAGTCAATTAATTTAATAGTTACATATATATTTTTAAAAAATGGTAATTTGAGAAAGCAATCTCTCCGTGTTTTTTGTTATGCTGTAAGCTCTGTTCTTTATTTTAGATTGATGAGCCTAATGCCTTCGGGAACACTGCCTTGCACATTGCTTGTTACATGGGTCAGGATGCTGTTGCCAATGAACTTGTAAATTATGGCTCCAATGTCAACCAGCCCAATGAAAAGGGTTTCACCCCACTTCACTTTGCTGCTGTCTCCACCAATGGGGCCCTATGCCTGGAGCTGCTTGTCAACAATGGGGCTGATGTCAACTTCCAGGTATTTTTAAAATAAAGTAGGATTGGATTGCAATTGTATTTATTGATAAAATGAAAACTCTTGTCACATTAAACTTCCACTAGTTAAATACAGATCTGATCCATATACACAGTAAAGGTGGCCATATATGGGGAGATCCACTTGTTTGTCGATATTGCCAAATGAGCGGATCTCTCCCCGATATACCCACCTTGAGGTGGGCGATATCGGGCTGATCCGATCATGAGCCCTAGGGCCCAGCGGACGGATCATAATGAAGGGGAACGGGCGGTAGGATCACGGGACCACATCAATGAACGAACAGATGCGGCCACAATCCAATGGGATTTTTAGTCCCGTCCGATTGACATCTGGCCGGCAGCAAAGGTCTTCACATACAGGGCTTACTTTCTTTAAAGGGACAGTATACACCATCATACATTGTCTGCACAAAAATAATCCATATTTTTTCTATTGGCATTATAAAGCAATAATTTGAAAACTGAACTATCCTCACTGAACCAGTGTCCTTTTTTTTTTTTCTTTTTAATAAAAGGGGGTATTTATCCAGAGCTCCTGTTCTATAAAAGGAGACTCCTTTCTTCTCTAAGCAGCAGCCTTTAATTACCAGTCCACTGAGAATCCTTTTAAACTGACTCACTGTAGTGAAATGTTTATTTTGAGTAGTCAAGATTATAAGAAAAGGTGGTTGTCTGATAGAAACCTTTTAAAGCTTATTTCACAGGAACATCTGCAACATGTAACTGTTATTTTCTAAAGATGATATGGCTAACTAGTCCTTTTACCTTTTTTGCTTGGTGTTTTAATCTCTAGAGTAAAGAAGGGAAAAGCCCTTTGCATATGGCTGCGATTCATGGAAGATTTACACGCTCCCAAATTCTAATACAGAATGGTATGTGCCACCTTCAGACTCTACCCTTTCCTTTGATTAGGGTCTATATAATCAACTTATTTGATGTGGCTTGTATTGTCTTTAAATGCAGGTGGTGAAATTGACTGTGCTGATAAATATGGCAATACCCCTCTGCATGTCGCTGCTAGATATGGGCATGAGCTGCTAATAAGTACATTGATGACAAATGGTGCTGATACTGCAAGGTAAGGATCAGGTGTAAAAAAACATTTATACTGCCACTTAAAGTGGCAGGTTTTTGTCCTGGCGTGCCATACATGGGCCAATAAGATGTCTACTGCATGTCATTGTTTTTTTTTTTTTCAATTCTGGGTGGGACAAAATATACTACCAGTTAGTGAAGGTACCTTTTTTGACATATTGTTAATTGAGATCCCTTTTATAGAGCTGTAGTACAACAGTTTGTGTTTTGCAGTATTATACAGCTGCCTTAGTGAAGTGTTGTCATTTTTTAAGTGCACCGTGCACAGTTGCTGCTCCCTAGTTACCAGGTACAGCAAAGGCCTCTCCTGGTAACTTTTAAGAGTCAAATATCTGATCATTAAACTGGAAATGCAGCTCTTCTAGTGCAGAGATCACAATTTTATTGCAGGTTTCACCTTAGGGGACAAGAGGTTTAGAATCGCCCATGGCTCCAGGTATAACTTTTGTGCTCCAAGTTAAAGTTCTCTATAGGGTGATGTCCAATCATTGACTCGCATGTCCAGGAATGCTGGTTGCTAAATGTCACTATTATTTTGTATCCATAAACAAAATCCTAGAAATATTTCTATCCTCTGGTAGACATGACCAGATAGGTTCCATCCTCTGTTTTAATGCATTTTGACTGACAAACAGTTATGGGTCAAATAGAATCAATTTATGAAGTCATCTGTGGTCCTGGTCCCATGAAGATATTTTAAAAATGTACTGTTAGTTTAAACAGAGTGTTTTTATGTTCACAGGCGTGGAGTACATGGCATGTTTCCCCTGCACTTAGCTGTTCTCTTTGGGTTCTCAGACTGTTGCCGTAAGCTGCTTTCCTCAGGTAAATATGCTTGTTTGCACACTCGTAAACTTTCTATAATGCTCAATTCTTTTAACATGGATACTTGCTTTCTTTCAGGTCAGTTGTACAGCATTGTGTCCTCGCTCAGCAATGAACATGTGCTGTCTGCAGGCTTTGATATCAACACACCTGACAACCTCGGGAGGACATGTCTCCATGCTGCTTCTTCAGGCGGGTAAGAGCTGGGCGAAAGAAAATGCATTGCTGTTGGACTGTTAAATATATTGCTCACCTTCATAACAGTTGTTTTAAGATTTTTACCAGAAGTATCCCAATTACTTTTCATTTTTGAAATAATAAAAAAAAATGATAGAAAGCAGTGGCACTGTGCTCTTCTAAAACTGGGCTAACGTGATTCACATAATTCTACCGACTTTGTCTTCTATTTGGGCTAGCAAGGTAGGCTTTGAGGTCGAAACAGATCTGGCCAGCTTAAGTAAAATTGTTGGCTGAAAGAGCCAACAAAAATCAGCTGGGGAGAACACTGCATTAAATTCACAATCATGCTCCAGTTTGAGATTTTATTACACAACCCTGTGCCAACAATTTGTGGTAACCACTTTTCCAGTTTGACACTCTCCGTTTCATGTTCTAAACCTAATCAAAGGAGAGTTAATACACCATCCATAAAAAGTTGGGTTTTATTGACCATTTTTTCCTCTATATCACTATGGAACCAACAAACGTATTTGTTTGCCCACCAAAAGGGGAGTAAGACTGCATTTACTTTTTGAAAGAATTTCTCTGTGATCCATAAAGGAGAGCTGTATAGCATTTCAGGCAAATAAAACATTTTATAAAGGTTAATTCTGCCACGAAGAGTAATGGGTAGTTTGGGACAAACATTGATTGCGTGTTTAAATTGGTCAATTAGAGGGTCAACGTTATCGGCAATGTACGTGGAGATCTCTGCAGAAATAATGTTGCCCAGGTATTTGAATCTGGGCACCCATTTGACGCCCTAAGTAGAGGCGGGGGTGAGACGGTAAATGGTCAAGGGGGATAATGACGACCGATTTAGATTTATTTATGGTTAACCCTGAGAAGGCAGCATAATTCTCTCTAATGGATAGGCCTCTAGCAACAACCCTTGGGGGTCTTCCAGAAATAAGAACAGGTCATTGGCATATAGAGCTACCTTCGCCTCAAGCGTGCCTTACTTAAATTCTTTGACACTAGTGGCCTGCCTTAAGTAAATTTCCAGATGTTCTATAGCTATTGCAAAGAGAAGTGGGGAGAGTGGGCACCCCTGTCTGGTACCTCTGCCCAAGGGAAATGAGGCGGACTGGACACCATTAACTTTGAAAATCTTTGCATTGTCTCCCGCTGATGGGACCATTCAACAATCGAACACCTTATTGGCGTTGAATGACACAAGGACCCTTGAACCAGCATTCGTGTATTCATTTTGAAGACGCGTATAGACCCTTCCAAGATTAATAGTAGTGGATTTGGCAGGCATAAAGCCTTTTTGATTTTACTGACAATTTTATGCCGCAGTGCACAGTTCTCAGTCTTTTTAACACAATTGTCATAGTATTCGAATAAAATAATCCATAAATGAGGTAGGATAAAAGGACAAAAACCATTTGAAACTGCTTAACCACTCAGTGGTAGTACCAAATAGTTGGCTGTAATTGTGTATAAATAACACCTTTATCAAAGTGAATTAAAGGCCACCTGTTGGGGCAAAATTTTACCCCCAACCAAAGGCTGATAGAGCCCGCATTCCTGCTAGGGGTTTCAGTATAGAGTTCCCGCTAGCCAGCGCCAGCTAGAGGGAACTCCCGGAGCGAGCAGCAGTCTCCCCACAAGCGCGCGTCTTACTGACATCACGCGCATGCGCAGAATGAAGAAGTGGTCACAATTCTGGCCGCTTTTCATTCTGCGCATGCGCGTGACGTTCGCTTGTGGGGAGACAGCCTTTTGCTCTGGGAGCTCCCTCCCGGAGCGAGACCGCTGGCGAGGGGCATTTAAAAAAAAAAAATAGTGAAACCCCCCAACCGGAATGCAGGCTTAATCAGCCCGCACCTTTGGTTGGGGGTACATTTTGCCCCAGCAGGTGCCCTTTAAGAATAAAGATGACATAGTAGAGATATATCAGGCTTAAGAGATATATCAGGCTTAAAGGAAAAGTAAATGTTTTTCTTTATCTCTCTGTAAATTTGCTCTAAACAGCCCCCCAGATTAATGTACCTTAGTCCCTGCTGCAAGTAAGTCTGCTCTGGTTTCTGTGTTATCAGCAGCTTGTTTCCCCTTCTTCCTGGTGCAGAGTGAAGCCCAGCCCCTTAGTTTACTGAGCAGTCCATTTGCTGCTGTTCCACAATAGAGAGGAAGAGGGAGCCAGTGTGTGCATTAGTAAGCTAGTTTCCCCAAGCAAAAGGTGCTAAACACACTGCTCTCTGCTATGTCACATTATGCAAATGATCTCCAAGACTAGTCTGAGAGATAAGGTCAGCTCAGTAAGCTAAGGGGCGGGGCTTCACTCTGCACCAGGAAGAAGGGGAAACAAGCTGCTGATAACACAGAAACCAGAGCAGAATTGCAGCAGGGACTAAGGTACATTAATCTGGGGGGCTGTTTAGAGCAAATTTACAGATAGAAAAAAAAAGGTTTACTTGTTCTTTAAACAAACCAATTGAAAACATTAAAGGGGTTGTTCACCTTCAGACAACTAGTTGTTTTCAGATAGATCACCAGAAATAATGACTTTTTCCAATTACTTTCTAATTTCTGTTTGTGATAATTTTTCTAATATTTAAGTGTAAAGTGTAATTTTTCACCTTCTAAAGCAGCTCTGGGAGGGGGGGGTCGCCGACCATCAACACTGTTCTAAATTGATACATTTAATTTTTTATCTTTGTCCCTGCTGAGCATAATCCCTGGATTTCATTACATGCACATGTTAGAATTGATACAATAGTTGCTAATACTCCAGAGATGCTGCTGAAAAAATGTATCAACTAAATGTTGCAAAATTTTAACAAGTTGGAGTCTGCACCTGAATTATTGAGATGCCAGACTTGAACACCTGAGACACGAACGTTCAACTTTAAACTTAGATTTTGGAAAAACAGTGAAAAAATAAATAATGGAAAGTAATTGAAAAAAGTCTTTATTTACGGAGAACAATCGGAAAACAACTGAACTGAAAAGATTGTTTGGAAAGTGAACAACCCCTTTAAGGAAAAGGATAATCTATCTCCAAAAGCCTAGCTTATTGCATTTACTTCAGCAGTGTAATAGTTATCAATTTGAGCTTAAACTTGCCATGAGTGCCATATTTTAGTAAATTGTTTCACTCTCTCTAAAGATTGAGAGGTTCACTTTTCATACAAATATACCTTAGCAATCTTCTCTCCTTAACTTTGTTTAATTGTAAGAAATGGGTCTTTCAAGCAGCGATGGTCTGTTTGATATCATTAAGTATAAAAAGATGATTAAGTGTAAATCCGTTTTAGTAATACTCTCAATTGGTTTATTTAGTAAAGCCTCCCGTAGAGTTTTATCAGAGGTCAAACCCAAGATACTATCTACCATAGCATATATACTCTACACCAATGCTTTCCAACTTCTGTGGTACAGAGAGAGGTACTACCCCTTCAGCATTTTGTACGAGTATGACCAGGTGAACAATGTGGACAGTTTCAGTCTGGGCTTTCAGGTGTGAACAGTTACAGGGCTTTAGGTGTGTGAACACTAGGGTTGAGGACACTTGAGGTGTCACAGGTGGGAACAATGCAGGGGGAATTACATGTTTGAACAATATAAGGGATTAGCGTCTGAATTTGAGGTTTAAAGGAGAATTCAACCCGTCACATAACAAAAATCCTATCCCCCCCCCCCGTACGTAGACCCTCCTCCTCCCCCAGTCTAAAACTTCGAAGCAGAGCTGAGTTTTGCCACATGCTCAGTTGGAGTAATATTCCGGTCCAGAACAACTGCGCATGCGCTGAAGGTCGCAAAAATTTCTGACTGCACTCCAATTAAGCTCAGTAAGTGACAGCAGCTCAAAGCATGTGCAGTGAATCAGCAGAAAAGAAGATGCGGAGCTACTGGGGCATCTTTGGAGACACAGATCTTTACTGCTAAAGGGTTATGGTTGCCTTGGGCTGGTACAGAAGCCCAAAACATAATTGTCACGGTCAGCACCCAATACCAGAACAAATGCCAAGCACCCTGGTCTCGGCTCGTGCTTTACCAGTAGTGTGACTGCGTTTGGCCTCGGGAGGAGCCCTCAGCTACTCAGATGGACTTAACGAGAGGTACAATGCAGGAGTTCTGGCCAGCAAAGCTGCACAATGGTATAGAAAGTCTTTAAGGCCAAAGGTCACGGTACAGACAGGATTAGGCAGATTCGTGGTCAGACAGGCTGGGTTGAGGCAGGCAGATAGCAAGGATTGTCAGTCAGGCAAGGGTCAAAACCGGGTAATCGTCAAAACCGGGTAATCAATCAGATGAGGCAGAATCGGTAGTCAGATAACAGGCACGGGTCAGGATACAGATATCAGCGTTGTCAAAAGTCAGGCAGGGTCAAACACGGAATCAGGATCAAACAGAAGCTTCAAAGCACAGATACAAGGCACCAGGAAATAAACCTATCACGGGCAATAATACATTTCCAAATGCCCCTTAATATTTTAAATTTGGCACCAAATCCTACCAAAAAAAGCCTTGTATTCTGTGCATCCCTAATGTGCGCACACACGTGTGTTAAGCATTGTGTAACTGTATTTTAATCTATTGTAACTATTATTGTAACTTAATTAAATGTTGAATTTCAGAAATGTCGAATGTCTTAACTTACTGTCAAGCAGCGGTGCTGATTTGAAGAGATGGGATAAGTTTGGAAGGTAAGAAGAGAATTCATTATCTTCTGGAGCAAAATGATAAAGAGCAAACTGGAAAATGAGGTTCAATATTGATAAATGCAAGGTTATGCACTTTGGCAAAAATAATATAAATGAAAGTTATTCACTAAATGGCAGTGTGTTGGGAGTTTCCTTAAATGAGAATGATCTAGGGTTTTTTTGTGGATAACACATTGTCTAATTCTGGGCAGTGTCATTGTGTGGCCACTTAAGCAAATAAAGTTATTTCTTGTATAAAAAGGGCATTAAATCAAGGGATGAAAACACAATAATGCCTCTTTATAGATCCCTAGTAAGACCTCCTCTGGAGTATGCAGTGCAGTTTTGGACTCCAGTCCTTAGGAGGGATGTAAATGAGCTGGAGAGAGTGCAGAGACGTGTAACTAAACTGGTTAGAGGGATGGAAGACTTAAATTATGAGGGGAGACTGTCCAGGTTGGGGTTGTTTTCTCTGGAAAAAAGGCGCTTGCGAGGGGACATGATTACACTTTACAAATACATTAGAGGACATTATAGACAAATATCAGGGGACCTTTTTACCCATAAAGAGGATCACCGCACCAGAGGCCACCCCTTCAGACTAGAAGAAAAGGACTTTCATTTGAAGCAGCGTAGGTGGTTCTTCACAGTGAGGACAGTGAGGTTGTGGAATGCACTGCCGGGTGATGCTGTGATGGCTGATTCTGTTGATGCTTTTAAGAGGGGCCTGGATACTAAACTCTACAGTTAGTATAGCTATGGGCATATATGGTTTGTGTGAAAGAGTGGAGGGGGGTGTGTGTATACTAGGTTTTAATTTGGAGGGGTTGAACTTGATGGACTTTGACTATTTCAACCCAATTTAACTATGTAACCCTATTGTGGAAACTGCCTGACAGCACTGTTAGTCAGGTTTCCCTCTGTAAGAATGTAGTAGCATTGCAGTGTCAGAGGAGGCAGTTTCTAGTGCTTGGCTGCTGAAAGAGAACCTCCCATAGCCTTAAAAAAACACTTTGTATTCATGACTCCAGTGTCTGCAAATCTTCCATTTCATATTAAATGTAAGAATACAACAAGACTTGGATTTAGTTTCTGATTTTGTCAAATCACAGCACATTTCCATAATTCAAAATGTGTAGATCGGAATAAATAACTCACCCATATTGTATTTATTCCTATGGGATTCTTAAGGTGGCCATACATTGAGAGATCTGCTCGTTTGGCAATGTCGCCAAACGAGCGGATCTCTCCCTGATATGCCCACCTTGAGGTGGGCAATATCGGGCTGATCCGATCGATTGGATCACAATGCAGGGCATACGGGCAGTTGGATCGCGTAACCACATCAAAGGACAGATGCGGCCGGATCCGACGGGATTTTTAATCCTGCCAGATATCGATCAGAGTAGCCCGTCGGAGGGCTCCATACACGAGCCGATAATCTGCTGTCGGCAGCTTTTATCGGCCCGAGTATGGCCACCTTTAGAATTGTATTTTTCAATGAGCGAAAGTTCAACCATGAATATGGTTATAAAACTGTTCTTAAAACCCCATAGGAATGAATATAACGTAAATTTTCCCCTATACAACATTGAACAATTGTAGAAAACAGGATTTTTTTAGAAGCCATAATTTTTTTTTCCTCTTCAGTCGTGCTTATGAAAATGATGGGTCTTATTAGGTTTTATCTCAAACATAATTTGTTGTAGGTGTCCCATATTCAGGGCATTTAGTGCATAAATGAAATGTGCCAAATGTATGTTAATTGCAGTTTAATTTCTTGCATGTTGCATAACTGGTTAGAAAGTTGCATAGTCTTTGTCTGTTTTTTTTATGGGGTAACTTTTTTTTTTTTTTTTTTAAATCCCATAGGACTCCATTGCACTATGCTGCTGCTAATGGCAGCTACCAGTGTATAGTGAGTTTGGTCACAGCTGGAGCCAGTATTAATGAAGCTGATTATAAAGGCTGCACCCCCTTACACTATGCTGCTGCTTCAGACACATACAGGAGGTGAGTAAAGCTCATATGCCATGTATGGTTTTTATTGCCTAATTTAGACTAATTACCATGATCTTCAGTAATAATTTCTGGCAATTATTTTTGACTACGTCATAGTTATTATAAAATGGACTGTTTTGTGTATGAATGCTATATTGCAACAGTAGCTGACCAAGAATATGTTTCCTAATGTGGTGTATTTGTAAAGAACAACTAAAGCCCATTGGAACAACAATTTGTAAGATGTAGAGTCATGGGGCTGCTGCACATATACAGCAGTCCAAAGCCAGCACAGTTAGGGGGTAAGTTGTTAACATTGGAGATAATGTTATTGGTGATGTTGCCAAAGACAATAATTAGCAGTTTGATTTGAACAGTCACCTACAGGTTAGATAACAAAAGCCAACATGATTGGTGATCATATGCACCATGGGAATTGTTGGAATATAATCTTATGATATTTCTTACTCTCTCAAGTAACTGGCAAGTGTATGCTCTGCCCGTGCTAGGCTGTCATGGAATATCAATAGGCAATGCATCCCTGACACTACTGATGTTGACAGTGGTGCCGTTGCTTCTACCTTTACTATCTGGCTGCATCTCACATTTTTTTGTGGTATAAATAATGGGTACAACTTTTTAAAATTTCCTTTTCAATATTGACTGTAATTTCAGAATGCAAGCATTACATATCCCTTTTATCAGAGGCCAAACTCTGTAAGCCCATGATAAACAAGCCCCTTAAATTCGTGTACTAGGAAACAGAGCTGTGAAATAATCCTCTGACAATGTGTCAAGTTTGGTTTCACCCTTGAAAATGCATACATTTATGCCATAGCACCACTGCACTTTTCCTCACTCCATGTCCTCACTGTTTCTTCAGAGTGGACACACACTCTGGAACAAGCCAGGAGCCAGAGGAAGAGCTGCTGAAAGCCTCGCACCAGAAAGAGGCTTTCTTGTGAGTTGTGCATGTAGCATCCCCTCCTTTGTTTTTGTATCCAATATGTCCTGCAAGAGCACTATTTGTGAAGCTTGTTTCAGCCTCCCTAAAAATACTTTGTCAGATCTTTTCCTGTGCTTTCCATTTTGGTACTCTAGATGGTGCCTGCACATGCAAAATGGGATTACCTGTGCAGGTAATAGCATGACTGTATTTTAAGTGAAATACTAAGATAACCTATATGTTTTAAATCTTAGTTTCTATTGTTCTATGTTAGTTTGTCTTATTTAACCCTTTAAGTGCCAACAGAACATTTGCACTCAGTGTCCGGTGTTTTTTGAACATATTTGCTCTTATTTTAGGGACATTTCATGGGGGGATTTTTAGTTTACCTAAGAAAACTATACATTGTTTTTTCAGGAGAACATGGGATTTCTAAATTTGTATGAGTTGTGTATTCCCACTTCTGGAACAAGGTTTAGAGCTCTAAATACAAAAAAAAATGTAAAATTAAAATTTTTCAAGATAAGGATTTATTTCAGAAACCTTTTTATTTTATGCACAAAAAGTCAACTGATTTGGAAACCCTTAAGTGTGATGCCATTACCAGATGTGTATAGTTTTATGGAGAGTTCTGACTTCTATAGATCAAAAACTCCCAGCAGTAAATTACCAAGTTTTCAAAGTACTACATAAGTATATGGCATAGGTTGGATTCCAGAGCCAATAATATGTAATAGTAGGCTTACCCCAAGAAACCATATATTTTTGAAAAGTACACATTCTGCCAAATCCAAAATGGGTAGCTGTGTCTTTCTATCCCAAAGTACTGGGCATCAAAGCTTTTCTGAACTTAGCAGTTTATATAAAAAATTATGAAAAATCACCTTAAAACTTTCACTTTGCAAGTTTCTCCCACAAAGCATAAGGTACCAAGAAAAAAACATAATAAATATGAATGGCAGGTTTTTAAGACCATTGTGCATATGATTATCAACATATCTGGTGCTTAGATACATCAAAATGAAGTTGGCACATGCAAATTGTCCCAGAGGTCACTTATTAACTGTAAAAATACAAGGTATGTTGACCCCCCCCAAACCATGTAGTTGTATCAAGTAAACATTCAACCAAATTAAAAATCGGTAGCATGTCTTTCTTCGTAAAACTACTGAGTCACAATGCTTTCCCAAATTTCTGTTTTGAGGAGAAACCTGAAAGTCACCTCAAAGCTTTCACTTCCTAGCATCTTATTTCCCATATAGCATTTGGTACCAAGAAAAAAACTCTAAATATGAATAGCAGGGGTCCAATGAACAGTTTGATGCCCATTGTGTATTGGTTTGCAAAAGTATCGAGCCTTTAGAGACCCCAAAATACCAGTTGCCCAGGAAGTCGCATGCCTACACATTTTTTATTCGGTTGAATGTGTACTTTCCAAAAATATATGGTTTTGTGGGGTCAACATATATCTTTGTTTTTACCTGGCAACAAATGAAGTAAATACCAATCCAGAATTGCCATTTTTCTCTGATTTGCAATGCTTTCTCAAAAATATCCATTTCAATTAAAGGACACCAATCACATATTAATAACCTGACCAGTACAACCTAACAATGTTTAATCAAGCTACATATAAAAAAAAACACAGCAGTTTTTAAAAAAAATACCATATTTTGTCAAATGAGTTCTCTCACGGAGGGAGTCCATACTGTGACTACAACATGCAAATGAGTTCACGAGCATGCTCAGATTGTAGAACTGCCCTGAGTATTCTACCCAGAATGCCTAGATTTAGTAAACTCAAAGTATCACAAGATTTTCCTCTTATCCCTTGCTGGTGATGTCATTATGCAAATGAAGGGCACGCAGCAACTTCCAGAAGGTGGCAGCACTAACACAGAAGTTTGGCAGATTTCAAGTGAGCTGATTTACATTATACAAACAATTCTGTTTTAAAAATTGGATTTCTTGAACTTTAAAATAATTTACTAAGTAAATACACTGTCAGTTATGATTTGTGCCCTTTAAAGGAAAACTATACCCCCAAAATAAATACTTTATAGATTATATCAAATTCAGTGGCATACTAAGTAAATAAGTAAATATTGCCCTTTTACATCTCTTTCCTTGAACCACCATTTCATGATGGTCTCTGTGCTGCCTCAGAGATCACCTGACCAGAAATATTTCAACTCGAACGGTAACAGGAAGTAGTATGGAATTAAAATACAGAACGGTCTTTTAATTGGCTCGTGACCTAACTTTATAGTTTGTTTGATATGTTTGTGTGGACCCTTGAATCATACGATCCCATTTTTAAATGGCAACTTTCTATTTATGATTACCCAATGTCACATGCTACTAAAAAAAGTCTATTAGGAAAATGGTTTATTTACAAGAAACAGGATTTTACATGAGTTGTTTATGCAATATCTTTTCATAGAGACCTGCGTTGTTCGGGGGGTATAGTTTTCCTTTAAAAGCCTGAAAATCACCTAAAAGCTGCTACTTTATAGCATCTTATCTCCCACATAGCATTAGGTACCAACAAAAAACATCCAAAATATGAATGTCTGAGGTCTTCTGAACAATTTGATGCCCAATATGCTTAGATTTACCAAACTATGTTGCTTACACACAGTAACCCAAGTGAAAACTGTGCATATGAATTTTCACATTTAACACTGGCTTCTGCAATATAGGCAACCGGTGTGTATTTGGAGACATAAGGCCCCCTAAGAGTAGGGAGACCCTAGAAAACCATATTTTCAAAAAGTACACATTCGGTTTTTAAGAAATTTCAGAAAATAGCCATAAACCGCAGATTGTATCCCATTATAAATACCACACCAGCAAAAAACATTGTAGATATGAACACCAGGCTTATACTTTGATGCCCAATATACATAGATTTACCAAATTATGGGGGGAACAATGGCACTCAAATGAAAATAGTGTATTACTTTTTACATCTGGCAACTCTGGCTGCTGCAATATAAGCATCCAGTATGTGTATAATGGGCCATTAGACACCCTAGCAGTATAGAGACCCCCTAACAGTACATAGACCCTCGAATATATCGAATATAT
The DNA here is from genome assembly GCA_024363595.1 of Xenopus borealis. NCBI lineage: Eukaryota > Metazoa > Chordata > Amphibia > Anura > Pipidae > Xenopus > Xenopus borealis. Next base: position 126,202,674 of record CM044434.1, read on the forward strand.
TTTTGGAAAGCACACATTGACGGAACCAAAATGGGTAAATTATGTATTTCTACTGCAAACTAGCTAACTGCAAAATTCACCTTGATCAATAGGAGTCAGTGCTAAAATAGCTCAGGAAGACAGATGTATAACAAAGAGGAAAAAATAAAATATAGTGTAGTATGTTATATTTACAATGGTCCACCTGACCCAGACTTAAGAGTCTGGGTCAGTTAATCAGAGTCTAGCTCTGTTTTATATCCCTGTACCAACTTCCAACACCACGTGTGTTTATTTCTTCATTTGGTACTTACGAACGCTTAGACTAAGTTTAACGCGCGTTCCGACTTCCTCAGAGGCTTTTAAGATTGTCACCAAGCTTACATTTTACCCCATTTTGCAATGTACCAACAAAAAAAACATACTCCATATATTCTCCATGGTTCTACTGAACACTTGGATGTTCAATATGCATCGATTTACCAAACTATGTGGCGTACAGATGCACCCAAATGAAAATAGCTGCAGTAAAAGTACCCGCTATTTGTATCCTGTGTCATAAGGCCACAAAACGGTATGGATACCCTAGACAACCATATGTTTTCGGAAAGTAAACATTTTGACGTATCCAAAATGTGTAAATTTTTCTAAGGCAAAATTCCATACTGCAAAGCTGTGCTGAACGTAGCACAGGGGTGTCCAAAAGGTAGCTCGGAATCTACCAGTAGACCTTTTATTTGGTGATCAGTAGATCTCAATACAATTTCAACAAACAGCTTGTCTAAATCACCCTCCTGTTTCATTCTTTTCATTTACATATTTTTTATGTTAAGGTTACATAACATAGTTGTTTCTTAAAAATAGCAATATATATTCTCATAAATCAATATAATATTTAATCAATACAATAACAATGCTATTATAGATGTACACCATAATGAGACAATTTCACAAAAAGTAGACTTTGCACTAGTTAAGTATGGGCACCCCTGAGCAATCTTTATGAAATTTTGAGACTTGTCACAAAGTTTGCATTTTACCGCATTACTTCATCTTCATTTTGCAACAAAAAACATCCTAAAGATGAACACCAGGGGTCTACTGAACAGTTTGATGCACAATATGTATAGATTTACCAAACTATGTGGCACACAGAGCACCCAAATGGATATATAGAGGTAAAAATTTCCATGGGCAAGAGCAAATAACAGTGCAGAATAAAATCACTAAAATCCAATAAAGCCACTAAAATCAATTACTTTTGCCTAGTATAATCCACTTTGAGCATGCAGTTTGTATAAGTCTTCATGGAAGAATATTTATTTTCTATCCTTAGATTTGGCAAAAGGGATTCATGTGGTGTTGATGTATAAATCATTTTAAGTTTGACACCAAATTCTGCCCATTCTTGCAGTTCTGTTGACATGGGGTGGATGCAGTTGAACCCAGGGAGGATAATTGATTTACAAATGTCCCCCACCTCCCCCCCTCAATTCATGGAGACAAAGTTCTTCAGTCTTCTCAAGTTTCAGAAGAATTATGTACAGAACAGAACGCCCTGAGCACGAAAATGCGCTCAGGCTGTTACTTTTCGCAGGCAAAGCGCATTTACGCTAGCGATGCCTAATTTGTATATGGCGCGAACTTAAACGTATAATAGAAGTATATGTTACAGCCACTACATTACACTACACAAGCCCAGGAAACCTTTAATAAATAAAGTTGTCCTATTGACCTAAACATGTGCCCCCTGTATAGTTGAGTTGCCATATGTTAAGAAATGTAGGGGGGAAGGAGGGTAACCCCCCCCCCCCCCCCAAAAAATCGATCTTTTTCAGACTATCACCCTCCAATCACGTCTAGTGTAAGAGGTAACGTTGACAAAAATTTTCATTTTAGTGAATTAGCGTAGTTATGTCCCTTCGTCAGTGCGCAACTTCACCTGGTGTAAGGGTGCAAAGTTGCGCAAGTTGATGTTCTTCGCTAGAGAATTTTCGCCAGGGTCACTTAGTTAATCGGCGAAGTTGTGAATTGACGTCACGCTGGCGAATTAGCGCTAGCGTTGGGCGCTTCGCACTTTAGTGAATTTGCGCCTTGATGTTTGGTGGTTATTACCTTTACAAGAGCGATTTTTTTTTTTTTTTATCCCCTGTAAAATAATTTAACATGCCTTTATAAATAAGAGTTTGTTTGCTCTGGTTTTAACTTTATAGAATTTTTTGCTCTGGTTTAAACTTTCTTTAACCACAAATATATATTCTGAGAGCAAAATAAACAGACATTAAGTGCCATAAATTGATTAATACTAGAGTATACACAGTTTTGCTGAAAAGAATACCTACCATAAACTGGCCATAGACCCAAAGCTATAGCTGAACAGGTATGGGTCCTGTTATCCAGACTGCTCGGTACCTATAGCTTTCCAGATAATGGATCGGTTCCGTAATTTCAATCTCCATGATTTATGTCTACCATAAACCCAATAGGCTAGTCTCCAATATGGATTGATTCTATCTTAGTTGGGATCAAGTACAAACTACAGTTTTATTATTATTATTGAGAAAAAGGAAATCATTTTTAAAAAGTTAGAATATTTTGAGTCCATGGGAGATGGAATTCAGAACTTTCTGGATAACGGGTTCCTGGATAACTGATCGCATACCTGTACATTGTTTCAATTAATTTTTGCTGTGGGCTCAGAATAATCGGCCCAATGTTTTTCGGTTGTTTAGCCAACAAATTTTCTCACCTGTCTGATCGACTAATGATATCTTTGAATGCATTGCCTATCTTACGATATCCATGGATGACTGTCACTACTATTTCTTGGACATAACCCGTACTATTTCGGTTTGTCAAATAATGGCCAGATGGTGGTCTGATTTGTTACTTTCCTACTTTTGTTAAATTGTTAGTTGTAGATCTTTACATTGAAACAATCCTTTTTTTCGTACAAAGAATAAAATCTGTATGTTTATGGCAAGCTTAAAGGACAAGATATTGACAAGCTGAAACTTTAGGCGGGTGCAATATGTTCAGTACATAAAACATGGTATTTTTAGCCCTATTTTAGGCCTATGATTAAGTGCTGAGAAGCACGAAACGCGTCAGGCTTGTGGGGTAATGTGTCCTTTCATGTATTAATAAATATATTTTTTTATATTTAGCATGGCGTCAGAGCATTTCTAATTGTATTTTACCATTTCATGATGGTCTCTGTGCTGCCTCAGAGATCAGCTTACCAGAAATATTTCAACTCGAACGGTTCATTTTTAGACTTTCCTTGTCCTTTAAGTGAAACTTGCAAAAATCATGTAACACAGTGGTATTTATATGATGGATATTATTAAAACCATGCAAAATAAGCCCCTGTGCAGGAGATGTGTGTTTGTGTGTGTGTTTGTATAAATAAAGCATTCATCTTAACATTGACTTCAACATTTAGTGCAGATGGGTTATGCTAGGACTATAATAAACTTACTGTAGATTTCTATATTTCCCCAGCTGCTTAGAATACTTGCTGGATAACAACGCAGACCCTTCACTTCGTGATAAACAGGGATATAGTGCTGTTCACTATGCTGCTGCATACGGTAACAGACAGAATTTGGAACTGGTGAGTTTGTCTATCAAATTAAATAGTAAGGTAAATTCTGTGTCATAATCTGTGTCAAAAATCAAACAAAATAAGATGATTTAATGGGACGGTTTTTTGTTTGTTTTGAGATCCTGCTAACTTCTTATTCATTTTAGCTCCTGGAGATGTCCTTTAACTGCCTGGAAGATGTGGAAAGCACTGTACCAGTTAGCCCTTTGCACTTAGCTGTAAGTCTGTCCTCCAAATACATAATAAAATGAAAAACTGACCCTTCGTTTCATTTTTATTCTTGCCATTCATTGCATGTGTAAACTGTAGAATAGAACGAAGACGAGGGTTATGTTTGTTTCCTTGCAATGTTTGCTCTTCCAATGCCAAACTGTGTTTTTATGTCTATGAAGCACTTAAACATTAACTGTACCATATGTAGCTTTGTGTTATCCAGCTGTTGGTCATACACAGGGCTTAATGCTTTATGTGGCCCTTTATATTTTTTTGGATGTAAAGGCAAAGGGATAACTAAAGGAGACATTGAGGGTGTCATTGTTATCAGAAATTGTATAATCTCTTTCATCACAACCAATTGTTAAAGCTGTAGTAATCTATAGAAATGCAGACTTTTGTCTGTGTATCGTGCTGACATCTGTCACAGTAGAAACTTGAAATTAGCTAATTTTTTTTAATTAAAGCAATTGCTGTAGTTGATCCTATAGATTATTTAGTAAACAGAAATTCTTCATACTCCTTTTGTAGGCCTTCAATGGTCACTGCGATGCCCTAAAGACATTGGCGGAGACGCTGGTGAACTTGGACGTACGTGACCACAAGGGCCGCACTGCGCTTTACCTCGCCACAGAGAGGGGATCCACAGATTGTGTGAGTGTTCTGACCAGCCATGGTGCCTCTCCTCTAATAAAGGACCACAGGAGGAAGTGGACACCACTGCATGCAGCAGGTAAGCGACTTCCATGCCAACCCAGGGCAATAAGGGAACTCCTTATCAGCAACATTTTCTTCCTAAATCTACAATTATGACTCCAGCTAATTGTTCTAATTAAAATCCTGCAGCAGATCAGGTGCATACAGAAAATGCAAGTTCTGAGGATAGCAGGAAGTTAACTGCTTGACAGTGCTGGGGGTGTTGTGTTAAACATTTTTTAAAATAAGCTGCTCTGCCTTTACTTCCAACCTTCCTCCCTCTACAGGAAGGCAGAATAGAAGTGGCAAGAGGAGAAACCAGGGTTAATATGGAAAGAGGTTTGAAAAGAAAGGGGAAAGCAGAACAAAGCTTAAATGTAATCTAACAGAAATAATAAGAAAATAAAAGGGAATAGGCGGAAAGTAAAATAAGCAGATAAGAGAAGCATAAAAAGCACTAAAAAGTCGCGATGATATAAGCTTTGCAAAATTGCCTTTGGTTTCTTGCTATTATGGGGGGCTTTGCAATGAGGAACATAAATTATTTGTTTGGCTCTGTATATTTGCCCTGTAATTGAAGAGAGCAGTTATATAGTGAGATGTAGCAATCATTTAAAATTTATTGAAACCATTTTGTTGAAATCTTCAACAGCTGCCTCTGGGAACATCGATTGCCTGCACCTGCTGATCGATTGCAGTGAGAGACCGGATATTACTGATGTGATGGATGCTCATGGCCAGTAAGTTATTACCGTACAAATCTGGGATCCCCGTTACTTAAAGGGAATCTGTCTTGATTTGTATGATGTATTTTTGTATTTCTATTTTACACTGTTTAATATATTGATAACCCCTGGATCTAGAAAGGATACAATGCTCTTAGCTATGCTTTTGCAAATTATGGATCAGTTATTCCAATTCAGATGGAAAACAGGTTTTATGGCAAAGCTGTTTTTTGTCTGATATGGAGGCTATAATCGGATAGACTTGAAGTGGGAAAATGTTCTCTTGATTGTCAGAGGTTTTTCTAAAAAAAGCAGTTTCCAGTATTTGCTCTCTCTCTTCACGCAGAGCATTGCTCTGTAACTCGATTACTTGTTTGAAGAAATACAAATGGATACAAATAAATCCCCTTAAAACCATAGCTTATGTTAGTAATGATTCTACTGCATTGGGCTATTTTATAATACATTTTCCTTTTCAGAACCCCTCTCATGTTTGCTGTGATGAATGGTCATGTTGACTGTGCTCACCTGCTGCTAGAGAAAGGGGCTACTGTGGATGCGGGCGATAAAAAGGGGAGGACAACACTTCACAGAGCGGTAAGCTGCCAAAAGCATTAAAATTAGATTTACATTGACACAAGATACACATACACAGTTTTCTTTCATAACTAGTATAAAGTTTATGGGACATTGTGTTCACAGAGTTTGATTTGTCTGTGGATAAAATGACAGTTGCTTGCTTTGGCTTTCCTTGTGTAGATTTCACCCTCATGGAGGGGGGGGGGGGTTGTTTTTTATCCAATTTTACATTTATTGTCATGTCTTCAACAGTCCGTTACAGGCTGTGAGGATTGTGTGGGAGCCTTGATGGAACATGATGCCTTTGTGCTGTGTCGGGATTTCAAGGGACGCACACCTATTCACTTTGCTGCAGCTTGTGGCCATGCTACCTTAGTGCATGTATATTTGCAGGCTGCTTTTTCAACAGACCCACTGGATGCAGTGGTGGATTATAATGGATATACTCCCATGCACTGGGCTGCTTACAATGGTAAGTTTAAATAACCAAAGTTTACCTTGTTGCGGTTATTCTCTAATTTTTTTACAACTTTTTTTTCTTTTTGTGTGTTGTATTTGACAGGGCACGAAGATTGTTTGGAACTGTTACTTGAACATAACCCAATTGCTTACCTCGAAGGAAACCCTTTTACCCCTTTGCACTGTGCAGTGTGAGTGTTAACCAAGAATGTAAAGTAATCCATGGAAGTTAATGTACTACTACTTGTAGCTGCTGTTTCCAAAGTTTCAGGTCTCACAGAATACCAAATATTTTTTCATATATAATGATGAAACCTTTTGAAATCGTTTGCCAGCTAAAATGTTTATTACAGGTATGGGATCAGTTATGTGGAATCCCATTATCCAGAAAGATCTGAATTCCAGAAAAGACTTCATTTTATCCCAAAAAAAGTTTTTTTTTTGGTTTTCTTTGTTCTCTGTAAGAATAGAATAGTACCTTATACATGATCCAAACTACGATCTAATTAATCCTTAGAAGCAGGACCAGCCTGTTCGGAGGTATAAAGATTTTAACTCTTAAGTAGTGAGATTGTTAAATGGTGGTAGGTCACCAACATCACCCTGGATTGCCAGTTGGAAAGAATGTATTAGTTATAACCAATTTAGTTACTTTGGCTTAATGCTCTAAAAAAATGTTTAACAATTAAATGTATTAGTCTTGATATGTAATTAATTCCATTCTTGTGCATTTTTTTTTCATATAAGCAGAAGCCCTGTATTTTGTTGGTGTGTGTTTGATATCTGTGTTTTTGTGTTCAGACAGTCGCTGTGGTCTTAGGTAATACATACTTATGACCAGCTGCAAACATACGTGAGAATATGAAGCTACAGTTATTTTTCATATATAAACATCATGCTTTTTAGGAATAGTGCTAAATTTTTAGATGTGCAGCCATTATAGGCATTTACTTAACCGGTATTACTGTTCCTAAAACTCTGGACAGCTGAATATGTAAATATTTGTTCACAAGATGAAAATATTTGTTTATTTTAACAATTTGCCAATTTAGATTTAGTATTTAATTTACTTATTGCAGAATTAACAGCCAAGATGGTACGGCTGACCTACTGGTAGAAGCTTTGGGTGCGAAGATTGTGAATAGCAGAGATGCCAAAGGGAGGTTCGTATCTCTCTACTTGTACTGTTTCTGTTAATTCTGTAGTACATATGAAGTAAAGCCTGTAACTTAATACATTAGCCAAGAGGTTTCCTGCTGTAGCCTTTGTCCTTTCCAATCAACTCACTGCTGTTTCTTTAATTCATAAACAATCTACTAAATATGAGTATTAATGGGCAGTTTTGCTTCACATCAATATTACAAAGATGTAAACTTTATGGATTTTACTGTCTCAGTGATCCTATGTATATATTATTTGTAGATAGATTTATGGGCAGTTATAATAACCAACTGTTACCATGCTGAATTATGTAGCTGAGAATCTGAACTTAAGTTTGTTTTTGACACAGGACTCCTCTTCATGCTGCAGCATTTGCTGGCCATGTAAACGGTTTACAGCTACTCTTGCGCCACCAGGCTGAGGTCAATTCCACAGACCTCTCTGGTCGGACACCTCTGATGATGTCGGCAGAAAATGGAAGAACTGCAGCAGTTGGTAATAACTTTTTTAGATATAAAAAATATACTTTATGTTCATCCTTTTACATAAAATCTAATGTCATTGTTTATCTAAACTGATTTAATAACCATGTTGTAGAGTTTTTGCTGTTTCACATGAAGGCGGATTTAACTGTGATGGATATCAACAAGAACACTGCGCTTCATCTAGCCTGCAGCAAGGTGATTATGCTTCTCTAGTTGATAAGAGCTTCAGATGAAGTGTATTTATCTGGATGCATGTACAGTGAGCATCTAACAATATTAAGTCAATTTACCAGTGTACAGTAGTGATTAGCTACATTATATGGCTAGAAATATCTGCACAACATGCTTGTTCAACCCATTCTTTAATTCCTATTAGGGTATTAATTAGTTGGTCAACCCTTTTTCTGCTATAACAACCTTTACTCTGGTTTGTGGTTCTGTTCAACTATGAGGTTAGGGTTCTGTGCAGGTCTGTCAGATTCTACATTTTAAATTCTGTACGGACATGTTTTTGTGCATAGGGTCATTATCAGGCTGGAACAGGAAAGCGCCTTACTAAAACTATTGGCAAAAAATAGGTATCACTGAACGGTTAAGTGAATTTTGAGTTACTACTCACGCTTGCTAATTATCGTTGACAAACTAGGTGAAAAGTGGTTTACACAGTTAGAAAGCTTTACATAGTTCTGTTTTTTTGTGTTAGGTATGCATCAGTCATGCCTAACCACTAGTTTCACTCTGCCATTTTGTAGTATGTTCTATCTAAAACTGGTGATTTAATAAACATATTTTAGACTATAACACACATGAACACAATTATATCTTGTGAAGAAGTTGCAGACACATGACTGTGCATATGGCTTCAGCTATATCTAGCCCTCGTGACTTAAAATGTATTTTTATACTTTATATTTAAAACATTCAGTTATAGTTTCTTCCAGTTTACAATGTTTTTGTTTCTAGGGCCATGAAAAGTGTGCCTTGCTGCTTCTAGGAGAGACCCGAGACCTTGGCCTTATCAATGCAACAAACAGCATGCTGCAGATGTGAGTGAACTAAGGAGACTGCTAATGCATGCGGGGTTTTTTTTGTTGGTTTTTTTCCAGCAAAATCCTGACAGCTTTGTGCTGAGAGAATCATTTTCCTGCTTTCTTCTTGAAGAATTTTATGTAATAATGTAATATAATCCTTTAGGATTACGAAGTGCATTTTTGAGTTTGGGGAGACCCATTTCCTTAGAGCTGGGCATGCCTGTTACTGTTTAGATGTGTTCAAAACACCCACAATTGAGAACACTAAACACCTCCAGAGAACATCATGTTTTATAAAGGGACAAAAGTTGCTGTATATAAAATAAATGTGTTCCCATATCACACTACCCTAAAATGCTTGTTCACTAGGAAACAATAACTTTATGTGCAGCTATTTGTGACATGTAGGTGCTGTTTTTTTTTTCTTTGCTTTAAAACTAAACCAAATGAACTTGTGCATTCAACATCAGATGACAATGTGGGTGCTGTTATATATTGCATTAAAAACTTTGCATTATGTGTGTAGATCTATGCTTTGATGTAATCTCACGAAGTTCATTGGTTCTGGTTGTGTAAAAGTGTATGCTTCTATAATATCTGGTATAATTTTTTTTTCTCTTCCTTCCCCAGGCCTCTTCACATTGCTGCTCGCAATGGACTGGCATCAGTTGTCCAAGCTTTGCTTACAAGAGGGGCCACTGTGTTGGCTGTAGATGAAGAAGGTGAGAATGTTACACTTATTTTTGATCTCTCTGTTAATATTGACAAATGTTAATTGCCATGTTTGAGTAACACTAGGCTGGAGCAGCGGCATATTTCTACTCATGGTTCCTCTCCGGTGTTGATATAGTTTTAGAAACGTTGAGCACTACTCATTATTAACAAACACAGCATATTCAGCTGCAAGGCAAGCCCTAAAATGCATGAGGATTTCAAACTGTTTCAGTCAAGGAAGCAAGGCCTTTAAAAATCTGCCACAGAGAAGCAATTATATGTTAAATGATGAGGTTCTAAATGGCTTAATCAGGAGTACCATATTTTGCTCATGCTTTTGCTCTTAAAGAGGATAAACACTATTAGTTGAATCAGTCCCTACAAATGGCGTGCTTGTATTTTCAAAACTGGGGTTTTACATGGGCATGTTAAATTAAAAATTTTTATTATTGTGCATCTACCTCACAAGATCATTATAAACAGAATCAAACCAGAATTCATGTAAAAACCTGTGTGCAGGGTCTACCCCATTTATCAGGATGTGGACTGGACAGTTTAAGATTTCAACTAGGTCATTCCCTCCTATCATCTGGCAAAATGGATGATGATCATCTATAGTCTGGACCAACGGTGTCTCTCTCTGCATCATAATAAATGGCATTAATCCCTTACATATTACAGATGGGCAAATGTTGATACAAGCCTTCTACAACAGTTGACTTAAATGGTACACACTCAATAATTTACTTTAAATTGGCAATGAATATTTGTTGTGGATCGTTTGCCAGTAATGTATGCATTTATTATTTCAGCACATTTTTGTGATAAATCTCACATATGCTGCACATATTCCTTTAAAATTGTCTAATACACTTCTCTTTTTGCAATTTTTGTTTTTTACTTGACAGCAGGTCACACCCCAGCCTTGGCCTGTGCGCCGAATAAAGACGTAGCAGATTGCTTGGCACTTATCCTATCCACCATGAAGCCTTTCCCACCAAAAGACGCCATCCTACCCTTCAGTTTCAACCTTCTGAAAAACTGCAGCATCGCTGCCAAGACTGCCCTCCCTAATGGCGGCAGCTGCCCCTACACAAAGGATCGTCATGGTTCTATTGCCATGGATGGCTGCTACTCTGAGTAGCTTCTTTCACCTGCTGGGTGTTGCAACCTTACATTTAATTTATTTAGGATAAATTTAGGGCACTTTTAAAGGAGAATAAGACGACATGCAGTGGTGTTGAGCTACTACTGAGGCTTCCCTCCCATTAATCTGCTCTCCTGAGCTGCCCTGGCTTGCACTGAAGCTTATGTAGTATTGTACCTTACTTGTGTATGGGCTGGAGATTCTTTCTAGGTGAAAGGAGTTTTAAACTGATAGGGTACCCCTCTCTCCATCTGCACAGTGGGCTTCCCTTACTAAATGCTTCCATGGTGTCTCTTGCAGACGGATTAAAGAGAGTGAGGTATTATTTATTCACTCCAGGTATTCATCTCTTTGCTGCTGTAAGTTTTTTTTTTTTTTTTTGAAACCCGTTCTATATTTCAAGAGTCACCAGGCCTTAATGAATTTCAGGAGCAGCTTAGAAAGTCTGTCCCTGGAAGACTGGACCTGATAAGCAGGTGGCGACTTGTCAGTCGGTTCAAATCCACAGACATGTAGCACTATTATACCCATTACCTTAAACTTTCACATCTGTTCATGACTGTTGCATAGAGTTTTTTTTTTTTTCAGATTAGATTATGCAAAACAGGTGCCTCGATTAGCCTGTCTGATGCATCAGAAACAGACATTCCCATAATCCACTGCTGCAAAATGCCCCCACCAGCTAGGCACTTTAGTAGTTCTCTGTTTTGTAGAGCTTTATTCTGCCATCCTGTCTTTTTGTCTGCCATTTCTTTACTAGATGGTACATACCATGTTGTCAGTATTTTTATTTATTTGCTTTAATCCTTTCCATTGGGGACAGCATGTTGGTTTTGGTTTAGACAGTAGAACATGCAATTTGCGAAAGGGTTAAATATTTTTATTTACTTTGTCATCTTTGGTATTTTAGAAGATTTTTGTCCCCTCAATTGTCAGAGTACTATTTGCACTTGAATTCCTTCAATACATAAAATCTACAACCTTTCTGTGTGTGTACACCTCAGTACTAGACATTTATTAGCATACACAATTATTTAGTAGGGAACATGTTTACTTAAAGAATGTAAGAATGGTGCTTTCAAGTTTGTGCATTTTTATTTTAATTTACTTTTTAAGTGCAGCAATGTAATCAAGTTTTTATTTTAATCCGGCATGAAACTAGCGACCTGATCCAGATCCAAAACATGCTTTACTATCCATATTATTTTGATTTGATTAAGTATTGCAAGTCTCTTGAGAGTGTTAAAAATGCTTTAGAGAACGTGGATTTTTTTATCAATTATTGTTAGCCACTGTTTGGATGAACTCTCTGCAGCCTTCTTAGAATAGCTATTGAATTCAGATTAATCTTTGTTTTTTAACCATTTAATCTTCTAGCATTTGAGAAACTGTTGCTAAAAAAGTAAGCCTTGGGGAAAAGAAAGATAAGTGAGAAAATATTGGTACTAAAAGTTTAGTGTTTATTGAAATATACTTCAGTTTCCATTTTTTTTTTTAATCATGCCTTTTTGCAAAACTATGATTTCTGAAGTTTCATGGAAAGTAATCCCTATGATAAAGGAAGCTAATCAAATGGGGGCTAATATACCAAAACAGCCACTAAACTGCACCAGTTTGATTAACTATAGCAAGCAACGCTGTATGGTCTCATTTTATTTATAGTAGACTTGTCAGTGATGATTGCTTAATGGTAGCTCTGTTACTGCTTTCCTCAGGTACAGTTTAATGGCTATGTTGGTAAATAAGGCCTGTAATCTTGCTTGTAAGTTTATTCAGAAGAAAGTTGGCAAAAGATTATGTTGCTGCCAATGAATTAAAGGGGTTGTTCACCTTCCAACACTTTTTCCTGTTTATATACGAAACACAGAACAAAATTAAAAGCCAATATTTGTACACAAAGAAATAGAAAAATTGTTAGCTCACAGTTTGCCGTTAAACTAATTAAAATAATTACAGAAAAATTAGTGTCAAAGTAAGCTCACGTGCAACGTCTAGTCCCCTCGTTGTATGCGAATCCTACACTATCCATTAGCATTCGAAGTATGTAGTGCCTTTAAAATGAAGTCGCCCCAGCAAACCGTGTGACTGAGTAGTAAGTGCCCTTAACTCAGCTCTAGTGAGAAAGCTCCAGGCAATTAACATACACCTGTAGACCATTCCCTATTTTAAAGGCAAAATGGCAGCTATAGGTAAAATTTGCCTACAGTTTGTACACGAAACAAAGAAATTGCCAGCGCTTGGTCTAACCCATGCTGTGGCGTTGTGAAACCGACCAAGAGCTGGCGAATTTCTTTGTCTTTTTTGTACAAATTGTAGCCAATTTTTGCCTATTGCTGCCATTCAGCCTTTAAAACAGGGAATGGTCTACAGGTGTATGTTAACTGGCTGGGGCTTTCTCACCAGAGCTTCTGAGTTAAGGGTAAGTGCACTGTTGGCCTTACTATTCGGTCACACTGTTTACTGTGGGACTTACTTAGAATGCTAATGGTTAGTGTAGGACTCGTGTACAATGAGGGGCTTTCTGTGGCACGTGAGCGTACATATTTTGGCCAAAGTGTGGTACAGGTATGGGATCCGGAAACCTGTTATCCATAAAGCTCCGTATCACGGAAAGGTTGTCTCCCATAGACTTGGCTTTATCCAAATAAGCCACAATGATTTTTCTCTGTAGTGATAAAACAGTAGCTTGTACTTTATCCAAACTAATTAAAGGAGAATTCAACCCTGCGGTGCTAAAACCCCTCCTCCCCCCTCCCTCCCGTAGGCCCTCCTCCCCCCTTTTTCCCTAACGTGTAAATTACCCCAAAGTGCAGGTCCTCTTCTGGAAGGTTTAAGGGCGCCATCTACTGCTGCACCGTCTTCTTTGTTGTCCCAACAGTGTTTGCGGTGAACAATCTGAAAACCACTAAACTGAAAAAAAGTGTTTGAAAGCAACCCCTTTAAAGGAACAGTAACAAAAAAAAGTATTTTAAAGGAATGAAAGCATAATGCAGTGTTTGCTGCTCTGGTAAAACTGGTGTCTTTGCTTTAGAAACATTGCAGTAGTTTCTATAATCAAGCTGTTGTTGGGTGTCAGATCAAATCTGAAAAAGGAGAAAAGGCACAGGATACACGGCAGATAACAGATACGCTGTGTAGTATACAATGGGATACTTCAGAACTTTTGTTATCTACTGTGTATCCTGTGCTTGTTTGTCTGTCCCATGGCTACACAGCAGCTTGTTTTATATAAATTATAGTAGAGTTTCTGAAGCAAACAGATCAGTTTTACCAGTGCAGGGTAACAGTACATTACATTGTCATTCCTTTAAATAACTTTAATTTTTGGCGTTACTGTTCCTTTAAACCCAATTGGGGATGAACTATCTAAGAACAGCACTCAATAGTAAAAACCCATTTCCCACTGTGGCTCAGTCAGTTACATTGAGAAGGAAAAACAGCCTGCCAGAAAAAAGTGCTGGCACAAGTCACATGACATGGGGCAGCTGGAAAACTGACTGTCTAGCCCCATGTCAGATTTCAAAATTGAATATAAAAAAATCTGTTTGCTCTTTTGAGAAATGGATTTCAGTGCGGAAGTCTGCTGGAGCAGCACTATTAATTGATGCGTTTTGAAATGACAGTATCCCTTTAATGTAAAAAAAACAAAAATGGGATATATTGTGATTGGTGTTGTTGGGGAAGTTTTGGATGCCGGCTTCTGTTTTTGACATCCGAAATGAGATGTGGTGGCGTTTCACAGATTTCTACAAGAAATTCACGAAATTTTGTCAAACGCCCCAGTTTCACCCATCACTAACTGTAACCTTTTTATGTATCTGTTAAGAAATCTCCACGATGTGTCTATCACTAGATTTAGATCATTTAGTGTAAAAATAACCTGAGTCAAACAAGAGAGTTGTCTTCTAAACGCTGTCCTGTATGTTTGTATGACTAATTGCCCTTGTGCCACCTGTAATTTTCATATTGTTGTGTAGCTCTTTAGAATAATTAATATTAACTGACGCCTTGCTATAATTTGTATTATAAATAGCCAAGTCTTGTAAATAGCAGGACAAGTTTCCCCCTAAATGAGCTCATATCTACATCATCATCATTATTAATAATAAGACGTTAAATTAAAAATTTTAGTGGACACCAATATCTCTGATTCGCATATTCATCAACATTGGCAAAAAACATCACCAGTGATGTTGCCCATACAAACCAATCCACTATTGGATTTCAACAGTCACTTATACAAAAAAAACGAAACGCAAAGATCCAACACGGGCGCATATCTCCCAACTGTCCAGTTTACAGTGGGACATTTGTACTGAAAAGTCCCGACTTTCTCTGCACTGAACAACCAGAAAAAGTTACAAAGCTTCTAACTTAATTGGCTTTTGGCAGAGAGCCCAGAATAGACTCCAGGTGCAACTAAGATACTTTTGTAAAACACGAGGGATAATTTACAATGGGTAGTGGCCTAAGTGCTGGGGAACTAATGGATGCAAAACTGTGCCCATCAGAGCCCTTGTGCTAAGGATTTGCAGTTGTACCAACAGGGGGGGGGGGGCTTTGCACCTTATGGCGCAGAGTTGCAGTGCTCATAGGCACAATAGAGCTCTGTGCTTAATGACAATGCAATAAAGGGAAAGTATACCTACCTGTTTGGCATGCTCATTCAACTGGATTTGTGTAGGAAAGGTTAGCTGAAAATGCATCCTGATTCCCACAGATTCATGAAAGTCACGAAACTCTGATGAGCCATCTCCCAGAATTGTGCTCACCGTGTAATGCAACCCTCCTTCAACTTGTTCCATTGATAAGTGATGGATTCTTGGACTATAAGCTTTCCATAGTGGGCAGGCACAGATTGTCTAAAAAGCACTTGATTCCCAAAATCCGTCTGGCACAGTGGAACAAGATGAGTGCAAATTACTCTGTTAGCCTAAGGCAGTGATCCCCAACCAGTAGCTCGTGAGCAACATGTTGCTCTGTGTCCTGAAAGCATGTGCTTATTTTTGAATTCCTGGATTGGAAGCAAGTTTTAATTCCATAAAAACTAAGTATAGTGCCAAGTAGAGCCTCCTGTAGACTGTCAGTCCACATGGAGCTACCAAAATAGCCAATCACTGCATTTATTTGGCACCCTAGGAACTTTTTTCATGCTTGTGTTGCTCCCCAACTCTTTTTACCTTTAAATGTGGCCCACGGGTAAAAAAAGGTTGGGGACCCCTGGCCTAAGGGAATGGAGAGCTGGTCCTGCAAACAGAGATACTGTCATGGTTTCCCTTCAGTCTGCTTTAAAATGTATGTTATTTGGAAGTTCAGATATTGTTTATGCTTCTTACCTACCAAAGCCCAAATTATGTCAAAGGGGTTGGGTTATAGTTTCTCTTTTTAAATACAGGCATTAGGCCTTTAAATTAAGATTTGCATTCCATAGTTTTATATAAATCTAGTTCCCTGCAGTCATTTTTACATAATAATCTGCTGCTGGAGTTTAGTTTACTTGCAACTACGGATACACCAAATCTGCTTTTCGGGATTCTGCTGAATCCTTTGTTACTGAACCAAATCCGAATCGTAATTTGCATATGCAAATTATGGGTGCGAAAGGAAAAGGTGGGAAAGATGTGTTACGTCTTGTTTTGTGACAAAAAAGTCATGTGATTTCCCTTCTCTCACCTAATTTACATATCTGGATTCAGTTCAGCCATGCACAAGGATTCTGCCGTATCCGGCTGAACAAGGCCAAATCCCGAACTGAATCCTGGGTTCAGTGCATCCCTACTTGCAACATTGCATGCGTTACTCTGTTGTATTAAAAAAAAAAAAAAAAACTCTTTGCCTGATTTTATTAATTCTGATAATTCATAATGCAGACCACCTCAAAACTGAATGAATAAGTGAAGAGCTACTGCCTAGATCATTTTAATTTGCCATTACCAAACCTACACAGATTGATGGTATTGAATAGCAAAAATCCTCACAAGCAGTGCTGTTGGCTTTGAATATAATTGTTTGTCCCACTTTGTTTACATTTAAGTTCCATGGCTGTCAGAAGACACCTTTTTATTGCACTCCATTGTTGTCTCAACACTGGGATGTTTTGAGATTTCATTTCTTGTTGATTTGCCTGCTAGTTTAATTTTAGTCACAGTATTATGCAGGATTCATTCTTAAATGCAGAAGCCCAGTGCACATAGTAGATGGTGTCCAAAATGATAGTTTATGTACACAAAAGCTCCTTTTTGTGTGTGTGTGTGTGTTTCAGTTCTAGAACCAAGTTCATAAAAAAAGCTATATATAGTCCCTATAATTTAGAGCCATTTCAGTAGACCGCTCTCCAAACACCTTTAAAACTGAATAAGGACAAAATAGTTTGAAACAGTTTTCATAATTCTTGTAACTGAAATGGAATAGTGCCTCAACTGGATGAGAGAGATTCTTTTGCTGTTGGTAGACTTTGTGTGTTTTACCTGCTTTTGTGTGTACCTGTTAGATTTGCACTATTTATGGCTGACCTGGGCTTCTATATATATTTTAGTACCATGGACTTCAGGAGAATATGAAATAAAAAGCTAAGCCTTTTGATCTTCTCTCAAGTCAGTTGGATATAGAATATATACATTGATAGAAACCGTACTTGCAAGCAGACTGAGGCAACGCCACATACAGCCTGCACATGATTTACATAGAAATGCTGTTAATCCTCCCCTATTTTATACACGTGAATGCAAAAGTGTTACCCTCTTCAGTCAAAACAAATTACCTCAGATTGCTGTTGGTGTTTGAAAACTTGAATTCACTTCCCTGCATGTTTGTTTTCTGTAGGGAAGCCAAGCAGGCCAGTTTGCATTATGTTGTATTTTGTGATCTGCACTATTTGGTTTTTTTTTTCTTGTGTGCCTTCTTAAAATGTAGCATATGTACATTTTTTGTTTTATTTCTGCAGGAGAGGGATTGGTGTGGTTGCATGTTTTTTGTGTGTGAGAATACAGTGTGAGCTGTTGGATGTTAACACTAGAACTCTGAATGAAACTGCTTTGGTGCTGATTTAAAAATGGGATTCATGTTGCCATCTTATATTTATGCCTTTGCCTCAGACAAATGCTTGGGTCCAAAGATGCTTTCTTGTAGTGCTAAGGGCTGAGTAGTTCTGTTAATGGGGGGCACACTTTTATTTTTCTGGAGGTATTAGGTCAACTGCCCTGTCTGGTGTTTTCATTTTTGTTTTTTGTAATCCGATCATTTGTCCCTCCTTTGAAAAGATAATAGTGTCTTAATATTATGCTATTGTTTTGCACAAAGTGTTAGGAGCTAAGATGTGTGGTACTGTAAAGCTGAATTTAGACCCACTAGCACTGTTCCTGTGACCTCAAATCCTACTCTGCAGTGTATCATTATGTCACTGTTTGTTATTCATCAAATAAGCTCCTTCTTTGGTGCTTTTTGTTAGAGCATTTCACAAGTGTTGCCTTGTCCACTTTGTCCACATTGTGGTAAGGCAGATGTAATATGTTTAATAATGTTCCAATACACACATGAATTTACTGCCCACCATTTCCATTTTGCATGTCGAGAAAATGAGACAATCAAAGTTCTGTCAAAAGGGCTTTCTAGCAGATTTTCTTCTCTGGCCTGGCTTTGTTTATTTGCTTCCAGCCCTTTTACTGGTGGGGACATTTTGCAGCAGTTTTGCCCTTGTACATCCTCCTTTCACCTAGAAAGCAGCGCTGTCTTGTTCTCCTTTAACAAATCCAATGTGTGCTTTGGCAGCACAGCTTGACAATTCTAAGTAATAAATTGAGTGTTTATTTTCAGGGGCTGGGCATGGTTACACAAAGAAAAGATGCATTATTATTGCTCTGAGAGATGCTGTCTGGTTCCCTGAGTGCATTGTTTACAGGGCTGTCCTGAAACTTCCATTGCCATCTACCCCACCTACGCTACCTTCAATCCATGCTGCCATTCCTTTGACTTCTATTATTCATAGGAATGGTTTCTGTTTAGGGGGTTTCTCTTCTCTCAAACCGTTTCCTTTTTGCTTTCACACAGCAAATTTTTATGCCAAAGTACCCCTGTTTTTCCATCCTTTAACGTAGTATTTCTGGTCCAACTCTACTTATTCATGTAAATTTGTCCCTTTACTGGATCTTGCCTTCTGCCATCCTCTCCTGAAATGGAAGTTTCTTTCAGCTCCTAATGCAAAGCACTTGTGTCATTAATAAGCACTTTTCATAACTCTGACTGCTGCTGGTGCCTGCAGAACATTGCTCTTGTAATGCAGTCAATGTCCATGCAGCGGTAGAGGATTAAGGTATGTAGGGGGATGAATAAGAGAGAGAAGTCTACTTTATCCGCCATTGCAGTGCTCATTCCTTTCGGGTAATACCTTAGGGGTGGAGGTGAACAATGCAATGGTTTAAAATGAATGAGAAGGAACATAAGAGGGGGAAAAAAGAAGAAAAAAAAAAAAAACAGCACAAATGCATTTCATATACAGGTTTACTTGCACTGCCACTGTATAAAGAAGGAGCTACACCTATGTGGATAGCTAATGTGAGCCATATTGCTGAATGTATCCTCCAACATGATATACCAAGATATTAAATTGAAATATGGTTGCCACGTCTTGGTTACTCAATGGTTGATTGCCATTGACTTGGTAAGAGGCTTTCACAGCCAATTATATAGATTTTTTTTTTTTCTTATCTTGGTTTGGGCTTTTGTTTTTAAACATTTGACAATTGTTCTCTATTCCTTGCCACACAGATACTTTCATATGGTCTCCCTTTAGGGAGAAAAATAATAAGGGTACAGACATGCAGAGAATTTAATATTTTACGATTTTACTTTCGCCTTTAAAACTTAAACCTTTAAAAGAATTGCATGGAATGACTCACTGGAAACTAAGTGGTTTGATCCTCTACAATATTAAGCAGGGAACTGAAAGGGAAGTTTTTGTTTCTCAATTTTTTTTAAAAAACATTGCAAGAAAACTGGACCAAAGTAGAAACCACACTGGTGTTTGGAACAGGGCACAGCTCTGATTTTCAACAAAACACATGCTGGTTTCTGACTGTTATACTTAAATTTACCATGTATGAACACTATTGTTTATGTGTGTATTAATTTAACAGCATTTGCACAAGCACACTTGCTGCTTCTCTTGATGAATCTAGCTAATATTGCTACTTTGAGCCTCAAAAGCCATGGAACCACTAGGAGCCAAAAATAACAAAATTGCCTGTACCCCAGTCTGCTTTAGCATTATGATGTGTACATTTCTCCTACTTTTGTGACTATGTGAAATTAAAATAGGAACATTTCCAAACTGAAATGAAATTACAAATAGACTGAACCTTTATAAAAATTAAAAAAAAAATTATCCTGCTACTTGCTAATTTTATCATCCTCAAAATCTTAACCGAAATCTTTGTTTAAATGGGAAACTGTGAAAATGCATGGGCCCACACATCTTTGCAGGGATTTCATTGATTGGCCTGTGCAATTTCAACTATTTAATGGACAGCACGATATGTGACCACTGTAAGAAAGGCTGTCCTCATACAGGGCAGTTTTGGCCAATGCAACCCATAGCATGTAATACAAAGTGTGCTTTCAAATGATAATGCTGTAAACTACCTGCTTGTTCATATGGGATACTAGCAGGGGGACATCCAGCCTTTCTTTTTCAGGCCATGCCAGAAGTGTTGTACATTTTATTAGTAATGAAGGTGACTAATTGGCTCCCATGCAGGTGTATTTCTTTGTGAGGTAAAACCTAGCCTGTACACTCCAGCTTACTAATGCAAACGTTGTAATTCTTATTAAATTAACCCCATTATGGGCAGAATAGCTGCTTATCCCTCGCAATCTGTTAAAAGAACATATAAATGGTTATGCCACTTCATCATTTTTGTATTCCAAATCCTCTCAAACATTGCTTTGAATCTGAATTCTTATTATTTCTTGAGCCGACTCTACAAGCAGCAGAAGGAAAGATTGCGTTCAGCTGATTACTACACTCAATTAACTTAGAAACAATTGCTTCAGTGTTTCAGTATTGACCCAAAACAAAAGGGTTGCCTTCCTTGACTATAGTTGGGGGGTGGTGGATTCTGTTCTCTATTCAAACTTTTCGCACAGTTTCAATTTTGGGAGTAGAGGGTTAATAAGGGAGACCTTGTGTAACTTCACCTTGACATCGCTAATGAGGGCAACTAGCTTAGTAATGTATATACGGTCACCTGAGGTCCAAATCAGCTGGTTTCCATAACTAAATATTAGCAACCAATATCTCATCCACCCCATAGACGCATGAAAGCATTGTGTTACAGGCAGCTTTCCAGTACATAGTTTAACCAAATTGTAACAAGAAGCCATTGAGCCAAAACAAGTTTACAGGCAACGACTACATATTGCTTGCCAAAATGCAAAACTTATTTTTTTGTTTCTTGCTTTGTTCATTTATAGTCCATGCTAATCAGAGGAAATGTCTCTCCTTAGAAACAGTGCGGACATTAAGATTGATCATTAAAAAATATTTGCTTAAGTCACAATTCTTTAATGTGTTTTGTAGCTTCACTGTTTGAAAACTGCAAAAGTGCATTGTGGGGAAAATTTTAAAGTGAGTGGCTTCCAGTTGCTTACTACAAAGTATTGTTTGCTTTATAGTGCTTACCTTAAATCTTTAACATCCTTCAATTTAATATGCAACTTTAATACAATTTTAAACTACATGTGCTTTACTTGACCAATGTGTATGGATTTAAAACTCCCAAATCCTTTATTAATGTTTAAATTATGAATATTGAGGTGCCCATTGTGTTCATTCACATAAATATTAGTGACCGCTTATCAAAGATGGGCATTACATAAAATAACAAAAAATAAAAATAGTTCCATTGCTTTCACCTTTTTTAGTGATAGACACATTCCTTTAAAAATAGGAACGTGTTGGTATCAGTGAAGAGATGCTGCATGCTAAATATAAGCAGCTGAAAGCCACCCCAGCCCAGTGAGCCTTATTCATGGCGACCCTCTTACACCATTAAATGATCTTGCTGTGTTTGTTACGCTGGTCTGGGGGAATAGGCTAATTACAAATGGAAACAGACTCCAGCCTATGGAGGGATTGCACCTCCCCAAGCCCAGCATAACTGAAACACCGCAAGATGATTTAAGGGTGTCAGAGGGTCGCCATGAATAAGGATCACTGGGCTGGGGGCAGCTTTCGGAGGTTTTTAGCTGCTTATATTTAGCATGCAGCCTCTCTTCACCGATACCAACACGTTCCTATTTTTATAGGAACTTATTTGTATCACTGTAAGCCTCCCCATAAAAACCAATATAACTGGGCACATCTGTTTAGGCACACTGGTGAGTGTTGCTGGTATACAGTTTTTTTTTTTTTTTTAGTATTGTCATAAACTTTAATGCAATAATATAGGACATAGTACCTCACGCATCGGATCATGAAAGAGGTTAGTTCATCGTAAAGAAAACCAGTCCAAGTAAAACTTTACAATAAATTAAGCCTTTGCATGAGGATGAGTGTGATAAGTTGTTTCTTGGTCCAGAAACTCCATACAGGTCTTTAAATCCCCTTTAATTAAAGTAATTATTGGGTCAGTTTAATTTTATCCTACTTAACAACTTTGCATATAAAACAAGGCTTAATAGGTAGAAGATGGATAGATTGAGAATTGCACTTGGCTTGTGCTTCTCAAGTTATTAGTAGCAATGGCACCCATACTTGTTTTCTGAGTAATTGGTAAAACCTGTTGTACTATAGACCCACCCAGAAGATACCCATAGAAAAGGCTTCATAGAAATGATTCATATCTCCAGCATTGAATGGTTTAAGCACGCCTCTCTACCTCCATTTGCACGTGGTTGCTACTTCGGTAACATCTGCACAAAATCCAGTCCAGCATTTTGATCTTGTGGCAATAAAACTGTAATAATGTGTTTGTAATCATGTTGCCTTTTTGTCCATTGGAAAATAGCTGGTATAAACCAACTTGGAAAGACCCAAAAGGGCATTTTGTCTTTACAGTCTCTGTAAATGCTGCATCCTGTATTAGTGACTGCCTCTGTGTCCATCACAGGAACTTTAGTTAGAGAGGCAGCATTCCTGTCAATCGGATAAACTAAACATTGGGATAGATGCATCATTACTCCCTTTGGACAGGTTTTTTTTCTCATGTGGGCTTCAAGACAAGTAACAAAAAAAATATTTTACTTTAAAATGCAAGTTTATTTTATAGCCATGTCATTTTTATCTATTTAATTTTAGGCAAAATTCTCCCCCTTGTACATGCTCTATATGTTAAATTCCTGTTTTAAAGCTACACTTAAATGGGGTAAAAAATAATAAAGGCACTTAGAATAAATATATGGTGTACTATCTGAAACCAGTAAGATTTACTATGGGTCGAAGTTCGAATTGAAAAAAATTTGACCATCGAATTCGAAGGATTTTACCGCAATTAGATTGGTCAAAGGATCGAATAGGAAATATTTGATTGATCAATAAATCGATCGATTCAAACTATTTTATCGATCGAATATTTTTTATTCTATCAAAAATAATTAAACCCAATTCGGTAGCTTTGTTCTGGCAAACTAGGTGGTTGAATAAAAATTTTAAGGGGAAGTACTTCGACAGTAGAATATTTGAATAAAATTTTATTCAAATCATTCAATTCGATCGAATTTTCAAAATTCACTGGTCAAAGTCGTCTTCAAAAACATTTGAAAATTTTGAATCTTTTTTTAAATTCGATCGAACTTTGAATTCTTCATGTGAATTTAGTAAATCTGCCCCTAAATGTCATAAAGGTAAACTCTCCCTTTGAGCTGTCTTTTACTTATTGTATTAACAAATCCCTACCCAGCCAATTGCATTCAACAAACCATCAGCTAATATTCATTACCTGCCCCAAAAAGCCCTGTAACAAAACTTGTTGTTTCAATTATACGACCATATTAATGCAAACAGGCCCTTTTACGTTCCTTGTGTTACTGGACATTTCATACCTGTTTTAATTCCCCTGGCTGCTCATCTTCGTAACGTTCTTGAGTTTAATGCTTCCATCCCCTTCTACAGAACAATAATTAACGGGGAACAATAATAGCTGTCATAGCACCTATAAAATATGTTTTTCATTGTTCTACTCATTTCAGTGATCTGACAAAAGCAGCCTGGTTGGCTTAAGTTTTTTATTTTCTTTCCTGCCTTTTTGTTTCTCTTTCATTTCATAAGTAAAGACTTGCTTACCATTGTCCTCTAAAACTTGATTAGGCTTGACTTAGGGAGGAAATATTGACATTTTGATCTACGGTTTGTTTTTTCTGTAAATGTGTTTTTTTTTTATTAACGCTTTCTAACGTGGGACAAATGTAAACATTCAGTATCTCGTGTATGGGGGGGGGGTTGTATTTAATGCAGGACTGGACCAATCATACGAGACCGGCATGGTTGCAATATCTTTGTTCAAAAACATTTTGTAGAATTTAGCATTTTATGTTGACCTTAATACTTCTGGCTCAACTCAGATTGAGGCGCTATTTTGGATGGCAGTAGATAACTGGTCTCTCTAATTTGTATATATCTCACATAAGATTGAGTGTATTGGTGAGTAGAATAAACTCATTTTAAAGGGGATTATTTTCATTGTGCTTCCATTTGATTCCAGTTTATATATTCATGACCAGAAAGGGACATTGATGAGCTATGCACTTTTTTTTAAGTTCTCTATTTAGATGCCTCTAATTGAAAGTGGGAGCATTCTATTTTCCTTCAGCTATTATGAATTCAAATTCTCACAATTTAGTTGGATTTAAACATTCATATCTTGATTGTTTGTAATGTAGTCGCAGCTTTTACCCTACTTTAGCTCCAGCATCTGCAGTTTCTCAACTATTT
This sequence comes from Xenopus borealis, assembly GCA_024363595.1. Lineage (NCBI taxonomy): Eukaryota > Metazoa > Chordata > Amphibia > Anura > Pipidae > Xenopus > Xenopus borealis. The sequence goes on from CM044434.1 coordinate 126,227,394, forward strand.
TTATGGTTGCAAATTTATTTCTCATAGCTTTTGATGCATCTCATGTTTGGGGTTTTGTTTCATTTGATGGACTTGCTTTTTCTAGATATTGGTGGCAAAACAGTTACAAATGGATTTGCTTTGACAATCGGAAAGGCCATTAACATTAGCCTTTTCACTACAGAATCTGCACATTACATTACAGAGCACAAAATATGACCAAAGGATATTTTTCATATTGGTTATTTAAAGGGGAACTATCGGGAAAAGGAAAATTTAATATAAGCTTCCTCATACTGAAGTAAGAAAAGTTATAAATATAATTAAGAATTCGGTATTGTTTCTGAAATAATCAAGTTTATCTTCACTATTCCTCTCTCAGCATCTATTTCTCTTCATTCTGTCTTCATGCAGCAGTTGGGTGTCCGAGGTATGATCCAATATATCTTATAGGGGGGCTCCCTTTCCTAGCAGATGTATTGAAGCTCACTCAAATAATAGATTCCTATACAAACAAAACTGCCTTTTGCACAAATCCTGCCTGTAGGGAGACATGGTGTCTGGTGATTTTAATAGAGTGAGCTCTAATAAATCTCTAGGCAAAAGGAGCCCCCCCCCCCGTATAAGATATATTAAATCATTCATCTGACACCCAACTCCTGAATGAAGAGAAGCAGACTTGATTATTTCAGAAAGGGTACCCCATTTTTAATGATTGTATTTAGAAAGTTTCTTATTTTAGTATGCTGAAACTTATTTCATTTTCACATTAGTTCCCCTTTAAGAAGTAAATAATAAGTAAATAATACATCGGCTTGGTCTGCACAATCTAAAAGCACCACACTATTTGGTCACTGCTGCTTGGAAGAGCATAACATTTGTATTCTGATTTTCCATCACAGCTCCCTGACTAAACTGCAGTATTTTAAGACCTACCTAATGGATAGTTTATTGCTAAAGAAGGCTAAAACCTACAATGCAAGATATTTGTTTCAGATGATCTATGTCCGAACCATAAAGGGAAACCTACTCTTAATTTGTTCCATTTATTTTCAGTAACATTTCGGAGCAACAATTTGAAAAAGTCACACACCGAGAATACTTATTGGTAAATTAAGGGGATTTGATTTTGGAAGTTTGGTCTATATGTTTTAGTAAAGAGGCCTCTCTGTGTCATATTTTCTCATTCATAGTCAGTCTGTCCCCCCCATAAGACATTTGCATTCTCAATGATCATCCAAATCTCCTACATATTTACAAGGTTCCCTTTACAAAGCAATACACAAGGAGGCTTATTTCCTAACAAGTTTTAGTTGACTGAATTAAGATCAATGGCTAATACTTTTAATTATATACATTTCATGATGTATTTGTTTGCTGCCTACCACAAAAATAGTGGTGGGATAAATTTCCAGTGTACATACTTAAGTTATATATATCCATATAATGTACAGTCCTCGCTTGTACAACTTTCTCTCATTCCCTGACATACAGGGGAGACTGGAAGTTTAACTGTCCTCATAACGGCATGGCTAGTCACAAATGGTGATGGTATTTCCTAGTTTATAAGCATTTACTCCCAGTTTACATTGCACAAATACTGACTTAAATGATAATTTTGCTTTGGTTGCATCTTCTAAATATATTTCATATATAGTGGTGTTTTAGCCACCCAATAACAAACATTGCTGCTTTAGCATTTCTGCCTGTGTCTCCATGCATTCTGTGTTTGTGTCCTTTTTTTCATATGCAAAAAAAAAAATCTCCCTTTTAGATTAGTTTCCATTAGCTGTAGCTTCCCTTTCAGAAGAGCCTTCCGATTACTAGAAAAAATATAGAGGTTTGAGGAGTGTGAGATTGTTTGGAATATACCAAATTATGCACAAAGTGATTTTAATTTAATATAGTAGTTGAAAGCCTATAGATATGTTTTAGTGTGGCAAATAAGGTTTTTTATTGTATATAAAGAAAGAAATGATGGTATGTGAGCATTTCAGCTCGTTGATGAATGAACCTAAGAAAATGGCAGCTATATTCTTAGCCTTTGTACCAAGAATTTGCAGTCTGGATGATTAAAAAAAACAAGTAGTATTAATAGTCATTTCAGTCAGGGTAAAATGGGCATTTAAATAGAATTCTTAGTACGTAGTGCTAGTCTTTTGTCTACTTTCCAACACTGCGACAAAAAATTCTGGACCTCGCAATATGAGAAGATCACTATTTAATTCTCACAACCTTCAGACCTCTTGAGACCATTTACATGTGTGTAAAATAATTACGGGCATTAATAGTTGCGAACACTAAATATGTCAGTGTTGTTCCTTTACTTGACAACTATTTATCAAGTGTGCATTTTGTTTTAGAAGAAACTGCAGGATACCATGTGTTGCACTTTTAAGGTAGACTGCAAGTTGCTGTTTGGAGTGTAGCAGCTTGTTTTGCATGCTTATCAAATGGTCACCATTCTCAGCGTGAGCATTGACCTACATACTGTAAATTTTTGTTCTTTGAATGTCCCTTTGTTTTTTAGAGAGGTGTTGTCTGTTTCACAATCTGTTGTCGGTGCATGAGAGGAAATTCTATCCCCTGCCTATTTTCCTGTACTTCACAGAACCTTAGCTGAGATATATATATTTATATATATATATATATATCCATGCAATAAATTGGCTCAAGTGTGAAAATATTTTCTCTCTTCTCTGGAAGGCTTCTTTTTTTCATGGCATAAAGATGTAATTTAGTTCGGCCTCTTAAGTTAAAAGCCATCCTTCAGAAGACACCTTTTTGCCATCCTTCAGAAGACACCTTTTTGCCTTTTTCAATCCAGTCTGCATCTGAGCGCTAATGTCCGTGGGTGTTTTCTTTATATGGTAATGCCATACACTGATTACTTCTCTGTCAAGTGGTTTATTCTGGTTTCAGAAGAAGCTCCATAGTTAGACATGGAACGGTCTTTCTTTTGTGGTTCCAAAGTAATGACGTCACCTGTATTGGGAGTGTGAATCAATACTTCAGTGGTTTATTACTGCCTCAGAGTTTTATGTCACAATAACAAAACGGAGTGCCTGTTCTAGCAACATGGTAAAAACTCTTTGGCCTCCCTTGCTGTGGTTGTGCCTTTTTACCCCACCCACACATTTTGTCTCCTAACAATGAATTCTTGTATTTTCTGTTTTCCAATGAAGGGGCATGGGTGGGAGATGGGTAAAGTTTGTGTGCACCTTTTTTGTGAGGGGCAATAAATTGAGTTCACGTAACAGGAAAATCAGATTAAAACTTGATCTCTTTTCTACAAACTTCCCTGCAACAAAGTCCTGCTGCTCATATTGTGGCTTTGAATCAATTCTGTTTATTAAAAAGCTTTAGCTTCTAAAGTGTGTCAAATGCTCCTTTTTTTTTGTTTCAGTTACTGTTCCTACATAAAATATTCTGCAAAATACTTTCTGCTGTGTAATAGTTTCAATGTCTTTAATTTTCGAAAAATTGACCCACCCTGTTATGGGGCTGACTATGCTCCAGAGTTTCTGGAAAAAAATATATAAATTGGTATTTAGTTGTAGATAAATTAACTTCAAATTGCTTCATTTAATGTACCCTTGTCCAATGATCTTTTGTTTTCTAATGCATGTTTAGATGCCATTAACTTTGTCATATTTGCTGCTGAAAGAATAGCGACTGTGCAAAAACAGCGTCCCTCCTTTTTTTGCATGATTCTACAATACACACATTTCCATATGCTCTGCACCACACAAACAGCTCCACATGAAAAAACACTAAATTAAAGCTTGTCACACACTTGCCACAAATGGATTGTTCAGAATAAAAACTAAATAAGCTGTGCAAAATACATTTTTTTTCTAATATAGACATCTATTCACTCCAGCCCTTATACATTACATTTTTTTGGCTAACATAAGTCAGAACACTACTTCCTGCTTTGCAGCTCTCTTGGTTTCCACTGATTGGTTACCAGGCAGTAACCAATCGATGAATTGAGGGGGCATATGGTTTTGAATCTGAGCTGAATGTTGACGGTCAGTTGCAAACTCACTTAACAGTTATGTCCCATGTGGGCCCCCTTACAGTCAAAGGCTGACTCAGAGGTGGAGAAAAGCGGGAAGTAGTGTTCTGTCATGTTAGACATCCAGTCACTCCAGCCTTTATACATTACATTTTTTTGCTAACTAACTATATTAGAAATATGTTTTAATTTGTACAGCCTATCTATTTACCCAGTTTTATTTTTACACTGAACTGTTCTTTAAGATCTGCATGTTGAGGTTAGTCTCCCAAAGGAGTGGATCTTTAACTGATTTGGCCACCAACATACTGATAGAGAGGACTGCATCATCACCCCAGAAATTGTCACCATGTGGCAGAACTTTAAATGTTCCTGACCAAATATCTGGCTTATTAGAATATATTAGTCAGGCAGGTTGTTGGAAGTGCAGTATGTTACTGTATAAACATGGTCCAACCGTTTGTCCTGATTCCTCCATAGCTTTCTGCACACAAGATATACAGTATCTGCTTATTTGGTGTAGCATCCAAAAAAGCTGCATATGCTTGAGCATAAGCGAAGAATAATGGCTATTGCACCATGGTAGCTGCAGTCTCTTGGCTAGGAAAAGGTTAATAAAAAAATATCAAAATATTCTCATGCTTTTCAATTACCTTGAGGAAGGAAAGATGCCCAAAAATATACCCAGATTTCTTGTTTATTTTCATATGGGTCATGGCATTAGTACTTCAGTAGAACATGCAAATATTTATCCAGCACTTGAGTGATAGGTATTAGTCCTTAATTAAAGGGGTGCAAGCAAAAAAGTGTGTTCACCTTCACATCTTGTTGCAGAATCCAAAAGAGAATTGCAGCACTCCCAACTTGTAGTAAAACCGCCTTTATTGCACTTTACATTGGCACAGCAACGTTTCGAACCTCCTGGTTCTTTCTCAAGCTGACAAAGTATACTTTGTCAGCTTGAGAAAGAACCAGGAGGTTCGAAACGTTGCTGTGCCAATGTAAAGTGCAATAAAGGCGGTTTTACTACAAGTTGGGAGTGCTGCAATTCTCTTTTGCATTAGTACTTCAGTACCAGTAATCCCCACCCAGTGCCTCCTGTAGGCTGCCAGTCCACCAAGAGACTACCAAATTGTCAATCACAGCCCTTACTTTGCACCCCAATGGAAATTGTTCATGCTTGTGTTGCTCCCCAACTCTCTTTACATCAGAATATTGCTCTCCACTAAAGACTGGGGACTCCCACTTTGGGCATGAGCATTCAGCTTTCAAAAGAAACGTCTTGCCTAATGTCCACTATATTAGTGGCATTGGTCTCCACATGTTTCTGTTTACAAATGGCATCACTTCCAGTTTTGACCTTTTGTTTTGCAGCATACTGTAGGTTGTAGTCCCGAAAAGCCTAGTTTGAAAGCAGTATTTATTTACACGTGTTTTTGCAGTAACCTTAAGTCTATTTTTTTTTTGTCTGCCCACACACAGGTCTACTAGTTGCAGCTACTTGTCACAGCTACAAATAGACAATAGTGATAATTTGCTAAAACACTAGGGGGCAAATTCACACAAAGTGTTGAAATTCGCTAGTGACGCCTTCACAACACTTCACCAAGCGAATTTGCTCTACCGTTGCTTCATCAGGAAAAGAGTATTTCCGGTAGAGATGCCTAATTTGCATACGTCGCAAAGTTAAAAGTATAATAGAAGTATATGTTACAGCCACTACATTACGTCACACAAGCCCAGGAAACCTTTAATAAAAAAAATAAAGTTGTCCTATTGCCCTAAACATGTGCCCCCTGTATAGTTGTGTTGCCATATGTTAGGAAATGTAGGGGGGGGCTATTTTTCAGACTATCACCCTAAAAAAAAGTAAGATGCCAGCATTTTTTTGGGACTTTGAGAGAAAAAAAAAAAAAAAACTTGAAATATTTTCTAACTCCTATCTATTGTATTGAACTTCGCCAGATCTGACCTGGCAAAGTAAAGTCTAGTGCAAGAGGTAACGTTCAGTAAAATGGGGCATCTTACTGAATTATGTGTAGTTACATCCCTTCGTCACTGCACTACTTCGCTAGCGAATTTTCACCAGGGACAGTTAGTAAATCGGCAAAGTTGCGAAATGATGTCACGCTTTAGTGAATTTGCCCCTATGTGTGTTTTAGCAGAGGCAATTCTCAGTATTGTCTAAAGCAGGGTATCTTTTGGCATTTTGTAGCCACAACAAGTAGCTGCTACTAGTAGCTCACCCTTAGTGGGGTAATAAGAAGAGAGCCACTCCCCAAAGAATTTTCAAAAGTGCCTTTCCAGGCTGTTTTAAAGCACTGGTGGGCCCAGTAGCCTCCCTTCCAGAACACATTTGTGGCAATAGACCCTGAATACTCCACGCCTGTGTAAAGGCTGTCTGGTCTGGTATGATATGTTTAGTATTTTTTTTTAAAAAAAGTCCCCCGAATAAAGTAAAGCTCCTAATGACTTCAACACCATATTGTAAGCTGATGGGAGACCGACTATGGTCGGTATTGTTGTGTTTGGTAGCCGAGGATAAGGAGAGTATAACAGTGCTTGTATAAACCCCACAGGTATATGGATTTTATGTTCTACATTATAAATGTTACGTACCATATCTACCAATATCACATAGAGAATAAAATGCCAGCAGTAGCAGCAAATATTCAGGGAGTGATGTGAGCTGAGCTGAACTCTGATGGCTACAGCACCAATTGAATGACTGGAAGGCCAAGTCCAAGCTGAAAAAAAGGACCTTTCTCACTGGCACTCCACTCTTCAGTAAGATGGCAGTCACCTGCAAAAAGCAAACAGGTTGGTTAAGGAACATAAAAAGAGTTCATGATCAAAGGTCATTTTGGTATTTCTTTTATATGTTGTCTGTATGGTCCATGTCCTACTACATACAATTTAATACTGCAAGATGCGGGACAGATTTATTAGGATCAAAGTGAAAATTAGAATTTGAAGCTTCAATTTATTTTGTCAAAATTCTCCAATTTGAGTTTTAATTCAAATTTGAGATCTATCACACTCTGGAACTTTAAGAACTCAAATTCCGCTATTCGCCACCTAAAACCTGCCAAGTTCATGTATAAAGCTGGCCATACGTGGGCAGATAAAGCTGCCGATATCTGGCCACGGTATCAATCAGGAAGGTTTGATTTTCTTCCGACTGACCCATCTGAACTCCTTGACGTCATCGTAATCTGATCATTCGACCATATGGCTGAACGTTTGGATTACCCCCATATAGCCATGCCGTTAGTGGCATATCGAGGAAAGATTTGCGTCTATGGCCAGCATTAGTCAATGGGGGAAGTCCAGGGACCAATTTGGACATGATAGTAGCCTTGACATGGTTTTCGAAGAAAAAAACAAATTTTTCTAACTCAGAGTTTTCAGGTTGGGAAAATTAGTCCGAGTTTTAGATATTAAATATTTTTTTATTTTTTATAAATAACCCCCCCAGTCAAATTTCGAGTATATTCAGATTTAAATTCGACCTTTAATAAATGTGCCTCTCCATGTTTCACAGCTGAGTTTTCACTCACCAAGCTCATGTGGCAGTTCATGACAAAATACTGCAACAGTTGTTCTGAGGCCCCCAGAAAAGGAAGTTGCAACTCTAACAGGCAGTAACATAACTAAAGGGGGCGGGCCCTGGTGTGCAACGTGCAGCCTGGCCCCCCTCTGTACGCAATTTTGCGTCAAGATCTTTATACTCTGTGGGCAAACCGTAAATATTTCCCCTAAACTAAAACTGTACAGAAACACATCCTTTGCTTTCATGGCAGCTGTGTATTGTGCTGCAGAATTGCTGACATTTTATAGATAGAAGGGATAAGGATAATACTTTCTATGGCGAACATCAAATTGCATATTGTACTGACAATACACAGGGGCAGATTTACAAAATTCGTGTGAAGAGATCGAAGTTCTATCGAATACCGATCGTATGATTTTTTAGGAGGATCGAATATGCAAATTTGGAGTCTTCGAATACCAAATTATCAAATAGATCGAACTATTTAAAAATCCTTCGAATGCCTACTTTGCCAGATTGAACCTACTGAAAACCAATAGAAGCCTATGGGAACCCCCCATAGGCTTCTTTTTCAAAGACTTGCTCAAATACCATTTGTATGATGGAATGCCTTGATCGTTCGAATCGTACAAATTTTTCGGAGGCTCGAAGGCAAAAGTACGATTTTTTTTGTGAAATCGAATGATCTGTATTAGATCGTACGATTTCATCGAGAAATCGAATATCTAGCAAAAAGATAGCCTAGAACTATTCGATAAGCTTTCGATAGTCGAATGCTTATCGAATATCGAGGGGATTCGAGGGATTTTAGGGGAATTTAAGTAAATTTGCCCCATAGATTTGCTGATGGCTTCCATTACAAAAGGAATCTCAATGGTTACAGACATGCTTGGGGCACTTGTGTGGAAACTTGTTCTAGTAAATGCATTAGGAAACATTAAATGGCCTCCTGTGTTTGTTATACTTCAGTGTTGCCAGCAACATATGATATTGGCCTAGGGCTACATCTGCACTACTAATGTAAGTTAATAAAAAGAAAGATTAACTTTGTATGTTTAATTTGTAAACAAGAAAGTTTATAATTGGACTTCATTTTTTTCTGGTTTTTAAATTATTTGCGTCCTTACAAAGTAAAACATAATTTTATCCCCTGTATCTCATTAGAAAAGAGGCTGGCTAGAGTATGTCAATAAAATGTTACCACTCATTAAACTTACCTATGAGGCCAGGGGAAAACCAGATAAATTTGATAATATTTGGGGCACCCTCCTGGGTAAATGTTCTCATAATGCTCTCTTAATAAAAATAAGGCTGCATGTGAAGTCTATTGCTTATGTTATCAATATATGGTTGAACACAACCACAACTGTAAATTTCACACCTACCCCCCACCCCCCCTTTTCTGTATCAACTCTAATTGTATGCTGAAACTAAATAAAAAGAGCACCTCTTAAAAAAGAGCATAATTGTATCAGGTGCAAAACCAGATGGCATTTTAAGTGACCAGTTCATTTTTTGTTCCATGTAGGCTTCTATCTAGAAACCCGTTATCCAGAAAGCTCTGAATTACAGAAAGGCCATCTCCCATTGACTCCATTATTATTATTATTATTAACATGTATTTCTATAGCGCCAACTTGTTTTGTAGCGCTGTAAAGTGAATGTGATTATACAACTAAATCACATGAATTACATACATAGAACATAAGGAGTTACATACATCACAATAAATATGGAGTTTCCGTACATACATCACAATAAATACTGGTACAGGAGGTGAGGAAGGCCCTGTACAGAAAAAGCTAAAGGGAAGGGGATGATACACAGGGTATGGGAGTGGGCAAGATCAGAATAAAGTGGGTGAGAGATTAAGTAATGTAAGGTGTATTGCATGGAGTAGTTAACAGTGAGGGTAGGCTTCTCTATAAAAGTGGGTTTTTAGAGATTTATTGAAAGCTGAAAGATTGGGAGAAAGTCTGACAGACTGTGGGAGAGAATTCCAGAGGAGGGGTGCAGCTCTTGCAAAGTCTTGAATTCGAGCATGTGAAGAGGTAATGAGACAAGAGTTGAGTAGCAGGTCAGTAGAGGAGCGTAGTAGGTGGTTGGGTGAGTAAATGGAGATTAGTTCAGAGATGTAGGGAGGGGCAGAGTTATGAAGTGCTTTGAATGTCAGGGTCATTAATTTGAATTTAATTCTAGAGGGGAGTGGAAGCCAGTGCAGGGATTGGCAGAATGGGATGGCAGAGGAGGAGCGGTTGCTGAGGTGTATAAGCCTAGAAGCAGTGTTCATTATGGACTGGAGAGGTGAGAGTTTCTGGAGGGGAAGGCCAATTAAAAGAGAGTTCGAATAGTCTAGACGCGATCTGACAAGAGATTGAATAAGAATTCTGGCAGCATCTTGGGTGATAAATGATCGTATTTTGGATATGTTCCTTAGGTGGAAGTGACATGACTTAACAAGTGACTGGATATGAGGAGTGAATGTCAGGGCAGAATCAAGGATAACCCCAAGGCACCGGGCCTGGGGAGACGGGGTCATAGTGGAATTGTTAACTATGATGGATACTTCTGGTATGTTACTGGTGTTAGTTGGAGGAGAGTTTTGGAGAGGTTTAGTTTAAGGTAGCGTTGTGACATCCAAGTAGAGATAGCAGACAGGCAGGAGGAGATACGAGTTAGGAGTTCTGGGTTGAGATCAGGAGAGGAGAGATAGATCTGAGTATCGTCAGCGTAGAGGTGGTAGTGGAAACCATATGAGCTGATTAATTTGCAGAGGGAGGAAGTATATAGAGAAAATAATAAGGGTCCCAGGACAGAGCCTTGAGGAACCCCTGACAGAGAGAGGTAGGGGGGAAGATGCTACTCCATTGTAGGAGACAATGAAGGAGCGATCAGTGAGGTAAGAAGAAAACCAGGACAGCGCTGTGTCACGAAGGCCAATTGAATCAAATAATCCAAATTTTTGAAAGTGATTCCCTTTTTCTCTGTAATAATAAAACAGTACCTTGTACTTTATCCCAACTAAGATATAATTAATCCTTATCGGAAGCAAAACCAGCCGATAGGGTTTATTTAATGTTTACATGATTTACTAGTAGACAATTCAAGTTTTATTTTGATTGTACATGTGTAAACAGAGCATTTCCAGATAATAAAGTTTGTATTGTATAATTACACACGGTACATCATATCATTTCACTTGAATCAACTCTTATGATAATACATCAAAAGCTGTGTGAGAATGTGTCTGTTGGTGGGTAGGACCACTAACCTTGCTCTACTATATAATAGTATGCATACTGAAGTATAGTTGTTATGTAGTCTATACTAGATTTTGCTTTGAAAGGTGGAGGGAAAACAGTGAGGGGTAACCGGGAACAAAATGGGGGGAAAAAAGGGGGTGGGGAGGTCTCCTCTTATGGTAGATTTTCATGGTAGATTAACTAGAGCATATCACCCTTCTATAGATATATTGGGTAGGTGAGCTAAGTAAAACCTGTGATTCTCCACAAGGAGGCATGGGTTATTAAATTATTTATTTGTTTTTCCCTCTGCCTTTTCTAGGTGATTCTCAACAAGGCATTTAACCACGGGTCCCGCACTTTTCCATGCTTTTCTGGGCAACCTCTTTTTGCATAGATTAGTTTGTACATCGGAATCGCCTGGTTGACCTGGTTTTTCCATAGTGATATTGACGGGGTATACTATTTTTCCAGTGCATGACAATACTTTTTTTGGCTGCCGTTGGTACTATAGCTAGGAGTGTTCTAGCAGCTCGGGTTTGGACCACATTAGAGACCTGATTTAGTAACATCAGCAAAGGATCAGGTTGAATGTGGATCCCTATGGCATTTGTAATATAATTAGATATAGATGCCCAAAATGTGTTTATTTTTGGACAGAACCACATCATGTTCATGTAATCAGCTGGTGATTGATGACATCTGGGGCAATTATCAGAGTGGCGGTCTGAGATCTTGTGTAGGCGGTGGGGAGTGAGATAAGTTCTATGTACGAATTTAAATTGGAGTAGTTTGTCTCTGGCTCCAACCAAGTATTCAAACTGTGAATCTATTATTTCCTTCCAGTCCTCTACTGTAATTCCTGGGGGGGGACCATTTCTGTGAAGGCGTGAGGTCCAGAGAGGCGTTGGCTAGAATTAGTTGGGCATTACATTTAGAAAGTGGTTTAGTAAGCATTGTGTTGTGCGTCATATCTTCTAGGCGCCTGGGTGTTATGTCATAACTGTGTGGTTAACGCGTGCCTCAATTGGAAAAATCTGAATAGCATATTATTAGGTAACGGATATTTAACCTTCAGGCCCTGGAAGTCAGATATTGAATTATCCTGCAAACATCCCCAATGTATTTGATATTGTATCTGGCCCAGGCCCGGGCCAAGCCAGACAGGCGCCCAAGGCAACCCAGCCGCACGCTTCGCCCCCCTTGAGAGCAGGACCTCAAGTGCGCTGGCGAGCACGACAAGAGGTGCGCATGCGTGTGTCAGGAACTGCGTGCATCATAAAGTGCGCATACGTGCGCATCCCAGAAGTACATTTTTTAAAGGGAAGAGAGCGCCGGTGGAAGAAATAGGGTCCAGACCAGGGGTAGGCAGAGAAAAGAGGTACATGCTTGGCGCCCCCACTTGATTGCGCCCTAGGCACGTGCCTCTTCTGCCTACCCCTAGTTCCGGCCCTGATCTGGACTAAAGCTGGGGGTCTGGGACACTTTGTAAATGTGAGATATTTGGGTTATGCCAGAGTGGAGCGAGAGGAGAAGTGATTGACGGGTCTAGGGAATACGTGAAGAGCTGTTTGCCATGCCTGTCTCACCTCCTTCATCAGGGGCATTGTTTTGGATGTGTATTTACATCCCCTGTATAGAAGATTTTTAAGCTCTTCGTAGGAGCTCATTATGCAGGCTTCCAAGGTTGTAGCTGGATTGTCCTGGGATGGGGAAGCCCACCACCAGGCTACTGTATGTCTGGCTGCTCTGTATGTTTTTTGGGGACTTTCAGGCCCCCACCATTTGTGGGGAGTTGCAGTTTGGCTGCACTAATCTTTGGAGTGGAGGCACCCCAGTATAAATTAGTTATAAGGCCCTTTAGTTTTAAGAAGAATTTTGCTGGGATTTTGATGGGTGTGCAAAAGATGGGAGCAAATTTTAAATAAATTGATGCGCCCTATCAGAGATATGGGCTTTATCCCTCTTTCTATTTCCAAAATGTTGGGTGGTATGTCAAGAAGTGTGTGTGGTGCAGCTGTGGCTCTCAGAGGTTGCTCTATTTCCAAGGAGGGAGGAAGGAAGGACTAAGGGTTGGAGCCACAAGGAGGGAATTGTTAAGAAAAGGTAAGAGTAGGGTTGCAACCTTTGCCAGTAGCTAAACCTGTACAAAGGGCGAGGAGCAGTGATGACATCAGAGACAAGCACAATGAAGTAGGTGGGGTTAAGACACAAGGACAGAGGTTTTCACTCACTCACTTAAAGGGCAAAGAAATAAAATCCCATTTTTACTTTCTTTAATGAAAAAGAAATCTATCTCCACTATACTTTAATTAAAAAATGCTTACCGTTTTTATAAGAAACCTGACTGTATGCAGTGAAATTCTCCCTTCATTTAGTGCTATGGATAGGAATTGTCAGACGTTCCCTAACTTCTGGCAGGGAAACAATCATACTTATGAACAGCAGGGGGAGCCCCTGCCTTACTTACCAGCCATGCAGAACTCAAGCAGCTTTGTTTTTTGATCATTTATGACGATCCCTAAGAAACCCAGACCTAGATGTGGTCTAGTCTTGAAAAGATGTATAACAAAGTTACAAGATGACAGCCCTGTGGCCAACTTTGAAAGCATAAATCATTTGTTTGATTAGGCTTGTGGTGCAGTAAGTTCAGGTTTATGTTTAGTATACAAAATACAGCATTTCTAGCCTTATTCTATTTTAGACTTTCCTTGCCCTTTAAGGTGGCCTAGATGTTACAATTTCCTGAATAATATCTTTCCAGGAAAGATTGTTTGTTTCAACACACTCGTGTAGAGCTAAATCGTCAGATATACAGGTAGAAACAATAGAATTCTACCTGTATGTGACGATTCAGAACGAACAGTGGCTGATCAAAATTTTTCGTCCTGCTTGATCGTCCCGAACCTTTTTTCTACCCGTGAGCCACATTCAAATGTGCAAAGAGTTGGGGAGCAACACTAGCATGAAAAAGTTCCTTGGGGTGCCAAATAAAGGCTGTGATTGGTTATTTGGTAGCCCCTGTGTGGACTGTCAGCACACAAAAGGCTCCACTTGGCACTATATTTAGTTTTTATACAATTAAAAATTGCTTTCAAGCTTGGACTTCAAAAATAAGCACCTGCTTTGAGGCCACTGGGAGCAACATCCAAGGGGTTGGAGAGCAACATGTTGCTCACGAGCTTCTGGTTGGGGATCGCTGACCTAGAGAATAAACACATAAGGGATACAGTCTTGGGCCACAGAACATTGAGCAACTAACCAGACAGCAGCTATCTGACACCTTTGTTGAAGGATTTGTTTGAATTGTAGGAAATTAAATCCTGCTTTTATTCTGGGTGTTATTCTCTGGTCTACCACTAGGAGGGGTTAAATTTGATGGGAAGGGGGAAACAATGGCTGTCTAAAGCAGTTCCATTCTGAAGTGTTGGCTCCTTCTCAAAGCTCAGAATCAGGCACAATGCATTGTGCCTCCACACCAATATTACAGCTAAAAAAAACCAATTGTTTTTATTGAAGCCTCACCACAGTTATACATGTTCTTTTATACAATGACGTTGTTGTTGCAAATTGTATCACCAATAATCAATAATATAATATTCTTAAATAGTATAAACGCATTGTATATTTGTAATATCGATTGAACAAGTAATATTTGCGAAGTTTTGAGGTTGGGTAGTGATGACCACTCTTACAAATTCACCACTACTTCTGATAAAGCAATGGTTACAGGTCTATTTCCTTTTCTAATCTGAACAAATATCAACAGAACAAACAAAATAAAACATTTAAAACAACTAAGCCTTTTGCTCGCCCTTGCTCGAGGGTTTTTATCGGTTTTTCCTCTATATACCTTTCAGTGAGTCATTGGAGGCAGCCAATACACATCATTTTAGGTCAGTGGTCCTCAAACTTGGCCCTCCAGCTGTTAAGGAACTACAAGTCCCACAATGCAATGATGGAGTCTGACAGCCACAGTCAGGGAAATGCATTGTGGGACTTGTAGTTCCTTAACAGCTGGAGGGCCAAGTTTGAGGACCACTGTTTTAGGTCATTGTTAAAATTAGAGGGTTAGTACCTTGGAGACTTTAGATTCGCACCAAGTAGTTCAATAAAATGTAGAGATTGTGAGATCTTATGTCAATTTCTTATTTCGATATGTCGACTATCGAACATAGGTGGTCCATAGGTCAAAACATTTGTTCATGTGAGAGATTTTGTTTAGGGATGCTTCTAGCCAGTCCATGTGGAACAAGAAATGTCATTTGTTTTTCACTAGATTAATAGAAGGTGGAGCAGGTGATAGCCATTCCTTTAATATAGCTTTCCTAGTAGTCGCAGCTAGCCTTTCTGCTAAGGCTTAATTATCCGTGGATATATGTTGGGTGTCCTGGAGTTTACTATAGCTTACTAGAGTTTAATGTTGGGTTGGATATTTTGTTTGCCTGTACCCATATACCTCTTACCAAAATGTTTTGATTACTGGGAATAGCCACATGCAATGAATTAATGAGGCATCATCTGCTGAACATCTCAGAAACAATGGACTGGCCAGTAGTCCCGTTTTGAACCTTCGTAGTGGGGTCAGGTAAGATTGGTTTAATATTTGTAAAGTCATAATCTGGTATTGACTGGATGATATTATGTGCATAGAATGGGATTGAAGTTTCACAATGTCCGATGTTGAGGTGTCTGCACTGATATCAGTACATTTACCAAAAGAAGTGTTTTTTTCCAATGGATCTAGCTTTGTTCTTGTGAGTTTGTAAATATAGGATGTGTTATGTGATGTATTGGTTCCTTTCCATATATGATTTCATGGACTATAGGTATTTTGCTCTGTCATCCGAAGTAAGACCTCCCTCGCATAATGGGTAGCTTGTAGGTAATAGAAATGTTGTCTGAAAAAGATCAGGTATTTGGTAGATTCTACTGCACATGAAAGCTAATGTCAGCAAGTATGTCGCTTATGCAATAGATGCCATTATTTCACCAGACAGTGAATATGTTTGTTAGTAAAGCGCTTGGGAATTGTTTATTACCGGTCCTGGGCAGATATAGGGTTTGTGTGGTTTTCCCTTTGTGTTGGGTGTGTCCCCAGCCTGTATAGGTGCTCATAAACAGGGGATTGGTTTTTTTGTTTAGGTGTAAGTTGATCAGGCGGGAGGTGGAGTAAATGATTTAGATATGTAGTTTCCATAATTTCCTGTTCAAGGTCTAGGTTGCTGTATGTGTTAGTGTTGTATATCCAGTCACCAGCATGGCGCAGTAGGGCAGCCTCATTTTAATCTTCTACATTTGGAAAGTTAATACCTCCATTTATTTTAAGCTGTTGTAATTTAAGTAAATCACAATAGTGTAATTTAAAAATAAAAAACTAAACCATGAATATCATGACAGAATCCCTTTAAAGAAAAAAAATCGGGCCACAGGAGTTCAAGGCAGCCATCTTCATTTTTCGATCTTTTTCGGAAGTAGACCGGTGTTTTTGGCACACATGCAGTTGGATTAGATTTTTGGAACTGAACCACTTCGCATGCACTAAAAGCTACGAAAACTTTCAGCTAATGCGCAGTGGTTCTGGTCCGGAATCCTCCTCCAACTGCACAAGTGCCAAAACTTCTGAAAAAGACAGAAGAAAGAAGATGGCTGCCTTGAACTCCTGTGGCCCGAATCTGCAGGAGGGGTAAGTAAAAAATGAGGGGCATTTGCCTGGGGTGGGTTTTCATTTCAGGTTGGATTCTCCTTTAGTAAAACAATTGTCCATATATCTATGGTAATCCTCTAATAGTAAGGCCTCATTCAGTATTGTAAGAAAGATTCCGAGTTTACCTACACAACATTACCTTGACAAAAAAAAAACACTGGCTTTTAATGGCAGCTTTGTATTTAAAGTTTCTATTAGATCATTTAGAATAACAGCAGAAGTGTCAGTCTACTGGCAATGTTGTATTAATTGGGAAGGGTTTTTTGTATTGGCTTTTGCATTGGTATTTAGGTAAGGCTATTGTATGTATTGATACAGGTATAAGACTTGTTATCCAGAATGCTCAGGACCTGAGGTTTTGCATAATTTGAATCTTCATACCTTAAGTCTACTAGAAAATCATGTAAACATTAAAGAAACAGACTAGTTTTGCTTCCAATAAAAATTAATGATATCATAGTTTGGATCTAGTACAAATTACAGTTTTATTACTACAGAGAAAAAGTAAATTAATGTTAAAATCTGGATTATTTGATTATAATGGAGTCTATGGGAGACAGCCTTTCCGTAATTCTGAGCTTTCTGGATAACTGATCCCATGCCTGTATTTCAACAAATGGCATTGTAAACTAAGCAAATGAATTCACAAACATACCATCATTTAAGCAACCTGTATTTTTTAGCTTTTATACCACTTTTATGGCAAGTAGCCTAGTGTATAGCTAACTGGCAATATCATTATATAGGAGTTCTACACATACTGTATAGTTGTGGCTATTACATGATTGATTCTTTTTTTAGCCATAGGAAACTGCTTAAGGGTGAATGTTAAAGCCAAAAAAAATTTTATAAAATCATTCAAAATCTGAAAGTTTTAACAACAAAAAGCTTCTGAACTCTGTCTAAATACAATAAGGCCATTCAGGAAACATGTGGATTGGCGAATATACTCCACGACACACCCAGAATTTGGCTTGCGTTCACCCAATGTCTTTTCTACTAGTGCAAAGAGACGCCTGAACTATTTTTTTACAAGAGTCAGTAGGTAACATCTCTTTTCCCCTTCACGCTTGACATATGTGCTTTAGGAGAAGGAAGAGGAGAATTTTCTAAAGAAGGAACCACAGGTTGTGGCCGCTATCTTTTTCCTGTGCGACGTGGCTCTTTGCCGTTACTAACAGAGTTTGGGGCTCCAGGGAGTGAGTGGTTGGGTTGGCTGCGTGTAATTCGTCCGCTGGTTGAGTGAGCCGGAGCTGTGGATTGGTGGGTTGAAGGCCCCGAGCTGTTAGATCCATTGCCATTTTCTAGATCAGGTGCTGAAAAAGATGAGAATCGGCTTCAGAAAGAAAAAAACATCTCCCCATAGGCCTAAACACAGTGTAGTACCATCTGCTGCTACAACACAATCTATTCTATTGATAAATCTTTTGCAAGTGGAGCAAAAATTTAATAATGCAAATCTATTGTATATTTAACTAACACTGTTATTAGCTAGGAATATATTTTCTTAAACATTTGGCAAAATAAACCACTGCAAAGTCACCATCTAAAAAAAAAAATCACACTGCTCATTGAAGATTAGAAGCCCAACTAAACCTAAAATAATTTTTCATGTCTAAATAAAGGGGAGTTTAGTTTTTAAATATGCTAAGGAATCCATAGAACAAAGTTACAGGCAGACAGCCAATACCCATAGGTAACATTAGATGGCATTTTTCCAATGCAAATGTTTTAGCCTTATAATGAATTTCATATCAGACAAATTAACCTGGAGGAGCTGGACTGGATGAATTGTGATTGTTTGTCCCAGTGCCACTCTCTGCCTGAGCCTGAAACAGGGAAAACAGGGAATAAATCAGAATGTTTAAATTCACATATAAAAACACATATATGAACAGCATTCAGCTCACCTGCTTGTTTTGGGATTGCTGAGCGATATAGTCTGGGTTGGGCTCACTAAAATTGGGCACTTCGGAATAAACCATACAGAATCTGAAAAAAGTATTGAGATTGTAAACAGCAATATACAGGATTACCCCATTTATACTTTAGACTGTAAAAGCACAAACTTCATACATGGGGCCAGGGAATGTGCATTAATCTTTGCGTGACTTATCAGAACGGATATAAATGTAAATAAAGAGCTTTAAAACCATATTTCCTGCAGTTTAACACTTTGTAAAGGCAAAAAAATAGAATCCCACTTTTACTTTCTTTAATGAAAGAGAAATGATCTCCAATATACTTTAATTAAAAAATGTCTACTGTTTTTATAAGAAACCTGACTGTATGCAAAGAAATTCCCCCTTAATTTACTGCCGGGGATAGGAATTGTCAGACGGTCCCTAACTGCTCTGCAGGAAAACAGTTATACTTTCAAACAGCAGGGGGGAACCCCACCCACCTTATTTACCAGAACTCGAGCAGCTTTGTCTGTTTCCCTGTAAAACAGCAAGTGACTGTGTAGATATTTGTATCCACAGACCCAGTGCAGTCTGTATATTCTGATTATTATTATTATTATTCTCTGGCAGATATTATTTGACTTGTGCGGTTTTGATCATTTATGATGATCCCTAAGCTTTACTTCCCAACTAAAGCCCAGACCACACTGAGCATGAACGTAGTCTTGGTATTGCAGAGATGTATAACAGAGTTACAAGATGACAGCCCCCTGTGGCCAACTTTGAAAGCATAAATCATTTGTTTGATTAGGCTTGTGGTGCAGTAAGTTCATGTTTATATTTAGTATACAAAATACAGCATTTCTTAGTTGCCCTTTAAGGGGACCCCCCCAATAGTAGAGCCCACATTAGAAAATTCTGGTCACCCTTGCTTTAAGAGAAAGGAAAAAGCGATCACATGAGCCAAAAGAAAAGTGTTTCTTTTTCTAGGCGACAGTAAGTGACGGAGAGAAATGCCCCCACAACAAATTACCTGGAATCCTACTGGATTTTTTATCTTTTATTTCCCAATGTACATATGTGTATTATCCCGTTATGCTGAACAAGATAAACAGAAAAGTTCTAATGAAACAAAGCAATGTTAGAAACAACATTGGCTTTAACAAATAGGTTCTTTAAATGTGTGTGTGTTTATCACCTTTACATGCAGTGATTCTGTTACACAAATGAGACTGTTACTATCCCCATAACATGCACAAAATCTGGCTATTCTTTTCTTTTGAAGCAAGGACAATACGGATATGAAACTGTTGGTGTAGCAAGTCTTGCTGTGGCCTTGTCCACAGAAAAGAAGTAAATCTCATACTCTCCAATCTTCTGTAGGTCACCTCCCCTTCCTGTGTAGAGAGTCAGGCAGCCCTTGAATAAAGACGCATATCTGCAGGCACAGAAAATAAGCGATCATTACATACCTAGACAAAAAAATGTACTTGACTAGAAGACCCCTAGTGTCCCCCCAATAGACACGTTATACATGGGTAAAAAGGAAGGAGATCTTTAAATGAAAACACTTGTAGATATAAAAACATTAAATAATAGTAAAAAGACCCATATATGCTTTTGTATTATAAATAGCACCTCTCATGCTGGACCTTTGCTACCAGTATAAAGGCTCTAGAAAACATTTGTAACTTATACAGCATAATGTAATCATGCTATAAATAATAACTATGAATACATTGTATAAAATATTGTACAAGAAAAGTAATAAACATCTTTTTGTCCAGAAGTTTAGCACTACAATAGGAGCCCCACATACAAAGCTTAGAGCTGGCAGAATCGCTTGGCATTTACTTGATTTATTTTTAATTGCAATCTGCTCCATCAACAATACAAAGGATGTTATAGTATAAGTAAACTACTTGAATATACACTTTGTGCCACATAAAGGTCTCATCTTAATTGTGGTGTTTGTGCAAGGTGCCTGTAGGTGTCACTGTGCACAAGAGTATACTGTGCATACATTGTACTTACTTTACTGCTTAAAAAGGTTAGAATTCAAGAAGTTACTGTTGATGTGTAATGGCTGCATGAACCTGCTAATAAAGCACTGTTATACTCTGCTCATCCTCGGCTACCAAAACATAAATTGGCAATGAGATGTCTCTTCTACCCCAGCAGCAGCCTGCACCTTTACTCCCAAATCCTGGTGAGCCTACCATACCGTTTACTGCTTGGAGCCGTATGTTTGAAAAATACATATATTGCTGCTGACCAAGGGGAGGTTTCTGCTGCTAGAAAGCGTGCTTTACTTATTCACTGCCTGGGAGCAGAGGGACAGCGTATATTCCATACATTACCATTACCTGATGATACTTATGAAACTGCTCTTACTGCTATAAAGAACTTTTTTGTGCCAAGAGTAAATGTGGTTGCTAAAAGATATAAATTCAGCCAACGTGGACAATGTAAAGGCGAATACACAGAACATTTTTTAGCAGCTTTGAGAGAGCTGGTTGTTACCTGTGAGTTTGGGAATGAAATTCTAAGAGACCAAATAGTGGAAAAAACAGTCACCACGCATTAGAGAGAGACTGCTCCTAGAGCAGAATTTAACCCTTGCAAAGGCTATTACAGTTGCTAGCCAAATTGAAACAGCTGTGGCAAAGGCTAAAACTCTCTGTCAGGGAACTGCTGGGAATGTACAGACCGAATCCAGTACTGATGGACAGCAATGGATGCCGATGTGGTAACTGCCATTCATTCTTGTGTTACTTGTCAGAATCATGACAAAACAGCTATCACACATACACCACCACTTCAGCCAGTACTTTCCTGGTACAGCATGGGAAAAACTTACAGTAAATTACAGTAAATGGCCAGAAATTGCATGTACAAAAAAGGAGGTTGTGGATGCACTCCTAGGGCTAAGTAAAGTATACAAGTATAATGGAAGTGCTACTGGCGGGGGAGGATTTAGCCCTCAGACAAACCAAGGTTCAGGACACATCTACTTCTATGTTAATATGCAGAGGGGTACTAAACCTTTTTGATTATGACCAGAAGTAAACAAGTTAGGGACCACCGTATGGGGTTTACCTTGACGTGGTATGGTGGCTTATGATCATAATTTTTTAACTAAAAACCCTTGTCAGACAGGGAATAAGACAATGTGCACTGATTAAATGGCCAAGTCAGTAGCACTTCCATTATACTTGTATACTTTACTTAGCCCTAGGAGTGCATCCACAACCCCCTTTTTTGTATCAGAAATTGCATGTGTTTCTAATATAACATCAGCTACAGTAATTACATTTCTGCCCAGACCTGGGCCAGACCCAACAGGCGCCCTAGGCTACTCTGCCGGTGCAGCGTGCACATGCACAAACCGGAATTTCTTTGCACATGCGCGAGTTGTCACCAGCGCGCATCACCGTGTGAGCATGCTCAGAAGCGCAAAACCCTGTGCATGCATGCGCAAATTCACGGGGAAAGACGCGACCAGACATGGGGTAAGCGACAGAGCGGGTACGTGCATGGCACCCCCCTAGCTTTGAGCCCTAGGCACATGCCTACTCTGCCTACCCCTTGGCCCAGCCCTGTCTACAGTCTTCAGCGGAGAAGGTAATTCAAAGGAATTAATAGACAACAGACCACAATTTGTGTCATCCGAGTTTGAAATCTTTCTGAGAGAGAGGAATATTGTGCATAGAAAATCTTCAGTGTATTACCCACAAGGAAATGGAGAAATCAAGTGATTCAATTGAAGTCTGAAAGAAGCACTACAGACAGCAAATCTTACTGGGAAATCTTGGAAAGTATTTACAACAGAGTTGCTACATAACTACAGAGCAACGTGCCATGCAACAACCCAATTATCTCCAGCTGAATTATTACATGTCAGACAGATGCACACTAATTACAGACATCAAACTTCCACCAAATACTGTTCCTACAAAATCATCTACTACTGACATTGTGAAACATCACCAAGCCAAATGCAAGGCTTATACTGACGGAAAATGTGGTGCAAGAGAAGTGCACTTTCAGCCTGGATCTTTAGCCAGAATTAAGAAACCAGGAATACTGGCACAAGGACAA
This sequence comes from Xenopus borealis, assembly GCA_024363595.1. Taxonomy (NCBI): domain Eukaryota; kingdom Metazoa; phylum Chordata; class Amphibia; order Anura; family Pipidae; genus Xenopus; species Xenopus borealis. Next base: position 126,249,901 of record CM044434.1, read on the forward strand.
TCTAAATTTACTAAACCACTTGAAGTGAGACGCCAGTGAGGACCATACACATATGAACTGTCTGATGGACGCATATGGAATGCAAGTCGTCTTGCTCCTGCTAGATATGACTTTGGAGACATTCCATTTGATGAAGGACATTTTCCTATTCCTGATGCCAACTGCAATAGGCCTGAAGAAAGTGAACCTATAAGGCATACTGAGAGAATCCGAAAACTACCTGCATGGACCAAGGACTATGTCATGTGAATTTGATAATATTGCTTTAAGATTGTTTTATGGTTTTTATTGTTTTATGGTTTCTGTTTATTACATTTGCCCAAATGCTTTCCTACTATAGGGGGAATATGTGGTGTTTGTGCAAGGAACTTGTAGGTGTCAGTGTGCACAAGAGTATACTTTCTATATTGCCTGGTGGGAACATAAACCTTACCCTTTAGTGAGCCTGATTATGTCTCCTGGCTGGATATAGTTCCCCACTTCGTCCCACACAGAGATGTTTATACTACCAGTTTTGTCAGCCACTTTGCATGTTCTTACTTCATGGCCATCTTTAGTCTTGGTTACTCTCCCTGCCAAAAAAAACAAGTTTTTTATCTTCCATAGTGAACTTAAATCCCAGATAATAGATACTGACAATGCATGTACAGGTTTGGAATACTGGAGGAAACTAAGCTTTAAATTACGGGAAGGCCATTTCCCATGGAGTTCATTTTAAACTAATAATCCACGTTTTTAAACACAATTATTACAATTAATTGTATAAATACATATAGCACATGCCAATTGTACTATTTGTCTAAATGTTACCTTTAAGTGAACTGGCTATCTTGGCAAAGGGCAATCAAACATACTAACTTTTCTGTTCACTAAACGGAATAAATGACTTCCATACTATATGGAAACATATGGACATTACTGCTGTGGAAAGTTACTTCCAGCCTAACTAGTCAGGAAACTGATTGTAGCAAACTGAATAAACTCTACATTAGGGATGCACCAAATCCAGGTTTCGGCCTTTTTCAGTAGGATTCGGATTCTGCAGAATACTTGTGTGAGGCAGAACCAAATTCTCATTTGCATATGCACATTAGATGTGGGAAGGGAAATCACGCGACTTTTCGTCTCAAAACAAGGAAGTAAAGCATTCTTTTTCCACTTATTCCTTTCCCACCTCTAATTTGAATATGCAAATCAGGATTTGATTCGGTATCCGGCCAAATCTTTGACGAAGGGTTCGTAAGAATCCCAAATAGTGGATTCAGTGCACCCCTACTCTACAAACATATCAGTGAATGTAATTTTCCTGCATAAGGCAGCAACCTGTAGAGCGAGTGAACACTGCTGCTAGATGGGTGCTGAAATTACATATAAGATTTTGGAAAGTGTACACATTTCAGTATTGTCACTTCTCTGTAATTAAAGAAGGACAGAACACTGTGTAATGAATAAATCCTGCTTAATGGAGGCCCTTCCAGTGTACCTGTATCTCAGAGAGAGGGAGAAATAATTACAGGGAGAGGCAGCTGGAAAGCCAGCATCTTGCAAACTAATTTACGCTCCAATCTTCTTCAATCCTCTGCCCATGTAACAATTAAAGAGAGTGAGTGTACTCCGTGTCTGCAAAGTCTCTTGGAATGGAACACAAGGGCACACTGAGATTTCAAATTCAGGGGAGGGTGGAAAAACGCTTGCAAATACATTTGTGTTATTCATAGAATTCTTGCTGGCGCACCGCTAGGATTACTCTCCACAGAATGCCCGACCCAACAGTAGACTGGCCAACTCTTTATGGAGGTTATGTAATAAAAGGCCCGAAGTTTGCCCAGGGGCAATAACCCATAACAACCAATCAGCAGGTATCATTTACTGGTCATTTGTTCATCTTATTGGTTGCTATGGGTTACTACCCCATGGCAAACCTAGTGCTTTTTAATACATATGGGGGTATGTGTATTAAAATATCAGTATCATGTATTATTTAATCAAGTCTCTACACTAGAAAGAACAAGGACTATTTTAGGCATCAAAGTAAAAAACAAAAGAATTAAAAACAATTTACATTCAACTACCTGTTTCCAGGACAATAAATAAAACGCTCAGGTTCTTCAATCCAGGCTTTACATCTTTCACAAAGGTTTCTGTAGTCATATTGTAGTCTTTTCGGGTCTCTTGCTCGGTTCACTGTAATTTGAAAGATAAATATGATGGGACTACCTCTTGTGTCTCAATTTTTATGATTGCGATGGCTTTTTTTTAGGTGCTGGGAGCTTAACTAAATACAAAAATTGCTATTTTAAGGCACAAGCTTTGTTTCATACAGAATCACCTGTTTTACTCTCCAAGTGTGTTTATTGTTGCAAAAATCCCCAAGAAAAAGCAATCCGCAAAATAATTTCAGCTCATACTTCTGGGCATATTGTTCCAGTCCCAAAAGAAAATAAGACTCAGCACAAGGACAACAGAAGAGATAGGTTTACCCACATAAGAGGCACATCAATGACTTACATTTATCCTAGAGAAAAGTAATCATTCAGCGGTTTCAGAAGATGCTTCCTGCAGCCTCTGGTTTTCTCTTTACATCTAGGCTGCCACAAGCTCTTTCTAAAATGCAGGGGAAAAAAAAAGACCAAAATCACTATAAATATACTCCCAATTATGCTCTGTTATTAAGTGAGAAACATACAATTATCGCTGTGTTGAAGTTGGTGCTCTTACTAAACTTGCTCATTACAATAATTTCTAAGCTGCTGTTCACCCATTCTGATTTAAGTGGATGTAATTGGTCAACCTTATAAGAATCATTCTTGTTAAAGTCACGGCTGGAAATTAGATGTGATAAGCATGTGCTACTTAAATATTCAATATAACATTAGGCTAAGGGACCTTGTACAGGTATGGGATCCATTATCCGGAATCCTGTTATCGAGAAAGCTCCAAATTACGGGAAGGCCATCTCCTTTAGATTCCACTATAACCCAAAGTATTAAAAAGGATTTAATTTTTCTCTGTAATAATAATAAAACATACCTTGTACTTAATCCAAACTAAGATACAATGTATCCTGTTTGGAAGCAGAAGATCCAAATTACAGAAAGATACGTTATCCGGAAAACCCCAGGTCTCAAGCATTCTGGATAACAGGTTCTATATCTCTATTAACTTTTTTATATTTTTGGCTCGCTGCCAGATCAAGTTGGCTTCAAATGACATCCAAAGTTATGGCCTGGGGGAGGAGATGTGGGTAGTTGTACTGAAACAGGTCCCAGACATAACCATGTCTGTCAGGGACAGATATATTTAAATTAAGTTCCTGAACAGGGTGTACCTCACATCATATAGACTTGCAAAACTACACCTGTTCTGGGAGTGACAAATTTTCAAGATTTCTGGGAGGGGGTTCTGCAACACACCTCCCGAGTCTTAGACGCCCCAAGCTTTAGAACCGCAATGGTTTGTCTTTTGGGATTGGATGGAAAATGAAGACGCCCACTAATATGGAGGGCAACATGAAAATCTACTGGCAATGTCTAATGTCTCTTTTTAATTAAAAACTTCTTCTGCTACATTGTTTCAAAAGTTGGAACCAGCAGGACAAAGATGAACATACAGATACTGCTGTCAACAGAAAATCACACTCATAAATGACTTTTAATACTAACACACATTTGTAATGAATGTCTATTGTAACGTTTGTGTCATTTTAATGTTGCCAAGAATTAAAATTACTTTCATCAGGTACATTTTCATTTTGAAGTTCACCTTCCCTTGAAGAAACAAGGCGTTGATATATATTTGAAATAATGGTCTTCTATAATATTAAAAAGATAGTTCACCTTCAGACAGTTATTTTCAGATAGATCACCATAAATAACTACTTTATCCAATTAGTTTATCGTGTGACCATTTTTCTAATATTGAACTGTAAAGTGTCATTTTTCACCTTCTAAAGCAGCTGGGGGGGGGGG
>CM044434.1:126253878-126289519 GCA_024363595.1 Xenopus borealis
GGGGGGGGGGGTCACCGACCCTGTAAACTGTTCTAAATGGATACATTTAATTGATACATTTCTTGTATTTCATTACAGGCAGCTGTTAAAATTGATACAATAGTTGCTAATATTCCAGAGATGCTGTTGAGAAATGTATCAACTAAATATTGCAAAATTGTAAACGTTTGGAGTCTGCACTTGAATTACTGAGCTGCCAGACTCAAACACCAGAGACACCAACATTCAACTTTAAAGGGATCCTGTCATGGGAAAAAAAATTCAAAATGCATCAGTAAATAGTGCTGTTCCAGAAGAATTCTGCACTGAAATCCATTTCTCAAAAGAGCAAACAGATTATTTCATTTTGAAATCGGACATGGGACTAGACATTTTGTCAATTTCCCAGCTGCCCTGGTCATGTGACTTGTGCTCTGATAAACTTCAATCACTCTTTACTGCAAGTTGAAATGATATCACCCCCTCCCTTTCCCCCACCCAGCAGCCTAACAAAAGAACAATGGGAAGGTAACCAGATAACAGCTCCCTAACACAAGATAACAGCTGCCTGGTAGATCTAAGAACAGCACTCAATAGTAAAACCCATGTCCCACTGCGTACTATTCAGTTACATTGAGAAGGAAAAACAACAGCCTGCCAGAAAGCAGTTCCCTCCTAAAGTGCTGGCACAAGTCACATGACCAGGGGCAGCTGGGAAATTGACAAAATGGCTGCTAGCTAAGGACCCTTGTTCAGACCCCACAGCCGATAGAGTGAGCTTGTTCACACGCCAGCCGTCCGATAAACATAGTGCGTGCCTGCGCACACTCTCGGCAGAGCTGCAGCACGGCGGAGGCGTTGGGCACACACTAAGTGGCACGCCGCTGCATCTGTGGGGTCTTAAGGGGCAGTGGTTAACAGCCCGATGGGCCTGCAAAACGCAGATATGTGCCGGCAGGGCCCATAAGGGCCGTGGGCCCACCGTTTTTTCCCCCAGTGTCCCGCCGGCCCAGTCCGACACTGGCTGAGATCGCAAACTGGAGAACTGCTGAATAAAAAGCTGAATAACTCAAAAATCGCAAATAATAAAAAATGAAAACCAATTATAAATTGTCTCAGAAGATCCCTCTCTACATCATACTAAAACTTTTCTGAAAGGTGAACAACCCATTTAAACACATTACAATGATTTCTGTGTGCAGAAACAGTGTCTGTTGCACTTTACGGCAGAGGGGGAATACGAGGCAGTCTGCACGGCTCGCACTGTAAAACTCGGCAGACTGTGTCCCAGCAATGCTATTGGGCAAGACAATGTAGGCTGCATTGAGAGGACTGTGTATATCCAGTAGCTGCGCTCTACTATCAAAAGCCAAACTAGAAGAAGCGCAGCGCACAAGCAGAACTCGTTGTTTAAGACTAAACCTTACGATTGGGCAGATCCTATTCGCTAGCTCGCGCCGCACACCATCTCCCAGCTGAAATAGACAGCAATCGAATCCGCCGCACTCCACACTCGCTTCTCCCAGCTTACAGGAAGTGGTAGAGCTGCTCTGACCAATAAGGCACCCGCAGCCTCACTCAATGAACCAATCAAATGGAGCTCCATCAACCATTAACCAATAGAAAATAATATTTTGCGCAATAAGATTTGAGCTCTCACTAACGGGGCGCGGACCAGACTAAGGGCGGAGCTATTCCAGGCAAATGCAAAGAGATGGGAATGGTGACGGTGATTGTGTCGGACACGCATAACCATTAATATTGTAAGCGTATTAACTCAAGCAATATTCATTCATTAGTAGCTCATGTCATAGCTTCTGACTAAGACTTCCAGTTAAGCAGTGTTTGGTCGCAGCGTAACAAGAACATAGAGCCTAACAACCGTGAGCCAGCTAATACTCCTCAAGTCGTTCGCTGGATTCCGACTCGTATTACACCTGATAGTAAAATCCAAAATGGCGGATATATACCTCCGGAGAATGTGACGTAGAGAAACAATTGACCAGCAACTACATTCCGATTGGACGTTCGCATGTATAACGTCAACACCCAAAGAATGAGTTTAAAGGTTCCCCTGTTCCGGAGCACTTCATTATCTCCCGCCTCCGTTCACCATCGTCCTTTGCAGTTCATTGGTCAACAGGCATAGAAGTTCCGCCCATTTCTTTCATCTAGCGTTCTTGATTGGTGGATGTTGGCTGCCTGTTACGAAAGTGGGTGGGGTTTGCGGTAGGTTGCGTAGCAGCGTCCGTAGAGCCCTGTGCCTTTTGGTGGCGTCAGCTGCTGATAGGGGGAAGTAGGGAGACCTAGAGTCCGGGCGTCAGAGACCCCCCCGCCCCGGGACAGGCGGCATCAGGTCTGTCGGGGTCGGGGCTCGTCACGGTGAGTGTTTACTAAGTATAACCCTCAAGTTATTGATTATAAGCTAGAGCTGCGAGGCCACCAAGGCGAATAATTCCGCGAGTCAGGTGTTGAGCGGTCTATGTGTAACAGCACTGTGCAACCTGCGGCCTTTAGTACTTCGTTTGATTTATCTGGAACTGTTCCAAGTTGCAGTTCAGCTGTATCCTTAGGACCGCATTATTTTCAGTCTACATGAGAGTCATTTTGTGACCCGGGACAAGTACTATCCCTATGTGAGCTGTGTGCCTTTAATTTGCTGCTCCTTTTATAGACAAGTCGTGCCTGATTCGTCTGCTAGATAAAATCGAGCACTCGCCAGTGACGCCACCACTAAATGTCCGGTACTGAGCTGTCGCATCTCCCTCGCCTTCCACAGGTCCATGTTCTGCTCAACCCCACAATAGTGCTTCCTGTAGGAATGATTGCACTGCTGCAGCCTAGAGGGGAGCCCCCTTTATCCCTACTGTCTTCCCCAGTATTGGCAGGAATTGGGGAGTCTTTGGATCTTCTGTCTAAATTTTGACCCCCAAGGCATATACATTATATATGTACCCCCTACTGTAAAATATAATACAAGTCCACAATAATAAACACAAATGCAGAGGCCTTGTGCTTTTAGACAGGTCACAGAACTCCAAGATACCTTCTAAAATCCTTATAGTTTGCTACAGGGGGTATATCTTTTATTATAACATACACATTTCAGTAAGGCGAGTGACGGGTATTACATCTCTAAGCACCGATGACATCAACAAGCACCATTTACAAGAATTGAATTGACACGATATTCATGGTGCTTGTGTATTCTATAAAATCATATTTACACTCTGGTGTTGAGTTGTGTAGCCCTCCTACTATTAGGACAGGTTCAGTGTCCTGTGTATGAGAAAGAGAGGGCAATTGTACTTTGTACCTTGTATTTGTATATATATCTTTTAAACTGGAACTGGCAGTATTTTATGTAGCTTGAAAAGAAAATACTGTACATACTATTTCATCTGTTGTAAATGTTGGTGAATAATATTGGTCTTTATTTGATTTTATGTGAAGATCCGATTTATCTTCACAAATTTGATTCAGATACACCGTTACGGCACTTAGTGGTAAAATGAATAGACTAAGGTTTCTTCACTGTTTGGTCTGGTGAACCAGATTGTCTGCTTTAGAATTTAAGATGAACCTCCTTGTGGTTATGGTTATTTATTAGAGCATTAGACATTTAATTTTAATAAAGGCATCCAGTAAAACCCATCCTAGACAGCTTGGGGGCCAATTTCTGGGTCCCTGTTGTGCAGGTTAAGAATCCCTAGAAATAATTTCAGACTAAAGCCTCTGGTTTTATATTTTTCTGTAATGACCAAGTTATTTGGGATGCGATTGTACAACGTTGTACAGGTATGGAACCTGTTATCCAGAATGTTCGGGACCTGGGGTTTTTCGGATAATGGATCTTTCCATAATTTGGATCTTCATACCTTAATTCTACCAGAAAGTCAGTTAAATTTTAGATAAATCTAATAATCTTGGTTTACTTCCAATAAGGATTCAATATATCTTAGTTTGGATCAAATACAAGCTACTGTATTATTATTACAGAGAAAGAGGAAAGCAATTTTCAAAAATATGGATTATTTGATTGTAATGGAGCCAATGGGAGACAGCCTTTCCATAATTCTGGGCTTTTTGGAAAACCGATTTCTGGATAACTGATACCATACCTGTATTAAAATGTGCCTTCAAAGAGGTTTTAAACTTGGTTGGTTCATTTTACATGTATTTCAGCTTAGGGGTCTGTTTTAAAAGACCGTCAAAAAAATTCTTTTGCATTGCAGGTGATCTGTCCAAACTTAAATCTTCACCTGCTGATGTGCACTGCTCATGCGTACAATACATCTGTTTGGCTCAATGGCTTGCGAAGCGTACATTTAGTTGCTGCAAACATCTTGATTTGTCTTCTTTAGTAGGGCCCTATAGATACTACTTGTTATTCATTGAGCCTTGTTTATATGTTGTATTATTATAAACTTAATTTCCCTTAAATAAATCGTAAAGTAAAAGGAATCATCCCACAAACTATTTTTAACTTCATGCAAATGTCTAAAGCCGAGAGGCTTTAAAAAGATTTTGCTGTTTTTATTGCGGACTATGGATTGTGCAACAACTAATAAAGGCAGCTGTTCCCAATCCTACAAAGTAGCAAGCAGGATATCCCAATGTACCAGTAACAACAAGCAATTTGTTTTATGTCCTTTTAAATATCATTTATAATTATGCTATATGTCAAATGTAGTAATAAAATGTAATGCACCAGTATTTAGGGCTAAACTGCTTGTGAGACTTTGATCAGAATTTGTGCGTAAGATTTTATCTGATCTTGCCACCCAAATACACAAGATTTTGTAGCATCCTACAAAATCTGATCCCCACTGCTATAATGTAAAGTTTGAACAGGTAATGTCATATGGTGTGGTTTGCTCATCCATCTACAGCTGACATTCAATGTTTTTCTTCAATGAAGGAAAAAAAAAAAGTCGGTCAGACTTGTAGTATTTGTTCTGTCAATCCAACACCATCCTACAGAAACTCCCATGTAGTTTAGCCCATTCGTTCCACATTGTTTTTGCAAATGATAACGTGAAAACTGCCCTGCATCCGTAGAAGCAATGGAGGTGAAGCTGTATACTTCAATACAGAACGAAAGGGAATGAGATCTATAGGTGGGTGCCATACTCTACTGATGCAGATTGTAGCCAACTTTAAAATCAAAAGGTGTAAACAGAAGACAAAGCTATATGATCCATTGCAGACATTTTTTGTAGCAAGTGTTGTTATGGCTACCTAAAACTATGCCCTTTTGAACAGGTTGTCTTTGTCACCTGCAAGATCAATGTGGAACCTACAAGCTTGGAGTGCAAACCTGCAAATCATCTTAGTTCAATAAACTACATTCGTGGACTTTGATGCTTAGCTTAGAACTGGTAGCTGACCACTAATGTATTGGGTTTTTATATGGTAGATGTAATGAATAAAATTGTCTTATGAGCTTTGGGCTATGAATATATATCTATATATATCTATCTATATATCTATAGAGAGAGATAGATATAGATCGCCTGCGCTTATTCACACGGAGCGGCACGATTTTTGAAATCACTCAAAATTGCCTCGCGGCGAGAAGTCGCCAGGCGACGGATCGCCCCCGAATCTCCCTGTCTGGCCTAAGCCTAAGGCTAGTTAGATTTAAAGGTATACTTTATGGTCTGGTTGTGCTGTATTCAGAAACCAGTTTGTGTTGGCATATACAACCATAACGTATTGGTGTAAACGAGCAATTTCGAACAAAAGGTGCAGCCCAAAAGGAAAGCCCTTACTTACATTTTACTTCAAATGTTTCTGCATTGGTAATTCTTTTTCACTTCTTGTAAGAGAATGCTGCTAAGGTGAGGTTGCCTTACAGAAGCATTGATACAGAAATACTTTTTGCAACTGCAGAACATGTAATAAGATTGAGTGTGCTTCATAAAGGTCGTCATACTTGTGTTTCTTTAGTTTAAGCAGGCAGAAAAATGTCAAGCACTTTATGTATGTTTACCAATGTTTTTATTTATTTAGCGAAGAAGCATTATATATCCCCTAAAACAAATTCATGCAAGCAAGCAATCTTGGAAACATGCAATGCTCCAGCATTGTTGTTCTAAGGATAAAAGGCTTTTGTGCAGATGTACTCATATGTCCTCTACATATTTTTAAAAATACAATTTGGGTAGGACACCTACAACGTCCTACTGGGCCAAGAACACCTTTACTGTCATCTAAAAACTATGGTTGTATATAAACTTTTCTTTTGGACATGCAGATAACCGGCCCACATGTCAGCTGCTTAATGTATCATTTGTTCATAATACGCTCATTTATTGTTTTGGGGTCCAGTCGGAAGGCTCTCGAGAAATGGGAGAGAGGTGCCTGGCAATCGATGGCCCACCCACACCAGTTGGAGGTGTTCAAAAATTAAACTTTTGTCCATACCGAGCTGTTATCCTGTGGTATTACACATTATCGTCTGCTGAAGCACTCCCACAGGAACGGTTCTATTTATACCTGCATGCCTTGGAGAAATAAATATGACACACAAAGGTCGCTCCATTGCTACGTTGTGTAGGTCATTTATGTGAAACAGGACAAACACAATCTACGCTGGGCCTTAAATTCTGTGCTGTGTTCTGCCTGTGTCATGCTGATTTACCATGTCCATTGCTGGCCCATATCCTGCCCTAAATGCTATAACGTGCAGCCATCAGTGGATGTCATAAGTCTTAAATGTATTTTAATAAAACTAGTTTTCCCCCCTGGAATATACTGAAATTATTAGATAGCCGCTGAAGTACCTGAGTGTTGCAGATATAAGTGCACATTATTTTAAAAGGCAGACAAATGTGTGCCTTTTCTGCCATCCACATTACACATTAAAATAGAGCCCACACTCAAGTTGGGGGAAACAATGCTATTTTGTGCAAATAGATTCTCATATTGAGCGCAATGTTGCTCAAAGGGGGGTGGAATACCCAGTCTGGCAGCTATATTGAGGCCAAAGCATGCAAAGCTTCGCGTTTCATTTCAACATGCTTAGTATTTAAGCAAGTATTAAATCCATGGTGCCCTGTGATATATACACTTCTATTGGATGCTGAAGCTGCCCTGGTGCAGGACTTTGTGTTGCAGCACGTGAGAGCGGAGTTTGGACTGGGGTGCGCCCATACACTATAATCATACATATTTTGTTTGTGGGGTCAGCAACCCAAATTACCAGCAAACATTTTTAGTTGTAGGCTAGAGAAAGGCAGAATAAGAAGGTGAATACATTTATAAACCATATAAAATAAATTATGAAGACCTGATGAAAAATTGCTTAGAAAAGGTGTATATACTAAATGGACTATTGTTACATTTTATTACTTCTCCTTCAGTTTGTGTTTTTCTTAACTTTTAGTCTAGTCTGTACTTAGTGGACCTGTCACCTACACATAAAAAGCTGTATAACAAAAGTTGTTTGCAAACATGGAACCCAAATAGTTTTTTACATTAAAGCATCCATACCTGTTAAAAATTAGTTCAAATGTCTGTCAATTATATATTGCCTGCCCCCTTTTACTTTCCATTCAGCACTTCCTAGATATCCCTGCTCTCCACACATTCCCCTCCCTCCTCCCACTCTATAATTGTGTATGGCAATGTGTATGGGGATTAGGTCCCCCATTCTGGCACATACACAAGATTTTGGGGTGATACACAACATGTCTAAATAACAGTGTCTGTTAAATGAGTCCTGCCTGTGTGCTGTGATGTAATTCCAAGACTGAATTTAAATAACAAATGTAGTGTAAGCAAGTTTTATTTCGCTCAACTAGCGTGATAAAAATAAATCTGGAATAGATTTTTATTCGATTCATTCAATTCGATCGAATTTTCAAAATTCACTGGTCGAAGTGGTCTTCAAAAACATTCAAAAATTCAAATCTTTTAGAAAATTTGATCGAACTTCGAATCCTTCATGTGAATTTAGTAAATCTGCCCCTAGGTTGTAAGCTCCAATGGGGAAGGACAGATGATGTGAATGATTTCAAAATTCCCACAGGCATACTTTTATATACAGTGGTGTGAAAAACTATTTGCCCCCTTCCTGATTTCTTATTCTTTTGCATGTTTGTCACACTTAAATGTTTCTGCTCATCAAAAACCATTAACTATTAGTCAAAGATAACATAATTGAACACAAAATGCAATTTTTAAATGAAGGTTTACATTATTAAGGGAGAAAAAAAACTCCAAATCTACATGTGCCTGTGTGAAAAAGTGATTGCCCCCCTTGTTAAAAATAACTAAGAACAAAAGTAATTGAGATCTATCAGTCTGGCAAAGGTTATAAAGCCATTTCTAAAGCTTTGGGACTCCAGCGAACCACAGTGAGAGCCATTATCCACAAATGGCAAAAACATGGAACAGTGGTGAACCTTCCCAGGAGTGGCCGGCCGACCAAAATTACCCCAAGAGCGCAGAGACAACTCATCCGAGAGGCCACAAAAGACCCCAGGACAACATCTAAAGAACTGCAGGCCTCACTTGCCTCAATTAAGGTCCGTGTTCACGACTCCACCATAAGAAAGAGACTGGGCAAAAACGGCCTGCATGACAGATTTCCAAGGCGCAAACCACTTTTAAGCAAAAAGAACATTAAGGCTCGTCTCAATTTTGCTAAAAAACATCTCAATGATTGCCAAGACTTTTGGGAAAATACCTTGTGGACCGACGAGACAAAAGTTGAACTTTTTGGAAGGTGCGCGTCCCGTTACATCTGGCGTAAAAGTAACACAGCATTTCAGAAAAAGAACATCATACCAACAGTAAAATATGGTGGTGGTAGTGTGATGGTCTGGGGTTGTTTTGCTGCTTCAGGACCTGGAAGGCTTGCTGTGATAGATGGAACCATGAATTCTACTGTCTACCAAAAAATCCTGAAGGAGAATGTCCGGCCATCTGTTCGTCAACTCAAGCTGAAGCGATCTTGGGTGCTGCAGCAGGACAATGACCCAAAACACACCAGCAAATCCACCTCTGAATGGCTGAAGAAAAACAAAATGAAGACTTTGGAGTGGCCTAGTCAAAGTCCTGACCTGAATCCTATTGAGATGTTGTGGCATGACCTTAAAAAGGCGGTTCATGCTAGAAAACTCTCAAATAAAGCTGAATTACAACAATTCTGCAAAGATGAGTGGGACAAAATTCCTCCAGAGCGCTGTAAAAGACTCGTTGCAAGTTATCGCAAACGCTTGATTGCAGTTATTGCTGCTCAGGGTGGCCCAACAAGTTATTAGGTTCAGGGGGCAATTACTTTTTCACACAGGTTTGGATTTTGTTTCTCCCTAAATAATAAAAACCCTCATTTAAAAACTGCATTTTGTGTTTACTTGTGTTATCTTTGACTAATAGTTAAATGTGTTAGATGATCAGAAACATTTTGTGTGACAAACATGCAAAAGAATAAGAAATCAGGAAGGGGGCAAATAGTTTTTCACACCACTGTATATAAAAAAAAAAAGTTTGCCTATGACAAAGTGCTAGGTAAGCATGAAACGCGTTAGGCTCCAGGGGGGTTTGTTTGATATTTTAATCATTTATCAATAAACGAAACTCTTTTTTTTTTATATATAAAAGCATGCCTGTAGGAATTTTGTGAAATGTTTGAGGCTGTACCTCTATTTGGTCACTAGAGGACCCCAGCATGCAATTCGTTATTCACTGATGTAAATCTCCAAGCTATTTTTATGTGTAAAAACAGATGTGAATTATGTCATTTCTGCAGAGCACCTCAGAATGTTTTTTTTCTTTTAATGTAAAACGATAGAAATTGACAACCAGTATTTCTGTTTTGTTGGAGTGATGACATATATTTCCTTTTGCAGTATTGGTGATGAGCTATGGGGTATGATGTAAGTCGTTTCCAGGGTGATGTTGACGAAGATCTTATTTGCCCCATTTGCAGTGGGGTCTTGGAGGAGCCAGTGCAAGTAAGTGAAATATTTATATTTTGGTCTATTAAAAATATATAGAATCCAGTTTGAAAAACATTTAATACTGCTTTAGTTATGCAACCTCATCCTGACATCAACTCTACATGCTTCTGCTAAGTGACGGGGGTATATGAAGTCAAGTCAGCAGACATGACAGTTGCCAACCTGGTTGCACTACTCCGCTTTTTATTACCAGGTATGAGAGAACATGGGGGTTTATATGTGGTTGAGAGGGCTATTCTGGGGCCCTATGATTTGTCTGTCAATTTAAATTTTGACTGCTGTGTTTTTATTTGTTCATAATACACAATGTTTTAACATAGCCGTTGCAATATCTTTTCTTGTTCTTGGTGAATATGCTGATTTCAAAAACTGGGTAGGAGCCAGAAGGTCCAAGTGTAACGTAAAAAAACTAAAAAAAAAAAAAAAAAAAAAAAAAAAAAAAAAAAAAAAAAAAAAAAAAAGCTGCTTTGTTATAAATCTTTCCTAATCTTTATTGACAGGTGATATGCTTGTGTATGCAGCTCTTCGCCAGAAATAAATAATCTTTATGCTAAGAAACAGATCATCATCAGGGAGTGTTCTCCAACTCTGCCAAGTGGGCAATTTAATGTCTCTGTGGGATATGTTAGTGCTGGTCACATGAGCCTGCCTGCTTTCTTGTGGCTTCTACTCTGACTGTGTTGCACTGTCCCAAGATCTCATTCTGTCTTAACTCCACCAAGAGCCAGGGAAATTTGTTCCACTGAGCTGCTGCTTTCCAAGGTAATCAAGGAATTGTTCAGTATAAAAATAAAAACTAGGTAAATAGGCTATGCAAAATTAAAAAAAAAAATGTTTCTAATATAGTTGGTTAGCTAAAAATGTAATGTATAAAGACTGGACAGATTGGATGTGTAACATAACAGAACACTACTTCCTGCTTTGGAGCTCTCTTGGTTTCCACTGATTGGTTACCAGACAGTGACCTGAGGGGAGGCCACATGGGACATAATTGTTGCTTTTGAATCTGAGCTGAATGCTGAGGATCAATTGCAAACTGAACAATTATGTCCCATATGGCCCCCCTTAAAGTCGCCGACTAACTCAGAGTTAGAGAGCTGAAAAGCAGGAATTTGGGTTCTGTTATGTTAGACATAGTCACCCCAGCCTTAGTACATTACATTTTTGGCTAACTAACTATTACAAACATTTTTTATTTTGCACAGCCTATCTATTTACCCAGTTTTTATTTTTACACTGAACTGTTCCTTTAAAAAAATGACCCAAGCAGTGCAGATTGTGTGCTTGCAGGGCCTCCCCAAGGCCACTGGGGTCCCACCCCCTCTGAGCTCATGCGCCGGTTAGGTCCTAGTGCCTGCAATCGTCGGCTCCTAATGACACTCTAGATCAGGGATCCCCAACCTTTTGAGGCTGTGAGCAATATTCAGAAGAAAAAGGAGTTGGGAAGCAACACTAGCTTGAAAAATTTTCTTGGGGTGCCAAATAAGTGCTGTTATTGGCCCTTTGGTAGCCCCTATGTGGATTGGCAACCTGTACTTAGGCTCTGTTTAACCGTAAACCTGGTTCTTTTGCAACCAAAACTTTCCTCCAAGCTTGGAAATCAAAAATAAACTCCTGCATTGAGGCCACTGAGAGCAACATCCAAGGGGTTGGAGAGCAACATGTTGGTCACGAGCTACTGGTTGGGGATCACTGCTCTAGATGCAGCTGGGCAGCATGAAGCCACTCAAATTTTCCATCCTAGGCCCAGGATCGCCACAAATCTTGGCCTGGCCACTTGTGTTCTACTGCAGCTCCAGTTTCTGCACTTGTTTCCAGCTTACTGAACTGATCATGTGTCTGGGTTTTCTGCTGTTTCTTTGACACTCATTGTCCACAAAAATGAATGGTTTGTTAGAAATTCAAGTGCTACCGTGGTAGTAGTAGTTATATTCTAAAGCATATTGCAGTGGTCCTCAAACTTGGCCCTCCAGCTGTTAAGGAACTACAAGTCCCACAATGCATTTGCCTGACTGGCTGTCAGACTCCATCATTGCATTGTGGGACTTGTAGTTCCTTAACAGCTGGAGGGCCAAGTTTGAGGACCACTGGCATATTGTAAGGGGCCAGTGACCCTAACAGCCAGATGGCTTTTTAATTTTTAAACTGAACAGAGGCAGAATAGAAAGGAATATAGTTCATAAGCCACAATAACATAATGAAAGCATTAACTGTCACTTTTTAAAAAAAATTACAAATAACATTTATTCTAAGCCACTGTCAGCACTCGTATTCCAGGCAAACCCTTTTGGTTAAGCTTAAAACATGGGTGTATATGACTCTAGCATCTCAATCAATTAAAAGATAAGAGAAAACATTTGTCCAAGGCCCACGAACCACCATCTTTCATTGGTACATAGTGAGATACCTTACAAAACATCTGTGCACCTGTAATACCCCAGCAAAAGTTTTATATATTATTATAAGATGTTTTTAAAACAAAAATGCAGTGTGGGCCTAAAATTGCCCAGAAGCTCTCCAATATTGGTATATAAACATTTGTATCTGGTTGATCCAAGATAACATAAAAACTTCAGTATTGTTGATTACTTAACTTTAGGTATATGTAGTTCAAGAATACAAAAAGTTGGAGGTAAGTCAGTAGGTTTTGGATGACTAAAGAATCACTGCCCTAAATGCAGTCAGTATATATTCAGTAAGTAGTCGGTAGCTTTATTATCTTTGTATTTGTGTGCTGCTTTAAAACAACATATATATATTAATGTCCCCAACCTGCAGGCTCCTCACTGCGAGCACGCATTCTGCAATGCCTGCATTACACAGTGGTTCTCTCAGCAACAAACCTGTCCAGTCGACCGCAGTGTTGTGACTGTCGCCCATTTACGACCAGTCCCCCGCATCATGCGGAATATGCTATCAAAGTTGCAGATTACATGTGACAACGCAGTTTTTGGCTGTACTACCATTGTGCGACTTGACAACCTCATGTCTCATCTTAGTGACTGTGAACATAATCCAAAACGACCAGTGACATGTGAACAGGGTTGTGGGTAAGTAGCTCTTATTATTCTAGAATTGGTAATAATGACCCTATGTTGGTGAACAAAAAAAGATTTTGTGACTAAGTTGTCAGTTTTCTTAAATAATTATTTTATTTGAAGTATTATCTGTCCTGCACTGCACCCTACTATGTGTATCATTGAAACAATCTTAGGATAATTTGATCTATTTCCTATCAATTCTTTGCCTATTTCTGTCATTCTCCTTCTCTACGGGTCTTCAGTTCCCACAATGCCTGCATTTTCTGTGACACTTTTAGCAATATCCAGCCAGCGGGACACCAGGAAACAAACCGGGTGGGCCCCCACCGGCCCAAACCCACTGTTCCCTAAAGTAAAGATGTGGTGCAGCAGCCTGCGGGAGTTTGGAAGTCGGGAGGGACCCCTGGTGACTGTCAGAAAGGCCCTTGGTGTAGCGGCCCCCGAATGCTACACTCTGAGTAAATAGGACAGGCTGCTTGTGGGCTTTAACTTTTAGTAGGTGGCAGCCAAATATATAAAGATGTTTAAATAATGTTGTCCATGTATATCCCTCTTCCAGACTAGAAATGCCCAAAGATGAACTACCAAACCACAACTGCATAAAACATCTTCGCTCAGTGGTGCAACAACAGCAGACACGAATAGGGGAGCTGGAGAAAGCAACCGCTGAGAGCAAGCACCAGCTCTCTGAACAGGTAAGGTCTTTGCATACCTTTTGTGTATGATGTTGTTCATTGGTAAGTCAGTTTTGATTCTGTGCTTATCTAGAAATATAGACTGAGCAAACATTTAAGTATGTGAGAATTGTCAAAAAAAACACGCAGTGTAAATATTTACATATTATCTCGCATAGCTCTAGTTGTTTATTTACTCCTGCTTCCATATGTAAGAGTTGAAGGCAAATAGTGTGTGACCCTTGATATCACACCACTATTTATTACTTGTATAGCCATACCTAAGAAGTATCCAATCCAGTTTGTTCATAATCTTTAATATTATGAATGGAGGAATTATGGAAAATAAGACACGAAAGATTAGAGGAGACAAATCTTTGTTTTTATATCTTTTTAAACCAGGCCCACAGATGGGGACATAAAACAATAAAACGTAAGATAATGATAAGGATCATTGATCAATCTGTGCACTCATCTGACGTTAAAGGGGTTGTTCACCTTCCAAACACTTTTTTTCAAACCCATTTTCAGATTGTTCCCCAAAAATAAGACTTGTTTTCAATTACTTTACATTATTTCTTTTTTTACTGTTTTTCCAAAATCTAAGTTTAAAGTTGAATATTGGTGTCTCTGGTGTTTGAGTCTGGCAGCTCAGTAATTCAGGTGCAGTTTCTAAACTGTTACAATTTTGCAACATTTAGTTGATACATTTCTCCGCAGCATCTCTGGAGTATTAGAACAGTTGCTGCTTCAGAAGGTGTAAAATGACACTTTGCACTTCAATATTAGAAAGACCGCTGCATAGAAAGTCATTAGAAAAAGTCGTTATTTCTGGTGATCTATCTAAAAACAACTAGTTGTTTGAAGGTGAACAACCCGGTTAAGATTGAATAGAGCCACAGCTACATAAACTGGTCACTCTTCTGACCAAGGGCAACTTCTAGGGTTTTCTTTATGGACTAGGCTGTTAAATATGTTTGCATAATTTATTATTTGTTCCCTGGTCTGTTGGATAATGTTTAGCAGCTCTTAACTGTATATTGTCTATTATAGGATGCAGTGCATTTCTATTGTTTTATTTTAGCACGTTCTGCATTAGTGAAATAATTAGTTCTCATTTTGATCAAATGCGTCTATTTAACATCCACAGAAAAGGGATATCCAGTTGCTGAAAGCCTACATGAGAGCCATCCGAAGCGCCAATCCAAACCTACAGAACCTAGAAGAGACTATAGAGTACAATGAAATCCTTGAGTAAGTTTCCTGTCCTTAATCGGCTATGACTGAGGAATCCCACTTTTGGTTATACATTCTGACTTGTTCTAAAATATAGTTTTACTGCAGATTGTAAGTGGATTATTGTACAGGTTGAGCTTTAATACACCCAAACTAATTGCCTGCTTCAGCTGTCCTGGAGGTAATATCACCTGTGACTAACTTGTGTAAACTAGATCAAATGCAACGAAACCACTCAGTTTGCATATAATTACTCTGTAATTATTCTGATAAAGGGCAAATTATGCCATAGTTTAGTATATAGACCATATACTAACTATATTGTGTTCCTGTGTAAGAAGACCTTTCATATTTCAGTTACTCCGAATGATCCTTTTTAAGAAGAGGGGTGGGTTTGTCCGCAACAAAATGATTGGGATTTTGCTATTTTGAAAAATGGCTGTCACTTCAGGTAATGACTTGGAATACTGCACATGTCTGGAACCTGTGAAATAACCATAAAACAGTTCGGTATTAGGCAGAAAAGCTTTGATTCTCTGACTAGGGGTGCAAAGTTGGCACGTTGCTTTGTGTACAAAAACTCCTGATATCTGATACCAGGTTAATCCAACTTCATAGTGGCTTTAGTTTTAAATTACACTCAAGGATTTCTGGTATGGCTGAAAATCTCCCGCACACCACATAGAGTAGCCAGGTTCTAATGGGACCTAATGAGTATTTGCAAGTCTGTGCAACCATGTATGTTTGGTGCAGGTTCCTCACATAGTCACATGTTTCAAAGAATACTCTGTTAGCTGTCACCATTTTCAGGCAATCATCAGTATTGCATGTTTAAAGGAACCGTAATCACTAAAAATTTGTGTTTTAAAGTAATGAAACAATCCTGTACTGTTGCCCTCACTGGTAAAACTGATGTGTTTGCTTCAGAAACCCTACTATAGTTCATATAAACAAGCTGCTATGTAGCAATGGCAGAAATTGAAAAAGGCTATATGGCCAGTGTCGGACTGGGTTGCCAGGGGCCCACCATAAAACCTTAGACCGTGGGCCCACTTTACAAACTATTATTCCTCTTCTTCTAGTCTTTTATATCTACTATTCTCTTTTCCTCCATTATTAAACCTCTTATAAAGAAATGGGTCGTGTCCATGAAATAGGCCAAATGTTAGAAGCAAGAGGGCCCACTGACACCTGGGCCATCGCTGTATATGGCACAGGTTAAATAGTGAACAACACATTATGTTCTACAGAGCTTATCTGCTGTGTAACCTGAGCCTTTTCTCCTTTGAATGGCTGCCCCATAATATTATTATTATTAACATGTATTTCTATAGCGCCAACTTGTTTCGTAGCGCTGATGCTACACAGCAGCTTATTTATATAAACAATGGTAGTGTTTCTAAAGCAGTATTACCAATGCAGGGCAACAGTATATTATATTTTTATTACTTAAATACACTTTCCGTTGTGAAACGTTCACCCACCTAACTTTAGTTTTATATTTCTTTTGTAGCTTGTAATTTATTTTATCTTTTATTTTGTAGTTTTGTTCTGTTGAAAAGCAATAAAAAAATGATTTAGCAAAGAAAAAACTTTCATTTCTGGTTCCTTTTAAGGAGATAAGTTGTCCAACATAGGAACCAGCTAGCAATGATTAGTTTTATTTTGTCCCACTACGTTTCACTAGAAAAATGTAGCAGAAAAGAATGCAGAGTCTAAATCCCGCACCATTTCAGAAAGAATAGTTGGCTACTTCATTTTTTGCAACATTTAATTGATACATTTCACAGCAACATCTCTGGAGTATTAGCAACTATTGTATCAATTCTAACAGCTGCCTGTAATGAAACCCAGAGATTCTGCTCAGCAGGGACAAAGATTAATGTATCCATTAAATTTATCCGTTTAAAGCAGTTGGGGGGGGTCGGCGACCCACCCTCCCAGAGCTGCTTTAGAAGGTGAAAAATGACACTTTACACTTCAATATTAGAAAAACGGTTACAAATAGAAAATAGACAGTAATTGGAAAAAGTCGTTATTTCTGGTGATCTATCCGAAAACAACTAGTTGTTTGAAGGTGAACAACCACTTTAAGTAGTACAAAATACAATATTGTTGTAGTAGTAAACCAAAATCATGCGTCCTTTATTTAGATGTAGCCAAAAGCAAGGGAGATGAGCAAATGGGGGTGGTTGTTTATTCAATAACTGATAGAATAATAGAGGAGCTAGGCAAACAAAGGGCACTGCTGGAATACACAGTCTGTGACTCCGTATTGAAGCTATGCTTTACCGTGATTTATGGAAGTTCAGAAGCGGTGTTGAAATGTAAAATAACAGTTTTGGCAAGCTGGTACTCTTTGTCATTACTTTTATCTTTTATGGAGACCTGTATTGGCCACATCCTTGTGCTGATTTTATTGGGTATGGTAAGGAAAGTCAAAAATATGAAGTGTTTGCTTTCTTCAAAAAGAAAAATCATGTAAACAATTTGTCGTTCTGTCTTTTGAGTTCCGCCCTATCCCCTCCCTGTTTGTGTGCAGTGTTAATGGCCATGTATGCTTTGGTATATGCACTTCCATCCCATCCTCCTCAGCTATTGAATTTTGGTATTTGTTTTTTAATTTTTTCTAAATAGATGGGTAAACTCCTTACAGCCAGCACGTGTGACCAGATGGGGCGGGATGATATCTACACCAGATGCAGTCCTACAAGCGGTCATCAAGCGCTCTCTGGTAGAAAGTGGCTGTCCAGCCTCCATCGTAAATGAGATTATTGAGAACGCTCATGAGCGGAACTGGCCACAGGGTCTGGCCACACTTGAGACTCGGCAAATGAACAGGAGGTATTATGAGAACTATGTGGCCAAACGTATTCCTGGCAAGCAGGCGGTGGTGGTGATGGCTTGTGAGAACCAGCACATGGGGGAGGATATGGTTCTGGATCCTGGACTTGTGATGATATTTGCTCACGGAGTTGAAGAAATTTAACCAGACACCAACGAATAAACCTGTACTCCAGTTGCTATCTCATCTGCTCTATCTTCAGTAAGAAGCAGCTTGTTAATCTTAAAGTAACCATGAATATCTACTGTCTCCAGACCCAACTGCTGCCACTGATGCCTAATGACTGGGTGCTTTGTGATGCCTTCCATTGGTTTTCAAAAAGGAATATCTCTATAAACCTTCATTTGGGGCTGGTATTTATGGAAATCAAAGATGCACTATTATCACAGTTTACGGTTTGCTGCACAGCTGGCCTCCTTGGCTTTGATATGACTGGGATGGCTAGGAAAGACTAGAGTTTCAAGATTAGCTTAAAGAAATGGGAGAAGGAGTTTGTTAGTGGGGCATTAATGGGCATTTTACAAGAAGGCAGTGCAAAAGCACAGTCTCTCTGATCACTGGTGTCTGCTGGGACAATGATATCCTGTAACTTGAACCTGGACTCATGCAGACTCATTTGGACTTGGATCTTGTTGGAGGGGGTTAAAAGAGAAAGTAGATATTTTTTTAATCCCTTTATCATTTAGTACTTTTGAAAAGTTCAGTATGCTTTTGTCACAGTATATTGATAGCAGGTTGTTGCACAAAAATGCACTCATGAAACCAAAATCAAGCAGGTCACCAATGCCATATAGTTACACGTTCCTGCTAGGGGGCAGGTGTGTTAAATGTGTCACGTCAAATACCACAATCTGTCCTCAATAAATGGAAATGTTAGTGGTTGCAGAATACTCTAGTGTTGGGCATATATTATTTACAGAACACAGCATATTTGTTTTCCTGCTATCTTAACACAGTGGAACACATTTTCAGTTCACATGCAATAATGGATATGCAAAATCTGAGTGTTTGGAGTATTTTGTATTGTTTGTATATTGCAGCAGAATGGTTTTTTTCTTTGTTTTTAACACAATCATTTCAACTGTGGGCCAGCACTGTTCATGGTGCACCAGATTGTTGGAAATGTTCTTCTTTTGCTTAACATCAAGTGTTGAATTTATTTAATTTTGCTAGCTCTTCTTTAGGTGCGTTTCACAAGGTTATTTTTCAGCTACACTTACTCCTGCCTGATTCTGGGTCCCCTGGCTACTTGCTTCTGGATATTTTGACAGCTTTATGTATTTTGTTCTCACTGTTCATATTTGATATTTGTGCTTCAGTGTTTTTGTATTTGTTTTTTTTCTGTGTTGTCTGGTTTGTCTTTTTAATATACATAAAACATAAAGTCATTATTTTGTGTGCATTTCATTAATGTATTTCTTAGAATGGGTTCTTTATACAACAGTTGTGAGGTTCAATATTGATTTCATCAAAAAGCCATTGCTTTTAATGTTTCCTTGTTTCTCATACATGTTGCAGCTACTGTTTCACAGTCTCCTTAAAAAATCTGCACAAAAAAACTTTTCAAGGGATATAATTTATTTTTAACATGACTGTATATTTCATTTGTTAAATTACCCACGTTCACTCCCTTTGTCCAGGAGACTGCTTATATACAAAATCAATAGGAACATATTTACACTTATAACAGCAGAGTAGATACCAAATGTTTTTATAGTACAATATGTTATTGGGCAACCCTTTTGAAATACAAAATGGTATAAAGGTGATACCTTTATTGGCTAACTAATATAATCATGGCAAGCTTTCAGAACATTTTAGTTCCTTTTTCAAGCTGATTACAATGAAGCTGTGGTGTTCTCTAGTGTATATATACAACATTCAGCTCATAGATCAAATGACCAACAAAAAGGAATATCAAACTGTGTGTGAGGTGTCAAAGTCATTTACGAGGGGATCTGCAAGAGATAGACAGATAAGATACAAGATAACATGGGTCAACTAGATTGTAAATCAGGGCTGAATTATTGGAGTGTAGAATCAAAGGAATTCCAAATGATCTCTTAGTCCATATCCAGACATGTTGGTATTTCTGACCTGGTGCTGTCCTTTGTTAGTCCACATAATTAGACATAAATCCAAGTCCCAGGTTAAGTCCCTTTTTTATTTCAAAAGGGTTGCTCAATAACATTTTTACTGTCTAACACAGTAAATCAACTTTACCTATAGTACAATATTAAATGCTACTACCAGTGGCAGTCCTTCTGAAAAGGAGAACACTATCTGCCTGAATGCATAATGTCCTCTGTAACGTTAAGTAGAGGAGGAATAATCCTCTAAGGATGTTTGCCATTGTTTGGTCTAGGTTCCCTGGCTCCACCAAAGGCAAATTAATTCTACAATGTATGATTGTTAAGTGCTTCCTACTTTGTGGCCACAGTATGGTGAAAAGTATTTCAATGTCTAGATTTGATCCCCAAACCAACTACTATGACTACAGGATGAAGGTGATATTATACACACAGTTGGCACTGTGTTTATCTTGCTATGTTTTTTGTATAATTGACACTGTTTTGGCTGGCTTTCACAGAATAGCTCAACTCAACGGAATACTTGTGTGATAAACTGGAATAACAGCTGCCTTTGATATTCGTTCTCAACCTCATTAATGTGTCTAATGGAAGCAATTCACACCAACAGCTAGTGGAAAGCCTTCCCAGAATAGTAGAGGTTGTTATAGCATCGAAGAACCTGCTTTATATTAATAACCATGGTTTTAGTAATAGCTTTTTGAAGGCTTGTGTTTGGAAATGTTTGTCCATATATAGGGCCTTAGGGTGGGGCTGGTGGAGACACTTGGGGCTAAATCCAGCAGCGATGCTAAGGGCTAGATAGCTGGAGCCTGAGAATGGCAAATACACAGTAAAGCAGGACTATTTGTACATGAGCCAATCAAGGGCTGAGAGAGCAGGCTGATGTCCAGAGGAACCTAAATACAGCCCTGGCCATATGTTGTAAGTGGGAGGGGAATAAAGGGCTAAAACTAGTCACAAAGGGTTACTATACAAACCAAACAAGGGGTGATTTTTAGCCTTTATTACAATGAATCAAACATTTCACAATTTACAGTTGTGTTCAGAATAATAGTAGTGTGTTTAAAAAAGTGAATAAAGCTCAAAAACCTTATAATAGCTTGTATTTCCATACACACATGCATTGAGAACACTGCATTCTATTTCCAATCAAAACATTAAAGGAGAAGGAAAGGCTAAAAGTAAGCTTTATCAGAAAGGTCTGTATAAATACACCAGTAAACCCTCAAAGTAATGCTGTTCTGAGTCCTCTGTCAAAATAAACACTGCGTTTCTTTCCTTTTTTTGTGTACACGTTTCTTCTGTATCGAACTTCTGTTTTCAGCTTAAACCTCCATGGCTTGAGCTTGACCATGCTCAGTTTGCTCTTCTCTGCCTCTCGGCCTCCCTGATGTAATCTGAGCCCAGAGCTATGGAGAGACTCAGGCAGGAAGTGATCTCACACCAAGCTAAAATGGCAGCTGCTATCCTAAACAAACCGATAAAACTTCTAGAGTGGTTTGCTGGAAAAGCATTCTGCAGAATAAATATAGTTTTATAGCTTACACCGGGGGTCCCCAACCTTTTTTGCTCATGAGCCACATTTAAATTTAAAAAAGAGTTGGAGAGCAACACAAGCAAGAAAAATTCCATGTGGATGTCAAATAAGAGCTCTGATTGGCTTTTTGGTAACCCCTATATGGACTGGCAGCCTACAGCAGAGAATGTTTGGCAGGACATCTGTTTTTTATGCAACCAAAACTTGCCTCTAAGCCAGTAATTCAAAAATAAGCAGATGCTTTGAGGCCACTGGGAGCAAAATCCAAGGGGTTGGAGAGCAACGTGCTCGCGAGCTACTGGTTGGGGATCACTGGCTTACACTATTGTGGCTAATCTATTGACTATAAAATGCTTTGGTAGCTTTCCTTCTCCTTTAAGAAAAATTGATCAAATATGTGTTGTTACTTTACAAAAAGTGAAAAATAGGAAATATTAGGCTGATCCAATAAATAAATAGTAGTGGCTGCATTCCTCTTTACAAACTTTTCACTGTAAAACCTGAAAATCACTGAACTAATATTTAGTTGCATAAGCTCTGATCTGCAGGATTGACAAGTAGTCAGCACAACGATTATCGTTACTTTGTTGAAGCGGTGCATGTTCAACAATGGCCACTTTCCATCTTATCCAGTAGAAACTGACGAATAGCACCACCAAAAAACTTGTTGTGGTTTAAAAGCCTTTATTTGTGATTCATGGGCATCACAGCAACGTTTCAGGCCGTGCGGCCTTTGAAAAAAGGCTTTTAAACCACAAGAAGTTTTTTGGTGGTGCTGTTCGTCAAAGTTTCTACTAAGCTCTGATCTGCTGCACGTCTGTGTTGCATGGACTCCACCAGCTTCGGCACCTGTTACATTCCACAATGCTGCATTTCTTGTCCAAATCTTTAAAAAGGCGTATTTTCACCTACATTAATTTTTAGACGTTTTTTCACTGCACATATTGTGTTATTTTTGGATACTTTTGAAATGCCTCTTAACTGGTTTTGGGCTGGTTTTATAGCTGACTTTGGCTGGTTTTGAAAATAAGACCTGCTGATTACTGCCACCCTGAGGAACTGCAAGTATCACTGACCGTTTCCAGTATCTATAACCGGTGCAAGCTGTTGCTTGGGTAGCCAGTGTACTAACTTGGGTTGCCAATTTTTTTTAACTTGTAACGGGGGCCCAGGCGCCAATGTTTTTTTTTTTTAAACATTTATGGGGGCCCTAGCACCAATGTTTTTTTTAACTCATAGGTGGGCCCTGTGGTCACCAATTCTTTTTTTTTAACTTGTAGGGGGGCATGACTATGAAGATTTTCATTCATCCAGCTTCTTCACTTCAGCCAGGATCACCAATTTTATTAAAATAACTTTTATGGGGGGGGGGCTGGCTCCACAGGTTTTTTTTTTAAAGGAGAAGTAAACCCTGTCAGCCCCAAATGCCTCCCCCCATAGGCCCCCTCCCTCCCGACCTACCTCCCCTCTGGGGAAAATTCCCCTAACTTGTTACTTATCCCTCCTTCTAGGTGCTCTCCAGCGGAGTTCACAGCTGCCATCTTCTCACGAGCGGTCTTCTTCCTGGATCCATCGGCGTCTTCTGGCATGTGCGCCCGAAGGTCACGAACCCTCATATTAGTAGTAGATCAGAAACTGGCAAATGCTGTGACCTTCAGGAGCAGGCGCAGCAGATCATGAACCGGCAAGTGCCTCCTACTGTGCATGCGGCAGCAGACACTGCTCACTACAGGAAGAAGACCGCTTGTGAGAAGATGGCAGCCGTGAACTACACTGGAGAGCACATAGAAGGAGGGGTATGTAACAAGTTTGGGGCATTTCCCCCCGGGGTTATAGGTAGGTAGGTAGGCCAGGAGCATACCACCCAACATTTTAGAAGTAAAAAGAGGGACAAAAAAAAATTGGCGTTCATAACACAGCAAAATCTTTTGACCACCCACATTTTTGTGACCATAATACCCCCCTAATTACCATGTTCATTTTACAAAATTTGGCAGGTTATGAAAGATTGAAAATATTTCTCCTTTTCTAAACTGTTACAATTACTTATTTTCAATTAAGTTAGAAAAGTTGTTTCTTTTTCTGACTGTTCAGTGCATAGAAAATATGGACTTTCCAGTACAAACGAGGGACTGTCCCTCTGAAAAAGGGACAGTTGGATGGTATGGCAGAGGGAGGAGGGCCTATGGGGGGAGGCATTTGGGGCCGACTGGGTTTACTTCTAGAGAGGGACCCTGGCTGTGTGGTCTTTTAACCGTGGTGTGAAGTGGGAGGGGGCGGGCTTGGAGGCTGGGGCAAGGGCCCCTAAAATTTTGTTGAAAGGGGTCCTAATTTCTAATGGTTACCCAGAGTATTTCCTATCAGAACTAGGGATGCATTGAATCCGGGATTCAGTTCGGGATACAGCCTCTTTCAGCAGGATTCAGATTTGGCCAAATCCTTCTGTCCAACCGAACTGAATCCAAACCGAATCCAAACCCTAATTTGCATATGCAAATTAGCGGTGGGGAGGGAAATTGCATGACTTTTTGTCACAAAACAAGGAAGTAAAAAATGTTTCCCCTTGGATTCGGTTTGGCATTCAGCAGAATCTTACTTGAAGGATTTGGGGGTTCGCCGGTTCGGCCAAATCCAAAACAGTGGATTCGGTGCATCCCTAACCAGAATCCACACAAATGATTGTTTTACACATAAATTATCATGTTTTACAATAGGATGATAGATTTCAGGTGTTTGGTGGTGGTTGCTCCGCCATTGCCTGTGTCTTTGCGCGGCCCTTCTGTGACAGGTGGAACTCTAGGGATTGAACTACCTGCAGCGACACTTACTGTAAGACATGTATGTGGAACTAGGATGAGGAGTGGATACCGTAAAATCACGAAGCCTGGGAAATATTGTGTTTGCAGTGGGGGGAAAAAGTGAAGAAAATGAGTCGTCACGGACAGGAT
Organism: Xenopus borealis; assembly: GCA_024363595.1. Classification (NCBI taxonomy): domain Eukaryota; kingdom Metazoa; phylum Chordata; class Amphibia; order Anura; family Pipidae; genus Xenopus; species Xenopus borealis. The sequence continues at coordinate 126,278,203 of CM044434.1, forward strand.
TCGAACCTGTGCGGGGAAACCCCATTGGATTTCGAGTCCAACGCCTTAACCACTCGGCCACCGTGACTGTCGGCCAAGCAACGCGGTGAGCTTAGAAATGCAGCGTGTAAGTCAATATCCACTTTCCTCTATTATGGCGGTTACACATTCGCGGCCCGAGCAATGCACGGAGAGGCCAGGGAAAGGCTCATAGTGTAGAAGAGTGCCGCTATGAGTTAGGTCAGACTGAGCATGTATCAGTCGCGCTGCAGGAACTTACTGTGACTCTTACTTGCGTCACAGACCTCGCACCCAGCTGAAATGGCAGCACGGTATGAGTGTAAGTGCTACTCGCAGCCACTTCCCTATCGGTTAATCACGTTATCATTAGCAATTTTAGCTTTGAGAAGAGCGTCATAGTAACTACATCTCCCAGATGATTGCCGCGGTGGTATGCTGGGACGTGTAGTTCTCTCACAACTGGAGGGCCACTGGTTGCTGCTCTCCCGCTGCGCTTATCGTTCCCACCGCTAGGTGCCGCTCGGTTCTCGGCTTGGAGGTGCCGGTCAGGCTCGCAGAAGATGGCGGTGCGGAAGAAGGACGGCGGCCCGAATGTGAAATTTTATGAGGCATCCGACACTGTCGCACAGTTCGACAACGTGCGGCTTTGGCTGGGCAAGAATTATAAAAAGGTACTGGAGTAAGGGACTTCGAGTCCCACGGAAAACTGAATCCTCTAGTGTCTTTCTGTGAGCTGCACACGTAGAACAAAGAGACAGGCCCGAGAACGGGGGTGTTGAGACTGGTGGGCACTGAGCAGCAGGAGGCCCCTCAATGGCCCAACTCTGCCTGTCACCTAGGTTACCCACACTGATCATGTCTCTAGAGAAGAGAACCTGTACTGTGAAATGGTTCTGTGAGGCCTTCCCCTGCCCAGCAAGCTGAATAATCTAACAGATAGGAGCCATGCTGAATGAGTCCCTGTGAGAAATAAAATCCACAGACCTGACATGCCATCCAATCTGTCATTTATATAGATTTACACATACTGCACTATGATAGGGGGGATGATAGACTCTGCATGTCACCAATTGTCAGCTCTGTGGGCAAGGCATAGGACTAACTATTTAGTCAATGCTTTTCTCCTCACTGACAGCTCCAAGCCCCACCATAATCATCTCCTCTGTCATAATGTCGGAGATGGCTGCCTGTTTCATTCATTATCATTGTACCAAACCGTGAAGGGATGAAGTGGCTCCTTCTATTATTAATTTTGCCTTTAACTGCCAACATCTGTTTTACACACACCAGTTTTTCAAATAATTAGTGGCACAACCTTTAAACCCTTTAGGAGATCCTAAGTTAGGGACACTCCTCAGGTGCAGGGTTTCAGCATACCTGATAATGATACCTTATACCAGGTCTGGACTGGGATTCAAAATAGGTCTGGTCATTTCAAGTACATAGAGGCTCCACAATGTTAACAGCTGCGAGCTCAAGCCCTCAACAACTTAATTAACGAAAATAATTTAACATGTGTCTATACCAGCTCACCCTATAATATAGGTGACCCGGGTGTAAATACCCAGAGTCCAACACTTAGACGGATGCAACATCAAATATCGACATTTATGGTTTTTTGTCAGAGGATATGCAACTCACCAGGTCCGATCAGTGACTCGGGTGCAGTGCCCCAAGCCCGTAGCTTAAGCGAAAATCCAATGATTAAATAACGCACACACTCCTGCAGCCGATCGGTGAGGTAAAACAATTTTTGCTTTATTCCATTTGGTTAAAAGTTATCGTCCTAACGCGTTTCGTATCTTACGATACGTAATCATAGGCACTACGTATGGTGCCTATGATTACGTATCGTGAGATACGAAACGCGTTAGGACGATAACTTTTAACCAGATGGAATAAAGCAAAAACATTTTTTACCTCACCAATCGGCTGCAGGAGTGCGTGCATTATTTAATCACAAGTACATAGAAGCCCAAACAGCCTTCCACCAGCCCAATAAATAGTATCTGTCTATGGCATCTTACAACAGTCTGTCTGGCATTTGCCAAAATCCACAGATTGCATACCACAGTGTGGACCTGCTTTGTTACATTTTCTATATGTGTTTCCTGCAGTTCGATGTGTTTGGATCATCCATCTCCATCAGGGAAAGTATATGATATATACATACTTTTAAGCCGATTGTATTGTTTGCTGTAATGTTATGTGTTGGCAATTACACATAAAAGAAAGCAAATAGCACATCAAATGTAACAACTTAAGAGTGACGTGAAAACTGTTGTGACATAACTATGGCCAATACTTTCACAGCTAGAATGCTGTAGAAAGTGCTCCTTCTGGCAGCAGCATGGAATGAGAGGAATGTGTATATATATATATATATATATATATATATATATATATATATATATATATATATATATATATATATATATATATATATATATAGTACTGTTTACAAGCTGTGTATCCTGTAGCGTGAGCATGTCAGTAACACGTGCTAGTGTGGTTATCCTCAGGCTTACCTTTGCCCTAGTACTAATGTGCGAGTCTCCTGAGTGCATTCCCTTTGTTATACTTTCTTTCATACCTGTGCTACAGCTGTACTGCTATTCTTTAGAATATCCCTTTAGTCAAAGACACCCTAAAACTATCCTGCTGCAAATGTCTAGGGACTCGACTCATCCTGCTAATAATCTATTAAAATGGAATGGTGAACTTACCAGTACGGGTATGGAATCTGTTATCCAGAATACTTGGGACCTGTAGTTTTCCAGATAATGGATCTTTCTGTAATTTGGATCTTCATACCTGACGTCTACTAGGAAATCATATAAACATTAAATAAACCCAACTGGCTGGTTTTGCTTCCAATAAGGATTAATTATAGCTTACTTTGGAACAAGTACAATGTGCTGTTTTATTATTACACAGAAAAAGGAAATCACTTTTAAAAATGTGGATTATATGGATAGATAGAGTCTATGGCAGGTGGCCTTTCCGTAATTTAGAACTCTCTGGATAACTGGTTTCCAAATAAAAGCACCAATGCCTGTACACTCTGAGGAAAAGGCATCCTGAATGTTTCTTGAAAAATAAGATTTAGGAACAGCTTCTTCACCAGAGCTGTTGGACTTTTAGTTATAGAATCAGATCACACAACTCAACAGTCTACCTTGTAGCAAAATATACTCGCACTCCATCAAAATCAAATAAACAGGTCAATTTATTTAAACCACATGTAAAAATGAAAGGTTTCATGCCTTGATGGGGCCAGAATACAAAATGATTTTATGTGTCACCGTTCTTGTGACCAACTCAATATAAAAATATTGGATTAAGAAAGTATGCCCTATTCCAGCTTCCTGGTTCTTAAAGGAGAACTAAACCCTAAAAATGTATATGGCTAAAATTGCTGTATTTTGTATACTGAACTTATTGCACCAGCCTGAAGTTTCAGCTTGTCAATAGCAGCAATGATCCAGGACTTCAAACTTGTCACAGGGGGTCACCATCTTGGAAAGTGTCTGTGACACGAACATGCTCAGTGGACTCTGAGCAGCTGTTGAGAAGCTAAGCTTAGGGGTTGTCACAAATTATCAAGCAGAAAATGAGGTTAGACTGTAATATAAAACTGATGCTACAGGGCTGATTATTAAATTCTGATGCTAATTGCACTGGTTTCTGTGCTGCCATGTAGTAATTATCTGTATTAATTACTAATCAGCCTTATAGTGTGACATTTCTATTCTATGTGTACTGTATATTGTGAGTGGGTCCCTAAGCTCAGTAAGTGACACAGCACAGAGCATGTGAATCAGTGAATCGGCAGAAAAGAAGATGGGGAGCTACTGGGGCAGCTTTGGAGACACAGATCTTTACTGCTAAAGGGCTGTGGTTGCCTTGGGCTGGTACAGAAGCACAAAACATAATGATTTAGTTCTCTTGAGCCAAACATATAACAATACACTGGGAATCCACTTTTATAATGGATTAGTGGAGCAGTGATTTGTTTTATCAGTTACTCCTTTGCTCTTCAGAACCAGTAAGTGCTAAAAGGAAACAGTTTTTATCAGCTTTAGTGGCAGAAATCACACAAATGGCAGATCTTCTTAATGAAAACAGTAGGAGTATGTTCAGATGACCTTATAATGTCACTTATAAGTGATTTGTGGATAGCCATAGGCTGTGCCAACTAACTGGAATTCACTTGAAAGAACTAAAGCAGACTATGCATGTGGTTAGCTTTTTAAACAGCTTGATTTTACTTAATTTACTTAATAAAACGCACATGTTAGGGTTAACACCTTTTCTGGGAAAAAATATAAACCTTCTTATAATTTTATCTTTTTTTTTTTTACCTATTAATAACATTGACAGCAAGCACCATTTTAATTAAATACCATTCAGCTGGCAACCATACATAAGAAAAACAAACTTTTATAAACTGGTAGGACTGAAAGAAACGGTTTAAATTGCCAAAACACAAACTCAACCTTTTACTGTATTACTATACGTGTATTACATAAAAAACAAAAATACATATTTTCTCTTTGCTTCCTATTTTCTTTTGTTTTCAGTTTTTCTCAAATGTTTTATGTTTAAAAAAGTGGGGTTCTGAAGGCATTCCTACTCTACCACATTCATATTGCCTTCAGTAGTCTCTAGTCTACTTTCCTACATTTAGACCACCCACACACACTCTGAATCTGTTCCCCATGTTCTTTGTTTAGTCCACTTTCCTTCATTTGTCCCTGCCATTCTTCAAGCTTCCACCTGCTGCTTGCACTCCATTTATCAATGTCTAGCATCTGTATCCTTATGCTTCCTATAGAAATCCTTGCCACAACTGAAAGTAAACCTCATGCAGTATCACTTAAGCTGACTGGACATTGATCAGTTTAAATCCAGAATCCTGTGGTGTTCTGCTCCAGCCATTGGCTTTCAATATATAAAACAAATAACAAAACTGAACCTTCCAAAATATATTTAAACATAAGATTATGCTAAATCATCCCCGGCCAATTATCCTGCAGTATTTAGAAAACTATCCTTAATGCTTCATTCTTGGAGGAATTCACAGTTATCTTGGCTAGGAGGAGTCCGTGCACTCTAAATGTCAGTACTTCCTCACCTGCTTTATTTATTCCATACTTTCCCTATCACTTTTCTTGCAGAAGTCTTGGCTAAAATCCAATTTCAATTGTCTGGTTTGAGACAAAAATGCTAAAGGTGTGGTTCACCTTCAAGTTAACTTTTAGTATGTTGTAGAAGGGCCAATTCTAAGAAACTTTTCAATTGGTCTTCATTATTTATTTTTCATAGTTTTTTAATGATTTGCAATTTTCTCTGTTTCTTTGCAGCTTTCAAATGGGGGTCACTGACACCATCTAAAAACAAATGTATTGTTATTGCCACGTTTTATTACTTATCATCCTATTCAGTCCATCTCCTATTCATATTTCAGTCTTTTATTCAAATCAATGCAGGGTTGCTAGGGTAATTTGTACCCTAGAAACCAAATTGCTGACACTGCAAACTAGAGAGCTGCTGAATAAAAAGCTAAATAACTCAAAAAGCACAAACAATAAAAAATTAAAACTAATTGCAAATTGTCTCAGAATATTGCTCTCTACATTATACTAAAAGTTAACTCAAAGGTGAACAACCCCTTTAAAGATTTAGGTGTTCCTGACTTAGACAGCTAATTTTGCTGCCACATTGGCCCAATCCCAGGGTGGCATTGTTTAGTCTCTGCTTTGGACATAGAGCATTCAATGGTAATCTTTTTATGTGCAAGTCATTTAGGCATTTTCAAGTAATAAGGTAAAACCTCTCTTTTCAAAATAACTATTCATCCAGGTCATGGTATATCAAGTATAAGTAATTCTAAAACAACTGGAATTACTGAGTAATCATTGAAGGCATTTCACTAGTCATTGGAGCAGCTTCGTTAGTTCAACTGACTGATGTGGGAGGTTCTTGGCATATAAACTCTTCCAATAATCCAATCACAATGGCACATTGTAACTTTTCAGAGAGGTAACATCTGAAACTCACAGAGGGGTTGATTATGTGTAGTTACTTTCTCTTTTCTAATCTGGCAAAAAGTAAAGAAAACGTTTCTAATGATTTCCTCCCATAGACCAGTTCTGTTGTTATTGACCAATCCCACATGCCTTCCAGGTTTGGAGACCATAGCATTATCATGGTAGCTAAGCAATAGTTTTAACACAATACAGTTGTGCTCATAAGTTTACTTACCCAGAATTTATGGCAGAATTTATGATTTCTTAAAACATTTTTTAGAGAATATGAATGATAACACAAACACTTTTCTTTCAGTCATGGTTAGTGATTGGCTGAAGCCATTTATTGTCAAACAACTGTGTTTACTCTTTTTAAATCATAATCACTACACAAACTACCCAAATGACCCTGATCAAAAGTTTACATACCCCAGTTCTTAATACTGTGTATTGCCCCCTTTAACATCAATGACAGCTTGAAGTCTTTTGTGGTAGTTGTGGATGAGGCTCTTTATCTTCTCAGACGGTAAAGCTGCCCATTCTTCCTGGCAAAAAGCCTCCAGTTCCAGTAAATTCTTGTGCTGCCTTGCATGAACTGTACCAAAATAGCTCAATGATATTGAGGTCAGGAGACTGAGATGGCCACTCCAGAACTTTCACTTTATTTTGCTGTAGCCAATGACAGGTCGACTTGGCCTTGTGTTTTGGATCATTGACGTGTTGGAATGTCCAAGTAAGTCTCATGTGCAGCCTCCGGGCTGATGAGTGTAAATTTTCCTCCAGTATTTTTTGTATTTCACCTGAAGTTATTTGTAGGTTTTTCCTTGCATCCGAAAAATTTTTCTGGCAGTTGTGGCTGAAATTCTAGTTTTACTTGGTTTGGTTTCAACAGAACCTGTAATTTTCCACTTCTTAATTAGAGTTTGAACACTGCTGATTAGCATTCTTGATTCCTTTGAAAATTTCTTATCCTTTTCCTGTTTTATAGAGTTCAAATACCTTTTCCCGCAGATCCTTTGACAATTCGTTTGCTTTCCCTATGACTTAAGGCTCCTCATACACGGGCCAATAAAAGCCGCCAACAGACAGTCGGCAGCTTATTGGTCCGTGTGTGGGGCCATCCGACGGGCTTCCCTGATCAGTATCTGGTTGATAGTTGGCCAGATCTCGATCGGGCAGGTTAAAATACCCAGTCGGATCGCAGACGCATCTGTGAGTTTATGCAGTGTTGCGATCTGTCTGCCCATTTCAGATGTACAGTAGAACCCCCATTTTACGTTTTTCAGGGAACCAGAAAAAAATGGTGTAAAATGAGGGAAAACTTAAAATCAGGGAAATGTATTATGCATAATATATAGGTGGGACCACAAAACAACAATGTAAAATGAGGGAAAACTTAAAATCAGGGGATGTAAAATGGGGGTTCTACTGTATTATGATTTGGTGTTTGGCCAAACAAGCAGATCTCTGCGTCTATGGCCACCATTACAGTCCAAAAAACATCAGTGCAGCAGCACTGGATGAAAGATGCAAGGTTCTGTCACAAGTCCAGAAAGTCACTGACCTTTTATACACACCCACCAATTACAAGCAAACAGATTAGAGGTGAAGATGGTTACCTTTAATAGCCATTCTAACCCTTTTGTGTCAAGTTGTGTGCATGTTATCAGGCCAAATCACCAGGGTATGTAAACTTTTGATCACTATCATTTGGGTGTCCACACCTCAGTACTAATGCATACATACTTAGGTACTAAGGCAAAAAATGTGTCTTGAAGTAATAAGTAGATCCAGATATCCTTTATGTCCGAGTATCTGGATTTGTTGCTTAGCAATTGGCCAGTTATGTCACAATAAAACAGTGCTTGGTTATAGTTAACATTAGAGTGCTTCTGCTAGCATGTGGTATAGTAATTTTCCACTAATGAATGTGTAGCAGTATCCATTATGAAATATTGATTGGTCAGACTGAACTAACGTGCCCGGGTGCAGCCAGGCCCTGTGTTTGGAATCCCAAACCCAGAACTAACTCCAAGGTTCCGATCTGAGCCCACTCTTCTGCCTGTAGCAGCTGCTTTGGCTTCGTGTGGAGCCCTCCGCTACTCAGACGCCGGCAGGTCTTAATACGGGAGAACAAGAGAGAGTGTTGTGGGCGAGCAAGAGAATCGTTCGTGCAAACAGGAATGGAGAGTAGGAGTGTGGTCTGTAACTGGCGATAACAAATCAGGAAAGTGCAGTACAAAATTGCAAGGCAGAAGCGTAGTCAAGGTCACAGGTTGAGTCAGTACCAGTGCTGGGCCAAGTCATCCGCACTCCCGCACCATTGGCTTGCAGCCCCCCATCACAGTGTGAGCATACATGCACTGGAGGGGAGGGAGGCATGGCGAGAGCGCAGGAGGGGAGGGAGAGCATCAGAGGGGAGAGCAGCGAACATGGACTAGGGGTAGACAGAAGTCAGGTACCTGCCTAGTACCCCCTTCCCATTGCGCACTAAGCAGGTGCCTCTTGTGCCTACCCCTAGTTAAGGCCCTGGTCGGTACACAGTTAAACTTTAATAGACAGGATCCAAGAGAATAGTCAAGATGCAGGCGAGGTGAGGTGGCCCTGCCAGGTATTATAACAGCCCCCCTTCCCAGCACAATCTTGATGGTGGATTCCTGTTGAGGAGAGGCTTCAGTTTTTTTTTAGCCTGGACCTACTAGCCGTTAGGCAGGTTAAAAAAAAGTTAATTTGATTAAGGTTGAACTTGATAGAGGTTTGTCTTTTTTCAACCTAACGGACTATGTTAGTGTTGTGGAAGTCTATTTTAGTATTTGAATACATGAATATACACTGGCTTGTACAGTGTAAGTCGTCAAATTTCATTGTCATCCAGTGCCTTTAAATGTATGCTTGCCCTCCTGTGCCTTTAAATGTATGCTTGCCCTCCTGTGCCTTCAGCTGAAGCTTCAGCAGTGCTACCTGTTACTTAGAGCATCATTCCTCCCAACAGTCCCCCTTTTGACAGCTCAACCCCCAGTCCCAGATTTGAACTGAAATTTCCCAACTTCCTCTTTGATCTCCTGCACTGAACAGCCAAGAAAAAAGATACAACGTTTGTAACTTAATTAGGAGAGCCCAGCACAGATACTTTTGTAACAGTTTTAGATAAGGCGGTTTCTTGGAAGAACTAAGACTCAGTTTAAAAGGCAATTCACCTTCATTAGCAAAATTGTAATAACGCATAAAAGCCACAAAAATGTGTTCAAACTTTAATAACCTGGCAAATTTTGTAAAATGGGCATAGTAATTAGGGGGTGTGGCCATAAAAAAGGACATGATCAAAAAATGTCTCTACTCTCGGCGCGGCAAAACTTTTTGTCCCTCTTTCTGTTTCCAAAATGGAGCATTAGGTTTACAATATCTATCCCAGAATATACTTTTTGTCCTAAATGTCTGCTTCTGTACCCTGTCCTAGGTACCACAATATAATCAATACATAGTAAGTAGATGGAGACAGACCAGGATGCACAGTAGCTTTGCTGCAAAATATCCTTTTATTAGACACTACATATTTCCAGCAGAGTTGCACACTAGATAAAGGGTATTTTGAGGCCAAAACACAGGGGTGCACAAGTTAAGCCGCAGCCATCATCCAACACCTTTTCCCCCCTCTGAACACTTAACGACTCTCTCCACTCTGCTTGCCAACTGATCCTGATTCACAGGTCCTGAATTCAGGGACGCAGCAGAGATTTGTGCCCATACTCCTAATAACTATCCACTGTTGTGTCCGAGGTATGTGCCCTTTTGCCTACTCCTAGAGTCTGGCCCAGATTATTGGGATGTGTATGGTGGCTTGGCAATCCCATCCAGTATTCATATGGATTTTGCTTGGTTCTGGAATGGGGCAGGTTTAAAAATGTCATCATCATAGTCAATATGTTAACCAGTCTACAGAGCGCTGACAGATCCTCATTTCTCAATGTTCACATTAGGGATGCACCGAATCCACTATTTTGGATTTCGGCCGAACCCCTGAATCCTCCCTGAAAGATTCGACCGAATACTGAACCGAATCCGAATCCTAATTTGCATATGCAAATTATGGGTGGGAAGGGGAAAACATTTTTTACTTGTTTTGTGCCAAAAAATCACGTGATTTCCCTCCCTGGCCCTAATTTGCATATGCAAATTAGAATTCGGATTCAGTTCGGCCAGGCAGATGGATTCGGCCGAATCTGAATTCTGCTGAAAAAGGCCGAATCCTGGATCCAGGGCATCCCTAGTTCACATTGATCTTTATATGAGCAATTGGAGCAGCAGCAAGGTATCCCTTATACACAGTATTTAGTCAGAGAGTGTACCAGCCAACCTGTGTAGGGCTGCCTTCAGTAACCTTTAAGTAGACATAGTTAGCTTAATGCATTTTGACTAATTCCTTTTCTTTGTATTTGCATTTGAATGGGAAATCCAATTTTCATTATGAAATGTTTGTTAAATAATTCTATATTTTTCCATATTTTTTTTCCATATCATATAGTAAGTTAGGTAATGCCATTCATTAATTTATAACAAACCTACAATAGGTTTGTTATAAATTAATGAATGGCATTACGTAACTTACTATATAGTATGGAAAAATATAGAATTATTTCTGATGAGGCAATGGGGTACCTTGAACCTCTTTAAATGGGAACATTGTTTGAATGTAATATAATTAAAACAGATCTTCTTTATGTACAGTATATCCAAGCAGAGCCTCCTACTAACAAGTCACTGTCCAGCTTGGTGGTACAACTGCTTCAGTTCCAAGAAGAGGTGTTTGGGAAACATGTCAGCAATGCTCCACTCACTAAACTTCCGGTAAATATCTCTGTTTTGCATGCTTTTTCCGCGTTTGCTGTGGAGAGATTTTGGACACAACGGGGCTTTCAATAGCAATGCAACCAATAGCGTGATGTTTCAACCAGCTGCAGCTAGAACAATTACAGTATAAGTTTGATTCGTTGCCATGAGTTATTGCCCAGGTTGAGAATTTGCCCAGTGTTGATAAATGAACCACGTTGCCTTTTAATTTGTTTCGAACCTCTTTAAAGGACATGTAAGGCCTACATTTTCCTCCCATGAATATAAGTTGGGCATATCTTCCCCACCCAAATTGCATCATATGTACTGCATATACCCCCTATGTTTGCCAGCGCCATCACATTTTCCTAAAACACATAGCAGCTTTCACCTGACGCCCATTTTCCCTCTGATACATTATCAGTACTATTGACATCTGAAATGAAACATGTATGCTG
>CM044434.1:126295386-126330363 GCA_024363595.1 Xenopus borealis
ACCTCCATTATAGCTGTTTTCATGACATTGGGTATTTTCGCCACTTCAGGACTTCAGTGTCGCCTCCTTTCGTGACATTGGGTATTTTCGCCACTTCAGTGTCGGCTCCTTTGTGACTTTGGGTCTTTCCGCCGCTTCAGGACTTTGACTATCTTCGGCACTTCCGCATCAGGACAGAAAGGAGCAGGACTGCTTCGGCGGTGCTCGTAAGGGGGGCCCGGCTCTTGGAGAAGTGCAGCACTGCCCCTTCAGCCCCGGGACACTTGTTCCCCCTGTCCCCCCCCCGAGCATTAGACACTTTGCACTTTAGTGAATTTGCTTCATAGAGTCTGCAACAGAATTACTGAGCTGCCAAACTCAAACACCAGAGACACACCAACATTTAACTTTAAACTTAGATTTTGGAAAAACAGTAAAAAAATAAAGTCTTTATTTCTGGAGAACAATCTGAAAACAACTGAACTGAAAGTGAACAACTCCTTTAATATAGGGTTCTGTCCTTTTGTAATTTTAGATGCGTCCAATTCTAAAGGGGTCATGTAGCAACCCTGTCATGGAAGACATAAAAACCACATACTTTAGCTCCAGTTTAGATTTACTTTAGATTTGCTCTACAGGACTCAAAATCATTGCAGCCTGTTGAATGCTTTAGAAATACTTTGCTATCAGACCAACATCATGAACATCCTGCTGTTATTGCATACTAGATCAACTGCAAGAAAATGTTGTTACTGTTTGATCAACATTGGAGTCAAGTTAGTAATGGAAACATTTCAGATGACTCTTCATCAGCAATATACGTATGTTAATACATAGGCGTATGTTAAATATGCAGTTTTTGAGACACTTTTAGTATAATGCAGAGTGGTATTTTAAGAAAATTTTAATTGTTTTTCGTTTCTTATTATCTGTGGTTTTTGAGTTATTTTGCTTTTTATTCAGAAGCTCTCCTGTTTGCAATTTCAGCAGTCTGGTTGCTAGGGTCCAAATTACCCTAGCAACCATCAATTTGTATCAGAGACTTGAATATAAAGGGGAGAGGGCTTCAATAGAAAGATAAGCGATAAAAAGTGCCATAAGGCAAATAATTAAAAAACTAGAAAAAAAGGCCATATAAAAAGATGCTTAGAATTAGCTAATGTACTAAAAGTTTACCTAAAGGGAAACACTAGTGTGGGTAAAAATTTGCCAACGCCTATTAAAGTCTATGGGCCCTGCCGCAAAACAAAGCGAAAATATTCACCCATTACTAGTCAACACCCCTTAAACATGATTTAGCCATTTGCTTCATATACTCAGATTCATTATTCCTATTGTGCAATGTGCATAACTGATGCAGTTTGGTACCGGACACACATATGTTCTTTTGGCACGGTTCACGTCGCCCTTTTAAAAAAAAAAAAAAGCTGACTGCAGCGTAAATACCATTGCCATAACTCGAAACCACTAAACATATTTATGCAGCAGTCGGCTTTTTAAAAAAAGGCCTGTTTAGCATACTACAAGTTAACTTAGAGGCTGCCACTAGAGATATGCGGGTCGATAATTCCTTGACCCACACCCGAACCTAACCTGCCCCCTCCCAATCCACACCCGCACTGGGCCCGTTGCTGCCCTTTATTTATATACCCGTGCCCGACCAGCCATGACATCACAAAAAGGATGGGCAGAAGTCTATAAATTCCGACTTTGGAAGCCGGAACTGCTAGGATTTAGTGCAAGGGTCGGCCTGACCCGTGAGTCCCGCAGGTTTCAGGCCGGCCCGCTCATCACTAGTGGCCACCCCACTGTTGATTTAAATAAACCCAATAGGCTGATTTTATTTCCAGTAAGGAATAATTATATTTTAGTTTAGATCAAGTACAAGGTACTGTTTTAGTATAACAGAGAAAAAGGAAATCATTTTTACAAATTTGCATTTTTTCCATAAAATTTAATCTATGGGAGACTGCCTTTCTGTAATGCAGAGCTTTCAATGGGTTTCCGGATAACAGATCTCATATCAGTACTGCTGAAAAAAAAAATCAATTTTTATTAAACTGATACAGGTTCTCTTTATCACCAGTCCACCTTGATGAAAAACAGTTCCACAACAAGATGCATATTATTGATTTCCCAGTTGATGAATAAAACATAATATAATTATTTTTTGGTTTGCAGATGAAATGCTTCTTGGACTTTAAAGTGAGTGGAGCTCTCTGTCACATACTTGCTGCTGCCTATAAGTTTAAGAGCGACCAGGGATGGTAAGATATCTATTTCTGGAAGTAAATTTAGCATACAGACCATCTATGTTTTGAAGTGCCTGATGCAAGAACAATTTCTGCAAACCTATTACATGTTTCTGAGATATAAACAATAGCCACACATTATAAAATAAAAAAAACCCACTGTTGTCATTCATTTCATGTTTATCATAGGCGAAGGTTTGATTTTCAGAACCCTTCACGTATGGATCGGAATGTGGAAATGTTCATGACCATTGAGAAGTCTCTGGTTCAGGTAAATGAGTCTGCTAATCTTCTGCCCAGCACTGTATGTAGCACTTTAAAGGGGTCGTTCACCTATGAGAGAACTCATAGTATGAGGTAGAGAGTGATATTCTGAGACAATTTGTAATTGGTTTTCATTTTTTATTATTTAAGGTTTTGAGTTATTTAGCTTTTTATTCAGCAGCTCTGCAATTTGCACGAGGCCAAATTACCCTAGCAACTATGCACTGAGTTGAATAAGAGATTGGAAAATGAAGAGTCAGAAGAAAATGCAAATAACTATAAAACTATAAAATATAAATAATGAAGGCCAATTGAAAAGTTGCTTAGAATTGGCCATTTTTTAATATACTAAAATTTACCTTAATTGTGAACCACCCCTTTGAGAAAACATTTAGTATGATGTAGAGAGTGATATTCTGAGATAATTTGCAGTTTTTATTATTGAAGGTTTTTGAGTCATTCAGCTTTTTGTTCAGCAGCTCTTCAATTTGCATTTTAATCAATCTGGTTACTAGGACCCAAATTCCCCTAGCAACCATGCATTGATTTGAATAAGAGACTGGAATATGAATAGGAGAGGGCCTGAATAAAGGACCAGTAATACAAAGTAACAATAACAATAGATTTGTAGCCTCACACAAGTAAACTATAACTATAAAACTATAACAAATAAATAATGAAAACCAATTTAAAAGTTGGTTAGACTTTCCCATTCTATAACATAATAAAAGTTACCTTAAAGGTCAACCACCCCTTTAAAGAGATATATAAAGTGGCATCACAAATATACCCTCTTTTATTCTAATACAGTTTTATTGTTTATACTAGCTTTAATAGTGTTCAGTTATTTGCCGAGTAATAGTGTCATTAACAGTAAATGCAAAGCGTTGAATGGAAATTGCCTCAAATGTTGGATGAAACAGTGCCAGAAACCTTTTATCCAATAACTTGAGCATTATCTGACTTTCTTCTAGATTAAGGACTGGATGCTTCCTTCATTATTTTCTGTGCAATTAGTATCAATTAAAGGACAAGGAAAGCCTGGGTACACTTGGGGGTTCCAAACGTAAGGCACCCCCAAGTGATTGTAGTGATGTAACTCAAACCCAGGGCCGGTGCTCCTATCAGGGGAAAGCTACACTGGCCCCGGGTTACAGAAACGAGCACCACACAGGGAACTTACTTCCGTCTTCATGCTCATTTGAACGAAAAGCCGAACTTAACTTTAAAATAGGCTTTTTCGTTCTCATGCACATGCGTCAATCCGGGGAAATGCACATCAGCACAAAGAAGGAAGTAATTTCCCTGCGTGGTGCTCGCTTCTGTAACCCGCGGCTGGTGCAGATTTCGCCTGATGGGAGCACCGGCCCTGGGTTTGAGTTGCATCGCTATAATCACTTGGGGGGGGGGGGGCTTACGTTTGGCACCCCCAAGTGTACCCAGGCTTTCCCTCTCCTTTAATGGCAGGAATCTATTCAATACCCTCAGTATATTCTGGGACATACCTGTGGAGTATAGTAATCCAATTTTACATAGATCTGCTTTGTGATACCTAAAGGACACAAAAAATGCATCTCTGCTTGTAATTGCATTACTTTGGTCATAACACTCAATTATAGCGCTACCTAGGCTCTAGTGCAAAGTGACCACACATACTTTCACTTATATTTTAACAACATTTTGCTAGCTGTGCCGAGCACCAACAGCTGGTTTACAGAGATGGCAGCAGTCTATATTATAGATTACACAGAGAGAGAGACATTATCTAACATTTATAGTGATGGGCGAATTTATTCGCAGTGAATTTATGCTGGCAAATAAATTTGTGAAACAGGCGGAAACATTTCCCTGGGGAGAATTTACTGCACGCCCATTGACCAATGCAATAGGACAAAATAGACGCACAGTAAATTGTCGCCAGCGAAACAGCAACAAATTTGCCCATCACAAATAATTTACATTAATCCTACCCAAGTGGAAGTTACAATTGTAGGTCATTATTGCACACACACACACTCTGGGGGTTATATAGTAAAGGTTGAATTTAGAAGTTATGTGAAATTTTATAACTAATAAATTTTAATGTACTCACAACTCCAATGGGAGGTCACTTATGAAAAAACTCGAACGTCTAACATTTGACCAAATAGGAATGACCCGAAAATTTTAATAGAATTTGAATTTGAGTTTTCCTCTGGAAAACAAATGTTAGGAAGGCTGTTAAAAATTTTAAATGGCTGCACTGATCTCTGCCATTAACTTGACGTGAGTACATGAACTCCGCAGGTATTAGGTGGCGAAGTATCAGATTAGAAGTGTTTCCATGGTCGAGGTATGATACATGTCAAATTCAAATTGGTGGTTTTAAACTTGAACTTGTGAGTTTTGACCAAAAAAACTATTTGAAGATTCCATTTGAACCTTAGAAAATGTGTCCCTCTATGTAGATGCCAGTGAATGTTTCTTGCTAAATGTACTAGAGCTTGAAATCTACTGTAACAAATAAAACTGAAGTATTGAGTGTCAGGGATGTTTGATTCCATTTTTTTTTCCAGCACCACATGTGACTTAATGTACTTTGTATAGATTTTTATTGCTGGTATTTTCTTGTTTCCTTCACTGTAACAGAACAATTGCTTGTCCCGGCCAAACATATACCTTCACCCGGATATAGACTCAAAACTACAGAGTAAGCTGAAAGACATCGTGAAACGACATCAGGTGCTTTTTTTTTTACTTACTTTGAATTTGTTTAATTCTCATATGTAATCGACATTATCTCATGCTTTTTGCATTCATGGACAAGCACGCACTAGAGGTTGAGATGTTGCAGAACTCGCAGCATCCTTCCACTAAACAACATTTTAAATAAACCCAGTTAGGATTGTTTTGCCACCCATATTAGTTGGGATCAAGTACAAAGTACTGTTTTATTTTATTACAGGTATGGGACCTATTATCCTGTTCAAAATTGGGGGTATGTGGAAGCACTCTAAAGGCAAAGTTATAGTGTATTTAAGTATAATGGAAGTGCTAGTTTTAATGCACATTCCCTGTGCCCCTGTCTCCAAAGTAAGTTTGCAAAACAGGGGTTTTTAGTTACAAAGTTATAACTTTCATAAATTTGAAAAGCCACCATACCACGTCAAGGTAAACCCCACATGGTGACACTAAGACTTTTACCTTTTTGTCATAGTATAAAGAGTCTGTCTGCATAGTACCATTTTCCTGAATGGTCGGGACCTGGGGTTGTCCGGATAACGAGTCTTTCCGTAATTTGGATCTTCATACCTAAAAGCATTTAAACATTAAATAAACCAAATAGAATGTTTTTACATCCAATAAGGATTTTAACTATATCTTAGTTTGGATCAAATACAATGTACTGTTTAATTCTTATAGAGAAAAAGGAAATAATTTTTCAACATTTGGATTATTTGAATAGAATGGAGTTTATGGGAAATTCTGGGTTTTCTGGATAATTGGTTTCTGGATAATGGATCCCATACCTGAACAGACAAAAAACAAATACTTTTTAAAAATGAGAATTATATTCTTAAAATTTACTCTATGGGAGATGGCCTTCCCATAATTCAGAGTTTATTAAATTATGTTTGGGAAGGGCAGAAAATGCCACAGCCAAAAAGATACTGTTTTCTGTAGCAATTACACTTACAAATAACTTCGAATCATATATATATATACAAATTTATTGTCAATGTTTCGGCTTTACAACTTAAGCCGTCTTTTTGTCCTGAAGTCAGCTTATGTTGTAAACCCGAAACGTTGACAATAAATTTGTAACTTTACTTTTTGTACAAAGTCCTGTTAAGTGCGTTTTTTTTGTTTTCTAAATGATTTAGTCGAAAAAATGCACGCACTCCTGCAGCCAGACGGTGAGGTAAAATATCAACTTTATTCCATTAAGTTAAAAGTTAGCGTCCTAACGCGTTTCGTATCTTACGATACGCAATCATAAGATACGAAACGCGTTAGGACGCTAACTTTTAACTTAATGGAATAAAGCTGATATTTTACCTCACTGTCTGGCTGCAGGAGTGCGTGCATTTTTTCGACTATTGGATTCTGCTTGGGCTATGGGCTTGGGCCACTGCACCCGAGCCACTGAACGGATTTGGTAAGTTATACTATCCTTTGAACAGCATCGTGTTTAATTTCCTATTTGGCATTGCATCCACCAAAGTGCTGGACTCGGGGTATTTACACCCGGGTCATTTATTTTACAGGGTGAGCTTTCACTTACATATACATATATATATATATATATATATATATATATATATATATAAATTGGGCTTGAGCTGGCAGTTGTTAATTCTTTCGTTCTAAATGATTTAGTACACCAGCACACAGGCATTTGCAATGGGTAACTGTTTATTCATTGCTCTATGGGGCCAATTCACTAAGATGCGCAAAATCGCTAGCGTTGGTCTCGCTAGTGTTCGCCGCACTATGCCAGGCGAATTTTCGCCAGCACTACGCAAATTCACTTAGATACTAAGAATGTTAGCGAAGTAGCGCTACCGTTCGTTCACCAGGCAGAGCGCAGTTACACTAGCGATTCCTAATTTGCATTTGGCGGGAACTTAAGCGTAAAATAGAAGTATATGTTACAGCCACATAAATTATATAAAGTTGTCCTATTGCCCTACATGTGCCCCCTGTATAGTTGAGTTGCCATATGTTACCAAATGTAGGGGGGAAGGAGGGTAACCCCCCAAAAAAAATTATTGATCTTTTTCAGACTATCACCCTCCTATGCTAAAATACGCCAGCGTATTTTTGGGACTTAGAAAAAATTTGACATTTTTTTTTCAACCTCCTATCTATTGTATTGAACTTCTGGTCTGACCAGGCGAAGTAATGTCTAGCGTAAGTGCTAACGTTAAGGAAAATGTTCATCTTAGTGAATTTGCAAAGTTACGATCCTTCATCAGTGCTAAACTTCGCCTGGTGTAAGGATGCAAGTCTATCTACTTTGCTAGTGAAAATTCGCCAGAGTCTGTGTTCGTGAGTTTGCGAAGTTGCGAAATGACGTCACGCTGGCGAATTAGCGCTAGCGTTATACGCTTCACACTTTAGTGAATCTGCCCCTATGTATTGTGAATAGCGCTAAAACAGGAAAGATATACATTCACTGAATTGAAGGAAAGACAAAGAACCACCAACCAACAGTAGTTGAAGAACACTTTTTATGAACAGCACATTATCATTCTGTGCATGATAATGAACATTTGTACAGCTTTGTGCAATTTCACTTCCTTTAAAGACTAAGCATTTGTTGGTATTAATATCTCATATTTTTATAGGGCACTGTAACAGAAGACAAGAGTCATGCATCTCACATTGTTGTTCCTGTTCCTAGTAGTTTGGAAGATGGTATGATTTTTACATTATTTTCAGCCAGTTTAGTTTAGCTAAAAAAAAATCTTTTTTATCTAAATCATTTATTTCTTTTTATTGATTTGCTTATTTTTTCTTTAGAGGAGTGGGTGCGACCTATTCTTAAGAGGGATAAACAGGTTCTTCTGCACTGGGGTTATTATCCTGATAGGTAAGCCATCATTGTTCAGCATTTGCTGATACTCTTTGGTAAATGAACTTAAAACGCAGTAAAATTGGTTGTATAAATTTATATGCCTGTTGTCATTCCAGAACTATAAGTGCTGAGCTAAGATCTTATTTTTTAGAGCAACAATGGGTTACATATGGGTTTCTTAAGACTGAGTCCTTTTATATGGCCCCATAAATTTTGGTGATACAGAAATGTCACCTTTTAATAATGAAAAGTTACTGAGATATACTGCCTGTTTAGAAAAATCCTTCTCCATTAATTTATTGTATGTAATCATGGGATTAGTTATGCTCTCACAGACACACCATTGTGGCAAATTCCCATTGTTATTTTACAAAAAATACATATATTTGCAAACATCCTGTGTCATATGCAGCACGGTTTATTATTCTAGCAACAACTGAATGAATTTTCCTACATATTTAAATATAATCATGTTGATTTAAGTCAATCTGACATTGTCAGTTGTTATTTTATGTGCATCTGTATCCCATATTTCTGTATTGTTACATATTTTTAGCTATGATACGTGGGTTCCTGCAAGTGAAGTTGAAGCCTCAGTGGAAGATGCTCCCACAATAGAAAAACCACGCAAGGTAAACATGTACATGTTTCAGGCACACACTTGACAAAGGGCATGTGTGCCCAAAACATGTAGTTTTGACTCCTAATAAAGAAAGATTGCAGCAAAGTCCTGCACCTCTGCTTCTTGCATTCTCGAAAGTCTAATTTACTGGGAGTTACAAGATGTTATTATTATTATTTTTTCTCTGGGATGTCTTTCTACAGTGTAAAAAAAAAGATCTTTTTATGCGTGTGGCCATCTTACTTGCATTTCCCAGAGATCCCTTGTGCCTAGGTAGACTTGCACATTTACAGTTGAGTGCCATTTTACTATTCTTTAGATGCAAGGGATCAAAATCAGTTTGCATTCTGGTATTTTCGGTTGCAATAATATAGAAGAATCGAGCTAGAAAACGTCAGAACATAAAAAGTTAATTCCTTTAATGTATACCAGAAATTAATACATAAAAAGCAAATGAGTTCAATAGCTAGTGCTTTTTCATGACATGCATTCTGACTTGGGGAGGGAGATAGTAAAGGTAAAAACAAAACAACAGTCCAGTTTAACTTTAAATTAAGTTTCTTTGTTACCTTTAAAATAACCTAGTATGCTGTAGATAGTGATATACTGCAATTGTTATTTACTTTTTCTGGCTGAAATTTGCCCTGTGCTTGCAGTGACAGGTGAATTTCAGTACATGTATGGGATCAGTTATCCGGAAATCCGTCATCCAGAAAGCTCCAAATTAGGGAAAGGCCATCCCCAATAGACTCCATTTTATAAAAATATTACAGATTTTTTTTAAATGATCTTTTTCTTTGTAGTAATAAAACAGTACCTTTTACTTGATCCAAACTAAGATATAATTAATCCTTATTGGAAACAGAACCAGTCTATTCAGTTTATTTAATATTTACCAGATTTTCTAGTAGACTTACGGTATGAAGATTTCCAAATTACGGAGATTTGTTATCTGGAAAACCCCATGTCCCATACCTGTACTGTCTATGAAAATTGTGCATTTCTCCAATGGGGGAGACAAGCTCTTTTGTGCCATTAGCTATAGAGTGTTGGTGAAGTCTTGGTAGTCTTGAGTCCATGTTGAATTTCCATGTCTTATTTTTACATTACTGGCCTGCTTCAAGTAAAAGATGGAATAATGTGCAAGGTAAAAGATGGAGTCTGGAGCATGGTAATAAGGATTACTAGTAGATTTTATATGGACATTTTTACTGTGTGTGTACTGGGTGTTTTCTTTCTAGTCCATCTTCTACTTTGCCCTATAATCAAGAGCTGGAGGTTGTCGTAGTTACTTTAATCTACAGATATTTCAATATATGGTGTGGGCTGCAAAGTTTGTCATATACTGATTCTCAACTGGGTTAGGAAGTTCATATGCTCACTCATTAATAAATAAAACCACTGCAATGATCAATAGAAACCAAACCAGAATTATTTCTAGTCTACAGTTTCAGAATCTGAAAGCAATTATCTGATTGGTTGGGATGGCTACATGAAATCATGCAGTGTTACAGCAGTTATATGAAATTAGCACTATAACCTTCAACTTAAGATGTGTTACTTTCAATCTTTCTGATAGTCTGGATTTTCATTTTAAATAGTACAGCCAAATAGTCTGGTCCCCTATGAATGTGAATATGCTATATGTCAGAGAGAGAGCGAAAAGGAGGCCTGTCCCTTGTTCATGTATAAAATATTTAAGCTAATTTAAAATACCTTTATAGTGCACTTGTTTATCCTCCCTTTGGTACCTGCTGTATGAATGTGTGTGGTACCTTACCACTGCATAAGCATGCTCGCATATGAATAAGATACTTTTTAGATATTGATTATAAAAGCACATAGGCACATACAGAAACACATCCATTATGCACACAGCAAGTTCTGTGTGTCAGATTTGGAAGCGACTTACGCATATTTGTTTGATGATGTTTTTTTTCTTTTTTTTTCTCTTTTTTTCAATACTCTGCTGAGCAAAGGCTGCCATGGCAACTATATCTTGGTTGCACTGGCAGGCTGCTGTTTGCCAGATAATGGCCTCCTTGTCAGTTTTATCATTATTACATTTTCCAATGGCTTAACCAGTATTCTGATTGTACCTCTAGATTTTATCTGCTCCGAGCAAAATTCATGATCCCAGAATCTCAGTAATGTTTCAGGCCTAATTTAGTATTTAAAGGTGGAAACACTTGTTAGTGGGGCAAAGAAAACTAACCAAAGATCACAGAGCACTGTTCTATGTGCTTTGGTTTTTTTGAGTAGGTCCATGCCAAATGGATTCTGGATACCGACTCATTCAATGAGTGGATGAATGAAGAAGACTACGAGGTGACTGATGAGAAGAATCCTGTTGTACGACGTAAGAAAATCTCTGCCAAGACCTTCACTGATGAGGTGAGGACATGCTATTTTATCCTAATTTTCTTGTTACAAAAGCTCACTGAATAGCACATATCACAGGTTTTCTATGATGTACAGCTGCTCACAATTTTTCTACTAGTTTTTATGCTATTTTATAGGTCATCCTGATCTTCCCTGTGTCTAATTTACCAAAGTGGAGCTGTCACCCAGACATCAAAAGCTGTGCAATAAAATGCCTCTTCATATTAAACATGAAACCAAAATTATTTTTTTAATCAACACATACAATTCTCAGCTGTCCATTAAATATTGCCTATTCCACCTCTATGACTATGGCATAGAGGTGATGCAGGTAATCACTTTCACTTTTCATTCAGCACATCCTAGATGTCACTGCACTCCTCGCATTCCCCTTCCATCCCCACTGTCTAATTGCATAGGCCTTGGGTCCCCCATTCTGGTGCATAAACAAGATTTTGGATGATGCCAATGTTACCTTAATAATGGTGCCCACAAAAAGGTGCTTAGCGGCTTGCTGTGATTGTGAATTCTGTGATGAATGATGGAAACAAGATTTTATGTAGTGTTAGTAATGTTTATTTTGCTTGACAAACACAATTGAAAAGATTTTGCAGTTATTTCTTAGGACCCCTTAGAACTAGTAAAAATTTGTGAGGGGCTGGAATTCACTGTACCTCAAAATTGCATATAGAAGTCCGGCACACCTGTCATGTTTTGTGAATTATAGGGTTTCATTATACCATTGTCTGAGATTTACATTCAGTGGGAGCTTTCCCAAGAACCAGGGTTATTGCACAGATTTCAGATAATACACTTTAATGTTTATAGCTCAAAGGACCAGTAACATCAAAAAATGAAATTGTTTTAAAGTATAATGCAGTGTTGCCCTGCACTAGTAAAACTGCTGTATTTGCTTCAGAAACACTACTGCTGTTTATATAAATAAGCTGCTGTGTAGCAATGTGGGCAGCCATTCAAAGGAGAAAAGGCTCCAGTTACACAGCAGATAAGCTCTGTAGAACATAATGTTATCTGTTATCCATTATTTATCCTGTGCCATATAGCCTTTTTTTAAATTTCCGCCATTGCTACTTAGCAGCTTCTTTATATGAACTATAGTAGTGTTTCTAAAGCAAACAGATCGGTTTTACCAGTGCAGGGCAACATTATATGATATTTTCATTACTTTAAAACGCTTAAATTTTTTTGTGTTACTGTTCCTTTAAAGGGGAATTCAACCCCTCCCGCACTAATCTCCAGCCCCCCACCCCACCTGTAGGCCCTCCTCCCCCTGTCCTATCTCTCCCCCAGGGAAAATGCCTCGCAATTTACCCCTCCGTGCAGGTCCCCTCCAGCCAGTTTCCTGGGCGCCATCTTCTCCAGCAACATCTTCTTCTGTTGGTGCTCTGCGAGGAGAGGTAGGCCAGGGGTGGGGGGCTGGGGGTTAGCGCGGGAGGAGTTGAATTCTTCTTTAAAGGCCTCAGCCACTGATTTTCAACAAACAGGATTTGTGGCTCTTGATTACACAAAATAAAAGGCATGCATTATTGTTTTGTGTTATACAATGCCTTATTATAAAAGAAAGATATCGCCCGATATAGTTCACCGATATCAGGTTGATACTGCCAAACGAGCGGATCTCTCAGTGTGGCCTTAATTTGTTTGGAATGTAAGTCATTAAGTGAGTGGAGCATGCTAAGTGTGAGGCTGACCCTAATTTAAAATTAAACAACGTTTAGCTTTCAAGTTAATAACTTTCCTCAATAAATATCCAGGCACATTTATTTTTGTTTCTCTTGACCTTTTGTATTAATATCTTTACAAAGGTAAGTAGCCCTGACTCCGACCGCAGAGACAAGAAGGGACCTAACTACAAGAAGAGGAAACGCTCCCCTTCCCCTCCTCCCAGCGCTGAAGCAAAGAAAAAGGCTGTCAAAAAGGGGTAATTTAAAAAAATATTTTTTAGATGCATTGGCAGCATTTTGATACAAAGACGTAACATTCCGCTCCCTTCTCTGTTAAATCAAGTTGGCACTCACTAAAGCAGTTGTGGGTTTGGATACACATGGCCTGATTTGTAGCTAGGGAAAGCTAAGGGAATAATCTAGCAGTTAAAGGGGATGGGCCTCTCTCTACTAAAGTGGTAGGGCTTTGCAAATGAAACACTTTTTGCAAATACGATTATTTAGCAATGATAGTTTTCAATGTATTCAGAATCTGTTGCAGGGATCAGCAGCAGGTACAAATTTCTGTGGGAACTGCCATGGCTTTTTATGCTGCTGTCTTCAACAACTTTGGCTCTCGCTCCCCCTTAGTTAGATACAGGAAAGATTAATGCTGCTGCACATGCCCCAGCTGCTCTCATTACATTTTTTGAGCATTAATTGACTGCTAATGCTGTACAAATGAGTGACTTTGGCATTGGGCACAAAAATCTGCGGATCTACTTGTAGCTGCTGCCTATATCTGCATTCAAGGAAGTTTGGTGGGGAATAGTCACACCAGGCCCGGACTGGCAATCTGTGGATTCGGGCAAATGCCCGATGTGCCACTTGCTTTGAAATGTAAACGGTTTGCTCACCTAAAAATGCAAATTAGGTCTGTCTTTAATATGTAAATTAACCTTTCACTTTAGAAATGTAAATGAGCTGTCCGTAACAGCCAGTCACAGCTAAGCTTATACCTGGATTTGTTAATGCTCATACCTGTACTGACATATGGGTGGAATCAGGAATTCTGACCAACTTCAGTTAGTAATATTAGAGTTGCTTGCTATATACCCAATCCCTTATACATATGATAGGTATGTTGGCAACAGGAGGATCCATGCTCAGAACAATCACTTCAGCCTGTATATGTTACACCGTTATATGTAGCATTGATTACATGAGACAGTCCAGTCTCTTCAGGAATGACACACTTTGGCCCTGTGACACACAGTAATTATAGACCTCTTACCTGCCAGGTACATGGTCTAGCTGGGGGCACACAAAGGGAAATCTAGAATATACTGTAAGTGTAGGACCATTAATCTATCTGATAGAATAGTTTTGATAGAAACTAGGGTGAGATATTTGTTGCAAGGACCAATTCCAGCACATAGGGTGTATAATATTGCTGGGGATTATATGGTAATGGACTCTTAAATATCTATTAATAAACACCAAGATTCTAGTTAACCTTGGGGTTGGAAATATATATCATACTTTGCATGCACAGGAATACATGGGCTGCTTCGATATTTTTGCCAGGGCTGCTTTTCCCTCCCAGTCCGGCCCTGAGTGACACCCTTCTACACAGGGGGACCCGAGGCTGCCGTCTGGTAAGGGGCAGCAATAACTATGAATAAGTTTCTTAGTATTTGGAAAAGTGTTTATTTTGCAAATGTCACTTTAGAAGGACTTTTGCAAAAGGTAAACATTATGAGCATTATATATTTTTTCTTCTGCAGTTTTTACACCTTACTGTGCGGTTAGGTATGCATTGAGTTTATTTACTAAAACATTTCATGCAGCCCTTCTACCCCGTATACCAAATCCAAGAGGGGTCATCGAGACGAGGAGCAAGAGGATCTGACAAAGGATATGGATGAACCTTCCCCAGTCCCTAATGTGGAAGAAGTTACTCTCCCGAAAACAGGTAGATGCAAGAGCCTTGCAAATGTATTGCATACATTTTATGATGCACTTTATGCATGGTTAAATAATTAATTTGGGTTGAAAAAGTCCATCAAGTTCTAACTCTCCAATGGCTATACCTACACTCACCCACTGAAACTATAGATATATATATATATCAATATCTTTTTTAACTGTAGATTTTTGTATCACAATAGCCTTGATATTAGGCTTGTCCAAGAAATCATCCAAGCCCCTCTTAAAGGAACAGTAACACCAAAAAATTAAAGTGTTTTAAAGTAATGAAAATATCATGTAGTGTTGCCCTGCGCTGTTTAAACTGATTTGCTTCAGAAACACTACTATAGTTCATATAAACAAGCTGCTGAGTAGCAATGGCGGAAATTGAAAAATGGCTATATGGCACAGGATAAGTAATGGATAACAGATAACATTATATTCTACAGAGCTTATCTGCTATCTGCTGTGTAACTTGAGCCTTTTCTCCATTGAATGGCTGCCCCCATGGCTACACAACAGCTTATTTATATAAACAAAATTCATGTTTCTGCAGCAAACACAGCAGTTTTACCAGTGCAGGGCAACACTGCATTATGTTTTTATTACTTTAAAACAATTTCATTTTTTGATGTTACTGGTCCTTTAAAAGCATTAACGGAATTAGCCCTTACAACATCACCCGGCAGTGCATTCCACAACCTCACTGTCCTCACTGTGAAGAACCACCTACGCTGCTTCAAATGAAAGTCCTTTTCTTCTAGTCTGAAGGGGTGGCCTCTGTTCTGATGATCCGTTTTATGGAAAAATACATAGACCCATTAGCTGCTTTTAATGCCTGCTAATGTAATAAATAGTAGTCATGTCCCCTCTCGAGCCTCTTTTCTCCAGACAAAACAACCCCAACCCTGACAATTTACCATTAATTTAAATCTTCCTGGCTACACAATTAAATGGTTAAGAGAACTGGGGGAATGTGTGGGGAGCAGTGGCATCTAGGAAGTGCTGAATGGAAAGTGAAAGTAATTATCTGCCCCGCCTCTATGCCTAAGGCATAGAGGAGTGGCAGACAATATTTGATTGACAGCTGCAATTTCTAATTGAGCTTAAAACAGCTATGAATGCTTTAATAAAAATTTGAAATTGTTTTTCATGTTTAATTTAAAAAGGACTTTTATTAAACAGATTTTTGTGTCTGGGTGACAGGTCCACTTTAAGGAACGACAATCTAACGTAGTGTTGCCCTGCACTATTAAAACTGGTGTGTTTGCTTAAGAAAAACTACTATTGTTTATATAAATAAGCTGTTGTATAGCAACAAGGGCGCATTTCAGAGTAGAAAAGGCTCAAGTTAGATTGCAGTAAAGCTAACATAATAGTGTTATCCGCTATTTAGCCTGTACCATATAGCCTTTTTTCAATTTCAGTCATTGCTACACAGCAACTTGTTTAAATGAACTATAGTAGTGATTCTGAAGCAAACAGATCAATTTTACCAGTGCAGGGCAACAGTACATGATAGTTTCATTACTTTAAAACACTTTACTTTTTTGGTGTTACTGTTCCTTTAGGGACTGGAGTCTAAAACTGCACTGCATTCTCCAGGTGAGGCCTTACCAGGGACTTATAAAGAGGCATAATTATGTTTTCATCCCTTGAGTTAATTTCTTTTTTATGCAAGACAGAACTTTATTTGCTTTAATAGCCATAGAGTGACACTGCCTGGAATTATACAACTTGTTATATACAAAAACCCCAAGATCCCTCTCAGTTACAGGAACAGTAACACCAAAAATGAATGAATGTGTCCTAAAGTAATGAAAATATAATGTTCTGTTGTGCTGCACTGGTAAAACTGAGGT
The DNA here is from genome assembly GCA_024363595.1 of Xenopus borealis. Taxonomy (NCBI): domain Eukaryota; kingdom Metazoa; phylum Chordata; class Amphibia; order Anura; family Pipidae; genus Xenopus; species Xenopus borealis. The sequence goes on from CM044434.1 coordinate 126,311,943, forward strand.
GTTTGCTTCAGAACCACAACTATAGTTTATATAATTAAGCTGCTGTGTAGCCATGCGGCAGACCTTGAAAGCTGAAAAAGGAAAAAAGGATATACAGCAGATAACCGATAAGCTGTTGGGATTCTTCAGAACTTATCTACTCTGTGTCCTGTGTTTGAATGGATGTCCCCATGGCTACACAGCAGTTTTTTTATATAAGCTATAATTGTTTTTCTGGAACAAACACACCAGTTTTGCAAGTGCAGGGCAACAGTACATTATATTATCTTTCCTTTAAAACACTTTAAAATCAACTTAGACAAATCACTCTGCAAAGTGCCAGCATCCTGCATGGAACCTATAGCTCTGCACAATTTAGTATCATCTGCAAAAATAGAAACCGTACTTTCAATGCCCACATCCAGGTCATTAATAAACAAGTTGAAAAGCAAGGGACCCAGTACAGAGCCCTGCGGTACCCCACTAACAACACTGGTCCAATTAGAAAATGTTCCATTTACCACCACTTTGTGGTCTATCCTTCATACAGTTCTTTATCCAAGTACAAATACTATGTTCCAAGCCAATATTCCTTAATTTAAAGGGATCCTGTCATGGGGAAAAAATTTTTTTTCAAAATGCATCAGTTAATAGTGCTGCTCCAGAAGAATTATGCACTGAAATCCATTTCTCTAAAGAGCAAACAGATTTTTTTGTGACTTGTGCTCTGATAAACTTCAATCACTCTTTACTGCTGTACTGCAAGTCGGAGTGAAATCACCCCTCCCTTTTCCCCCCAGCAGCCTAACAACAGAACAATGGGAAGGTAACCAGATAACAGCTCCCTAACACAAGATAACAGCTGCCTGGTAGATCTAAGAACAGCACTCAATAGTAAAACCCATGTCCCACTGAGTACTATTCAGTTACACTGAGAAGGAAAAACAACAGCCTGCCAGAAAGCAGTTCCCTCCTAAAGTGCTGGCACAAGTCACATGACCGGGGCAGCTGGGAAATTGACAAAATGGCTAGCTCCATGTCAGATTTCAAAACTGAATATAAAAAGATCTGTTTGCTCTTTTGAGAAATGGATTTCAGTGCAGAAGTCTACTGGAGCAGCACTATTAACTGATGTGTTTTAAAAAAACATGTTTTCCCATGACAGTTTCCCTTTAATCAGTAACCTTCTGTGTGGCACTGTATGGAATGCTTTAGTGAAGTCTAAGTAAATCACATCCACTGCCATTACAGAGTCAATGTTCCTGCTCACCTTCTCATAAAAGGCATTTAAATTAGTCTGGCAAGATCAGTTACGCATAAAACCATGCTGGCACAAACTCATAGTATTATGATTTGTTGTAGTGACATTTTTTTCTGTTCTAGTGAACAACAAGAAAGACTCTGAATCTGCACCAGTAAAAGGAGGGACTGTGACAGACCTGGGTATGTGGGTTTTGGGTCATATGGGTCCTGTTTTCATTTCAGTATGTAAAAACAGAGAAACTCCATTTGAAATGTGTCTGTGAAATTTTATACTGGATTATAGGCATCAGTAAGGAGTGTTGTTATAAAGGTTTGTTTGCAAGGTCCCTAAATAGGAATATGTGAGGGGCACCTACACAGTAGCAAATCTATGCATTCAAAATGTGACCTGCTAGCACCGTTGAATAGCACACATGCACACTTCTAAATGATTACTTTTTATGTTGATAGGCTCATCTATTCACTGCAAGCTGAGTGTTTGGTACACTTGAACCTCACTACATTTGCAAGCATAACTAAAAAGCAAAGCTGCCTGCACAGTTTTGAAAATAATGCACATTGATCAAAACATTCATTGTTTTTATTGCTGTTTTATGCTCAAAAAAACTCACTAGCTGGACACCGATACTTAATAATGTGATTTGGAACCATTTTATTTTATGCCATGTCTGCCTGGGGATACTCTACAGAAGCTGATGATCTAGAAGCACCTCTCTTGATTGTAATTGCTTTTTTTTTTTTTATCTCTCCCAGATGAGCAGGAGGATGAAAGCATGGAAGCAGTGACCAAGGTGTGTGTTGTCTACTACAACGCAGAATGTATACAGATAATATAAACATTTGTATAACAAAGAGTTCAAAATTCCACCATGGTTGTACTGCCTCAATGTGCTGGGGCTTTGTACAAAAACTTGCTTACAGGAAGCCTCTTGCATCTTTCAGGGGATCATTTCCAATCATGTTAGAGTGATGTAGCTCAATATAGATAAAGCCTAGAGACAAATAAAAGTATTAATGCCAAACTCCTCCTTGGTCCTCATTTTGTAACATACCTAAACCAAGGGCTTTTTAAGATTCTTTCTGTGATTTTTCTCTTCATTCCTTTCTTTTGCCTATAGTGTGCCCTGGCACAATCCCAGCAGGGTTTCCCTAAACTTTGCAAAATTCAGTCACTTTTAGGATAGCTCAGATGCTGTGTGGGATCTCTGCCCAATAGGTGTTTGCAATAATGAAAGAAAATGTAACTTTCCAATTTATGTTAAACATTTTAATGGTTTTAAATGTATTTGTAATTGCAATCTCTATTTTTGGTGCTAACTCGCAAAACAATGAAGAAGAAGTCCGTTCACTACTCTTCTCTCATCCGCTGACTTCTGCTACATTAATTGGATAATGGATTATCTGCGATATTTGGCAGGAGAAACATTTTACTTGCAACAAACAATGGTTTCTTCACTTGTATGTTTTTAGGAGGAAGATGAGAACTCACCTGTGATTAAAAGCGAGCAAATAAAAACCTCCGATCTTCATGAGGATAATGTGACTGAACAAACGCACCATATCATTATACCGAGTTATGCTGCTTGGTTTGACTATAACAGGTAATGGCTCCTTCTTGCTTTTAATGTTTTGCAATGCAACTACCCATCCAGGCTTTGCAAATAAGTTGACATTATTTAATGTATTGAATCGATTCTCAATGTCTCTCACAGCGTGCATGCTATTGAACGTCGGGCATTACCAGAGTTCTTCAATGGCAAGAACAAGTCCAAAACACCAGAGATGTGAGTTTTACTAAATATATTGTATTAGGTGGGGCTGATAAAAAAAAGGCATGACAAAATATGAAAAAAAAAAAAAAAATTTCTTTTCACAGTAATATAATATAATTGTACAGCTAGACTGCTCATTACAGTAATTTCATTTACACTAAACGTCATTACTATATTAATGTCTTTGACAAAAATATATATATTTTTCTTCCATAGAAAATAGCAACCCAACCCACATCATCTTTGGGTTGGATTAGTCATGTGTTCTCAGAATTAGACTTGACTGTGTGAGTCTTGCATAATGGAAGGCTGCTTTATTTGTTTATCATATTGTAAACTAAACTTATGCCTAATACAATTTATAGCACAAGATTTATTTGTGAGACTTTGAACAAAGAACATGTTATAGTTGTCTTACTTTCCATAAACCAACACAAATAAAGCCTTATGTTCTTTTTCCTTTTTGCTAGATACCTGGCCTATAGAAACTTCATGATTGACACCTACAGACTAAACCCTCAGGAATACCTTACTTCTACAGCATGTCGACGCAACTTGGCAGGGGATGTCTGTGCTATCATGAGGTGCGGATGACATGGGAACGTCATCTCAGAGGAATAAAAGGCAATGATCATATGTAGTAGGGGTAGCAATGAATAGCTGAGAATACTAGAAAGTTTGGGACCACGTTATAATTATATATAAATTAGTCACACAGTCTGATTGTAGTAAGAGGAGGATATTATTGTCCCAGCTCTGATGTTGTTCTTGCTCTAGGGTTCATGCCTTCCTTGAACAGTGGGGGCTTATTAACTACCAAGTGGATGCTGAAAGTCGTCCTACCCCAATGGGTCCTCCTCCAACATCACATTTCCATGTTTTAGCTGATACTCCATCAGGATTGGTTCCGCTGCAGCCTAAAACACCACAGGTAGGCATGACAGGTGGATGCGCCTTTTTTTAAGTCATTTTACCTCTTTTTTATATATTCAGTACTTTTTTCATAGCTCCTTTTTGCATGGTGTCACACAAGGCAGTCTCTCTAGTCAAGAAAATGCCTGAATCTACTGTTTCTCTTTGCATTACCAGCATTTACCTTTCTTCTTCCAAACAGAGCTCTGCTTCACAACAGATGCTCAGTTTCCCTGATAAAAGTAAGGATAAACCAAGTGACCTTCAAAACTTTGGCTTACGGACAGATATGTATAGTAAGAAGAACACAACATCCAAGGTGAGTCAGAAGAGTGCATTGTATCACTTTTAAAAATATTCTCCAATCTATAGATTCATCATTTAGGGTGTTACTCTTTGTTAAACCCAGAGTTCAGTGATATGTGGATTATTTATTTTTGCTTCAACAGAGTAAGGCTGCTGCCAGTGCAACACGTGAATGGACCGAGCAGGAGACCCTGCTGCTTCTTGAGGTGGGAAATCTATATGTGCTTCAATAATATAAATGCTTTGGAACTTAAAATTTGGTCAGCTTTGTTAGAAAACTTATGCAAATATCCTTTGCATACGTGACACAGGCACTGGAAATGTATAAAGATGATTGGAACAAGGTATCTGAGCATGTTGGGAGCCGAACACAGGACGAGTGTATCTTGCATTTCTTACGACTTCCCATTGAGGATCCATATCTAGAGGACTCTGAGGCCTCTCTGGGACCATTAGCTTATCAGCCCATACCCTTTAGCCAATCGGGGAATCCTGTTATGAGCACAGTAGCCTTCCTTGCATCTGTAGTAGATCCGCGGGTAGCATCAGCTGCAGCAAAATCAGCTTTGGGTTTGTTATTCTTTTATTTATTTCTTTGTAAAGCTTCTTCTGATATATAAATGTGCATGAAAAGGAAATGCATGTACATTATTTTCTATGATTATTTAACACCAGGATGTGCTTATTTTAATTTTCATAATTCGACAGCATGCATGTAGCTTGTTCTGGGGAATATTTATAACCTTTGTAAGACTTTGTAATGTTTCTGGCTTATTAGATGAATTTTCCAAGATGAAGGAGGAGGTTCCCACAGCACTGGTGGAAGCTCATGTCAGGAAGGTTGAGGATGCGGCCAAAATCACTGGAAAAGCTGATCCCAGTTATGGCCTTGAGAGCAGTGGTATTGCTGGAACAGCTTGCGAAGAAAACGAGAGGATAGGTGAGCTAGTTAGTAGCAGACTAGTCAAAGACTTCCATATACATGAATATAGTCACTGGATGCGTTATGCTTAATGCTTGGAACTGAAGTTTTCAGGACAAGACCCATTCTACTAAATTGGCAGATTTATCAAGATTCACAATAATTTAATTATTACATTTTTTAAGCTTGTAAATTGCTCAAGTTTGCCATATACTTTCATGGTAAAGTATCTGGAGAATCCATGAGACATTCTTAAGTAATTGGTGTGATAAAAATGCTAATGAATCTCCAAAACACTGAGCCCTCAAACACCTGAAGAATAGTAGTAAGGAAGAAATACAATTTTTTTGTCAAGGCCTAACTATTTTCAACATTTCATAAATCTGATAAAATCCTTTAACCAGTAAAAAGATGCTGTTTTGCCACAAATATGGATTAATATTAGGTTCAGTAAGTATAAGTTATTTTTCTGAACATTAGACCGCTTACTATTTTACAGGCTGCATAATGGATTTCCAGATTACATATCCCATATCTTTATGACAATGTTCTGGAAAAAAAAGACTTTGGATTATTGCATATATTTACGGTTTTAATAAAAAGACAGAAAGTTGTTGTTTAAAAGTTATATTTTCTCTGCTGTTGTAAAGATGTTGTCTTTATCTGTGGATGCTATACATTTGCTGTCAATAGTTAGGCAGGGGAGTGCATAAGAAATGGCTACAGTTGTCATTGGTCCACTCCAGGATTAGGTATATGGCAGACTTTAATATGCAAATCTTATTGGCCAATTTGTTATTGAAAACTACACCTATAGGCCTATGTCTGGCAAAACTCACCTTGACATAAGCATATATGTGGACAAGTTTACTTTTATCTGACTTTAGATAACCTTGAGCCTGAGGGACATGTTCAAAATAAGACAGAATAAAGCAGATGTTTTACTTCTGATAGCTCATATATTCATGGTTATTCCTTCATCTGTACACAGTATTGGCCCTGGCATCATGTGTTGAGGTTGGCATGTACATTTTCGGAAAGCCCTATAAATTAATATGCAGAAAATGCAGCAGCAATTATGCATTTTATGCAAATAATTAATATTGTATGCAGAGGAGCAAAAAAAACCAAAAACTTTTTATAATACGTTTAGTATGGAAATGTACTGTATAAGGCCCTTAGTAGCTGACAAATTGCAGTTGGAGTGAGTAATAATTTATTTCTATGTGTTTATTGATGCCTTCCGCAGATTTTCCCAAAATGAACACCCCTGAAATCCATGGTAGGAAACATTCCTCTCTTACACACAAGACTTCTTTACAAAGTGAATCTGACAGGAGACATTCTATTTCTACAACTCTACATCATACAAATGGAAAGTTGGAATGGAAGAGATGTTTTTTTAACATAAAATGCAAATTATATGTAATGAAAATAATGTTGGCTATCCACTGCTGAACCTTGCTAACAGTGATTTTAGCAAGAAGTATTTTTTACTTGCTTACTTGTTTTGTTATTCCAAAAAAAACTGTTAATGTATTATAATTGTGTATTATAAGTACAGCATTAGGTAACAAATTACTTTCCATAAAATGTTAAAATATTTCTGTGCTTTTCTATGGTTTTAATGTAAATTAATTACTGCTTCCAGAAGACAGCAGTTCAGATGAGCCCCAGACAGATGCACAGCCTGCAGAAGAGAAGAAAGAACCAAAGGTATGATCTGAGCTGTGGCCCAACCAAGCTAATATATATATATGTATTTATGTATAATTCATTTAACTATACATATAGTATATTGTATAAATTACTCAGAAAACCTAGTAGCCTCTATTTATTCCTAGCACTGGAAAACAGACATATTCAGGCATATCACTACATATGGTACAAACAGATACCTTATTATATCACCATTCATCATTTGGTGGAATTCCCCTCATGATATACAGGTATGGGACCTGTTATCCAGGATGCTCAGAACCTGGTGTTTTCTAGATAATGGATCTTTCCATAATTTGGATCTTCATACTATATGGATCTTCATACTATATGTCTAGTAAAAAGTCATGTAAACATTAAATAAACCCAATAGGCTGGTTTTGCTTCCAATAAGGATTCATTATCCTTAGTTTGCATCAAGGACAAGCTACTGTTTTATTATTACAGAGAAAAAGGAAATTATTTTTATAAAGTTGGATTTGGATAAAGTGGAGTCTATGGGCGACAGCCTTTCCATAATTCATTGCTTTCTGGATAACGTATCCCGTGCCTGGATATCAATTTATAGAGATCCAGGAGTTTATTCAGAGGACTTTCCATTCGGAAGAGTTTGCAAAAGAGGGCCCATTCATGTCATCACAACCATTTTTTTTTTGCCATATAATAAAGGCCAGCATGGTATGGGAGTGTGTGTTGCGTAGCATGATAACGTAATAAACATACTCTTGGACACTCAATATTTGGCAATAAGAACAGAAGCACCTCCCACCAATAGCTCTGAATAAAAGGACAGTCCCTAAAAACGTGTATAAAAGTTAAGGATGTTTCACCTTTTGAAACCGGGACTAAAAACAAAAGCCTCTGTAATAGAATCACCATATCTGGGATAAAAGGCTGCACACTTTACATTTTCCAGCTATGAGAAATGATAAACTGAAACATCTACTTTGTGTATCAGGATTCACCTGGTGAAACACTCCCTGAAGATGAGGGAAAGGAGAGAATCAGTGAAGTAGCAAAGAAAGAGGAAGAAAAAAGTAAAGATGGAGACACTGACAAAGAATCTGAGAAAAGTGATATTGACATGGGTAAGTCTCTTATGCATTGAATTATGCGTTGAGGTTTAGACACTAACCATTCAGCTACTGGAGTAGATAGCAGTACACTGGGTAGTATGAGTATACCTCTACAGATTTCATACATTTGCTTATGTCTAACTCAGTAAGGGTTGCCTTGTCTTTGTTCAGCAGATGGAGAGAAGGTCTCTGACATCAAGGAAGGATCGGAGGAGACCGATAAGGAAGAGTGTGGTGGTAAGAACAAGGTTGAGAGAGATATTGGAGAAGGCAACCTTTCTACAGCTGCTGCCGCGGCTCTGGCTGCTGCTGCTGTAAAAGCCAAGGTTAGTATTGTTAACATAATGTTGCTTTTCTGAGTGGACCTTGTGCTTTCTTTTCAGTGACAGTGGCTTTGATATTGAAAGCATGTTACAAAGGTTCAGCCTGGTGTAACTTTACTACTAAACGTAGGAAAATATCTTTCTTCAAAATTCTCATCTCTTTGAAAAACATGTTAGGATAAGTCTTCCAGAGGAGTTGTCTTAGTTATTTCATTATGGGGTGCATAGTCAAGTCATTTGCTGTAACTGAGGAACCTTTGTGGATCACAAGTAGGGTCGCAACCTGGCCAGTATTTTACCAGCCTGACCGGTACAAATTAAGCTTGACCCCAATGTTATTAATAGGGAGAATGCATAGAAATATAGGAAGGCCGGCATTTTTTTTCAAGAACAGGTGGCAACCCTAATCACAAGTTTGTGACATTAGAATGTAGCTTTGTCTGTGCCAAAATCTGTGGTGTTATTTTCATGTTATTTTAACAGAAACCCCAAGTTTTCACTGGTTACTTTAACAGAATTACAGCATTCTTGACTACCAAACAATATTGTTTCATATAGATGTTGCTGGGTTAAAAAGTATCATGTACAAGGTGGTGAGATGTATTTGTAATGGTAATCATACATGTTTATTGCTGCCTTTTGTTATGTTTTATAAGCTAGAGTCCCTGGTGTTCTAAACTGGAGCTCTGTAGTATGAGTGTAAAAATTGCACATCTATAGTATTTTCATCTCTCTCCTTAGCATTTGGCAGCAGTGGAAGAAAGGAAGATAAAATCTCTTGTAGCACTTCTGGTGGAAACCCAGATGAAGAAGCTGGAAATCAAACTGAGGCATTTTGAAGAGCTGGAGACCATCATGGACAGAGAAAGGGAGGCGGTAGGTGTCCGAGAAAGAGAGAGACAAGCCAGAGAAAGTGACACACCTACATTAAATCTGAGTAAGAAGTATCAGCAAGAGTTCCACGTAAAGGAATTGTTCAGTGTAAAAATAAAAACTGGGTAAATAGATAGACTGTGCAAAAGAAAAAAAAATCCAGTATAGTTAGTTAGCCAACTATATAATTATAAATTAATTATAAAGGCTGGAGTGACTGGATGTCTAACATAACAGCTAGAACACTACTTTCTACTTTTCAGCTCTCTTGGTTTCCACTGATTGGTTACCAGGCAGTAACTTGAGCGAGAGCCACATAGGCCATAACTGTTGCTTTTGAATCTGAGCTGAATGTTGAGGATCAATTGCAAACTCACGGAATACTTATGTCCCATGTAGCCCCCCTTCATTCTTCAATCTATTTACCCAGTTTTTATTTCCACTGATTGGTTACCAGGCAGTAAACAATCAGAAACTTGAGGGGGCCATATGAGTCATAATGTTACTTTTGAATCTGAGCTGCATGCTGAGAATCAATAGCAAATTTACTGACCGGTTATGTCCCATGCAGCTCCTCTTAAAGTCTTTTAAGTATTTTGTTCTGTTCTGTTAGTCACTCCAGCCTTTACACATTACGTTTTTAGCTAACTATATTAGAAATGTTTTTTATTTTTTTTTATTTTACACAGCCTATCTATTTACGCAGTTTTTATTTTTAGACTGAGCTATTCCTTGGATGTCCATTCTCCTCATTATTGAAGCGTTACACCACAGTGCACCCAAAAAAGAAAGGGAACTGGATATTCCAGAAACTGCTTAAAACAAACGAAGAGCATCTTTATACATGTATTTATTTATTTTTACTGTACATGAAGCTTCTGATTAAAGGCTTCCTATTTTCATTTAATAGCTGGAATATCAGAGACAGCAGCTTCTAGCTGATAGGCAGAACTTTCACATGGAGCAATTAAAATATGCTGAGATACGAGCCCGTCAACAGCACTTCCAGCAGATCCAAAACCAACATCAGCAGCAGACCACTTCCAGCAGTCAACCTGTGCAACCCACTGCCCATTCCATTCCGGTGTCACAGTCATCACTGACTCAAGCCCCAGTGAGCTCAGCCAGCAGTGCTGAAAGTCTGGGTCAGCCTTCAGCTCCAACCACACAGCCACCTGTTAGTAGTCAGCAACAGCAAGGAGGAACACAACCCAGCCCAGCACACCGTGAGTATCTTGATAGCAATCATATCCAGCACTTTAGGGATTAAAGGGGTGGTTCACATTCAGGATAACTTGTAGTATGTTATAAAATTACTTTCAAACCACTACATAGTTGCTAGTTTAAACTAGACCCTAGCAACCAGATAGCTGCTGAAATGCCAAACTGGAGAGCTCCTACACCAAAAGCTAAATAATCGAAAAACTGCAAATAATAAAAAGACCAAATGCAAGTTGTCTCAAATAGCATTGTCTACAGCGTGCTAAAAGTTAACTTAAAGGTGAGTAACCTTTTTAAAGTGAACCCGTCACCCCAAAAAAATATTCAAAATCATATTTTATCACATTGGTCAAGCAAAATTAACATTAATTACACTATATAGATTATTTTAATATTGTTTTATTCAGTCTGGGAATTCATAATTATAGCAAGCAGGCAGGAGCCATTTTGTGGACACAGTTATTAATTAAGACAAGCCTTGTATCATCTCAGAATCTTGTTTGTGCACCAGAATGGGGGACCCGATGTCTGTCCCCATGTCCTGGCTACACAATTAAATGGTTAAGAGAACTGGGGGAATGTGTGGGGAGCAGTGACATCTAGGAAATGCTGAATGGAAAGTGAAAGTAATTATCTGCCCTGCATCTATGCCTAAGGCAAAGAGGAGTGGCAGACAATATTTGAGTGACAGCTGAGATTTTTAAAGCTTAAAACAGGTATGAATGCTTTAATAAAAATTTGAAATTGAGAACATTACACCCCTCTACACTCATCTCTAGGATACAGACAGACATGGGGACATATACATTGGAACCTGGGGAGATAGCTCAAGAATTTGCTAAATACTGTGCAGACCTATACAGCTCCAAGGCCAATTACACAGATGTTGAGTTAGACCAAATTTTATCAGATGTGGAACTCCCTTGTCTTGGGCAGGCCGAAACTGCCTACCTAGACCGTGCCATAACAGTGGAAAAGGTTGCGCTCTACACGGTCAGTGTCCTGCTATTTTTAGTCAACCCTGAGGATTCCCTTCACCATGCGTTAGAGATAGCAGACAACTTTGGTAAGTTCAGTGGCCTCAAAATTAATAAAACTAAATCCACCCTATTCTCACTGTAACATCCTAGAACGGAAGGAAACATAATGGGCTTGAGATGGGTGACTCAATTTAAATACTTGGGAATCCACGTATAACTATAACTTGAGAACTATGTCTTCAACAACATTGATCCTGTAATACAAACTTTCAAGGCAACAGTACCACAGTGGACACAACTGCCCCTAACTGTATGGGGAAGGGTCAATCTATTCTAAATGGTCTATCTCCCCAAGTTTCTTTATGTCTTACAACAAGCCCCAGGGTGGGTCCCCCAGCAAGTATTCAACTGCATTAATGAGATCCTATCACCATATGTTTGGGCTAACAAAACCCCAGGAATAAGTAGGTTAACATTGATGGCACCTCAAGAGCTAGGTGTACTAGCACTCCCAAACCTCTTGTCTGTATTATTATGCATCTCAGTTGGCATTTATTCATAACTGGTTTCACTGTGACCCGGATAGTCCCCTCACAGTACTTCACACATAGCTGGCTCGTTTGAAGCCTTACACAATGCACCCTATCGGAAAGCCAGGGACACCCCAGACCTCCCCCCGGTTTTGGCAACACCACAGAAAGTGTGGGCAAGGGAATCCAAACTATTTGTAAACTTAACCCCAGGGGTATCACCTCACTCACCCCTATGGAGGAACTCCCACTACCCACATTTAAACTCCCTGCAAGATTTTTAATACTGGCCAAAAATGGGACTAAACTCCTGGTCGGGGGGGACTTCCCCACCCTGGCCCAACTTAAGGAAACCCTTAACCAAGCAAATATTGTAGCGTAGTGCTATTTACAACTTAGGCATGCATTTATAGCCCAGTTTGGCCAAATCTAAACAAAAATGACTCCAAATGAGACCAGGCTGTGGGATCCTAACCCCAAAAAAATAATCTCTGAACTATATAAAGCTCTAGTGGTAACACAAGGGAAAAGTGAAAGATTGCGGTGGATTCCAGACACAATACAAGCTGTTGAACCCGCTTAAGAAGGCTTGGTCCAAATGGGTAGTAGATATTCCCTCCCTAACTGAAGACATTTAGGAGGATACAAATGGTTAATAGTAAACTCATGATAAAATTGACATATATGGCTCGACAATGCCCAAAAAAATTTGATGCAATTTGGGGCCCATGGTTAGAGGCCTACCCAGAGGCCGAACCAAATGTGTAGAGGCGAACAACAGAGTATTTCAAAAGCACAGTAACAGTGAATTTATAAGGCTACATATATATATGCAGATATAAGTGTTAAATGGCATTGTAATTATACTTCACTCTATGTAAAGAAATGAATAGGTGTTGTATTGTTTTTTGTTGTGTTGAAAAAAGAAAAACCTTTAAAAAAAAAAATTGAAATTTGATTTCATGTTTAATTTGAAAAGGACTTTTATTATACAGATTTTTGTGTTTGGGTGACGGGTCCACTTTAACTACATCAGTACTTTCCATTTTGGCATCCCTTCTATAGACAGGTTTTTTGGATCACTGATGGTGTGGGTGATCTAATTATACAGAGCTCATTACAATAGGTTATCCTATATGGAGAGTTGGAGTAAATCCTTTCACAGTGACTGCATACAGTCACACAGGATATAGTTAGCGTTGTGCTAAATGTAAAATAAAATGGGAAATGTTTATTGCAGTAAGCCAAGGGATGTTTGTTTCTACTGTTTGTACATGTTTTGTAGGTCTTTATGTTTTCTTTTTGCCTTTTTCCATCCTGCAGCTTCTAGCACATATACAAGCCAACCGCCATCTACCCCACTGGTTCCATCAGCAGTACCAGTTCCTGCCCAGCCACCGGTGCCCGGTAATCAGCACCCCAGCATGCACTTACCTGTCCAGTATAATCTGGCTAGTGAATTAGTTGACTCTGCTCATCACAATCCACCAACTAACCTGTATGCTCCTCACCATCCCATGCATGGCACCTTCCCCCCTTCAGCTTGTCAGGTCAGTGGGGGCCCCCTTACCCCACATAACCCTTCCATTCTGGTATCCTCAGCTTCTAACTTGCCATCCAACCTTGGTTCAGCTGCCACACAGAGTCCAGCCATCGTAGCCGCAGTGCAGGGCGGGACTGCCCTCACTACCAGTCCTGTGCAAGGTGAGCTTGACAACAGTTAACAAATTTGGGTAGTGTTGGAGGTTTCCCTATGTATTTGGTATTGCAATAATTCAGAGCTTAATAATTTAATTTTATTAGAAATATGAATTCCATGAAATCTGGAACAAAAATCTAAACTATGATATTTTAATTCCATAGCACTTAAACTCAAAATGAATGTGACTTTGTATTATTCTAGTAACAAATCTTATGGGATATTCTATTAGCATAAGCATTGCAACCCTACATCAAGCTTTTACTCTTGTAACATGCTGTGTTATGTTCGTGTATTCTTACATGGCTCAGAGGTACTGTATGCGTGCAAATCCATATCTGTAGGTAAAACAGAAGGAAACCATATGTCTTAAAGGAGAACGAAGATTATGACTGAAAATTCTGTATAGGCAGGTTTACTTTTTCACATGGTTCCAGTATTACTGCCAATTTGAAGTCACCTGAGTAGTGGTAAGCTGAGGTCAATGAAGACATCAGATGAAAGGGCAGCCTTGGGCACCAGTGCCCCTCAGTTTGGCTCTGCTTGAACATACTTCACCAGCTCAGACCTTTAACAGTATGATTCAGTCCTTGGTGGGCTATGAACCAAGATCCAATGGGTGACCCATGTCTTCCTGCATATACAACTCATTCACCCATGTCATCTTGGCACCAAGATAATGTCAGCAGAATTGCAGTGAATTGCAGTTGCATTAAGTTTGTTGAATTTTCTACAACTGGATCACCTGGGAAAAACCACTTAATTGTGGGAAAAAAATATGGCATATGCCATCGGAATTACACTTTGGTCACTGTAGTTGTGGATGTATATTAACCAGTTTCTTTTTTAAGGGAATCCCCCCCCCCCTTATTTTGACAAACCTCCATTTTTATGAACACAAACTACAGCACATACAGTGTTAAAGGAAATGCAAATCTTTACAACAAATGAATGTAAAATTGTTAAGAGGGCTCTTATAAGCTCTTTTGTCATTATTTTTTTTCTGACTGTGGTACAGCTGGAAGAAGATGGCCAAGGAGAATAGAGAATTGGCCTCTTCTGTTAACTAACACATACCCACCTCCTTAAGCCTGCTCCAATGCCATGTATGCCCTCCATTACTGCCAGTGAGCATGCCTTCCACCATGGCACAAACTTGTTAGACAGGACACTGGCTGGGAAATGACAAAATTGGGATGGCCAAAAGTCAGGTATGGCAGGAGGTGTAGCTGGATAAAAACATTCAAGGAATGTTATGAAACACACAGTAACATAGCAATCTGGTGTAACTTATTGTTTCCTTCAGGGAGTGTGAAGTTACTAGTTTCAAGAGTCCAGGGGTTGGAGAGCTTCTTGGAGTATATCACACCAGGGTCCCCACACTTTATCAAATTTGTCAGCGGAACCTCTGCTCTCAAATTTGAGTTTATAGAGTGGCATTGTGGTGTTTACCATCTTCAGCCAGGGGTTATTATCCTGTTTGATTGGTTTCTGGCTTCAGAGAGATTCGCATAAACAAATGCCCAGTCCTTATTTAACTCTCCTGAGACACACAAACCCCTTTCACTTTCCATCTGCCACACTTTCTTATGTTTTTGTATCTGCCAATTCATTTTCCCGTCTTCATCAAATCTCTCAGCCAACGGGAAGTCTTGAATTAGAACAGTGTTGGGAATAATATAGATTTATTTGTTTATATTTTGTAGTTTTATAAGGAACTTTATTTCATTCTGCTTCCGTCACAGGAATCGAACTGTATAGCCATATATATGCCAGGACTATTGAGCCTTCCCTATTTAATTAAATGTTGATTTCAAGCCTGGGAAAAGAAGGTAAAAGATACTATAAGATATGGAGGGTTAAGATATTGGAGAATAAAATGATTTTAGAGCACTGCTCTATGTTAGGTGAGGCTCAGTTAGAATGAAGTGACTGGCAGGTAGATGGGCACATGAGTACCAGGATATATGCCAGTGCTTTCCAAACTGTGAGGCTGGCTTCCCTGGGAGGGGACAGAGGAGGAGCTGAGGGCCCGAGCTGATGACCAGTTACAGTAAGATCTATCTGTAAATGAGCTTAGAGGGTCCTGGCCAAATTTGGGCTTCCAAGGGTTGCTTGAATGGAAAAAGACAGCAGCCGCTGATATCTGCTGTCAAAAAAAAAATGACTACTCAGTCTTGAAAATCAATATAAATCACCATGTTCCTTTGCTACTGACAGTGGCCAAGACTAATATCACGAGGCACAGAAGGTACAGAAACGTATTGGCCTGAAAATGCTCTTTGGGGCCATTAATCTCGTTTATGTTCTGTGTCAGGCAGTTTTCAGTAGAAAGTCCTTGTTACAGGTGTAAATGGACTTAATACATCACTTGCACAAAGCTCCAATCACTGGTTTGCTCCTGGATTTTTCTCTACTGAAACACTGAACCCGTTGCAAGGGAAGGGTCTTCTGGTAAAGTACCCAGACCTTCTGCAAATGTCATCTCGGTGGGTTGAGCTGTTCATCATGATGCATTATCAGTAGGAAGCAGTGCAGGTAGTTCCTTCTAATATAACCACATATTATTTTAAAAACAGAAACCCTTTTATTTCAGTTACATATTTACACCCCGTTTCTCCTTCCCAATTCCTCACTTGCTTTTTAAAAAACTTTGTGTGTTTTGCACCTATTCCAGAAGAGTAACAAGACTATGCAAGGAAGCCGACTTCACTCTTCAAGTTCACTTTTATCCTTATGTTTTTCTTTCAGAACCTGCAACACCTCTGCCTCCAGACTCCATTGGAAACACAGTTACCCAGCCCCAGCCATAGCCTGTCTGTGTGAAATTTTGGAAAAGGTGCAGAAGGGCATAAGCGTTCTTCCATAAATCCACCTGTGTTTAGTTCCAGTGTTTGTCACCATCACAAACCCCAACTCCCTTCATTTCCGTCGTTCCTTCAGTTAATGCTCACTGATCTGCACCATGAAGTTTCTCATCTCAGGTGTAAATTATGATATTGTTAATGGGAAAAGATGCATTTTTGTATGAAGGTTAAAATGACACAAAAACGACTGGTTCAGTAATTCACTGGGAAGACGTTTACCTGCAACAGTCCAATCCAGCTTCTCCATGTGTTGGGTAGATTTATCGGTTATCTGACTTGTTTTTGGACCAGATTATATGAAATTGATGCCATACAAAGCAGACTGTAAAGCCTGTGCGTTGGCTGAGGCAATAACCTTGCATTGGAGGCTGGCATCTGATTATTAAAACTCCATTAGGGCAGTTCTCATCTATGGTTGTGTGGAACTTGCCTGGACGGTGGAGCACAAATGAAATCATTGATGTCACTGGTCTCCGATGGACAATGATGTTATAGAATAACGTACAAAAGTATTTGTTGCCATGTTGGAAGAACCACAAGCCAGAATACAGTGCTTATTTACTTCCTGCCTCACACTGACCAGTATCAGACAGCGATGCACTCCCCTTGGCATCCAAAAAAAATATATTTCTATTTTATTTAGTTTCTTTCTGCTGATTTTAACCTATATAATGCATTTAAATGTTCTGCTTTCACGACTGTGAAGTCTCCCTCCCTGAAGGCAACATTTAGCTAATAACCGTGTGAAAGCCAGCCTGCAAAATCTCCATTGCTCTAGGGATGAGAGAATTTTTGGTCCTTGTGTTTCGGTGCGGAAATGACGCCGATAGACTTCACGGGGAGAAAAAAAAATCGATGGTGTCTGTTGCCCATATACTTTAATGCATTTTGATGAGTTTTCGCCGACAGCGAATTGTTGGCAAATCAAAGCAGGTAGAATTCGCCCATCCCTATGGGCAATGCCTCCAGCCAAACTGTCATTATTACTGAGTGGCTCCATTGGCGTCATTTTATATCTTGGAGGCTCTCTCATCCTATCTCTTTTCCGGTGTTCTTGTTTTATTCTGTTAAGTATTTGTGATGGATTGTGTAAGGAGAAAAGCACTGAGGGGTATAACAACCTGAGTGAGCAGTTAGTGTCAGTGAGAGACATTATCCCCGGCGACTAAGGGAAGTGTCTCGCGCCACAGTGCACTACTAGTAAAATATTTTAACTTTTAACTATATCAACTTTTTTATAATTATTTTCAACCATATTTGAAATACCTTGTCGAGGAAAGCAGAGGTTGCGAGTGCACTTTATAGAGACACAGGTGGGTGCTGATATCCATTGGTAACTCCTTTAACATTCATGATTTTATCTGTTAGAGGAGTGGGCACAGCATTTCCCCTCTTGGATTACTAGACTGCTTGATATATCCGTTGGAAGGTTTGGGAATGGTGAGATCTTGCTGAGTTGTTCCTTACCTGTACCTTATCCTGTGTCTGTGCATCTTAAAACCCCCCTCAAATCTTAAAATGTACCTTTCCTTTCCTGGACTATAAAAAGCTTTTTATTTGTGGGATGGAAACCTGTTTGTTGTTTATGAAAATCTCTGTGTATATGTATTTATTTTATGTTTTGTGACTCGGCGGAAGAGTTTTACGGACAAAGGTCCATTCCCCTCAGCACAGGTTCTGATAAACCATATCTGTGACAAATTCCTGCTGTGGAAACTGAAGATTGTAAATGAATTAATGTGGGTGGGGAACAAGTTTGGAACAAGGAGCGGTCTTGCGTGTTGCTCATCTCAAGGGCAAGTGAAGGCCAATGATTAGATTAGAAATCATGTTCCATGTACTATTGCTCCTGCAATGAGGGGGCCTGGGAATTATTGAATGCGGATTGGCAGACACCATTTTCCCAAGTGAGAGAGTTTGCATTGAGTAGTAGCAGCCTCCTGCATAATGTTTCTAACTCAAACTTTGGGGGGGGGGGG
>CM044434.1:126330694-126383901 GCA_024363595.1 Xenopus borealis
GGGGGGGGGGGGGTAATCTATCATTTTAGATGCCTGCTGGGAAGAAGGATCAAATGCCTGGATGTGTTTATATGGCTGCATGTGCAGTGTATCAGGGACTTGACTAGTCTTATTTTTATGTTACCCTGCTGCTTCCTGCAACAAATTATTTCTATTCCAGCTGATAAACATAGGTTTATTATTATTAAAGCTAGTGATAGCTGAGCAATGTCACTCCACTGTAGCAAAAAATCACACCGGCACACAGGAATTGGAATGCAGGGAAGACCCTTGCAACAACTTTTTACTGCGGAAGTGCAACGTTTCGGAGGACACGCCCCCTTTGTCAAGCATGTGAATCAAAGTGCAGACAATACATTTAAGGTAAGACCAATTAGATTAATTGGAAACAATTGTGCAAGATAAATAGTGATAAAGATGTTACAAAATACAAAAATAACATCAAAGTAGTATATTATAAATTGAGAGTTCATCTTAAAAGGCAAGTGCTTGTTTCGATACAATGTATCGAATCTTTGAACACTGTAACATTGTATCGAAACAAGCACTTGCCTTTTAAGATGAACTCTCAATTTATAATATACTACTTTGATGTTATTTTTGTATTTTGTAACATCTTTATCACTATTTATCTTGCACAATTGTTTCCAATTAATCTAATTGGTCTTACCTTAAATGTATTGTCTGCACTTTGATTCACATGCTTGACAAAGGGGGCGTGTCCTCCAAAACGTTGCACTTCCGCAGTAAAAAGTTGTTGCAAGGGTCTTCCCTGCATTCCAATTCCTGTGTGCCGGTGTGATTTTTTGCTACAGAGGGTGCCCCATCCTCTTGGCACCAGGTGAATTTGTTTATTCCTCAGCACTAAGGGTGTGCGAAAGCTTTTTTGGTACAATGTCACTCCAGCCCATGTGATCTGTCCCTTTATCTTAAGCCACTGCTCTGGGATTGGCTACTATACTGTGATGTAGCCATTGCCCAGCACACTGTGTAACATCTCTGATTCCAATGCCATCTTTGCAGAGGGGTTTTTGTCTTGCCCAAAAGTTTGGATGATGTTCCTTTGGGCAGGCTGTTCGGAGCCCACAACCCACTGGCCAATAAGTTGGAGACATGGTCTGGAGGGGCCAAGATATCGGCTTTCATCAGCCCATGTGCAGTATATGGCCATTTAAGGCTACCAAACCACATAAAAGTTACATGGAAGATAAATGGTAAATTAATATTTTTCTTATGCAGCCATTATATTTATATTTGGGACCCAGAAAAAGTCTTAAGATTCCACAGGATCCATGATTTGCTTTAAAATGCTTCATCTTCTACTTAAAATTGTCTGTTGCAGAAGGAAATGTTACTGCATCTATTTGGATTCAAACAGCTTACAGAGCCAATTTTGGGTGTGGCCCTATAGGTTAAGGAACACTATTCTATTAATAATAGTCTTTTCTAGACGGTACAGGTTTGATGAAAACATACCACAAACTGACAGTACATTTTAACTTTGTGTAATGCTGTTTAGCCAGACATAGGAGAGAATGGAGTGTGCCATCAGCCAATCAGGATCACGTTACTCTTAATTAGGCACTTCAACTACAACATACAGGGGCTTCCATATATGGAGGCACAGATATTGTTTCTATCATCTTGTTTATACAGGGTACCTGTAGGTGATACTAATGAGTGGTGCCCATAATAAGGTTCAAAATAGTCACCTTAGGCATTTTTTTTTTTTTGGAGTAGTAGTCCAAAGGAATTCCACCATTCACCCCGTCCCTGGGTGTATGTGACAAGTTGAAAATGAAAGGTATTTGTTGGATTTTTATTTGGTGGATAGCCTATGAGTAAGGCATGGAACGCATTAGGCAAAAATCTTTCACCAAGTAGCTTTATTTTCCTACCTGTAGGTGATGAGTTACACAAGTGTGAGATAGATATATATATATATATATATATAACAATACCTTTCTTTCAGCTTGTGTAGCAAGAGCAGGTGTGAATATTTACTGTGCTTTTATATTACAGTACTCAAGGCTAAAAAACCAGTTCACCCATAATGTTAACTGTATATATTCTCACTGATGCAGAATTTGTCTCTACATGCTCCAATTAAACAAGTCTGCTGAATCCAAGCAGTTGTGAGTGGGTCCCTAAGCTCAGTAAGTGACAGCAGCACAGAGCATGTGAATCAGTGAATCAGCAGAAAAGAAGATGGGGAGCTACTGGGGCATCTTTGGAGACACAGATCTTTACTGCTAAAGGGCTGTGGTTGCCTTGGGCTGTTATAGAAAATGCCAACAACAAATTGTACAGCATTCCTGCCCTACTTTTTAAAGGGGAAGTCTTTTTCCACTTGGAGGTGCAAATGTTAGGTCCCTCCAAGAAGCAGGAAGATAGTTGCTCCATGGTGCGCAATGGAAGAACCCCTGGATGGTGTGATTTTCTGCTGATAGGAGCACTGGCCTGGTGTTTCAGGTTAGTAAATACATTCACTTGTAGAGACTAAGATTTGCCACCCCCAAGTGGAAGACTTTTATTCTCCTTTAAAGGAAAACTATACCCCCCCCCAAAAAAAAAAACCCAATGTAGGTCTCTATAAAAAGATATTGCATAAAAATTCATATGTAAAACCCTGCTTCATGTAAATGAACCATTTTCATAATATACTTTAGTAGTATGTGCCATTGAATAATCACAAATGGAAAATTGCCATTTTAAAAAAAATAAGTTTGGTGTACACAAACAATACATGTCAGGTCGCACAAGCCAATTAACAGACAGAGTTGTGTCTTTTGCTTCCACACTTCTTCCTGTTACAGTTAGAGTTGAAATATTTCTGGTCAGGTGATCTCTGAGGCAGCACACAGACCATCATGAAATGGAGGTTCAACGTAAGAGATGTAAAAGGGCAATATTTACTTAAATATATATATACCAGTTTCATAAGATGTTCCACTTAAAGGAAAACTATACCCCGAAAATGAATACTTGAGCAACAGATGGTTTATATCAAATTAAATGACATATTAAAGAATCTTACCTACCTGGTATATATATTTAAGTAAATATTGCCCCTTTACATCTCTTGCCTTGAACCACCATTTCATGATGGTCTGTGTGCTGCCTCAGAGAGCACCTGACCAGAAATATTTCAACTCTAACTGTAAAGGGAAGAAGTGTGGAAGCAAAAGACACAACTCTGTCTGTTAATTGGCTCATGTGACCTAACTTTATAGTTTGTTTGTTATGTTTGTGTGCACCGTTGGATCCTAGGATCCCAGGAGGCTGTCCTTATTTTTTAAAATGGCTATTTTCTATTTATGATTACCCAATGGCACATGCTACTAAATAAGTGTATTATTATGAAAATGGTTTATTTACATGAAGCAGGGTTTTACATAAGAGTTGTTTTATGCAATATCTTTTTATAGAGACCTACATTGTTCCGGGGGTATAGTTTTCCTTTAATTTGATATAAAACAGCTGTTGCTTAAGTTATTTAGTTTGGTGGTATAGTTTTAGTTTTTCTTGAATAGTGCAAAAAGGTTTCAGTTACACAGCAGATAACATAAGCACAATAATGCAGTTGGTTTAGTTCTTACGCAGGAAGACAAAACAGGAGTTTAAGGCCCACATTTGGGTTTTCTCCCCCAAAGACAAGGTTGTCCTCCTGTTCTTCCTATGACTTGTTAGAAGCAGAAAGTAAGAGAATCGGATACGTCAAAAAAATAAGCAACATGTATGATCGGCGCAAGCCCTTTTACATTCAACCTTTCTCCTGTCCCATCTAAGAAAGAGGATGATTGTAAATAACTAGAGCAGTGAAAAGAAAAAACAAATCACAGTAGGTTTTGAAAAAAAAAAGTGTCACTCCGTTTATTTGAGGACGGACGGGGGAAAAATAGAGATTTGAATAATTTATCTTTCTCTGCGCACTACTACAACATGAAGGAGAAGCAGAGGGGATACAAAGAATTCCTTAGCCACAATTTCTTCTGATGATCGTTTAATCTGTAGCTCGTCCTCCCTTGTGAGCTCATAGAATGAGAATTCACTTCTGAGAGGAGAAGGGGGTGAATGGACCATGAGGAAGCAGAAAAGGCACTTGCTACATAGCCTGCCTTCCCCTCTAGTTAAAGGGTGGAGTAAATTGCCAACTATCATCCCTCCCCCCCACACATCATCCCCACTGGGCAGAGGTAAACTATGGAGAAACTTCAGCCGTTCAATACCGTCCGGATAAGTTCTGTAAATAAAAATATAAAAACAAGTCAAGCATAAGCCAGCAACAGATGGGATGTGCACGCAGCTGTTTGTCACAGTCTATAGACCAGGGAGCTGTGGCAATACCAACTGTACAGAAGTCCAGTAACAGCTCCCGGGGGATGCCGAGGTCTCGGAAATCTGCTAAAACAGACTCCCCCTTGGCTTAAGGTTTGTTTATGTTTTTTTTTATTTAAAGGAGGGAAAATATATCCTCATTTTAACATCCAGCTGGGCTGACCTAAAATAACATGCATAAACACGGTCTGAACTGCCAATGAAAATGAATAGTAATATAATCATAATACAGGAATCATTTTTTGCACATAAGTGAATGAACAGGTTGAAAGGGAACCATGATGGTTTGCCGATCACAAAGACGAACCCCTCAGTCTCAGGAGTAGGTTTCTTTCCAACCTGCAGAATCAAGTACGTCTGAAATGGTTATTTCTAGAAGCTGTTTATGCAGTTTTTATATAAGCTCAACTGAATGGGATAATACCTAAAAAGGGCCGTTTGTTTATTAAAAAAATATTCAAAAAAAGTCCTGTCAAACAGCAAGTCACAGTACACAACCCACTGCTGGAAGGATGGGGCTCCCGTGTGAACTGCAAAGTCCAGCCTGTTGTTTCCTCCAACACTGCAAGGAAAAAACAAACCCACTCCGAGGAGCCCCACGCCTCATTGTCTAAGAATAGTATGCTCAAACATCAAGTTTGTCTATATAATCAGCAGATGGAAAATAAGCTCTGGCATCAAATAAACACTGAAGTAGGAAGTTTCAGCCAAAAGCGTGAAAGACCAGAAAAGGTCTCTAAAATCTAAAGTCTGGAGGCAAGAAAAGCAAAAGCTTCTATGTTGGAGCAGAAGGAAGATACTGTTACACGCAATCCTCAGATTTCCTTCCAATCTGCACAAGCAGCAGGAACAGCTTCAGCTCAACCTTGTTGTGTATTTTTGGTAATGAATGGATTCTTTTGTGTAACCGCAATGAATAACTGCACTCTGGACGCATTGTGATCAGGCAAGATAATGATGGTGAAAGGTTGTGGTGACAGTATCAGAGAGCAGTCTATGGAGTATGAATGACTGAAGATCTTCCACTACCTTTGCTGGCAATCTTCCCTGTTCATTCCATTGGTTGGAATTTGTATACACAAGGGGTAGGCAGTTTAGTACGTGCCACAACCAGATGTTGCCAACAATAACTAGGGATGCACGGAATCCAGTATGTGGATCAATCCAAGAGCCTGACTGGACCAAATAAGAACCCACAACCACCCACAAGTCAGCAATTTGTGCCGGCAGCAAGCGTTTGGGTTTTATATTCAGACTGATCCGGTGAGAAGGATTTGGTCAAATTCGTAAAGGGTTTGATGCATGCCTAATAACATTAACCAGAGCAATTCCTCCATTGCAGTATTTTCCATTTGCAGTCTAGATTAATCTGGATAATGCAGCTCACATTTTCTTCCTGTACAGACACACGTAATTATCACACAGCGACCTTTAAACTGTGGCTCAACTATCAACTTTTTCACTTCTACTTTACAACTCCCGAATTCCATGAGAAATAGCTTGAGAGCCACAGTTCCACTAAATATCAAAAATTTGGTCACCTCCCTCCATAGTTCCAAGTGAAACGGTTAATGCAAGTGTTCCCATAATGCACAGCAAACACACACACTATCAAATAATCACACAGACACCGTCAGTTAAGAGACAGTAGCTGGCTACCAGCAGAAGAAACTTGTTAACCAAGCCAGAGAAGCTGCAATAATAAATATATTGAGTTGGTAGCAATCTGTTAAATGCTAACTACGTAGAGCAAGGAACATGCACACAGGCCGGGCACCCAGAAGAGAAACCCGGGCAGAGTATACCAAAGGAATAAACTAAAACTAGTAATAGGAACCAGCATACCCACGGAGTGAAGTCACGAAGATAAGATGTGCCTGACAAACTCTGTGGGAATGAAAATCACCAGAAACAAGATATCATTTACCACCATGCACAAGTCGGCTCCCACCCCAATCCACCGCTATATCCCCAGTAACAACACTCTTCCCAGAACATTCCTAATCAGCTGCCTAGAAAGGCTTGTTAGAACCAATATCATTCAAGATTAAACGCAAGCCGAGCACTCACCTTCATAATTAATGCAACCATTGGCATCTTCATGAGCACTTAAAAGGGTCTCTACTTCATCTTCTGTCAACTTCTCTCCTATGGAACAGAAAATAAATCATACCTATGTATATATATCAGGCACACACAACACCTTTCATGAAACAAGTGTAGGGCTCAGAGATATGTTGGCACTCTAAAAATACATAAGAACAATAAATGGTAAATTATCGGTCAACTGAAATGACCGAAGGCTCAAATGCAAATCTAGACTAATGCCAGGCTTCCCCCTAGCTGAAAAGCAGCAGCAAAGAAAGCATGGAGTGTGCCATAAAGCAAGGAGCCATTTGTAGGGCAAACAGTTTTGCTTTGTCAGTGGGGGCTGAATGACATCTCACACCAGAAGAGAAAGACAAACTAAAATCAGTCAGTGGTTGTGAGGACAACAGAAGCGGATTTTCATGCTAGTGAACAGCCATTCTTTTTATACCAAGAGATATGAGGACATGACGCATCTCAGAGCCCATAACAAATCCATTTCCCTCCTTGTCAAAGACTCTGAACCCTTCTAGCAATTCTTCCAATCCAGGCAAATCCTTGTTCTTGGCAATTGCTTGCAGCATGGGGAGGAACTGTTCAAAGTCAAGCATCTTGGTGTTCAGGTCTGTAGGAAAGAGGAGACAAAATAACTAGCACCCCAGTCACACAGGTGAAGCCCCAGGTAGAAAGTCACATTGACTACAGACAATGCGGATACTTCAGATACTGGCAGACACTGGGGCATGTCTAAGTGACAAGTTCTAAATACATAATCCAGAAATATTTCAGCCAATGCACAGAATGTGCTTCTGCAATTTAACCAGGGTCTGTGGCTGCAGAACACACTCCATCAAACCATGGGAAACGCCTGTATATGTATGATGTAAAGGTGAAATTAATGGTTCCACCTATGTTTGTATGTAATAACAACCCTCACGCATCATGTTTAAAAAGAGTTCCTAATTATAGTGAGAACATTTCTACTATTTCCCTATTGAAAGAGAGCTTTTTGGTCCAAGTGTAAACATACCGCAAAGGTCCAAGTGTAAATACACTGTAAAGGTCTAAGTGTACGTAAAATATAAAGGTCTAAGTGCAAATATAATAAATATCATATAAAGGCATGTGACACTCACCTTACACATGAAGGAAACTGCTCAGCCCTCAGCAATATGGTACCGAGGCCCCATACTCCCTTCCCATAATCATTCCTTGTCATTTCCACTTACCTTCAGACTTTGGGTTTCCCAGAACCTTCATGACCTCGGCATTAGTGGGGTTCTGCCCCAGTGCCCGCATGACGTCCCCACATTGACCATAGGAGATTTTGCCATCACCAACACGGTCAAAAAGTTGGAAGGACTCCTTGAAGTCTGCCACAAAAAAATGAATTGAAATCACTTAGAGCATGAATATCTGGGGAAAGAAATAACCCAATACAAACTCACCTAGTGATATAAAAGTGGCCCCACCAGCCCAAAATGTATATAGTGACTATGGCATCTTACAGTAGCCCCTCTGCCATTTGCCACCAGAAGCCACACTCTGTCTGCACCTGCTTGGCAGTAACACATCTATCATCTCACAGGTAGAGCTTTACCAAAATGGAAGCACAGAAGTGATATACAGTTGTGCTCATAAGTTTACAAACCCTGGCAGGTTAGTGGTTGGCTGAAGCCATTTATTGTCAACTACTGTGTTTACTCTTTTGAAATCATAATCACTACACAAACTACCCAAATGACCCTGATCAAAAGTTTACATACCCCAGTTCTTAATACTGTGTATTGCCCCCTTTAACATCAATGACAGCTTGAAGTCTTTTGTGGTAGTTGTGGATGAGGCTCTTTATCTTCTCAGACAGTAAAGCTGCCCATTGTTCCTGGCAAAAAGACTCCAGTTCCCATAAATTCTTGGGCTGTTTTGCATGAACTGCACGTTTGAGGTCTCCCCAGAGTGGCTCAATGATATTGAGGTCAGGAGACTGAGATGGCCACTCCAGAACCTTCACTTTATTTTGCTGTAGCCAATGACAGGTCGACTTGGCCTTGTGTTTTGGATCATTGTCATGTTGGAATGTCCAAGTAAGTCTCATGTACAGCTTCCGGGCTGATGAGTGTAAATTTTCCTCCAGTATTTTTTGTATTTCACCTGAAGTTATTTGTAGGTTTTTCCTTGCATCCCAAACTATTTTTCTGGCAGTTGTGGCTGAAATTTTAGTTGGTTGACCGTGGTTTGGTTTCAACAGAACCCCTAATTTTCCACTGCTGATTGGCATTCTCAATTCTTTTGATATTTTCTTATATACCTTTCCTGTTTTATAGAGTTCAACTGCCTTATCCCGCAGATCCTTTGACAATTTTTTTGCTTTCCCCATGACTTTGCTTTCCTCACGAAGCAACTTCGTGCGATTCCGGAAATCGCCGCGCCGCGTGTGCATTGGCGCTGGCACTTTTTGATTTAAACAGGCGGCGGACAGGGAGAAGGCAATTCGGGGAGATTGTCACCTCGATTAATCTCCAGGCGACAGAATCTCCCCGAATCTCCCTGTCTGGTGCAGCCTTAGAATCCAAAAAACATCAGTGCAGCACTGGATGAAAGATGCAAGAGTCTGTACCTTTTATACACACCCACTAATTACAAGCAAATAGATCACAGGTGAAGACGGTTACCTTTAATAGCCATTCTAACCCTTTTGTGTCAAGTTGTGTGCATGTTATCAGGCCAAATCACCAGGGTATGTAAACTTTTGATCAGGGTCATTTAGGTAGTTTGTGTAGGGATTATGATTTAAACAGAGTAAACACAGTTGTTAGACAATAAATGGCTTCAGCCAACCACTAACCATGACTGAAAGAAAAGTTTGTTTTATCATTCATATTCTCTGAAAAATGCTTAAGAAATCATAAATTCTGCCAGGGTGTGTAAACAACTGTAGTTAGTGCTGGAGTATTTGCTTCATTACCATAAGATGACAGTCATGCAGTAACCACATAGACTCTTGGAATTTACCAAATAAAGATTTAGGCACTTTTCCAGTTCAAGCAATGCCTTCCCTGGTTCAATATGTTGTCATGTATTTATTTTTCTTATTTTCATTTATCAGTGAGGTGAAGAAGTTTCAAATACATGTTTGTACA
Source organism: Xenopus borealis (assembly GCA_024363595.1). Lineage (NCBI taxonomy): Eukaryota > Metazoa > Chordata > Amphibia > Anura > Pipidae > Xenopus > Xenopus borealis. The sequence continues at coordinate 126,340,261 of CM044434.1, forward strand.
AGTGCTGAAGCTTCAGTCTGGCCTCCCACCACTGCAGGTTCACAGCACAGTGTAGAAACCAATGATGTAAGATAATAACACAAGAACATTCCACAAGCAGAGAGTTTCATTTGAAAGCACAGGCAGCACAGAATCAGCCACCTGAACACACACACCAGCATGCAGCACCACTAGTTAAACACACACACCAGCATGCAGCACCACTAGTTAAACACACACACCAGCATGCAGCACCACTAGTTAAACACACACACCAGCATGCAGCACCACTAGTTAATATCTACATATGGAACTGCACAGCTTATTGTTAGTTTTCACAAATGGCTACTGACTGACTAAATAAAAAATGAAACCTGCCAAGCTCCCAGGAGTTTATAATATTGAGAAATGTGACCAAGATCAGACTGCTTTCTGCTGACTAAAAAGCTCTATTGCCCCACCTCAGACCTAAAGAAACAGTACTGCACTACACAGAATAGCCATTACACAATATCACTTCAACATTTGTTGTACAGCTTTAGACTCTATACAAATGTCTGTATTACGAAAGGTTCTGCTGCTGTGTGGAGTGTATTAGACTAGAAACAGAGAATGTGAGCTATTGGGGGGGGGGGGGGCAGCAGTTCCTCCCTGTGACACTCCCTCACCCCTCCTGCTGGATTCCTTTCAGAGGAAATCATTTCCTGTGTATTTCTGTTTTATCTGAGCCCAGTACAACACACAGCAGATCTGAGGCAGTGATGTACCAGCTCACAGAATGGGCATAACCCAAGCAGAGACAATCCAGCCCGCAGGAATTTAGCCTGACAGGAATGCAGGGAGCTCGGCCCCATTCTCCTCACTGCCATCCCCTCCTCTGCCGACAGCTGTGCACAGACAGGCTCAGAATGAGGCTTTGTTACCATATAAGGCATCCAGGGAACCCACTGGCAGCCATTTTACTCTGAGGGGAGAGGGAGGGAGTGAAAGAACAATGTCTGTGCAAAAGGAACATAAACACTGTCTGCACCAACACGCCCAGAGCCCTGCATGCTAGCTGTGATGCATCCAATCCAATTACAGGTCTTTTGCCACAAGCCTATTATAATGTAGTGCTGGGATGTTCACCGGAGCCATCCAACTACTGAACTCACCTTACAAACAACATGCCCAGCCTTGCAGAGAGTAGAACAGCTAGCTACAATATAGTGCAAAGGGTGGTTCCCAACACTGAGCCTTAGATCAGACAAGAAACTAAACGTATATTAGGGAAAAGACGCCAACACATTTCATGCCATTCACAAAGTGGGGCAGGTTTTGCACAGAAACACAGCACTCTGCTTAACTGTGAGGTGCATGCAGCACTGCAGAACAGGGAGACCCAAGTGTTGTCACTGAACAAGAGAGGCTCACAGGCAGCCAATCACTGCTGGAGGGGTGAGGAGAATTACTGGCAAAATGTCTGGGAGGGAAAGGGTTGCCTACATCAGTCAAAAAAGCATAAGATTAGAGAGAGGGAGAGAGAGAAGAAATGTGACTAGGGAAAGAATAATGGAGGAAGAGATTCCAGTATAGTGTGTGGGGGCAGAACACTCACTTACCATCCAGCTGCTTGGGGCTAAAGTCAATCTTGAGTGAGTAGAGAGAGAAGAAAGACATGGGTGAGGAGAGACAGAGAAGAGAGACACAGAGAGACAGAGAAGAGAGACACAGAGAGACAGAGAAGAGAGACACAGAGAAGGGTGAGGGGAGACAGAGGAGAGAGGCAAGGGTGAGGAGAGAGAGAGACAGGGTGAGGAGAGAGAGAGAGACAGGGTGAGGAGAGAAAGAGGGATGAGAGACAGAGAGATTATAGACGGATGAAGGGGTTGAGAAAGACGGATCATCACTAACTGCCCAGCCCTCGCCGAAGTGTCACTTACCGATAATCTGGTCTTCAGAAAAGTCGCACTGTTGATTGAAAGAGAAAGAAAATGAATGAGACAGGCTCAGCCTCGCCCAGAGACACCCACCCACCGGGCTACATGGAAGGAAGATGCCGCACGTCTCACAGCTGCACTCGGGGACAGCTGGAACTAATCCAGAGGAGGTCACGGGATCCCCCAATGTTACGCAATCTGCTCGCTATCGCTAGGACAAGCAACGTGCGGCCCACCAGCCTTTTTATCATTCAACCCCTAGACCCTGACACAGTGTATATAAGAGACTACAGTCTCATCACCTACTGGCAGGCCGCACGTTGCCCGGTACCAGCTTTGGCGCTAGATCCATAGGGAGAGACTATCAACTCTCGCCCCCTCCTCACCATCTTGCCTCGTCCTCTCCCTTCCGGAATGTGAGCAGCAGCTCCCGGCTTGTTATCTTTCTAGCGCTAGCTGCATCATCGGCTTGTCACAATTTACCGCCAACCAATCAAACGAGCCAAAACCCTAATGCAAATATAATGAAGCACTTGGAGCAGCAAGCGTCTCCTCTTCATCCTGAGCGCTCTCTGCTGGTGAATAAGCGGTACTGCATGCGATGAGGGGTTTGGAGAAGAAGTGCCCATACTTTACTAATGCAGGGTCTACTTTTAGTGATGTTGTCCCATTATGATCTACAACCATAAAAGCATTGTTACTATTCTGTTCTGTGGAAAATATTGCTTCCATATTATATTGATTTTTGAGAGAATTCAGATTGCTATATTTAACAACTATTTCTTATGTAACCTTAATATAATAAATATATGAATAAAAAGCATGAAACAGGAGGGTGATTTAGACAAACTGTTTGTTGACAGAGTCTTGAGATCTACTAATCAGCAGCTAAAGGTCTACTGGTAGATCCCGATCTACCTTTTGGGCACCCCTGGTTTGGAGGATGCGGGCTGACAGCTGCCTGATTATACAAAGTAACAATAGTCAGGCAGCTCAGCAAAGTAGTCAGACAGATCAACAGGAGAGCAGGGGGCTAGGCTTAGGGAACGGTCGGAAACCATTAAAAATCATGAAAAGTCTGCATATTTTTAATTGATGTATACTGCAAAGTTGCTTGAAATTATGTTTACTTTTTAAAAAGCTTAAGTCATGTTAGTGTGGAGTTCCCCTTTAATAAAGTGACTCCTGAAGGAGTAATGAAATAACATAATGAAATATAACCCCCCCCCCCCAATATACACTTTGACACTTTTTAAAAAACATTTGGTTTATAAAATGTAACTTGCATTTTCTTCAAATGCTAGAAGGACCCCCCACTTGAGCCGTGGGAGATTAAAGATTCAAACTTGATTTTTCTCCAGATAAAAACTTGAATGTTAGGAAGGCTGCAAACATCTCCAAACTAATCCTTGGACCTCTCCCATTGACTTAAACGGCAATTCGGCAGGATCGAATTCAAATTCTTAAAGGGCCAGTGTATGATAAATCTTGAAAATCAAACTGAATTAATTTTAAAATAAAAACCCTGAATCAGATTTAGATAAATCCCTAGCCCAATCTGAGAGTTTTGACCCAAAAACAAATTCATAAATTTGAATTCTCATGCCTAGAATTGTGGAAAGGCCACTGAAAGGTAACATTTTAGGCTTGGCATGTTGCCCAGGTGCATTCTAATTTTTTCAGAAGCACTGGTGATGGGCAACTATTTAAATCTCCTGAGCGCCTAATCCCCAGGGCTCCTGTCCTGTAGGAACCTGCGGATTTGTGAGGAGGGGTGGGCAGGCAAAAATGCCAAAGACTTATGCAGGGGCGTAATTATAGATGAAGCAGACCCTGCAGCTGCAGGGGGGCCCAGGAGGCATAGGGGGCCCCATGAGTAATTTTATGTCAGCATTTATAGGCAAAACAGGACAATCTCTGGATATGTTGGGGGCCCTAAAATGAATTTGCTGTGGGCCCAGTAGCATCTTGTTACACCAATGGACTTGTATATTAAATATTTAATAATCATCTAAGATCTACACTTATAATACTGCCCGTGTGCAAGCCTACAACAACACAAGGGCTCCCTGGGGAAACAGGGTAATATGGCAGAGGATACAATCTTTTCAAAAGAGGGGCACCAGACCTTTCAAGTTATTACTGTATAGAAAATGTCTAATGATGATGTAGAGGGCAAGTTTTCTCCCACATGTGCAGGCTGGATAAAGGCTTCCAACACTCTTCCAAACTTCCTGTCCAAGCCAACTGTGATCTGCAGGATGGGTGTATTAAAAATATTGTCTTTTAAGAATGACCTCCCCATGTGATGGTTGGCCAGTTTAGCCAACCACTACGAGCATGTCATACCTCATCAGTGTATGCATACCTTCTAAAAAATCAGGACATTTGAGAGAAAACACCCATCCACCTAACGCCAAGCCTTACTTACACTAGGGATGCACTGAATCCAGGATTCGGTTCGGTATTTAGCCAGGATTCGGCCATTTTCCTTGTGCCTGGCCAAACTGAATGCTTAAAATCATACGATTTTTCGTAACAAAACAGGGAAGTAAAACAATTTTGAGCCACGCACTTCATGCGCAGCTGGCTTTTACCCTTCCTCTAACTAATTTGCATATGCAAATTAGGGTTCAGATTCGGTTTGGTATTCAGCTAAATCATTCGCAATGAATTTGGGGGTTCGGCAGAATCCAAAATAGAGGATTCGGTGCATCCCTAACTTACACCCAGTTTTGTTGCTGTGCCCAGTTCCCTTAACTGGGAGAATCAGTGGGTATGTGGCTATGGGAATAATATGTAAGGTAGCCACTAGGTGGTACAACTGTGACACTTTGAGCTGTTCACAAGGGGTGAGATGTGACCTGAGGAAATCAGGCTCTGAAAAAAATATACAAGTATGTTAATGTCTGCAGTGGAAGTAATAATCAGCCCTGTAGCATCAGCTTATATTATAGACAAACCTCATTTTCTGCTTCATAATTAGTGACAACCCCTAAGCTTAGCTTCTCAGCAGCTGCTCAGAGCCCACTGTCACAGACACTTTCCAAGATGGTGACCCCTGTGACAAGTTTGAAGTCCTGGATCATTGCTGATATTGGGAAGCTGAAACTTTAGGATGGTGCAATACGTTCAATATATATATATGGATATTATACATAATTTTTAACCCATGGCAGAGTGGGCGATTGACTGCTGAGCACCTGGTCCGAAGGGACATAACACAGAGGTTGAGCGCTTCGATATCGTGTGGAACAGTATATAAAACATGGCATTTTTAGTTCTATTAATTTTTAGGGTTTAGTTCTCCTTTAATGCAGAAACAGACTCTACATTCTTATCAGTTATTGCCTGTACCTGGAGCCTCTGTGTCAGCCCGGGTGCGTTTCAGTGCAGAAATCTTGTCTGTGTGCCTGTACTCGGGCTTATGCAGTTGTTCTGGGAATAGGCACAGGGGTAGACTGATCAGAGTGTACGGGTTGTAGGGGTTTCAGCCTGTGCTTATCTGCAGCCTGAGAATAATCCTGGTGAAGCACACATTTATCAAGCCAGCAGCTTATTCAATTTTTTAGGTTATTCAATTTTACAGAACAGGCAGAGCAGGGCAGTTTGGATTAGTGATGGGCGGGACGACCCAATACCTACGAAACCAGCATCGGTGTGGGTTTGGGCCAACATCTACACACCGCCTGCGGGACATGGATGGGTTTGGATTGAGCTCAGGGTCAGACTGGCCTGGCAGGATACCGGGAAGAAACCCGGTGGGCCAGGACTCTCGTGGGCCAGACCCCCCCCTTTCCCAATCACCCCTCAATTTGAAAGTAAAATTTTACCAAACGAGTGGCACTGTAGTGCTCGGCGCCGAGCAGCAACGTCTTCAGTGCTCATGCACCCGGCAGCGCCAGAATAGGTAAGATGGGGAGGAAGTCAGGGAAGGGAGGCGAGGGGAAGCGGGGGCCCTGGATGGCTGGCGGAGGGGTTGGTTTATACAGAGGGCTTCCCTGTGGACTGATGACTTGATTTCATTGTGTTCATTCAAACTAGAAGCAGAATGTGACTACTTCAAACCTTAGATTTTGCTCTGTTAAATGAAGGTTACACTTTACTCCTATACCGTAATGATCCTTTGCTTGGTAGCTGTTATGGTTTGTCAAGTGTTGTTACTGGAGTGTGCTCCAGCTACTGGTACCCAACCATATCTCCCTAATCACACAGTAACAGGAAACAGCATGGAGGCTGATTCTTATTAAGACAGAATAACAGATACTAGTGTTCATGACCAAAAAGATATATAAAAGAAATCCTATGAAATTACACTCCCAGGCTTCATGCCAGCCCATTGCAGCAACAGCACAAGGCAGATATACAACAAAGGTTGCAGAGTGGGAGTTTTTTATATGGGGGCAAACAAAGCTCAGCCAGATGGCACTACAGGAGGGATGGAGACACACTTTTTTAGGTTAATAAGTGCTTCCTCTCAGTAAATATTCAGTTTACTGGTTCTGTCATATAAGTGTATGTACAGGAGAAAGGTGATTAGCCTGGAATACCCTCCACTCAATGGCCTGAGCACCAAGGTAGGATGTAGGGGGTGGGAGAATGGGCTTTTACCTTGGACCCCAGTGTAAAGGGACCCTGGTAGCAATTTATATTGAAGTACAAAGGACATATTGTATTACTAACATCTCTTGAGTAACTAACTTATGGGAGTGCATATAAAAAACAGACAGTGGCGACAATTCAATGTGAAAAAAAATCACAATATAATGGTTTTATTTTAGCACAGCACAGATTTATGCAGCTTAATTCCCACCGAGTGCAAGGTTGCCTTTGGTTAAATTGGCTCTTTTTTAAATTGCTATATATATATATATATATATATATATATATATATATATATATATATATTAGAGCTTTCTGGACCTACATATATATATAGAGAGAGAGTGCACCAATGGAGCATTACTTCAGTTAATTGTACAGACAGTGATCTTCCTAGCTTGTGGATGGCATTAGCTGGCAGAATCCTAAATTATTAATGGTATTGATAATATCATGGCTAGCACCTCATTGCCTGCGGACATACAATATCCCTTACAGTGAATTTAATCTGGCAACATGGAAGGGAAAGCTTTGGTTACTGCTCAATCTAAGTCCCCATCATCTGTTGGAAGACACTTTATATTGTCAGATGGTGAGTTTAGACACAAGCCAACTGCTTTAGCTTTGTCAATGAATAATAGAATCTGTATTTTTTGCAGGGCTGTCCAACTGGTGGCCCGCACCCCCCCTTGTGTTGCCCCCATATGAAAGTCTGCATGCTGTGTCTACTTACCATGTATAACATTTAAAAGGTATCACTACAGAGATTAATTGCCCCTGCATTGTTTAAACCTCAGATTCAGACTGTAATCCCCTGTATTGTTCACACATTTAACCCCCCTGCATTGTTCACACTTGTAACACCTCTATTGTTCATACCCCTAAAGCCCTTTACTGATCACACCTGAAACCCAGACTGAAACTGCCCACAGAGTTCACCTGTTCACACTTTATACAAAATGCTAATGGGGCACCAGCACTGTGCCACTGTATGTAGTACATCTTAGAGTGGTCTCTGTCTCCCGCTCTATTCTGCCTGCCCTAGGCTCCCTGTGTGCCATACACTGCCTGCCGTATGCTCCCTGTTTGTGCCATACACTGCCTGCCCTATGCTCCCCGTTTGTGCCATACACTGCCTGCCCTATGCTCCCTGTTTGTGCCATACACTGCCTGCCATATGCTCCATGTGTGTGCCATACACTGCCTGTGGAACATAAGCCTGGTATTTGTTCTGGGGGTTTGCTGGAATGTAAAAATAATATTTAGGGACCCCTAAAGTGTTTAAACATGTGCTGGGGCTATTGGATTTCCTGGCTGAAACAAATTGTGTATCTTTCTACTATGGTAGAAGTTCTGAACCAGCATGTATGGAACATGCTGACTGGGTAGTGCAGCTTTTCTAGTACAGATGGGGTGGGGGGAAGGTTGCTAGGAAAAAAGGCAAGTTCTAGTTTAAATTCAACTGAGTTATTAGGAAGGTGGATAAAGTAATCTGTTGCAAGAACCCTAAATGCTGCCAGACTATTGTTGCTTGCCTGAATCTGTGGTTCGGCATGTGGTGGAGTGAGTAGACACATTATTAGGTGATGGTGGGGTCAGGGCCGCTCTGGCCATGAGGCAAGCTGAGAACCTTGCCTCAGGCGGTACGGAGTAGCCAGTTACAAGGTGCGGAAAAAAGCCACCTGTTGTAACTTTAAGAGCCCAATTTCCGGGTTTTAACCCGGAAATTCGGCTCCGCTAGCGCAGAGAGCGGCAGCAGCCCCAGAATCGGCGCTGGCTGGGGTTAGACTTTTTGGAAGGAGATGACAGATTCCATTTTTAATGGAACCCCAAAATTACCAAGTGTGACTCATTCTGATCCAGTACAAGATGAGTTAATCACTGCAGGCTATCAGCCGGACAAATATAGAAGACATTGAAAATATGGCTTTATTTTAGCAAGCAAAGTGATTCATGGTGGCAAACAAACATTGCAGGTAAGCATACGTTTCGTGTCCAAAACTAACGACACTTCATCAGAGCTCTGAGGACTTACTGGCCAGAAGACAATCGAGGAAAAGATTTCACTGGAAATAAGCAATTGTCAGTAGATAACAGTGAGGACAACCAGATGGACACTTCAGAATCTTTTCTGAGAGATACTGTGCCCATCCAAGGAACTCAGATCATGCCACAGGTAATACACAAAATACAACTGACAATAACCAGGCACAAACACTTACTCATGGTGTGCAAAGACGTTATGACTGTGTTATCAAAAAACCATCAAGACTAGTTAAAGAGTGTTAAAGTGGCACAGTCAGTTGGTTACAGTAATATAATTATAACAAATCACCTGTACTAAGTTACAACTACTAATGGTTTGTTGTTATGAGCACCCTTGATGTTAAAAAGGGAAGGGTGTGTTGATAGTTGTTGATGTTAATAAAGTTTGTTATAGAAAAAGAAGCACATAGGTGGGGCCAGCTCCATAAAGAGATGAGATTGAGCTGTACAGTGAGAGAGCCATGCTTCTTTCATGCACTGTATTTTAATAAATAAGTTGCTGTTGCAAAAACTAGAATCTCATTATCAAGGAGTACAACACAAACACCCTTTGTATTCTTGGTGTAGGGAGTTTTGCCCACTCTTCCATGCAGATCACTTTTTGGGCCTTTTTGCATGTTTAAGATCTAACCTCATTTAGATAATGTTAAAGTAGCATACTGTAAGGTGGCTTTTGAGGTGTATTTAGAATCACCCCCACCCCCTTTTCTGCTTAAGACACTTTTCTGATAGTCTCGCATTGGCTTTAGAATTTTCTGGTACTCTGTGGAATCATAACAAAAGTGTTTATACCTATTATCACATAGGGTGCACTGAATCGATTACTCAGTAACGTCATACCTCCCAAGTGTCCCATTTTGAGCGGGACAGTCCTGCTTTTGACAGCTCAACCCGGGTTAGTACTGGAAAGTCCCAATCTCTCTGCACTGAACGGAGAAAGTCCCTATTTCTCTGCACAGCCAAAAGAGATATGTTTCTAACTTAATTGGTTCTTGATTCTTAGATACTTTTGTCCCTTGGGAGAAGAAGAGCCACAGCTTAAAGGGCTTGAGGTGGGTGGCTTGAGAAAGGGCCTGTGGAGCCCGAAACGTTGCCTGTATGTACTTTAAGTAAAGTTTTCACTTTTTCTAAATAAACCGGAGTGCTGCTTTTCTATCTGGAACAGCTTAAAGGGCAATTCACCGTCATTAGTAGAACTGTAATAAAACATAAAAACTACAGAAATGTGTTCAAACTTTCAGAACCCGGCAAATTTTGTAAAATGGGCATGGTAATGAGGGGGTGTGGCCGCAAAAAAGGGGCATGGTCAAAAATATTTTGTCCCTCTTTCCATTTCCAAAATGTTGGGATAAATGTATATTGATAACACCTAAAATACAGGGGGAGGACCCCCGGGTATAATATATACCAATTAAAACATGGAAAACCATCTTAGAATACAAGAATCCCTATTTTAAGGGCTCACACAAGTATACAGTTAAAAAAAACACACACACACTTTAAAAAAACTCAGTACAATCCATTCTTCCTTATAAAGGTTTCCTGTGCCACTGGGAGTAAAATGCAGCCCTGGCAAAGAAAATCAAAGCACCCCACATATAAATGTGCAACACTGGCAGCCAGCAACCCCCCCCCCCCCTCTTCAAGTGTCTTGTCACACACCCCATAGCAACAGTCAGCAAAAACATAGCGGTCACCTAGTAAAAGCAATACTGTATTGCTCACTGTGCATTGTTAAGAATTCATTGCACCATTAAGTCTCATTTTCAGGGGTTTTAGCTTGAAGGACAAGGCCAGACGGGGAGTTTTCAGGGAGATCTGTCGCCTGGCGACTTATCTCCGCGACGAATCTCCCCGAATAGCTTGTTAGCGCTGTGCACCCGCTAGACGTAAAGTCGCCTGCGCGTATTCACACGCAGCGACGCAATTTTCAAAGTCGCTGAAAATTGCCTGGCGAGGTCATGGTATATCTTCTGTAGAAATTAGTAAAATCAACTGGACTTGCCGTGTTTTTTCCTTGAAGACATTTCACCAGTCATCCAACTGGCTTTCTCCATTCAGAATAACTGTTATTCAACCTCCAGCTGAGTCTGAGAAGTGCTTGCATGTAGAGGTGTACACCTTTAAACGCCACAGCAATGTCCTATCTCTATTCTTTGCATGTTCCCAACATGTCAGGGTCGAGGACTTCAAGCAATGCACTTAATGTAGCACTGCATTGATTTCAGTACAGCTATTCTCTGAGGATCACTATTTAAATGGAATGTTAAGGTGTGTTCATCCCTTCATTCTGGATCAGGCCTAGAGTAAACAAAACAAAATATTGCAGTTGTCCACAGTGCTGTATATAGGGTTGCCACCTGTTCTTGAAAAAAATACCTGCCTTCCTATGGATTTATCTTTTATTCCTATTAATAACATTGGCATCAACCATCAAAAATACAGGCCAGGCCTGTAAAATACTGGCCAGGTGGCAACCCTAGCTGTGTATTATATATAAACAGGCATACATGTACACTGTAGGAAATATAGTAAACAAACTGCAGGTTTGTTCATGCACCAACACTAGTAGAAAAGGGGTACACTCCCCCCCCCCAACTCTACTGCTGGAATTAGCAGTGACTGCCCAGTAGGGTAGATTTTTTTCTATAGGCTCCCCTAAAGGTATAACCTTAATCATATACGCAAGTCACATACAATATAACTACAGGCAAACATCTGATCTGTAACTGCCCTTTATAGATTCAATCAGCTTTGTTTGCAGGATGATTGGCCTTCAGGATGTCTGGGGGAGGGGGGGTTGCGGAGATTCACCTTTGAAACGTCTTGTCCCTCTCTCTTTTACATAAGGTTATACTGCTGATGTAATAGCAGCACAGCAATATGCCCGTGGGATAATTACTTGTATCCTTTTTTTATACCAGGGGTGTCCAAACTGCGGCCCGAGGGCCAAATATGGCCCAGGATGGATATGAAACGCTCAGTTCCCGAGAAAACGTCATATTGCAAAGGATATAGGAGGAGGGGGACTCTGCCCATTGCCCAGTTAGTAATATAATAAGTCTATTTAATATCCAAGTGTCCCATATTACAGTGTATAGCGCCATCTGGTTATCCAACTGGTATTGTAGTTTTTTTTTATTGTATTCTCTTTACTTTTACAAATCAAAAGTGTTTGCAGATTTCATGTGTGGCCCCCAGACAATTTTTCTTCTTCCAATGTGGCCCTCGAAGGCAAAAGTTTGGACATCCCTGGTTTATACAGAGCTGACAATCTAAGTTCGCTATCACATCCACACAGAGCTCATGCACTCAGGATAGTCAGTTTCATTAGGAGCCATTGCTCTTTAGCTCACATTTCTTAGCATGCAGTTGCATCTGTTAATTGTATTGGTCTGTGGAAGGATACTGTTTGGCAGTAATGTTCACTTTGTGCAGGTCATCTCCATATCAGATACCTAGAACTGATTAAGTTAGCTCTGCTGTGTTCCATGAGCCCCCCCATAACACACTGCTGTGAGGTCAATAAAATACTGTACCTCAGCCCCAAGTAACACGGCTGTATTGTTGTAGTTGCACATACTTAACTGCATTGCCCATCCAGTTACTTTGTTATGTGACTCATTACACTTCTTATTTCAGTTATATTGTTCTGTAACCAGTGCAGAGAACATTGCACTATGTTATGGTAATATTACCAGTTACACAGCTCAGCATCTATATTTACCGCTGGGAAGAATACTGCATCACTATGGAGGGAATTTAATAAAGCGGGTAATTACTCTAATATTTCTACAGTACATGGTAAATAATTTACTAGTACAGGTATGGGATCAATTATCTGGAAACCCGTTATCCAGAAAGTTCCTAACTAATTCATTAATCCTTATTGGAAGCAAAACCATCCTATTGGGTTTATTTAATGTTTACATGATTTTCTAGTCTTAAGGTATGAAGATTATGAAAAACCCGTTATCCGGAAATACCCAGGTCCCAGTGATTCTGGATAATAGATCCCAAACCTGTAGCTGTAGTAGAGTAATAGAAAATCAACAGACCCAACAGTCATGACATGCTGCTGATTCTGTTTAATTAAATCTTCCTTAAATGTTCCAAATAATAATAGATAATAATAATAGTAGTGTTCAAAATAATAATAACTTGTTCCAAATAATAGTACATAGTTCAATTAGTGGGGTCATTCATTCTGTGAAAAAACAGGTGTCAGTTATGGCCCTTATAGGAATAGTTCACCTATACGTTAACTTTTAGTATGTTATTCCATGACTAATTCTAAGCAACTTTTCAATTGTTCCAGTATTTCTTTATTTTTTTAAAGTAATTAATGCATTTTCCTTTTTCTTCTAACTCTTTCCAGTTTTCAAATGGGGTCTCTTACCCCCATCTAAAAAACAAATGCCCTGTATTGTAAATGTATTGTTACTTTATATTACTCATCTTTCTATTCAGGCCTCTCTTATTCCAGTATCTTATTCAAATCAATGCATTATAAGGGGTTTCAGCTTTATTCACTTTTCACTGCTATTATTCTGAACACAACTGTTTGTGTGTGTGTGTGTGTGTGTGTGTCTATATATATATATATATGTATAATAAATAGGGATGCACCGAATCCACTATTTTGGATTCGGCCGAACCCCCGAATCCTTCCCGAAAGATTTGGCCGAATACCGAACCGAATCCTCATTTGCATATGCAAATTATAGGTGGAAAGGGGAAAACATTTTTTACTTCCTTGTTTTGTGCCAAAAAGTCACGTGATTTAGCTCCCTGGCTCTAATTTGCATATGCAAATTAGGATTCAGATTCGGTTCGGCCAGGCAGAAGGATTCGGTGCATCCCTAATAATAAAGACATACATACTAAATATGTCTAGGAAAACAATGTGAAACAAAATGAAAATTTATTGAGTGTTTGGTACATTGGTCCGGAATATATATAACACATGTAAACTGGTAAACAGAGGAGACTGCAGAATTTCAGCAGCATAAAAATTGAAGCCATAGACATGATGAATGTCCAAGAAAAAAAATTATATATATGTAACCGTAGTATGTGAACTAATATAATGGGGTTATTCATGTTGCCCCCTCCCACACTTTAAATCCAAGGAATAGAATAAAAATGAACAAAAATAACATACTTTTACAGAAAAGGAAACAAGAGAGTGAACACAGAGTGCAAGAAGCCAATACCAATAAAAGACAGCCAACAGTATGTCCCCTCAAATACATGGAGGTAAATCACTTTGTAGAAACTCACCAGACATGAAGCAGCTTGTACAAACATTAGTAGACATGAAGGCATTTTACAGGTGATGTTTAAGGCCTGATGAAAATGCCACAGATTTATTAGATTTAGCAGTTGGCTTCTATGCATGAACTAGATGGTATGGTAAAAAGCTATATAGTGAATAAAATACCCCAGATTGTGAAATATAGGGATACTATAGTCACAGAAGACCATATATAACATACCATATATACAGGTCGTAGAACTCCGAGGTTACTTTTAATATGCTCATATTTTCCAACAAGGGGTATTTTATTTATCATAATACACAAGTTTCAGTGAGTCATGTGACAGAAATGACATCACTATCGTTTATAACGGATTACTAGTCACCATCTATACGGATATCATTACAAGATATTCCTGGCTTTTGTGTATTATATAGTGAATTAAGTACCTCTTCTTGTAAAATATAAGGATATTATGAGTTACAGAGGCTTTTCATATAAAAACAAGAGGCCGATGGCAAGATTGTTTTTATACAGGTCATGGAACTCTGAGGTAACTTCTAATATCCTCATATTTTGCAGCATGGGGGTATTTTATTTATTATAATACACAAGTTTTAGTGAGTCATGTGACAGAAATGACATCAGAACTCACTGTTTATAACTGATAATATCAGAACTCAACATTTATAAGGATATCATTTACAAGATATTCATTGCTTTTGTGTATTATTATAGGTAGATACTGACCAGTCTTAGATGTATATTGTTCAGTCTCTTCTTACCACCGGCCAAAAAATAACAGACATGTCTACCTCTAAAGGCACCTCGCCTACTTATTCTACTGGACAAGACACTATAAAACAAAATATGTGTGGTCTGGGAATTTTTCCCTCCTGATAAGAAATTGCAATGGCAGATATAAATATGGTAACTATGCACGGGGTCAGGAGGATGAAACATTCTTTTTCCTGCTCTAGAGGCACAATAATCAATTGCTATGAGGGTTCCTTTGGGTTACCTATAATACATTCAAGGATTGAATCTGATATGCAACTGACTTTTTTTCATCCCATCTGTGTAACTATGATACAGTTCTACTGACAGTTGAAAGCAAAATGTTAAAGGGATTCCGACACCTGAATTCAAACTCTTTTTAAAAATTTAAAAATTTTTTAGTGTCAGAATCACTTGGAGTTCACTACTTGTACCTTATGGTCGGCCTATATTGATTCTTCTAATCTTGAGAATTAAATTTATAGACATTCTCTTCTGTATTCGCATGAGCTAAAATGAGACAATGGCACAGATGATACAATGGCAGAGAGATATAACGGAGAGCTAGAGAGCCATGAATGTAACATTTACACAGGTTTGGTATATATATTGTTGGCAGATAACAACCCAGTAATCTATACAGTAGTTTAGCCACACACCTTAACATAGTGAAGAGAGCCAGAAACTGGTCAGAATATTCAGTACTTCACACTTACTATATATATAGGAATGATTGAACTTCCAATATGAAGATTACCTTCAGTCATATCTGAATCAAAGTTGCTTTTTCAATATAAAATGATAAATTGTCACAGGAAGTAAAAAAAAAAAAGCTACAAAATGCTTAAAATATGTAAACAAAAAGCTTTAAAATGCTATGAACTAAAATGTTTAGCAACATGTGAGAGACAATATAAAACCTTGGAATGTGTATATTTAGTCAGATATGGCCACCTATCACTTCTTAATTCTTGCAGTTCACAAAAGGGACAATGGATGCACAGAGTAAAAAATACTGATTTGGTACGGAGGTAAAGCAGCATAAAAGTATATATGTGTGATGGATGGTTATCCATTAAGCACTTCTATATAACTGCAAATAAGCAATACAAAAAAAGTCAAGTGGTATTTCTGAACAGAGTATAATTAGCTATTATGTATCCTATAAAGCAATATGTGTAAGTTGCCTTTGGATAGGTTTATAATGGAGAATTAGAGGCACTGCTTCTGCCTAGATTCTTCCCAGATGTCTGAACAAGTGTCATGAGTATTACTAAGCACATTCAGTTTGAAAGTTTTAATTAAATGCAGAATAAAGCAGGCTCCGCAGATGTCTTTCTTTGGCTTCGAAAGATTTTGGAGATTGTATAGGACAGAAGCATTGCCAGGCTGGGAGCTCTCCCTCAAAATGTTCACAGAACCAAATCAGACGCTCGTTCTTTCAGGAAACACATCATACCTGTTTAAAGAAAGTGTTAGAGATCAGATACTGATACCGGTCTTAATAAAAAATATTTGTATGGTATCCGTTATAAAGAAAGCTATTAGCTAGAAATCTCGGAATTATCCCATGGATTCCATTATAATTAAATAATCCAAATTTTGAAACATGATTTCCGTTTTTTCTGTAATAATAACCAGTACTTGGTACTTCATCCAAACTAAGATTATTAATTAATCCATAATCCTTATTGGAAGCAAAACCAGTTTTTTGGGTTTATTAATATTTTTTAGTAAACTTAAGGTATGAAGATTCAAATTATGGTAACATCTGTTATTCGGAAAACCCCAGTTCCTGAGCATTCTGGATAACAGGTCCCATACCTGTACTGGAATGATATAGTATTTCACAAAAGAAAAACATTAATATTAGCACTGAAGTACTAATAATTTTAAGTTCTGAAATAGCAACATCAGTAAACATAATAATATGCCGTAGAAATAGCCATGGATTGCAGTACTAAGGACACCTGAAGATGGAGAATTGTCCCTAAAACATTGTCCCTTGCATTTTACAGCTTTGATGTCTAATATACAATTTTCCAGTCATTATGACACAACAACTTCCTAAATAAGTTAGGAATGCTGGGAATGATAGTTTACTACCAGGTGAATTTTTTGACAAGTCTAGGCTATAGGTTGCTGTAGCTGTATAAGGTAAAATGACAACTACGATTTAAATCTACCTACCATCCTTTCTGTCCTGTTGTTAGGTCCACATCAGAGAGGTCAACCAGGACCTGCCAAGAGAGTAAGATTCATGACATAAGGCTAAGGAGTAGCTAATATAGCTAGGAGCCTGTTTGAGTAAAAAATGTTAGTGTAGGATATTAATGAGTAAATAAAGGAACTGGGGAGGGATTTTTCAAGAGTGTGTTAGTGAATCAGCCCCTCAGAGGGTAGGAGAACACAACAAATTGAAGACAAATGAGACCTAAATAGACAAACACTGTAGGAGAGTGAAACAGAAGCCGACATATCTGTATGTAATGACAGCTGCACGCTCTTTACCTTTCCAAGCAGCTCCTTTTCCCTTGACATAAATGATACGCTGTTTTTTACTGATATCTCAAGTTTCCTTTTTCGGGCCTCTTCTAGTGACATTTCCCATTCAAATCTGCAAGAAATCCAATTGAAATCCAAATTCAACCAATTAAAAAAAAAAACCTCTCTGTGGAGACAAACTCTAAAGCATCAAGACCATAATTTTTTGATTTGCACAAATACTAAATCCTTCTCCAAACATTCTACTGAATAAATCCACACTTGTCCGGTCATATGCCTTTTAGATTTTGTATTTGGTCTGGCTAAGCACAAAAATCCTGCCAAATCTGAATCCTGCAAAAGCTTTAAGGTATGAACAACCCCCCCAAACCTTGCATAGTTCATATACCCAGGCACTTCCCCTCGGGAGACCCTTTGCCACTGAATAAGAGGTGTCACCCTAAATTACAGTATGATAAAGAGGAGTTCCTATTTATGGTTTTGATTAACCTGGAAGTAATAAATGGTGGCTGTTATACATCTGGTATTGAGTTAAGGAGGCATTACCAAATATTCACTCACAAAGGGGATGCAGAATCCAGTAGCATTAATAAAGTGGAGCTACGGGTGTTGATGGAAGGCGTTTCAGTATTTCCAGCTCAGGATATAAAGTAATTTTAAGGCTACCAACACACAAGGCGGTATGGTCTGCCTCTATATTATTATTATTATTAACATGTATTTCTATAGCGCCAACTTGTTGCGTAGCGCTGTAAAGTGAATGTGATTATACAACCAAATCACATGAATTACATATATAGAACATAAAGAGTTACATACATCACAATAAATATGGAGTTACTGTGCATGCATCACAATAAATACTGGTACAGGAGGTGAGGAAGGCCCTGTACAGAAAAAGCTAACGGGAAGGGAGTGATACACAAGGTGTGGGAGAGGGCAAGATCAGAGTAAAGTGGGTGAGAGATGTAGTAATGTAAGCGCTATTGCATTGAGTGGTTAACAGTGAGGGTAGGCTTCTCTAAAAAAGTGGGTTTTTAGAGATTTCTTGAAAGCTGAAAGATTGGGAGAAAGTCGGACAGACCGTGGGAGAGAATTCCAGAGGAGGGGTGCAGCTCTTGCAAAGTCTTGAATGCGAGCATGTGAGGAGGTAATGAGAGAAGAGTTGAGTAGCAGGTCAGTATAGGAGCGTAGTAGGCGGTTGGGTGAGTAAATGGAGATTAGTTCAGAGATGTAGGGAGGGGCAGAGTTATGAAGTGCTTTGAATGTCAGGGTCAGTAATTTGAATTTAATTCTGAAGGGGAGTGGAAGCCAGTGCAGTGATTGGCAGAATGGTATGGCAGAGGAGGAGCGGTTGCTGAGGTGTATAAGCCTAGCAGCAGTGTTCATTATGGACTGGAGAGGTGAGAGTTTCTGGAGGGGAAGGCCAATTAAGAGAGAGTTACAATAGTCTAGACGCGATATGATAAGAGAGTGAATAAGAATTTTGGCAGCGTCTGGGGTGATAAATGATCGTATTTTGGATATGTTCCTTAGGTGGAAGTGACATGACTTAACAAGTGACTGGATGTGAGGAGTGAATGTCAGGGCAGAATCTAGGATAACCCCAAGGCACCGGGCCTGGAGAGATGGGGTGATAGTGGCATTGTTAACTACGATGGATACTTCTGGGATGTTAGTGGTGTTAGTTGGAGGAAAAAGAACCATTTCTGTTTTGGAGAGGTTTAGTTTAAGGTAGCGTTGTGACATCCAAGTAGAGATAGCAGACAGGCAGGAGGAGACACGAGTTAGGAGTTCAGGGTTGAGATCAGGAGAGGAGAGATAGATCTGAGTATCGTCAGCGTAGAGGTGGTAGTGGAACCCATACGAGCTGATTAATTTGCCGAGGGAGGAAGTATATAGAGAAAATAATAGGGGTCCCAGGACAGAGCCTTGAGGAACCCCGACAGAGAGAGGTAGGGGGGAAGATGCTACTCCGTTGTAGGAGACACTGAAGGAACGATTGGTGAGGTAGGAGGAAAACCAGGATAGGGCTGTGTCACGAAGGCCGAGCAAATGGAGGGACTGGAGGAGGAGAGGGTGATCTACAGTGTCAAAAGCAGCTGAGAGATCAAGCAGAATTAGTAGTGAGAATTTTTTGTTGGCTTTAGCTGTTAGAAGGTCATTAGTTAGACGGGTCAGAGCAGTTTCAGTGGAGTGTTGCGTTTTAAAACCAGATTGTAAGGGGTCCAGCAGGTTATTGTCAGAGAGGAATGAGGTTAATCGGTTGTAGACTAGGTGCTCAAGTAGTTTAGAGATGAAAGGTAGCAGAGAGATAGGTCGGAGGTTGTCAAGATTAGAGGGATCAAGAGAGGGTTTTTTCAGAATGGGGGTGACAAGAGCATGTTTTAGTTGAGATGGGAATAGTCCAGTTGAGAGCGAGAGATTAAATAGATGAGTTAGGGCTTTAATAAGACACGGGTCGGTATTGCGGAGAAGTTTTGAAGGAATTGGATCAAGTGGGCAGGTGGTAAGGTGAGAGGAGGCCAAAAGTTTTGAGACTTCCTCATCAGTAACAGGGGTGAAGGAGCGCAGGAGAGACTCGGGAGTGTGTGGGGAGGGTGGTGGAAGCCTAGGTGGGTTTAGTAGTGTAATGTCCCCTCTGATAGTGTCAATTTTGTTTTTGAAGTGCTCAGCAATGTCTTGAGCAGAGACAGATGTGCATGGAGGGGGTGGAGAAGGGGAAAGGAGGGTGTTAAAGGTGGAGAAAAGTTGTGCCGGTTTTTTGGAAAGGGAATTAATGAGTGAAGTAAAGTATGTTTGTTTGGCTTGGGAAAGGCTGGTGTTAAAGGAGTGCAGGGCAGATTTGTAGCTCCAAAAGTCTGAATCTAAGCGGGATTTGCGCCAGCGACGCTCAAGTGCGCGTGAGCGTCTTTGGAGTGCTTTAGTATCAGCGGTGTGCCAGGGTTGAAGTGGTTTGGGTCTAGAACGTTTCGTTTTTAAAGGAGCAAGCTCATTAATCTATAGATTTGATGCATAAACACAAATACAATGACTGTCCTTTTCTTCACCTGTGTCTCTAAGCAGGAAGAGAATATGCAAAGTGTGTGCCTCTGTGACACTAGCCTAAGGCTAATTGGTTTCTAAGGCCCTATATTTCTACATGTTCAGTGACAGGAATACAATAAAATGTCACTACACAAAAGGCATGGACTTTGGCACAGATGAGACAATGGCAGGCAGATGTAACAGAGAGCCAAACAGCCATGAATTCAACATTTAGACAACTCTGATTTTAAAATAAAATGACAAATTGTCAAAGAAAGTATATAAAATAAGCTACAAAATGCTTCAAATATGTAAACAAAAACCTTTAATATGCTACTATTAGTCCCAATTCTAGAAATACAATGAATTATGAATGATTCACATAAGAGGGAAAGAGTCTAGAACACCTAAAGATATACTAAGGTCTGGGAGCAGATGGTATTAAATCCAGGGTATTAAACAAGCTTAGTTTCTATTTTTGCTGATGATACTATGTGCAGAACTATAGGTTCCGTGCAGGATGCTGCTACTCTGTTGAGTAATTTGACCAAATTGGAAAAACGGAGCAGCAAACTGGAAAATGAAGTTCACTCTTGAGAAATGCAAGTTATACAGTAAATATCAATGTGTTGGGGGGCATCCTTTAATTAACAGGGGTATAGGGGTTTTTGTGTTTAATACATTGTCTAATTCCAGGTAGTGTCATTTTGTGGCTACTAAAGCAAATAAAGTACTGTTTTGCAAAGGACATTAATGCAACACAATTGACAATTTCCCTTAATGCCTTTAAGAAAAGCTTGGATGATTTCTTGGACAAGCATAATATCCAAGGCTGTTGTGATACTAAAATCTACAATTAGCATAATATTGGTATGTATATATGTGAGTGTATGGAGGGGTCAGTGTGCATATGTATGGATGCTGGGTTTCATTTGTAGGGGTTGAACTTGATGACTCAATGGGTTTTTTTTCAACCCAACTTAACTATTTAACTATGTGTATATGTTTAGCAGGAGAGACAATATAAAGCTTTGTATTCAGGATTAGTGTATATTTAATCGAATATGTACACCTATCACTTCTTAATTCATGCAGTTCACAAAAGGGACAAGGGACTGCACATGACACTGACTTTGGCCTGAAAATATTTAAGTGTGAATTTTCAACAGATAATTGTTAGTGAATGAAGCGCTATGACATTAGCCATTAGCCTGAAAACCATATTCCAGGACTTACTTTTCATTAAACTCAGGATTGTGGGTGCGTTTCTTCACACTTGTTTTTCTTTTTGTTGATCGAGATTTGTCCGGAAGCAAGATGGCTGAAAGGTAAAGATCTGGTGGCTCCTTGGCAGACATGCAGAGATTTCTGTAAGGAAAGAGGCCATAAAGCATATAGTTGGAACAAATTAAAAGAAATGAGTGTGAAATATAATCTAGGTGTACTTAGATTAGAGACTAAGGCCAAGGCTAATAACCCATACACAAAATTCCTGATTGTGGTAAAGGGCTACATCCACACAGAGACTCCTGTATATAAATTCAGTCTCCAGTAAAAAGAGTTTGGCAATTAGTGATGGGTCCAATTTTTCGCAAAGGGTTCATGCAAAAAAAAAAAAAAAAAAAAAAAAAAAAGCCAACCGTTTAGTTTTTAGTATATTGTAGAAGGGCCAATTCTAAGAAACTTTTCAATTGGTCTTCATTACTTATTTGTCATAGTTTTTTAATAATTTGCAATTTCCTTCTGTTTCTTTGCAGCTTTCAAAAGGGGGTCACTGACACCATCTAAAAACAAAAGCTCTGTAAGGCTACAAATGTATTGTTACTGCCACTTTTTATTAATCATCATTCTATACAGTCCATCTCCTATTCATATTCCAGTCTCTTATTCAAATAAATGCATGGTTGCTAGGGTAATTTGTACCCTAGAAACCAAATTGCTGACACTGCAAAATAAAGAGCTGCTGAATAAAAAGCTAAATATCTATAAAACCACAAACAATAAAAAATGAAAACCAATTGCAAATGGTCTCAGAATATCATTCTCTACAGTATACTAAAAGTTAACTCAAAGGTGAACAACCCCTTTAATAATTTCACTGCCACAAAACAGTAGAGAGTAACACACATTTCTTCCTTAGTTTGTTATGATAACTTTATCATGAATAGTCAGTAGACAGATTGTAGGTGAAACAACCTGGGAAAAAATAGTTTGCCTACCAATATGGTTACAATATTAGTACAGTCATTGTTATAACGAAATGGGTAAAGGGGTAAAAGTTGGGTGCCGGAATATTTAAGCAGGGAGATGCAATGTCAGGTTATCTACCCATAACCTGAAGCAAATTGGGAGTTTATTATTCCTATTATTAGAAAACAGTGCTCCGTGAAAAAGTTATTTAAAAATAATGAGCATCTGGTTTCCAAAGAAGTGGTTCGGAACAGAAATAAGCACAACTCCTTGCATCACCACGAACTGTACTGACCTGAAGTCATATATTTTGACATTTCTTATGGACCATATAAATTTTAATACAAATACAGGATTCCATCTAATGTAAGTATGGTTGATATACCTGCATTTGGATACAACAGCCACCAGTCTGCCATCCTTTGCAGGGCAATACAGGGTCAAACATAGCTGTCCAAACTGTGAGTCACTGTGCTCCATGTCACTGAAAGGAGAGAGGAAGAGTGCTGTAATTATAGGATTTGGGATAGATTAAAATATTCCCATTCCCTTATTCTTCAATGCACTTATGCGCTCACATATTAAAGGACACCTTCCTTGTATGAAACCTGCAGTCTCTCGTTGGCTCATTTCCATTTAGCATAGGCACTTTAAACATTTCCTGTTGCCCTACCCAGTGGGGCCCAAATCAGAAAGGCAGGGCCAAAAAAGGGAAGGACAGGCAGCTGGGAAGGAGAAAGGTGTACAGCCAGAGATTGTGTGCAGTATATGTGACCTTAAAAGAGAACTAAAACATAACCAAAGAAGTAGCTAGAAATGTTGTACATTATGTTCTGTGCTTCTATGCCAGCCTTTAGCAGGGAAGATCTGTGTCTCCGAAAATGCCTCAGTAGCTCCCCATCTTCTTTTCTGCTGATTCACTGCACATGCTCTGTGCTGCTGTCACTGACAGGGCACCCTAGGTAACCATGCCAGGCAGGTAACACGTGCCGAAAAACAGAGGGGGCGAGATGAGATGCAGGGAGGGGACACACTCAGGGAGGAAGACGGAGGTAGGGGAAGTGGGACTGTGACGGAGACTGAAGGCAAATGGGACTAGGGGTAGGCAATGTTAGAGGTAGCGGCCCAGTACCCCCCTAAAATTGTGCCCTAGGCAGCTGTATCTTCTGCCAGCCCTGCTTACTGAGCTTAGGGACCCACTCACAATATACAGTACACATAGAATACAAATGTTACAATATAAGGCTGATTAGTCATTAATACAGATAATTACTACATGGCAGCACAGAAACCAGTGCAATTAGCATCAGAATTTAATAATAAGCCCTGTAGCATCAGCTTATATTACAGGCCAACCTCATTTTCTGCTTCATAATTAGTGACGACCCCTAAGCTAAGCTTCTCAACAGCTGTTCAGAGCCCACTGAACATGTGAGTGTCACAGACACTTTCCAAGATGGTGACCCCCTGTGACAAGTTTGAAGCCCTGGATCATTGTTGCTATTGAGAAGCTGAAACTTTAGGCTGGTGCAATAAGTTCGGTATATAAAATATGGCGTGTTTAGTTCTCCTTTAAAGCAGGATGAGGTAAAGGTAAACATACACCACCAAAATAGTGAGTCGTCCAAAATTAATTTAACATCGGTGATCCGCAGGTTAGCAGGGCCAGGCCAAGGTAGTTTGGCACCCTAGGCAAGGGGTTCAATCAGTGCCCCCCCACCTCCGTTATGTATGACCATTTCCCACCTATTCACTTTTTCTTAAATAAAGAAACCTTATAACACATTAATGAATTAAACTGTAAGTGTGCCAGCTAGCAGCACCCAAAAAATTGCTCCCAATCTGTACCTGTGCCAGCCAGTAGCACCGAAAAGATTGCTCCCAATCTGTACCTGTCAGCCTGCAGCCCAAATATTGTCCCCAATCTGTGCCTGTGCCAGCAGCACCCAAAATATTGCTCCCAATCTGTACCTGTTCCAGCAAGCCAAAATATTGCCCCAAATCTGTACCTGTGCCACCAGCATTGCCCGCTAAGTCTGTCTGTGCTACCAGCATTGCCCCCCAAGTCTGTACCTGAGCCACCAGCATTGCCCCCTAAGTCTGTCTGTGCTACCAGCATTGCCCCCAAGTCTGTATCTGTCCCACCAGCCATGACCCCCACGTCTGTACCTCTGCCACCAGCCATTGCCCCCTAAGTCTGTACTTGTGCCACCAATTTAATTATTATGTTAAATAAAAGTATAGTTGCACACTGCCGAATACACACAACGACAAACTCACTCCCCCTAATACTATGGAGTAGTGTGAGACCGTGTCCCTAAAAAACGTTAGATAAAACCACAGGCATCAGGTGGAGCGATGGTATCAATTAGATTATAAACGGGAAATAAGTGAAAAATGGCGACTCTGTTGCAAGTCGCTGCTAGTGGCGTCCATTCACCCTAATGGAAAAGCGCCAGCGCTGTGCACACGTGGCACGGCGATTTCCGGAATCGCCCGAAGTTTCCTCACGAAGTAACTTCGGGCGATTCCGGAAATCGCCGTGCCGCGTGTGCACAGCGCTGGCGCTTTTCCATTTAAACTAGCGACGGACAGGTAGAAGGAAGTTCGGGGAGATTGTCGCCTGCTATTAAACGCCAGGCGACAGAATCTCCCCGAATCTCCCTGTCTGTCCCCAGCCTTAAGGTGGCTTCTGTTATACTCATAATTATGATTTACTCATGTTTCAGTAAGACATAAAGTGCATCATTAAGCACCAACAATGACATGGCCATTTTACAGAACATTCATGTGTATATGGGATAAATATAATTTACAGTATGGATCACAGGAAAACAGTGAAGATTATAACAATATATAAAACACTCACATTATTGAATGAGAAACATTAAAATAGAAATCAGAGTCAGAGTTAGAGACTGTGGGTGATTTTTTTAAATTTGACTGCAATGCTTCAGCTGAAAACATGTTTTGAAGTAAAATGGTTTAAAGTGTTTTAAACTACAATACATTAATTATCTTTGGGTAATTTGTTTTAGAAGCTACACCAAGATGGTCATATAGTCTCAAACTCATCCTTACCTGTTTGTAAGCTGCTGCCTCTGTCGGAGCTCCCCCTCTGTAGATTGTTTATTGAGGCTAAAGTCTTCCACCGTAGGCTGGCTGGGATCCACTTCTGATTCTTTATGGGGGCTGGGAGAAACCAAAACCTAAGGCCCAAATAAAACTATTCATTTTGATGTAAGAAAAGGTTCAAGGACTATGGGGGGGGGGGGGGGGGGGGGGGGATTTTGCGCCAGGAGGATTGACTTCTCCTTTAAGATTATGGAAAAATGCCTTATCAGGAAAGCATCAGGTCCCGAGCATTCTGGATAACAGGTCCCGTACTTGTACAAATGAATGACCCCATCTGTGACAAGGAATTAAAACTAAACAAGCAACAGATCAGATAAAATGATACTGTATTAGTTAAAATAAAATTAGTAGCCAAACTATTATTAGACAAAGACAATTTGGTTATATTGTAGATACAGATGGCAATTGTGTGTTATTTGTATTAAAGTGTGAATATGAGCTTCTTACCCTCATCTGTAATCTCATGAGAACTTCACTGTGAGCCCCAGAAGTAATCAGTGGGAACCATCCATCCATGGTAAGATCTTCTTTATTTAAGAGATCCAAGAGGGGTATAGTGAGGGAACCCAGGGAGCCTTTACCCTCATCCCGAATCTGCCAAAACCATTTGATTCAGTAAGTAGGACAGAGACAGCAACCAGAGTAGGAGTAAAATGAAATGTTCTACTGACCATAAGCTCCAGTTCCTCACTGTGAGGAGTTTTTAGCAGAAACACAAAGCTTTCTTCCCACACTGGCGCAATGGTTT
This sequence comes from Xenopus borealis, assembly GCA_024363595.1. Lineage (NCBI taxonomy): Eukaryota > Metazoa > Chordata > Amphibia > Anura > Pipidae > Xenopus > Xenopus borealis. The sequence goes on from CM044434.1 coordinate 126,366,450, forward strand.
TTTGAACAACCTGGGAAAATAACCATAAATACGCAATAAAACATAAAAAACAAATCTCCTGATTAGTGATGAGTGAATCTGTTTACTTCACTGAAAAAGTATCAAAATCATGTTAAAAGTCAGTGTTTTCTTGCAATGTGTTTTTTTGAGCAAAATACATTGAAGGCAATGAGGGGTTGTTCACAGTGACTGTATTTTTTACAAAATACTGGGCATCTTTTTACAGAAACTAGATCTGTGCAAAATATCTTAGGGTCATATTGGTTTCTTAAGCAACATTTTGCTGCATTGAGCTCAAAACTGCATTTAAATGTTCTGTTTTACTAGAACTATCCTGACACTACACAATGAATTAGTGTAATTACACATACTTTTGTGTAAATGTTTGGGTAAGTTTAGGGGGCACTGCAAAATAAACTGCCACCTCCTCATTTAAAAAAAGGTAAACTCTCTCTTTAAATAGAAAATGAATTATTTATGGTGCAAGGCAGGAGACAATGTCCCATTACATCACTAATGTCGCTTCTCACAGCACACTTTCTTATGGTAGGGTTGCTGTACCACAGATAAGCCATTATTTGTACCTTGGTCTTGTATACATCTTTCCTCAATTTTAATTCTGCACTTGGTGATGGATTTTTGTCTCCTTTCCGCATCTGTTGCATAAAACCAAAAATGATTTAACATGAGTCAGTAAGAATGTAAGCAAAGAGTTAGAGATGGAAAAAAAGTATTAGGAGAATTACAGTTTTAGGGTTTCTAATGACAATGGAGCCATAAAGAGAACATCTCAGTGCAATGTGTTACACAAAAACAAAAAGTAAGAAAACAAAAGTATGGAGCAAGTATAACTTATTCCTAAACTATTGAAAATGGACTCCTGGTCGAGAATTACTTTTGCTCAACAAAACTAGATCCTTGGCCAGAGTATTACTATTCTACGCCAAAAAGCTAATTGTGGGTGGGAAATAGTACACCCACAGTGGACCAGTGGGTCGACTTGGTTAATAAAATGCTTCCCGCCATTAGGCTCACTTACTTCAGCCGAGGGCTAAATTTGAGAAGCTATGGACCCCCTGGCTAGACATCCACCCAATAGAGAATGAGAACCATATGTAATTGGAAAAGACCCCTGTGGTAAAATCCAAATTTGGGTTATCATGGATTTAGAGCTTTGACTGATGTGATTACTACTGCTATGCTTTATGTGAACCAGAAGTACACCTTCTTCTTATGTTACTGTCTTGTTTGTTATGAAAAACCAATAAGTAGCATTTATTTATTTATTAAAACCATTCCTCCATGATCCACAACCTTTACACAGTCCCCCAGAGAACACATTAAATAAACAGACTTAAATACAGTTATAGGTATAATATGCGGAAAGCTCTGAAGTATGGGAAGGCCATTGTCCATGGTCTCCATTTTGGGCAAATAAGTCATATGTTACAAAATGAATAATTTTTTCTCTGTAGCAAGGTAGACAGAATGGCAAGAGAGTAAGGCAAAAACAGTTTGACAGTCTCACCTGCAAACCACTGGCTCTTTCTATAAAAACATAGAGAAGAGCTGCAGAAAAGTTATCACTATGGGCTGGCTGAGACAGGCTGTTCAACATCAGTACCTGCAAAACAAACAATTTAGCCACACATTATAAAATAATAATGTTTTCTGAAGCATCATGTGAAAGGGAAGATGGATATTACCTGATCAATCTGGGAGGAGTCAGCAACGAGTGAGAGACATTCCAACTTGACATGGAGTTTCCCAGATTTTACTTTCTCTAAAACGAGCCACTAAAGGAGCACAAAGAACCACGGCTCAAAAAATCCTCATGTATGTGATACAGCACAAGTATTCCAGTCCCGTAAACAACAAACAACAACATGTGAGCAAAGTGAGGTTTCAATGCTTACTTTAGCGGAACTAGAGAGACAGAAGGAGAAGTACAGCAACACTCAAATCTACAAACCTAATTTATTTGCGGGGCGCTATCTCCTTCACAGGTTTTGAATCATAAACCAAAGTCTCCAGCTGAGGAAGAAATCACTGTACTTCTTGATTAAGCATATAAAGACAATTAGTCTAGTTTCTCCAGACAAGACTTTGGCTGTCCTGGTTTAAAAGTATGCAGTCTCAGAACATGTATACATCAAATTTATTGCAACAGATAAGCAGGAGAATCCAGGAAGTCTGCAAATTAAAGGACCAGTAACATCAAAAAATTTAATTGTTTTAAAGTAATAAAAATATAATGCAGTGTTGCCCTGCACTGGTAAAACAGCAGTGTTTGCTTCAGAATCACTACTATGGTTTATATAAATAAGCTGCTGTGTAGCAATGGGGGCAACCATTCAAAGCAGAAAAGACTAAAGTTACACAGCAGAAAGCAGATAAGTTGTGTAAAACGTAATGTTATCTGTTATCCATTACTTATCCTGTGCCATTTAGCCATTTTTCAATTTCCGCCATTGCTACTTAGCAGCTTGCTTATATGAACTATAGTAGTGTTTCTGAAGCAAACAGATCCGTTTTAACAGTGCAGGGCAACACTACATGGTATTTTCTTTACTTTAAAACACTTTCATTTTTTGGTGCTACTGTTCCTTTAAATAGGGCTTTTAGGGTGTTTCAGGAAGTACTTTTACAATTTGAAGGATCTAATGCATTAGTTGGGAAACCATATGATCTAGGCCAGTGATCACCAACCAGTGGCTCTTGGCCAACATGTTGCTCACAAACCCCTTGGATGTTGCTCTCAGTGGTCTCAAAGCAGATGCTTCTTTTTGAATTCAAGGCTTTTATGCAGGTTTTGGTTGCATATAAACCCGGTGTACTGCCAAACAGAATCTCCTGTAGGCTTCAGTCCACATAGAGACAACCCTTATTTGGCACCCCCAAGAACTTTTTCATGCTTGTGTTGCTCCCTTACTGTTTTTACACAGCTCACTAAATGTTGAGGACCCCTGATCTAGGCTGTAAACAGTGATTGATGTACACTGTCGGCTTATGCTATCATTTGTAGTCTTGTGTGTATGTCTACTGCATTGCTTTGTGCTTTTACATGGCTTGTACTTGCAAGCTGAGATCAATGCAGCAAACAGAACACTGAATCTCTCAGTAGTGATTGTTGGGACTTTGATATCAAGTTCTTTGGTGGAGCCCTAGTCCCACACTGGTACACAATGCCAGTTAACTGCTCCTCAATGCCCCCAACCTGGCCAACCATATGGGCCAAACCTGATGATACTCTGAAAAGTTTTTCACCAGTTTATATAATAAAGAAGTATAAGGAAATCTACACTAGCTTACCAGAAGTCACAGCCCACGTCTACAAATTTGGACCACCCTGTGTATAGCCCACATATCTGCCCACTTGCCCAACATCTTGATATAAAAGGATCTGCTACAGTTTCTCATTTCTTGATATTAGAACAGTTATTTGCGAGAAGTACACAAAGAATGGAGAATTTAACATACCAGGGCACATATTGTCTTTAAAACTAAATTATTTCTCCTACATTTATGTACATCCTTGAAGAATATGATTCAAATTGGTTCCTCTTACCTCATCAATGAATTTCTGTTTCACCACATCCTTCACGCTAATTTTACAGCTAGCAATATGTAACAAAAAAATAAAATAAAAAATTAAAATTGTAAAAACCACAATGGAAATGTGGATGGATAATGGGTTTACGGATAACAAATCACATACCTATCTATAGATTTTTTTATATTCAATCCATATTTCAAAATTTACCAATGTGTCTTTTATATTGGAGCAACTTATATGTAGCCATCATACAGAAGAGGCTCAAGGAATAAACCTTCACACAACTAGAGATGGCCATACACGGGCCAATAAAAACTACTGACAGACTGAGTCGGCAGCTTATTGGCCCATGTATGGGGCCCTCTGATGGCCTTTCCCGATCGATATCTGGCTGAAAGTTGGCCAGATGTCGATTGGACTGGACTAAAAATCCCGTCGGATCACAGCCGCATCTGTTTATTGATGCGGTCCCGCGATCTGAACCACCCCTATCTCCTCTATTGTGAGTTGGGCATATCGTTAAACAAGAGGATCTCTCTCTGTGTATGGCTTCAGGAAGTCAAAATACAACATCACCGTTATCATCTATAGAACGGTCACAGTAATTGTTTTAAGCTTTAGGACAATGTATTTTTTTATAATGACATAATTCTATTGCCATAAGCAAATAAAAACAATGCAGATATTTTACATCTGAATATTATTAAAGGGACAAGTAAGAAATACTGTCAATCACCAAAAATACTGACCTTCCCAAAAAGTCATCCTTGTCCACATCTTTATCAAACACATCAAACATAAGGTCCTGCCCTGGGACATCAGTAACCAGTATCTGTGAATGATATTAGTTTGAAGAAGTTCATGTGTTGTCTTGGCACACTCCATTACAGCTGCTAATGCTAACATGTTTGCAGTTCCATTAGGCCCCCTCCCACTTGATGACAATGTAAACATAATATTGAACTGTATTGTTTATTTCTTATTGCAACTGATTGTAAAGCTTTGTTGGAACTACCTTCTTTTATATTCAGTTTACATGAAAGATTGCCAGCCTGAGAGCGTACAAGGGGCCAACAATAAAATGGCACCTTGTATTTCCAAGAAAAGTTCCACTTTCCCCAGCCTCTCCAACTGCTAAGCCTGGTGTTCGGATAAGGGATCGTCACCCCTCCAACAATCATGAAGCCAAAGAAACTCCAAACACACGAAGGCAGATGTAGCGGGGCTGATCCCTGCATGTTTATTCGAGTCTTGTAATGTTACGTTTCGGGGGTGGACCCCTTCGTCAGACATGGTGTTACTGTTACTAGGGGTAAATTTATCAAAAAGTGATTTTAGAGCTCACCGCAAAAACTCACCCACCTTCTATTCATTCATTCTGGATTTTTATAATCAAATGAAATGGTGAACTTTAACTTTCACCCAATGAAACAAGTGGATGAGTTTTTCCTGTGGTGCACTCTATACTCGTACTATGATAAATCTGCCCCTAAACATCTTTCAGTGGCAGTGTAGACACGACAGGAGCTAGTTTACTATAAATGTGACACCTGTTTGGGGCTGCAGCAATTATTCACACAGTAGAAAATACCCTACCTCAAGTCTTGACTGCAAATTATGCACTGCTACCGTTATTTAAGAACTTTGGTTGAAAGAGCTTTAAATAAATTGTCTGAATGTGTTACCTCAAAAGCTTGATTCCAGCACGGATTTAAGTTATTCTCCACAACGCGCGTGCGTACTTTTTTCCCTCCACTGGAAAGAATTGTATAGGGGTCAGACTTCCCTTTAACCAAACCTCCCATTAGGTTATCTTTGGCGATCAAGTTTTCTGCTTCCAGTATGAAGATTCTAAGCAATTTCTGTAAATAAAATGTACGTAAGAAAAAACATCAGGACAATAGCCTGGTGCACCAATGAAAATTAATGTGAGAACGTAACACTGCTTAATGTCTGTGCACAGGGCAGTTGTATGCGTCTTATGTTACGGTGCCAAATGCATCATATTCACCTTCAAAATTAGGTGTGGATCAGGAGCTTGAACTTTTATTACATACAAAACAATAGAGCATCTTTGTGCATAGACAATAGGGAGCAGTAATGTAGTACTCAACTGAAGTGATTTAGGCTAGGCCAGACAATAGCGAATCTCGACCTGTATTTCTCCACAGGCTGAGAATCTGCTGCTCTGCCTGAAACATTGCTTCAGCTCAGTTGCAGGCAGATGCAGCAGATTTTGGTGCCAATACGCACCATTTTGAACCAAAATCCACCCACAGTAAGAAAGACAGGGGTGTAGAATCCACTTTCATAAGGATCATCTGGCCCTAGCCTACACATAGCTAGAAAAGTGAAAAAATGGGGAGCACTCGTTACTAGACTCCAAAGACTCCAAATGTGATATTCGTCCAACAGCTGCTCCAATCAGCATCCAATTTCCAAATCAACTTATATATAACGGAGCACCAACTGAAGTCAAACGTAGAATAAAAAGCCAATATTTATTTAATCTTGTTAAAAATCATATCCAAAATATATAGAAGCAGAGTATGTAATGCTACCAGCCACTATGCTTAACGCATTTCGTAGCCCTACGGCTACTGAAGTTTTATAAAGTTTGGATATCATTTTTAACAAGATGAAATAAATATTGACTTTTTATTCTACATTTGACTTCAGTTGGGGCTCCATTATATATACCAGTTGACCTAGACTACACATATACAGATGTTATACTTTGTGCCTCAAACATAAGCTAAAAATGGAAAACTCTTAGGGGCAGATTTACAAAATTCATGTGAAGAATTCGAAGGTCAATCGAATTTGTAAAAAATTCGAATTCGAATCTTCAAATATGCAAATTAGGCAAATTTGACCATCGAATATTGAATTTGAATACTCAAATTTAATTTTATTCGAATATTCGAAGGTCAAAGTACTTCCCCTATTCGACCACCTAGTTCGCCAGATCCAAGCTGACGAATTGGGGATCATTATTTTTGATTGAATAAAAAAAAAATTTGATCGATCGATAAAATCGTTCGAATCGATCAAATTATTTCTATTTGATCGTTCGAATTGCGGTAAAATCCTTCAAATTCGATATTCAAAGGATTTTACTTCACATGGTCGAATTTCAAATTTTTTTTTGTTCGAAATTCGACCAATAGTAAATCTGCCCCTTAATGTCTTTCTTGACCTGTCATGCTGATCGTTATGGACTGCCCCTCCATGTTGCTAGGAAAACAAAGAACATAGTATGAGAATACTCCATTAGCCTAACTCAACTGATATGCTTGGGAGCCTTTGCATATAGAAATGTATATATATGACAAATAATACTATAAGCACAGGTGCATTTGTGTATTTATTTATACAAAGTCTGATATTTAAGACAACTCTTTTGTAGATATCTAGAAGTGGGAGAAAGCCATTTTCTCTTATTTACATTTTCCCGGAAGGACAAGAAGGAATGCAAAGGGCAAGCTACTGAACAAACTTTGTTTTGCAGATTCTTGGCAAAGTGTTTGCCCTTTGCAAGCCTCTTCTGTCTCAAAGCACATTCTGGAGAAAAAGTAGTTCCAACTTGAGTTTAAAAAAAAAGTACAAAGTTTATGATCTATAAACTGTAGGAAAATAATATTTAGGTGCCCTACAAAATGCCATTTCACATAAGAAAAATGTGCTACAGCCTCTAGCTTTCCTATAATATTGCATATTAACAAATACATTACTCAGTGCTATGGAACACTGAAAGAGCACCACAGCCATAATTTGCTAATTGCATGACCGGATTTAGTCTGCAGGCTCCCCGAGGCCGGCATCATCCACAGCCTTCCTTTACCCTGCTCTCACCCCCCTCAGGATTTTCATGCAATCATGGGGACAGGATGCTCAGCCAGGTATCCTCAACTATCCCAAGCCCCCCCCCCAGACAACGTGCAAGCGTAATCAGTAGCAGAGAGGTCAGGAAGTGCAGTGGACTGCGCTCCTACCTAGACCCCAGAGTTCCCCACGGCCTTGCCACAAATCCAGGCCTAACTCCTACAAATATCCTCTCCTACAAAAAAACACTCATATCTATGTTGGCTCAAACATCCCTGCCAAAAAAAATATCAAAAGATGGCATGATTTTACTTCTGTAGCAAAGTTCTCAGGAAGTGTAGTTTGGCTTGGTCTTGGGGGATTATTCACACTAGATCCTGCGTCCTCAGCAATTATGCTCTCCGGATCTGCAGTCACAAGGGTGGTTGTTGGATCTAGATACAGTATCTGCATGCAAGAGAAAACAGAATGAGCTGGGCTTCTTTGCATAATACAGGTATGGGGTCCGTTATCTGAAAAACCATTATCCAGAAAGCTCAGAATTTCAGAAAGGCTGTCTCCCATAGACTCCATTAATAATCAAATAAATCAAATATTTAAAAATGACTTCCTTTTTGTCTGTAATGATAAAACAGTACATTGTACTTGATGCAAAGTAAGATATAATTAATCCCTATTGAAAACAAAACCGGTTTATTTAATGTTTACATGATTGTCTAGTAGGCTTAATATATGAAGATCCGATTTATGTAAAGATTCATTTACGGAAAACACCAAGGCCCTGAGCATTCTGGATAACAGGTCCCATAACTGTACTGATACGTGAAAACAGCTTTTGAGCGCACATTTTTGCCTATTGTTTTAATAAAGGAAGGAAAACATGGATGTTTTCATATGTTCATAAATCACACTTTTGGCCAACCAACTGAATTTTGTTTCTACCTGCAGTGTTGGTAAATAAGCATACAAAAGTCTGTGAAATGTGAGATGTGAAAAATCAGATAGTCTTTCCAGAACTGGACAGTGCCTACCAAACAAAACCAGACAGGATCAAGTTTTTATTAACTTACCCGCATGACTAGTTTCATGTAGATTCGGCTCCTAGATCCAGAGTTCTCCAGCTGAAACCACTGGTCTAATGTAAGATCAGCAGCTGACAGGATCCGGGACAGAGGTATTGACAAAGAGCCCAGAGAGTGCTGACGATCATCATCTTTAACCTGAGCAAGAACAGATACCAACAAGTCTATGAGTATGTGCCATATAGACTACATACAAAACAGAAGCAAAAAGGAAACAAAATAGTATTATAGCCCTTACCTGAATATCAAGGTCTTGAATGTTTGGATCACGCAAGAAGAAGCGGAATGGCTCTTCCCAAACAGGAGAGTTATTGCTAGGCACAGTCTGTGTGGAGCGATATAAAAGTATTAATAACTATCCACTGAATGCTGCATCTCAAGACCAAATAAAAACTAACTATGTATTGTAATTTGTAATGGTCAGGCTCTGATATAAAATACAAACAGATGGTTAAAGAGAATGAAACATGGAAACTAGTGATCAAGTCTGGCCTAGGATTCAAAATAGGTCCTGCCATTTCAAGTACCCAGAGGCCCAAACAGTGACTGTCTATGGCAACTTACAGCAGTCCCTCAGGCATTTGCCAGGTCTGGGGCCTGCTAGTGATATGAAAAAAAATATTTGTCCCACACCTGACCCTGTCACACAGTAACCTAACCCAACTTGGCCTGCCAATTTGTATACCAGTACCTACCCTCTTATAAAAACAAGTGCCACCTAGTCATTTAGGCAAGGTAAACGTGGGAGAACATACAAGCCCAAGCTGAATCAAACTTAGGACTCCAGAGCTGCAAGGAAAAAGTTCTACCCACTGAACCCCCCTTAAATATTAAAAAATATTAAAGAATAGGATTCCAAATGGAAGATGATAAAGATTTTGAAAGACTTCCAAGAAATACATCACAAGAAGACAACAAGTTATTGGTTACTACTATTTGATTAGCTGTCAGTTTTCTCCAGACTGAGGATAACCAAACTGTGACTTATGACTAATGTTATGATATAATTCCTTTAATGTGGTGAACAGGAGGACAGCTTTGCAATCCAAAAAGCCCACTGACTCTTCAAATGGGTTAATAACAAAGGAAAACTAGACTCTAAATGAATACATTTCATTCACAGACATTTCTAGTCTCATGACACTGTAAACCCATAAACCTGAACTGGACCGACCATTCTTCTCTCTGCATTGTGATTTCTTTCCATGTGATTTGTCATTTGATGTAATTGTTAGTACACTTTGTTGTTAGTAGACTAACCATAGTAACTGATTAGGAGGGAAAAGACAGGAGACTAGAACACATTAGTAAGAGACAGCACTCAACTAACAGAAGTCACAATAACAAAACGTTTATTTTAGTATGTCATAAACAAAAGCTGAATTAACATATGAGAAAGAATCATGAAAACTAGTGATGTGCAGGTCGAACAATATTTGACTTGCATTGACCCTAACCTGCAATGACCTATCCATACGCACCAATTTATATGCCATAAAGAAAAGCTGAAATAAATCGGTCTCTAAGCTATTCATTTGAAATTACCTCATATTTCTCATACAGAATTAACACAGATACCCTATCTGACTTAATACAGGCAATGTATGTTAACATGATACATGTTGATTAAAAAAAAAAATTGACATGAACATCTTTAGTACAGGTTTTTGTAGACTTTAGTATTCAACTGTATATGAACAATGTCAAATGGTGTCTAATTATAGTTTCTAGGCTAAGAAAAATATGACCAATGAGAACATGAAACATAGCGGTATGGTCATTTATACCATAAGCAGAACAATTCCCATTCAGGTTGCATCTAAGGACATGAGTTACTATTCAAAAATACTATAGCAGTATAAAGACCATGACCTATTGCCAGTTACCTTACTCTCCTTTGTTATGTCCTGTATGGATAGTTGCACCATTGGGCTTGGCTCCTTGACATTCTTCTTAAGCTAAAATTATATAAAAGTTACATTATAAACTTTGATTTCAGCTATGTATTAAAGTAATTATGTAAAAATGTGTGAGTTACAACTTAGTGAGTAATGTATGAACACATAAATCCAGTGAATATACTAGAAAGAAGTAGGAAACAGTGATTGATAGATGGATGCTCACCTGCCTGAAGTTGCTAACACCTACCTCAGTTAAAGGAGAAGTTAACCCATAATGCACTAAACTCCCCCCGTAGGCTCCCCCCCCTCCCGGGCAAATGCCCCTAAGTTGCTACCTCCCCCCTCAGTGCAGGTCCTGACCATGGAGTTGCAGGCCCATCTTCTCCCCAGCCGTCTTCTTCCTGGATACTTCGTCACTTGCCGGCGCATGTGCAGTAGGAGCATTTACTGGTTCAGCTCTACTGTGCATGCGCCGAAAATCACAAAATTTTCCAAATGAAACTTTCGGCGCATGCACAGTAGAGCTGAAGCGGCAAATGATCCTACTGCGCATGTGCCGCCAAACTACGATGGATCCTGGAAGAAGGCTGCACGAGAGAAGATGGTGCCTTCAAACTCCATGGTCAGGACCAGCGCTGAGGGGGTAAGTAGCAACTTAGGGGCCTTCTCCCGGGGGGAGGGGTTTAGCGTATTATGGGTAGACTCCTTTAAGCCCTATTTATCTCCCAAGAATTATATTAAAGGACCAGTAATGTATGACTCTTAATAAAGACTTTAAAAGTTTGATTTGCCTTTGTGTTTTTTTTTTTTTTGATGTATACTAACGAATGTGTTACTGGTCGTTTAATTTGTTCCATTGGGATTTGTTGCTGGGAAGCTGCTTGGGAGAACCTGACACTGCTACAGGGGTGTTCCTGCCATGAGCAAGATGAGAACTTCAGGTGGCAGTGCCCTGTAGGTTACATGGGGTGGAAAAAGCCTAAATACCATTTCTTAAATAGGAACTCTGGCTTTAGTATTGCATTAGTAATCCGGCCACTCCTCACCTTTGTATGGGCACAATAAAAGATAATTATGGGGGGTGAGGAGGGAAGCATGGGGAAGCTGCTCAATGGCTTCAGGGGGTTAAGCATTGACCATGAGCTGATGGTGCACAATGATGAAGAACTTAAAGAAATTATTCAGTGTAAAAATAAAAACTAGATAAACAGATAGGGTTTGCAAAATAAAATATGTTTCTAATATAGTTAGTTAGCTAAAGCTGGAGTGACTGGATGTCTAACATTATATCCAGAACTCTACTTCCTGCTTTGCAGCTCTCTTTATTTCCACTAATTGGTTACCAGGCAGCAACCAATCAGAGACTTGAGGGGGGCACATGGATCATAACAGTTTGCATTCTTGGATGCTATATAGCCTGACCATTGTCTCAGGCACAATGCTCATTGCACCATTATAGATGCTGATGCAGCTCTGGCGGCCAACTTGGTTATTTCAAGTGAAGCCTCACTGAGAAAGGAGAGTGTTAAGCTGAGTTTATCTAGCGCTGCAGTCATGTCTGGATGCTTGTTGTAAGGGGACCTCATTAGGTCCTGGCACATGCACTGTGCAAGTGGAAACTGGGCATAGAATGGCTGCTGAGTGAATAAAGTCTCGCTTGAGTGCTGACTTCATCGTTTTATCCATGGAATCATCCAGCATCCTCAGACGGTAGTGTGGTATTTCTAGATAGGCAAACGCTTGAGTGCTGACTTCATCGTTTTGTCCATGGAATCATCCAGCATCCTCAGACGGTAGTGTGGTATTTCTAGATAGGCAAACAGAGTCCACTTTGGGGGATTTATCCCAAATCTATTTATGTTTGTCAATTACATGGTATCTGGAGTGCAGCTTTTTTGGAATAGTATTATGCTTGTCTGCATCGGACCATTAATACAAGATAATTTGAATAACAGATCTGCTGGTGAGGAAAGATCTGGTTCTTTTGGAGGTGTTACCCAGAACTTTAACTACCTTAGAAATGGGCAAATGTGTCTCTTTGATTTCTAAAGTGTCACAAAGGTGTTTTAGCAGTAATTTGATCTCATCCGGTTATTTTGGAGGTGGATTAAGCTCATATATTATTGTTGAACCCAATAAGTTGTCTTGTAGATCAGAATCTGAATTCAGATATGTTGCGAATAAAAGGGAGGGGATGGGGCAACTAGCATCAGTGGGCCCGCTATGTAAATCGAGCCCTGCATATGACTTCAATTTCCATAATTTATCTCAACTTTGAACATGTACAGTAACCCAAGATGCCAGTTTAATACTAGTATATTTTGGCCTACTCACTGATCCCTAAGATGGATACTGGAAACAGAAGTGACGTGGGTAAAAGTGGGGCCAGCACTGCTGAGCAGCTCTGTAGTTCTGGGCATGATGGGGAGTGGGCTGTGTAGCAGTACAAAAACTAAAATCAGCCAGGGTAGCTTCACTTCCCCTTTAAATAAAGATCTCTAAAATATATACACGGAAAATGCTCACATTGCCTCGTTAATTAAGCAAAATAATGCAAATGTGACCTAAAAACATGTTTTTTTCTTAACTGTTTTATGTTGGCAATAAATTCCTTTTAAAAATAAAATTATATACAGTATACTTTTTTCTAGTTTAATAACCTACCGGTTTTGTGTATACAGAAATCAGGGTTTGCACCTATATTTTGGTGAAAGTGAGGTACAAACAATTAACTTTTGTATTACATTTTTAAAAATACTGGAACTGTGCACTGGGAATCATTCTGCTTCTCTTTGTGTTAAAAATAAACTTACATTCATATAAGATACCCAACATAATAACTGATTTCCTATAGCAAATGATTTCATCCCAACAAAAAGCTACATTGTTAAGACAGCCATGGAACCTAAGGCAACCTAGAAAATCTGGATTTTTATAGAGCATGTATTACATGGTTAGTACTGGTATTGGATCTATTATCTGGAATGTGACCTGGGGTGTTTCTGTAATTTGGATCTCCATACCTTAATGCAGGGGTTCCCAAAAGGTAGATCGGGATGTACCAGTAGACCTTTAGCTGGTGATCAGTAGATCTCAATACACTGTCAACAAACAGCTTATCTAAATAACCCTCCTGTTTCATGATTTTCATTCACAGTGACTTTGTTCAATAGCAAATATCTTATTTACTGCTAGGATTTACTGCAACTTGGCAAATGCAGTGCCTTTTTTTACATATGGGGTAAATGTTATATATCTTAACAGAGGTTATGAGCCAAAACAACATTTAACATCATGATTCATAGCTTCATACCATCTTATCTATTAATGGAGAATTCAACCTGTCTTGAAGTTAAGTCCCCATCTGCCCCAATCCATTTGTCCCCCTCCCTGCCTCCCCTGCTGCACAGTCTTACCCCTAAATCCTTCTCCCTCCAGAAATAGCGAGTGGAAAAGCAGAGTGAGCGCAGCGGAGCTCCCAGCTACCATCTTCGTAGATGAAGCGGCATTTTGGCGCATACACAGTTGTAGCAAATTTCCGTGTTTTGAAAACTGCGCATGCACAGAAAGACGGGAAGTGTCGCAGAGGAGAAAGAAGACACAAAGATTATGAAGATAAGAATATGGCGTCTGGGAGCTCTGCTCTACTCACTCTGCTTTTCTCACTCACTCACTCACTGATTTTCCGGTCGCTATTTCTGGAAGGAGAAGGATTCAGGGGTAAGACTGTGCAGGGGGGGAGGCAAAGAGGGGGACGAACGGATGGGGGGGATGAGGACTTGACTTCAAGGGGGGGTTGAATTCTTATTTTAGCCTTCATTTCAGAGCATTTCAACATCCCCTCGTAAGAAATGCTTGTTGCGCTCAGTAATCCAACTATATAATTTAACCATGTGAGCTTTGTTCTGAATTCTAAGACTGCATTTTTATAAACATCCTACTTACAGGAAGGTCCTGTGCCCGGTCTAAATAAACAATCAGGATTGCTGCAGAGGGTTCTTCTTGTGTTTTAGCAGTTATCGCTCTGTTGATCTCTAATATCTGTATTAAAAAAAGAATGTAGTTGGCACATGAACAGTCAAAACATTTGAGACAGACTACAAGGTCAAAGTCATATCATTAAAGGGGATGTAAAAAATGTAATCCCATTTTTACTTATTTTAATGAAAAAGAAATCTATCTCCAAATGTGCACCGTTTTTATAATAAATCTGACTGCAGGCAGTGAAATTCTCTTTGTTTTACTTGCTCTGACTGATGCTCCTTCAGGCTATCAGCTCCCGTGAGCCTGCACATGACAACCAGACACAATGGTGCCAACTCTGCTGTGCTACTCTGTACTCTCAGCTTAAAGAGATACTGACACCAGAAATTAAACCTTTTTTTTTTACATCTATCATTTTATCATCTGTCTTTGCATGTTATCTACAATTTTACCATAAGTATTTATAGATGCTTTTACATCTGACCCACCCCCCATGTTCTGTTAGTATTAGAAACTCTGACATGTTGAGAAGGGACAGTCAGGTTTAGAAACTTCAAGTAACAATTACTTACAAAAGCAGCTTTATCAGTGAAGAAAAGATCAACATGAGCTATAGGTAACTTTTGATGTACATTAATATTTTGAATAATACATTTTCAGGTGCAAAGATTCATACGATTTACGAATCGTGTGTGTGGCGTGTCCTGGAAATATTCGTACCATGGGGATCAGTAGCTTAGTCAATCGGACAGATGAAAATATTTCTGCCAGCTACTGATCCGATCTCTGCACGTATTGCTTATCTGACAATACCAATGGCCGACTGTCACAACTATTTATCTGAACTTTTTCAATTGCTTTCACTGCTTTTTCCTCCTTATTGTGTTTAGTTGCAGATCAGCAAACTGACAAGAATGACCCATCACACGAAGAATAAAATATTTATGTATATGGCCAGCTTTAGGTAGGGAGCAAGGAAGCAGCTGTAAAGAAAGCATTACATGTTGTCTTGTTCTCCTTTGACCCATAAGTTTATGTCCTGCTGGGGCACTAAAGTTCTGCATCGCAGATGACTGGAAAGCTGTGATACAGTCCATTATGTTTTGTGCTTCTGTACCAGCCCATGGCAACCACAGCCCTTTAGCAGTAAAGATCTGAGTTTCCAAAGAAACCCAGTAGCTCCCCATCTTATTTTCTGCTGATTCACTGCACATGCTCTGTGCTGCTGTCACTTTCTGAGCGGGACCTAGAGTCCTGCGCGGGTCCATTTTTTGGGACCCGAACCCGACCCGTACCCGCAACCCGAACCCGCGACCCGCATTTTTACCCGCTTGGACCCGAACCGTACCCGCAACCCGTGATCCGCAACCCGGACCCGCGACCCGCTGACCATCAAGAATCAGGAAGTGCTGTCATCATAAACAGGAAGTGACATCATCGGAAGTAGCCAGGATCAGAAAAAAAAGGAGTAAAACAGGAAGTGCTGTCATTGTAAACCGGATGTGACATCATCAGTAGTGGAAATGCTCAGAAAAAGGAGTAAAAATCCCTATAGCGAGGATCCGCGACCCGACCCTCAACCCGCCAACCTGCAGGACCACCGGCCCGCTTCTATACCCGCACCCAGAAATTCTACGAGCAACCCGCAGGGTACCGTGGGATTTTGCGGGTAACCCGCGGGTACCCGACCCGCTGCAGGACTCTAGCGGGACCAACTTCACAAGATACTATATATAAATCTATCACTGTGGTCAGCACTCTGCTTGTAAAATTTGCCTCAGGCAAACAGTAAACAGTTTAAATATTTCAAAATAAGACCCGCAACAGCAAGATAGCTTGTGAAATGCTTGAAGGTTTTTGGACATTACAATGTCTGTGTCACTGTCAATCTTAACAAAATCCAAGCCAGGAAACTCCAAAATCCAAGATGGGTAACAAACTTCAAGACTCGAATCATTACTACTATATAAATGCTGAGCCTTTAGACTGGAGCTACTGTGCATGCGTGAAAGTCACGAAATTTCAGATTTTTTTTATTCTGGAAATTTCATGACTTTCACCGCATGTACAGTAGCTCCGCACTGGACCCAAAAACATGGATGAGCTTCCATTGAAGTTTAAGGGCCAAAAGCCATGGTCTCAGCATTGTCTCACATCTGGGAATACAGGTGAACACATTTTGTAGCAGTAAAAAGCAATTTTGGTATAAAAAAAAAATTCTAATCAGACAAATCTCCATTTAACAAATTAATATAAATTTGTTACTCATTCTGTTAAATTTTACTGTAGCCCAGGGGTCCCCAACCACCGGTTCGCGGCCCAGAACCGGGCCGCGGACAGTCCTGAACTGGGCCTCCGAAATGAATCTGGTTTGCCCCGAATTGCACACCGGTGACCAGAATTAGATGCTGACCCCCCGGTCCTTGCAAAAAAACTTGCCACTGTACTGGTCCCAGACCAAAAAATGTTAGGGACTCCTGCTTTAGCAGACTCACAAAGTTAGAGAAACTCAGTTCATTACTACAAGTATAGGACCTGTTATCCACAATTCTCAGGACCTGGGTATTTTTTTGGATATATGGAATCTTTCTGTAATTTTGTATCTCCATACTTTGATTCTACTAACCCATTATTTAAACATTAAATAAACCCAACAGGATTGATTTGCCACCAATAGGAATCTTAGTTGGGGTCAAGTACAAGGTACAGTTTTATTATTAAAACAAAAAAGGAAAACAGGATTTTTGTACTCACCATTAAATCTGTTTCTCTGTAGTCGAAAGGGGGACACAGGGACTGATGGGGTTAAGCTCCATCCTCCAGGAGGCAGGACACTTGAAAGAATTGTGTGGGCGTGCCGGGTCAGGCTTAACCCCACCCCCAACACAATCCAATTCAGTTGGTTCCAAAGCTGCTAACGGAACTTTTAAAATTATCAAAATACAAACCCAAAAGCAGGCAGAACCGTAAAACAGAAAGGTGTTCACTCACACCAAAACGGTTAACGAACAAAAAGCTCGCCAAGGGTGGGAAGCCCTGTGTTGCCCTTTCGACTACAGAGAAACAGATTTAACGGTGAGTACAAAAATCCTGTTTTCTCTGTT
>CM044434.1:126394771-126430166 GCA_024363595.1 Xenopus borealis
AGATTAAGCCTGAATGCCTTCACGACACCACTTGGCAAGTTTCTTTGCTGAGAGAGAAAACTGTGCTGCAGCGCGAACGATCTGCCAAACAAGATGGCCGCTGGAACGCATGCGTTCCAGCATACGTGCATGCGTGGAAAAAAGCCCGCGAATTTATCAACGAACTTTCTCCGAAACTTTTGTTCGGGAGCGCGCACAGTGAACCCAGAAAGTCGTGCGAACGAACTTTAACTCTCACCACATGGCCAGGCTAGTGCTACCTGTTTCAGGGAGGTAGGAAGCTAAAAACAAACTTATTAGAAGGTGTATAGTTGCCTGAAGGACAGTCTGGGTGAGGGGGGTAGAGAATTAGGGCTACCGCACCTAATACCCGAGGTAACAGTGGTGACCCAGGAGAATGCCGAACCTGAAAGCCACTTACCTCATAATACACACGCCGGCCAGACCGTCTGCTCCAAGTTCCCAAGGGCAGGAATATGTCTGGGTGGTCGGTATAGCCAGTTAAGGCCAGTGCAGGGACCCCGGCGGTAATCACCACGTCGGGGGCTAACTCATATAAAGACAGGCAACCCTGCTTTAGGTATCACCCCAGGTGTCAGTCTTAGACTGACCGTAGAAATCTCATCCATGAGACGACGTCCATCCTCCCGGTAGCAGGACACTTAAAAAACTGAATTGGATTGTGTTGGGGGTGGGGTTAAGCCTGACCCGGCACGCCCACACAATTCTTTCAAGTGTCCTGCCTCCTGGAGGATGGAGCTTAACCCCATCAGTCCCTGTGTCCCCCTAAGACGACAGAGAAATATGTTTTAAAATTATTTTATTATATAAAATTGGAGTATATGGAAGATGGCCTTCTTGTAATTTGAAGCTTTCTAGAAAATGGGTTTCCAGATAACATATCCTGTACCTATATTGCAGGTAATTATACACAATGTAGTTTATTACCTTTTTAAGCTGTGAAGCATTGGACATGAGTGTGAGCCATTCCAGTCTGAGACGTAGTTTCCCTGATTTTGTATCGCTTAGGGGGAACCACTATGAATAAAGAAAGTCAGTCAAATTTCATGGTGCATTTTTTGCATGGCCTTATTCCCCCAGATACACTTAAAGGCACAAACCTTGTCCAAAGAACCATGTTGTTTCACCTCACCCAGATCTAACTTCATTCTAAAAAAAGTCAGTATGAATCTGAATTAGGAAGTCTGTTTCTCTGCTTTTATACTACAAATGGATTAGTTGTTTTTAAAGTACATATCTGAAGGCATGGTGTACAAATCATTTTCAAATAGAAACATTGCAGTTGGCCACAGAGAAATGGGCAAAATCAAATTTCCAGATCTGTTTGCAAACAGTTCTACTTTATGTGAAAATAGTTTATATGGTTCTAAAGAAATTAAAACTTTGCAGGCAATAAGAACAAGAAGACATTTCTAACCTTCCCAAAAAGTCATCCTGGTCAGGATCCTTGTCAAAAAGTTCCACTTCTAGCTCTTGCCCAGGAACCTCATGTACAATTACCTGAAATGGAATGGAAAACTGCATTACAATGACACCTACACACACACGTGTACATACACAAATGTTGTTGTTGTACCAAAACTGGTACAGTTATAGTGAATAGAAATGTTCGTTGAAAATTGTGGTTCACTTATACACATACCTCATACATCTCATTCCAGACAGGATTCAAATTCTCATTAATGATCTGACTGTTAAAAACCTGTGTTCCTACTCGCACAATGGCGTATGGGTCTGACTTTCCAGCTAACAGTCCTTTCATTTGGAAATCTTTGGCACTCAAGTTCTGCGCTTCCAAAAGATGAATTCGGACAATGCCCTGAAAAAGATCAGATGGAAACCAAACAGATATGGTGACGGAATGGGTTAAATAAAAATTAAGAGCAATAGTGGAGCAAAAAATTAAAGAAAAGAAGAAAATTAGCATTCATGAAAACTAAGTAAAGACAGAAATGGGGTAAGCAAAACAATTGAAAAGAAAGAGTGAGAAGTATAACATATTGGAGGTAATACACCTGTATCAGATGGCTTTCAAGCTGGGAGAAAGTATCTTTTGCACACAATGATGGCCACAAAATTGCATTTACACAATAGATAGCAGGAGAGTTATGCCTTCCATTCCCATCAAAGTTAGATATTTGCCCATATTAGGTCAATGGAAAGAACCAAAAGAATGCATTATTATTATTTATTATAGAAGTCAATCCTGTGGAAACGATTGTCAAAATCTTCACCCATGGGGTCCATAGATATGTCTCTTCTATTGTTTTCTTTCCAACTTGTGTTTAATTGAGCTTTTTGGGCCACATTCAGAGGAACAAGAGATGTGGGTGGTCCAGAAATGTAGCACAAATGTTAAAATATCAAGGCACCAGTAAGAGAATCAGAGATACAGGAAAATGAAATTAAGGAATTACCAAATGATTTACAAGAATAAAGCCAACAATTACTATAGCATGTATAGAAGAGAGCTATACCCTGGGTAGTGGGGAGCGTAGTTCTGCCACATGAAGATTACTGGTTAAGGGGATGGCTAGACGATTTGGCAGCACCAAAAAGCCAGAGATAATATCCATAACCATTGTGTCAGACATCAAACTTTAGAAGAGGTGTAGGAAGATTTTGGTAGCCAAAGGAAGGAGAAAAAAAAAAATCAATATCATAACACAAAAAACACAAGATCAAATTAGTGAAAAATAAAAAACACGAGAATATATCCATTGTCACTAATATTGTCATTAAGTATAATTAAAATATTGGAAGGGGAAGGAGAATAATGAAAAGCCAAAAGTGGAGAATAAAGGTAAGGCTACAATCAAAGTGAAATGGCTACTTACTTAAGTCCAGGGATGTCCAGTAGATTTGTAAGTCCAGTCCAATTGATGTCTAGGACCTGTCAACAGAATTTGGGATGATGAGAAAGAGCACAGCAGTGCTTGAAACTTTCAGTAAATCATTTAAAGCACTTTTTGGTTTGTGCAGTGGTGTGTGCATATATATATATATATATATATATATACCGAATTGAATCCAAACCGTAATTTGCATATGCAAATTAGTGAGAGGATGGGTAAAAGCCAGCAACGGACAAAGTGCACGGCAAAAATATTTTTTTGTTTCCTTGTTGTATGACGTAAAGTCACATGATTTTAAGGATTCGGCATTCGCCCGAATCCGAATCCTGCTGATAATGGCGGAAACCTGACTGAATAGCGAACTGAATCCTGGATTCGGTGCATCCCTAGTGCTTAGTGATGTCATCAATTATATCTGGTGCTTAGTAATGTAATTTCTGTTACGACTCACTAAACCTTGCATTATAATAATGTGCCCTGTTATAAAATTTGAGGCTATTAGAAGTCACTTCCTGAGTTCCATGGCCTGTATAAACACATTCTAGCATTAGTCTTGTGCTTTTATATGGTCATTAAACGCCTCTGCAACTTCTAATATCCCTATATTTTACAATAGGGGGTACATTATTCACTGTTAATCAGGGCAACAGTATGCTGGTGGTAGATGAGTGTTTATGATAAAACCTGCACCAAAGCTCAAACTAAGCTTTGTGAGTGTACCTTTGCCTGACAAACAAATTTTAACATCACGACATAACGAAAAGCACCATGGGTAAATCAAGTCCTACAGGGTTGTTTTGTTTTTAAAGAACATTTTCCATTTCCCAGGAACTAGGGCGCAAGTTATTATTCACCTACCGGACGACGGATGAAAAATAATGTTATGGCTCCAACTATAGGAACATCTCCAATGAGTGGTTCCAGGATAACACGGAGCATTCCATGCAGCTGTTAGAAAAGAAATTTTACTTATAAATTATAAAGAAAATACGGAATATTAAAGCATAACTGAAGTACCAATAAACAACTGATTAATGGTGATGTATTACTGAAACACCAATGGATTATAAGAGCACTCTGAACAATCTTGTATCAATGTGGTATGTGTACATTACATCTGTGGCTAACATACCTGCATCCCCTTAATTCCAGCTTTGCAGAAATATTTCTTTACTTCTATGTTTACTTCTATGTCACCAACATAACTGCAGAACAAAAAAACGATGTATTGTAGGAGGTATGGCAAAATAAAATGCTAGATAAATGCTAGAATGGGATGAAGTAACAGTGAGAGAGAGTGAGAGGAAATGACAGGAAAGTGAAACATATAATAGGTGCTAGCTATAATGTCACAAGCAATGACTTCACCTGAGGTGCATATCCAGAATGATCTGCTTCTTGTCAAATTCAGTATGAGCTTTCACTCCAGTCACCTTTGGAGCCTAGAGAAGACATGGGGGTATTATGAGTTTAATAAGAGAACCACAAGCAGGATGTCTCAATGGTGGCAAGGACAATTCATAACTCTGCAGCTAATGTTAGGGTGGAGGTGGTTGCATTTCTATTATTCTATGCAAAAGCTTCAGTTTTGAGTTTGTCCCTCCTCCCCCCCCCCCCGGGCTATTACCCTAAGCCGCTACTTCCTTCGACATCTCTTCAAACGGCCTGTTCCTGGATCCGGCCCGTTAGCGGTGCATGCGCAGTAGGACGCTGGCACTACTGCACACAAAGTACACGAAGGTCAGTCGGCGAACTCCATGTACTTTGTGCGCATGTGCAGTAGTACCAGCATCCTACTTCGCATGCGCCGCCGATGCATCCAGGAAGAAGCCGTTGGAAGAGAAGATGGACCCTGTGAACTTCACTGGAGGGGACCTACACAGAGGGATAAGTAGTGACTTAGGGGCAATAGCCTGGGGGGTGAGGTAGGCAGGGGGGGGAGGAGGGAGGGGCACCTACAGGGGTGGGGTGGGGATGAGAGGGTTAGTGCCGGGCGTTGAATTCCCCTTTAAGAAAAAGAGTTAGAGACAGAATAACATTTTGTGTTTGCAGAGCCCCCTGACATGAATGGATTCTGCACTCAAGCTAGCCTTGGTCACTAGTACTCTGGCCTTGAGGGCAGAGCCAACCCTTTAATTCTGTACCTGTATGTTCTAGTGTCATATGTTTCCAAGCCTATAAAAACCATGTGATTTCTTTGTGAGAATCCATGGACGACATGAAGTCTTTTACTTCACGTGGTTACCTGTAACTGAATTTTCACAAACACACATTACTACACCTGCCTTAGATGCCAAAACTCTTTAGCTAGTTTCTGGAAAGGGGTTCATTTTTGGGTGACAATACCAGTTTTTGGATTAAATTTGATGTTTCCACAAAATCAAAGCATATCTTTACTCAAACTATTCACAGTTCTAAAGCAATAGGGTATAGAGACTCTTTAAACACAGTTACTTCTGATCTGCTAGACTTTACACTGTTTTTACAAAGTGAACCTCTCACTAGTATAAATGTGTCCAATGTGAGTAAATTAGCCCTCTCTTTGTGGTTCCAAGAGTGCAAATGAGTTCCATATTGTGACTGACTGTGCACCAGATGGTAATAACAGCTGGATGCCACTGGGTTGCCACCTGTCTAGTTTTCATGCTGACAGCTCGGTTTTTGGAAGGGCTGACAGGGTGAAAAGTGCCTGTCCAGAATTCCAAATTAGGAAATCCGGTCCCCCTCCCCACCCCGATCGGAAAAGGTGGCAACCCTAAAAATTAGGCATATGAAGATATCGTTAAGATGATACAGCCACTGAACCAGTGCTTAGGTGTCTTATGTGCCTTTTCAGTAGTAATGTAAAGGCTTTGCATTAGATAGCTTACCTTCTCACCAACATTGATCTTTGTGAAGTAGAATGTTGATAGATGTGTATTGCTGGCACGGATGGTGGGTGCTATACTATCTGTTAGCAACTTCTCCAAATACTGTCCTATAAAAGGCCACATCTGAGCCACAATCTGAGAGAATAAAGACATAAAATAAAGCTTGTGGGCAGAAACTTAGAAAGGCATGCCAAAAAAGTGCAGGAATCTTAATTAACTGCACAGTATTACAAACTGTCCACCATTTTCCTTTTTACAGCAGTATTTGTATACACAATGCTGAATGTTAAGAGGCAAGAGAATGGAGTAGCTTTCAATCAAATGCTACAATGTTCCTTAAATTTTAGCAGTTTTTAGCCACTAATCTCTTGCTTTATTTTTATCAGCTGTCATCCAGAGCTGCTGCTCCTGTAAACTGGGGGTAAAGTGATTGTACAGTCAGAGTGCGCCTTAAGGTTTACAGCTGGCCAGCTTTGCGCAGCCATCTAAGGGGCAAATTCATTAACCTGTGTAGTTGCACCTGTGTTGGCTTCTCTAACATTCGCCACATTTCGCCAGGCGTAGTTTCGCCAGAGCTACGCAAGTTCACTAAAATGCAAAGTTGCGTTTAGGGAGGTGAACGGTAGCGAAGTTGCGCTACAGTTACTTCATCAGACAAAGCACATTTACGTCGGTGATGCCTAATTTGCATACGGCGCAAAGTTAAACGTATAATAGAAGTATATGTGACATCCCCTACATTAGACTACACAAGCCCAGGAAACCTTTAATAAATAAAATAGAGTTTTCCTATTGCCCTAAACATGTGCCCACTGTATAATTATATTGTCGTATGTTAGGAAATGTAGGGGGAAGGAGGGTAACCCCCCAAAAAATTATGCTATTTTTCGGACTATCACCCTTAAAAAAAAGTAAAAGACACCAGCGTTTTTTTGGGACATTTCAAGTTTTTTTTTTCAAACTCCTATCTATTGTATTGAACTTCGCCAGGTCTGACCTGGCGAAGTAAAGTCTAGCGCAAGAGGTAACGTTCAGTAAAATGGGGCATCTTACTGAATTATGCGTAGTTACATCCCTTCGTCACTGCACTACTTCGCTAGCAAATTTTCGCCAGGTGTTAGATGCTTCGCGCTTTAGTGAATTTGCCCCTAGGGGTATTGGCCCATTTTGAGATTAGATGTCAGAAATCTGCACTCCCACGAATGACTACTGTCCTGCAAACTGCCAATGAGAAAACATAAGTGTTCGTTTTCCTAAAATTGCCCAGCATGCAGATTTTTGGCTGTGTCATAGCCCTAAGTACCACAACAGAAAAATATTGTCAGTATATGCACCTTACGCAAAGACACTTTTATCTATGCATTGCATTGAATGAGAACTGCTGAGTGAAAAGGATGAGATTAAAAGGGCAGTGTACCCCCTTGTTTAATAGAAGTTCAATGAATAAGGCAGTGAACATACTTTTTTAATAATATTGAACGGCAAAAATATTTTATGCTTTTTTATTTATTGCCCTAAATAGGGCAAACAGAGAGATTGAAGCTACTCAAAGTTTGGTCCTTGTGAGGTAGATAATTAGACCAGTATACAAACCCTCTTCCTTCACCATTAGCAGGAGGCTATTAGGCAGTGGATAATTGCATACCTTGCAAGGGACGAACATCGAGTAGCTTCAATTTGACTGTTTGCCATGTTTTTCTCAACAAACAACAAAAACTATAGAGTTTTGTGTGTAAAAAAATAGGAAGAAATTATGTTCACAAGCCCTGTTCATTGAACTTATGCTGAATAATGGGCTAAACTGGCTAAAATCTCAGGAAACATAGAAATGTTGTATGTTTCAAAGAAGCTCTGAAAAAGTTTACAATTATATTTGGGTTTAGATCTTTCAACTCTGCAGAAAATGTGTATGTTAAAGCAAGCTGTAAGAGAGTATAATTTACAGAATTATGGATAGTGATGGAAATTTCTGTTTGTATGGTATCATATGAAGACCCTAAAACTCAGACACCCTTTTGCTGTGAGATTTCCTAAGCAGCTGGAGAGAACTAAGCCCTAAAAATGAGTATGGCTAGAAATGCCATAGCTCATATAATGAATTTATTGCACCAGCCTAAAAGTTTCAGCTTCTCAGTAGCAGCAATTATCCAGGACTTCAAACTTGTCACAGGGGGTCAGCATCTTGGAAAGCAGAAAGGAAGATAGGGAGCTACTGGGGCATCTTTGGAGACACAGATCTTTACTGCTAAAGAGCCATGATTGACTTGGGCTGGTACAGAAGCCCAAAACATAATGTACAAATTTCAAGCCTACTATTTAGTTAAGCTTTAGTTCTCCTTTAAAGGGACTGCACTACTTAAAGGGGTGGTTCACCTTCAAGTTAACTTTTAGTATATTGTAGAAGGGCAAATTCTAAGAAACTTTTCAATTGGTCTTCATTATTTATTTTTCATAGTTTTTTTAATGATTTTCTGTTTCTTTGCAGCTGACACCATCAAAAACAAATGCTCTGTAAGGCTACAAATGTATTGTTATTGCCACTTTTTATTACTTATCAATCTTTTCAGTACCTTTCCTATTCATATTCCAGTCTCTTATTCAAATCAATGCAGGGTTGCTAGGGTAATTTGTACCCTAGAAACCAAATTGCTGACACTGCAAAATAGAGAGCTGCTGAATAAAAAGCTAACTATCTATAAAACGACAAACAATAAAAAATGAAAACCAATTGCACACTGTCTCAGAATATCACTCTCTACAGTATACTAAAAGTTAACTCAAAGGTGAACAATGCCTTTAATGCAGTCAAAAATGCTTTCATTTTGGCCATGCTCTGCAGCAGTGGTTCTCTGGCACATCACAAAAATGGGATCAATATTTGTTGTGTATCTTGCCAAAGCTAATACAGGTATTGTTGTATCTTAACAACATTTGGACGCAGTACATCATAAAGAAGGAATAGTTCTAAGAACCAGTAGTTCCACATGAATGGTAGTGTCAGCAGCTCTCTCATAGGGCCCCTTACTTGTTCATGCAGTTATGTTATGCTTCAGTCCAATGTCACAGAGTGATTTTCAGCTAGTACAAATCAGCCAGCTTAAGCAGCAGATAAGCTCTCCACTTCCATTCACTTAAACACGGGTATGTGCAGGTGTAAGAAATTTACAGTATATAAAAATGTTCTGGTGAGTGGTTTTTGTGCCCAAAAGTGCTCACACCTGTATTTATTGTAGTAGGGCTTGTAACACATAACAACTAATCAGGATGTAGCAGGTGCTTGTAAACTCTTTAAAGGAACAGTAAAGTGTTATGAAGGGATGACAATATAATGTAGTGTTGTCCTGCACTGGTACAATCTGTGTATTTGCATCAGAAACGCTACTATAGTTTATATAAACAAGCTGCTGTGTAGACATGGGAGCAGCTATTCAAGCACTGGATACACAGTAGATGACCAATAAGTTCTGAAGAATCCCATTGTATGCTACATACTAGATCATCTGTTATCTTGTGAGTAGGCTGTGCCTCCTGATTCAGCCTTTAATGGCTGCCGTCATGGCTACACAGCAGCTGGTTTATATAAACTATAGTACAGTTTATGACACAAACATACAAGTTTTACTAGTGCAGGGCAACAGGACAATTTTTTGGTGTTACTGTGTCTTTAAAATCAAACACCTACACAATACTATGCTTTACTAAATAACAATTTTATTACAATTATCACACCACAAAACTCTGAATGCCTAAAGGAGATACCAAGTTGAGGTCACTGTTAAGCATTTATTTCCTAACTCCAAAGATCAACATTGATGCAGTTAACAAAGATACAGTATGTAACACCAAAGTGCAATACAATATGATACAGGTATTAGGTATTGCTAAAATATAAGAAGAGTATCTGAAAGCCATAGACACTGCTTTATCACAATGAAACATTGGTCATAATTAGGTAATTAGGGTTGCCACCTGGCCGGTATTTTTGATGGCTGATCCCAATGTTATTAATAGGAAAAAAAGATAAATATAAAGGAAGGATGGGTTTTTTTCAAGAAAAGGTGGCAACCCTGTAGGTAACATGCAGAGTGGATGAAATGGTTTGTTTTCACTGTTTGCTTGCAAAGTCTGTACATGTCACAATAAGGTATAAAGGCCATAGCACACTTGGTATGTAGGCATTTTTATTATTTTTCCCATCTAGAGACAAAACTCAAGTAACTGCTGAAATGCAGATATTGAGGAATTTTGAGCTTAATACTCATGGGCAGTCTTAAAAGGATATCTGCTGGTTTGTTACATGACATTGGCAATTTTATTCAGACCCACATAGACATATCATAGATTTGGACCAAAGGCTTAGTTTTACTAGGAGAAAGAGTCAGACAGCATGTTACTGCAAATCAGAGAGGTTGCAAAATGACTCATTTTAGGTTTCAACACAATAAAAGTAAATACACTCTTGTTCAGGACTGGACTGGGAATCAAAATAGGCCCTGGCATTTCAGGTACACAGAGGCCCAATTAGCCCACATAGAGGCCCAAACAGCCCCCACCAGCCCACTAAATACTGACTTTCTATGGCACCTTATAGCAGCCCATCTGGCATTTGCCCTAACGCACAGATTGCCAGTCCGGGCCTGCTCTTGTTGCTCACTAAGCTAATTTATAAATATATTGTTATTGCTTCTGTTCGGAGATCTCCCAAACAAAAGCAGAAAAACAAAGTGAGATAACAGACATACAAAATGCCCTGTACACAAACAAATAATAAAAGAGATGAGCCCTTTACCTTGTTGAGGAATTCTGCCTTCTCAGTGTCAGGGAATGAGACCTGGAGATTCAGACAGACACAAGAAGTAAACATAAATTTCCTTTCATTATTTGATACTGTCCACTGTTTAACATTCAAAATAACCTTAACTTGAAACCACCATTGCCTGGAAGGGAATTTAATGCACTTAATACACAAGCTATGAAATTTGTAGTTTTCCACATGCCTGTTTCTGGGGTATATTGCAATATATTCTGGGAAGTCTTCTGTAATTTTCAGTGATAAAGGATAAAAATGAAGGTGCAAATTGCAGGTAAAAGGTGCCTGGGAGAAGGGGGAGATAATAGTGCAACTCCCAAAGACCATATCTCCCAAACTGTCCCGTTTTAGAGGGACAGTCCTTCTTTTGACAGCTCAACCACAGTCCCTCATTTGAACTGGAAGATCCCGTTTTCTCTGCACTGAACAACCAGAAAAAGAAACAAAGTTTCTGACTTAATTGGCTTTTGGCAGAAAGCCCACAACTGCCAAATGGTTAAGATAAGATAATTTGTAACAATTTAAAGATAAGCAAATAAGTAAATGTAACAAGATATAACCTGCCAGATTTTGTAAAATGAACATGTAATTAGGGGTGTGGCCACAAAAATGGTCATGGTCAAAATGAACTTTGCTGGGCTATGCGATCCAAGTTTTTTATACCTCTTTTTATTTCCAAAATGCTGGGAGGTATGAAAGAATCTGTTTGAGATTATGGGGCAGATTTACTAAATACGTGTGAATGATTCGAAATTCCATTGAATTTTCAAAAAGATTTGAATTTTCGAATAGGTTTTCTGGGCACTTCGACCATGGAATTTAAAAAATTCGATCAAATCGAATTGTTCGAATAGATAAAATAAAAATCTATTCGATTATTCGATGGTCAAATTACTTGCCCTTTAAATTTTTATTTGATTAATTTGCCAAATTAAACCTACCAAATTGCTGTATAATCCTATGGGAAGCTCCCATACGGTTTTTCCAGCATTTTAAGATCGAATAAAAAAAATTTGATTGAATGGTTAAAATTGTTCGATTCGAACAACTTTATCGTTCAATCGAATTTTTTAAATTCAATCGGTCGATTTTTTGAATTGCGTTAAAACCCTTCGAATATCGAATTTGATGGTCGAATTTAAGGGTTTTTTAACCCTCGAATTCGACCCTTAGTAATTCTGCCCCTATGTGTCTGATATTATAACACTGCCTGGACAATGTCATTTATGCACTTGTTTTCTTATATATATAGTCACTGGGTGTGGACAGTGGCAGCCTGTGCAAGACAAAAACTTTAAATTAGTATATCCTTCATAGAAAGCTGAATAGGAGGAAATAATTATTCTCCCGTTATATTAACATTAGACAAATCCAAAAGAGGTAATAAAAAGAAAGGTATGCTTTTCCTACAAGATATCTTATCTTTTATGGGAGGCTCAAGACATTTTTTCAAAAGATTTTTCCAAAGAGAAATGTTTTAATTCATATGCAGAGATCCTGTTCAGCCCCAACAACTGGACTTTTGCACAATCTCTAAAGATTTGCCCTTGTGTCTATTGCAAGGCCAAAGAACAAAGAATTTGATCTTCATCAGAAATATTGTAAACCAAGGTACACAAATCATTATTTTTGCTTCAAAATGTACAGGGAAGCATGAGCCATATCAGAGTACTCTGTTTTCCTCACCAACTACAAAAACCATACAATCAGGATCATTGGCTCCTGATAAAAATAGCCCTACTATATATGAATGCGATAGGGATCTTGTATTTCTTTACTTTTTTCAACCCAATTTAGCTATGTAACTATGAACAGCAGTTTGAAACATTGTAAAACTATGATAATACAGAAACAATATATATAAAGAGATATTATCCTTCCCAAAAATGCAGTTGAGTCATGTGCAAAGTACTGCTGTTAGCCTGCCCCACTTTATTTCCGTTTCACTGCAGATAACATGAGTAAAGGTGGCCATACACTGAGAGATACGCTCGTTTGGCAATGTCGCCAAACGAGCGGATCTCTCCCAGATATGCCCACCTTGAGGTGGGCGATATCGGGCTGATCCGATCGTGGGCCCTAGGGCCCAAAAATCGGATCATAACTGGGGCCATATGAGCGGTCGGATCGCAGGACCGCATCAACGAACAGATGCAGCCGCGATCCGACAGGATTATTAATCCCGCCCGATCGACATCTGGCCGACTAAAAGCCCAAAGGAGGCGATGGCACGTGTTAACTGATGTATGATTGATAAAGGAAAATGAAAGAACAAGATCACAGCAATTGCTGATTTTTTTTTTCTTGTGACACTTGTGTGCCTTATTCATTACTATAAGGCAAAAAGACAAACTCTGTATGTAGTGTCCTCCATCAACATTTAGAGGCACAATTATCAAGGTCGAATTTCGAATTAATGTCAGTTTTTTCAAACTTCCATAAATTAATAATAAAATGAATTAATAAAGTAATTTTTATACCATACAAATTTAAACAACCTGAAAATTTAAACTGAATTCGAGCAAACTCGATTTGATTTTTTTCTCCGAAATGTCAGGAAGGCCGCAAACATCTCCAAATTGATCCCTGAACCACTCCCACTGACTCAAACAATAATTTGGCAGGTTTTAGGTGGCGAATAGTCGAGTTTGAGTTCTTAAAGGGCCAGAGTGTGATAAATCTCTAAAATCAAATTGGAATAAAAAAAAAATGTAATTGAATTAGGATAACTCCCTGGTCGAATTTGACAGTTTGACTATAAAAACAATTTGAGAAATATTCATTTTCAATTCGACCCCTGATAAATCTGCCCCTTAGAGTATGTTGGGTAAATGGTCCACTATATAGAAAAAGGTATACAGAAATTATTCAGGTTTTGAGCAAAATATCATTATCTGTTGTTAAATTCTACTATTATGCAGTCAGTGCTGTAACATTTGAACATACTTATTAGAACTAGCAGAAAGCATGTCTATCAATTTGCTTTAAACTACTGTTTAAAGGGTCATTATACTGTAAAATGCCTACCGGTTTAATAATTCCTATTAAAAG
The DNA here is from genome assembly GCA_024363595.1 of Xenopus borealis. Lineage (NCBI taxonomy): Eukaryota > Metazoa > Chordata > Amphibia > Anura > Pipidae > Xenopus > Xenopus borealis. Next base: position 126,408,379 of record CM044434.1, read on the forward strand.
TAGAATACCTACCTGGATGTAAGTTTCCCTGTGGCAGCAGTTATGACTGCCCCTTAGCCTCAGACCTTGTTAACTCATTGTTAACTTGTTAACTTATGAGATAAGGGTTGAGAAGCTGAGAAAATTGCATATTAAGAAAGTGAAATTATGGTTGACTGCACTAGTGGCAATACCATTATTCTCTTGCTTATTTCCGCAATAGATTTTCATGACAATATTATTTCTAAGAACAGTCTGTTTAGTATTGGTTGGAGGAACACAAAGACATTGGTCTTGATGGTGATAAGCAGATCAGGATATTTTCAGTTGTAAGGCATTTATGTATGTCCAGACTATAACAAAGCTTTTAAGTCCATTTGCTGCTGTTCCACAATAGAGAGGAAGAGGGAGCCAGTGTTTCATTAGTAAGCTAGTTTCCCCAAGCAAAAGCTGCTACACACACTGCTCTCTGCTATGTCATAGTATGCAAATGATCTCCTGGACTAGTCCAAGATATAAGGTCAGCTCAGAAAGCTAAGGGGCTGGGCTTCACTCTGCACCAGGAAGAAGGTGAAACAAGCTGCTGATAACACAGAAACCAGAGCAGACTTGCAGCAGGGACTAAGGTACATTAATTTGAGGGGCTGTTTAGAGCAAATTTAGAGATAGAAAAAAAAAAACGTTTACTTGTTCTTTAACTGTACTTATTTATTTTTAATGTCACAGAATTATGTGAAATGATAGAAGCAAGAGGATCTTGGTTTTAAAAGCAAGCTTTCCTGTAATCATAAGGAATAGTTTACATTTATTTTCATGGTATATAGTCCCTTCTATCAGATTACAATATGGTTCTGCTAAGAGGTTGGGTTATTACCTTTTCATAGGCAGCCAACTGCCATCAGCAAAAGCTAAAAAGAGTTGAAAATCTGATGTAAACAAGAAAGACAACCTGGTAATTCATCTTTAAATGGGATCCATCATGCAAAAATGTAGCTCAGACTGCCCATACCCCACAGCTAGGGCTGCCACCTGGCCGGTATATTTAGTGGCTGATCCCAATGTTATTAATAGGAAAAAAAAAAAGCTAAATATATAGGAAGGCCGGTATTTTTTTCAAGAAAAGCTAAACCTAGCCATTGTTGGTCATTGTTGCCTTAAAGGAGAACCAAACTCCGTCATTTGTATCCACCTTCCCCCCTACCCTAAATAGGCCCCTCCCTCCTCCCCCGGCCTACCCAGTACCCTGGGCAAAAGCCCCTAAATTTACTCCAACTGTACATGCGCCGAAAACACTGTACACTACAGGATGAAGACCAAAGGAAAGAAGATGGCTGCTATGAAGTCTGCTGGACAAGACCTGCAAGGAGGGGTAAGCAGAAATGTAGGGGCATTTGTCCAGGGTACCAGGTAGGCCGGTGGGGAGGAGGGCCTATTTAGAGTAGGGGGAAGGGGGACACAAATTACAGGGTTTGGTTCTCCTTTAAACACAACTTGTACAGAAAACCAAAGTAGCATTTCAGTGCAGCTGAGATTTTAGAACAGTATAATTTACAGGCAAGCCTCAGGCTAAAACCAACATCCATTTGTGCCATGTTAATTATGTATCCCCCACCTTCAGCAGCTACAAACACAGGCCCCGCCACTTCGCCCTGCTGCTCCACATGTGCCCCGGGCCCTTCTTTGGGCCTGTCGCGACAGAAGAGCAATCATAGGGTGCCATGAAAGATGTTAAAAGATCTGATTATAAAAAGTATGAATGAAAAAAAGAAAAAAAAACACTGTGCAAAGTGTTAAAAAATACAAAAGCTCTAAAATTTTAGTTTTGTGGACTATTACTAGTGAAAGAAAAACCTCTGTAAGTCCTAACTGATTAAAAATGGTCCAATAGAATCAGTGCAGCCCACATTAACGTCTATACGACCTCGACGGCTTTTACTTGATGAAAGAAACAATCACATTTTTAGAGATTGGGGGAAAAAAAAGAAACTGATATGTTAGCAAATGAACGCCCCTAAGAGAAACACGGGCGATTATTGCCTGACATTCTACATTCACACTGTTTCTGTGCCAGAGCAACAGCAACCATCTCAACAGTGCAGCAGTCATAGTTTCAAATATAGCTAGCTAGCTGACCTTCAAGCTGGCCATTCTCCCCATATCTCACCTTAGCTGACCATTGGTAGCTAGATTTTATTAGTCTACTGTTCCTTAATTAATCCTTTTTAACATCACAGGGGTGTCCAACCTGCGGCCCAAGGGTTGCATACGATTCATGATGGATATGAATGTGGCCCAGCTTGAAACACTCAGTTCCTGAGGAAAATCATAATAAAATAATAATAAATCTATTTAATATCCAGGTGTCCCATATTCCAGTGTATAGCTCCATCTGGTTATCCAACTGGTATTCTAGTTCTTTTCTGTGTATTTTCTTTACTTTTACAAATCAAAAGTGTTTGTGTATTTTATGTCTGGCCCCAGACAATTTTTTTTCCAATGTGCCCCAGGGAAGCCATAGGGTTGGACACCCCTGATCTATCATAACATTGTCCTTGCATGTTTCAACTTAAGCTGGTCATAGACGTAAAGATTTTTAAAATATTTGATCACCATTGTGAGACCACAATTATCTCGAAACAATCGTAGGTGTCAGGGAATATTTTAAAGGTAACATATTGTGTGAAAGAGAAGAATGTGCCAGTGCATTATAATATATTAAAGGAAAGTGCTGAATAAGTACTGTTTCAGGTTGTTGTTTTTTTTTGAAAATCTATTTAAAAACCCTATTAGCTTTGCTCATCTGCTCCGCTTCCTACTGCCTCCTTTCCCAAGCTGTGTAGGGGAGCCAGTGGCACTCAGCACTGTAGGTTAGAAACCAATCAGGAGCTAGGCTGACCTGATAGGAAACTGAATCCTGTCTTTGCTTGTATGAATGTACAGCTATGATTGGCTATCCCCCTCCTACTGTGCTTCTGGCAGGGGCCAGTTGAAACATGGAAAGCGACTGCAGCAGATATATAGTAAGCTACAATACAGGGCACATTTTTAAAGATAATATTAATTTCTAGCCCCAAACCAGCACCATATAGTAATTATTAGTTCCTACAATATTATAGGGGTTTCACTTATCCTATATGTCTCCTTTAAGGATATATAATGCAGTTGTAATACATAATTTTACAAGATAATGTTAATAAAATGTATTGACCTCCTTTTTTTCTATCATAGAAAAAGAAAAATTAAAACCAAAAAATAAAAGTAGTACTTAACAAGTTCAATATTTGCCAATATACCCAAAGTGTGGGCTATTCTTAAATAATGAATTTCATAAAAGTCAAAAGGGCATTGCAGAATGCCATGCTCTGCTGCTCACACTATATAAATCAGTGGCAAATGCGAAAGAAAGCAGGCAGGATGGCAACCCTTGAGCACTCCAGCTATAACAAGCAGCATTCCAAAACTGCTGAAGGCTATCTATGTGGCACATATATTTGTATTTATTTGTAAGTATCCGTGCCAACCATGGTATAAAAAGGCTTATCAACATTGTTGCTCAGGGTGATAGGTTGGCATCCCTGTGTGGACTGCAAGCCTTCAGGAGGCTCTTTTGAATTTAACGTGTGTACTCCTTTTTCTCAAAATGAGTTCAATGAATAGTGTTTCCACTGGACATACGTTTAAAGACTAAATTTAGAACCTATCGCTTTCCAACTTCCTTTGGTTCTTGTGAGCAAGTGTGGTATAAGGAGAAGAAATGGGGAGGGAAGGTTTTTTATACAGGTGAAGGGTGGGTGAGTGTTAAAAGTTAAAACATTCATCAATTAAACAATAGGCATCAAGGCAGAATGCATTTTACAATTCATGTGCTAGATATTGTACTCCAGTTGAACAAAGGTTATATAAGGGTATACTGCCTCTTGAATTTCCTTGGACAGTAGAAACCAACTATTGGCTATGAAACAAGAGGAGGACCAATGATAAGAAGGGAGAACAGATAGCAGTAATAGCCAGAATCATTTAAGGGTAGAGACTCGGGGACAGTAGCCTGGCGACTAATCGCCTCTTCTTCTGGGCAACAATCTTCCCGATCTGCCTTGCCGTCTCTATGAATGAAAAGTCGCAGGCGACTAAATCTCCCCAAATCTGCCCCTGTGCCCTTACCCCATGTGTTGGCAGTAGGGATAAATGTGAAGCTTACTCAGCTGCCCTTTTCTTCAGTAAATATTTCATAAATATATTTCTAATCCTTGATGTTCTTGTTGTCAGGTCAGCCTGTGCTAGAGGCAGTTGTTTTTGGAAGCAGCAATCACCAAGCATATGATAACTGGGTGACAGGGGAAAAAATCCATTAATCCCACCATTTCTACAGCTGATAGCAACACACCCAGTTGCTGCAAAAAGCCAAAGTGAGGCAGCAGCTGAATAATATATGGCACAAAGCATATATCTATTTAGTGTGCGGTGGAAGCAATTTCATTCTCATGTAGAGCACTGCAAGTGTTTTTATCTTACTATATATTCCACAAAACATAGAAAATCATATTAACCAAAACCTGACCCATAATAACCCTGAATTATTTGAAGTATTTGAACCCCTATTTAAATTCCAGGTTTCCATGGTCATCCACGGCCCCAAAAGTTGGCCATAGACACAAAGATAAAGTTGTAAGAAAGGAAGGTTTGTGCAATTTACATACTGTGTGTGGACTGTTATTTTTCATACCATGGCAATCAGTCTGCATGTATTGCCTGACAATATCAATGGATTACTATTTGTCGTACATAACTTTCCTCAGATTTGTTATTTTTACTATTTTATCTTATCTGAATGGTTGGGGGCAGAATTACTAAGGGTCGCATTTCAAAGTTAAAAAACTTCTAAATTCAACCATCGAATTTATTTGTCATCGAATTTATTTTTAAAGGGAACCAACGATCATTCATTGGAGTAAAGGATAAACTTGCAAGTTTTGCTTTGCCAAAATTCACGGTCTGTGAAAATTCACCGAAATACATTAAAGTCTATAGGCCACAATTTTTTTTTTGATGTGCAGCAAGATTTTGACAAACAACTTATTTTTCCCCATTAAGGTCTATGGGCATTGCACATGTGTCCTACTTTACTGACTGTGCAGTACTTCATAAACAAAAACACATATATATAGTATATATACAATATAAAGAATATAATAAAATTCTTAATGAATCAGATGCAATTTGAGAGTAGGACTGGCCAGATATGGGATGACTTTGATGTAGTTTGCCAGCCTAAATATATTGCAATATATTGCCTCTTATACAGTGGTGTGAAAAACTATTTGCCCCCTTCCTGATTTCTTATTCTTTTGCATGTTTGTCACATTTAAATGTTTCTGCTCATCAAAAACCGTTAACTATTAGTCAAAGATAACATAATTGAACACAAAATGCAGTTTTTAAATTAAGGTTTACGTTATTAAGGGAGAAAAAAAACTCCAAATCTACATGGGCCTGTGTGAAAAAGTGTTTGCCCCCCTCGTTAAAAATAACTAAGAACAAAAGTAATTGAGATCTATCAGTCTGGTAAAGGTTATAAAGCCATTTCTAAAGCTTTGGGACTCCAGCGAACCACAGTGAGAGCCATTATCCACAAATGGCAAAAACATGGAACAGTGGTGAACCTTCCCAGGAGTGGCCGGCCGACCAAAATTACCCCAAGAGCGCAGAGACAACTCATCCGAGAGGCCACAAAAGACCCCAGGACAACATCTAAAGAACTGCAGGCCTCACTTGCCTCAATTAAGGTCAGTGTTCACGACTCCACCATAAGAAAGAGACTGGGCAAAAACGGCCTGCATGGCAGATTTCCAAGGCGCAAACCACTTTTAAGCAAAAAGAACATTAAGGCTCGTCTCAATTTTGCTAAAAAACATCTCAATGATTGCCAAGACTTTTGGGAAAATACCTTGTGGACCGACGAGACAAAAGTTGAACTTTTTGGAAGGTGCGCGTTACATCTGGCGTAAAAGTAACACAGCATTTCAGAAAAAGAAAATCATACCAACAGTAAAATATGGTGGTGGTAGTGTGATGGTCTGGGGTTGTTTTGCTGCTTCAGGACCTGGAAGGCTTGCTGTGATAGATGGAACCATGAATTCTATTGTCTACCAAAAAATCCTGAAGGAGAATGTCCGGCCATCTGTTCGTCAACTCAAGCTGAAGCGATCTTGGGTGCTGCAGCAGGACAATGACCCAAAACACACCAGCAAATCCACCTCTGAATGGCTGAAGAAAAACAAAATGAAGACTTTGGAGTGGCCTAGTCAAAGTCCTGACCTGAATCCTATTGAGATGTTGTGGCATGACCTTAAAAAGGCGGTTCATGCTAAAAAACCCTCAAATAAAGCTGAATTACAACAATTCTGCAAAGATGAGTGGGCCAAAATTCCTCCAGATCGCTGTAAAAGACTTGTTGCAAGTTATCGCAAACGCTTGATTGCAGTTATTGCTGCTAAGGGTGGCCCAACCAGTTATTAGGTTCAGGGGGCAATTACTTTTTCACACAGGTTTGGATTTTTTTTCTCCCTAAATAATAAAAACCCTCATTTAAAAACTGCATTTTGTGTTTACTTGTGTTATCTTTGACTAATAGTTAAATGTGTTTGATGATCAGAATCATTTTGTGTGACAAACATGCAAAAGAATAAGAAATCAGGAAGGGGGCAAATAGTTTTTCACACCACTGTATTTGTGAATTTTGTGGTCACACCTCATTGCACCCCCGCTTAATGTTTTTTAAAATGTATCGCACAACTACTTTCCCTTGTTTATTATATTATATATAAAGGTATGGGACCTATAATCTGGAATGCTGGAGACCTGGGGGTTTCTGGATAAAAGACCTTTCCGTAATTTGATTCTACATACCTTAAGTCTACTAGAAAATCATGTAAACATCTTAGTTTGGATCAAGTACTAGCTACTGTTTTATTTTTACAGATAAAAAGGAAACATTTTTTAAACTTTGAATTATTTGGATAAAAAGAAGTCTATTGGAAACAACCTTTGCATAATTTGGAGCTTTCAGGATAAAGGGTTTACGGATAACATATCACATACCTGTGTGTGGTATATATATATTTTGAGTGCTGAATTCCCTGATGAAAGTTCCAGATACAGTAGGAACTGAAACATTGGATTCTAATAAACCTGCTTTTTCTTCACCTTTGAACTTTCATTTAAAATCCTTGGAGTGCTGCCGTTTTTTGCATTTATATATTTTGTGTGTATATATATTTTGGCAATGAGCTAACACAGTAAAAACAATGCAGGAGAACATATTGCGTGTATAAAAGCAGCAATGACTTGCTCTAAGGTTAGGGTGGGGATGGGGTCAAGCACTACCTTAAATTATCTTTAGGCTGGGGACAGACAGGGAGATTCTGTCGCCTGGCATTTAATAGCAGGCGACAATCTCCCCGAACTTCCTTCTCCCTGTCCGTCGCTAGTTTAAATAAAAAAGCGCCAGCGCTGTGCACACGCGGCGATTTCCGGAATCGCCCGAAGTTACTTCGTGAGGAAACTTCGCGAGATTCCGGAAATCGCCGCGCCGCATGTGCACAGCGCTGGCGCTTTTTCATTTAAACTACCGACAGACAGGGAGAAGGAAGTTCGGGGAGATTGTCGCCTGCTATTAAACGCCAGGCGACAGAATCTCCCCGAATCTCCGTCTGTCCCCAGCCTTAATAACAGGTGTTACAAATATTTAAAAAGTGTAAAAAAAAAACACAGCACTTCTAAGGGCTAGTACAGACGAGAAGATTCGGGGAGATTTGTCGCCTGGCGACTATCTGCCCGAACTGCTTCCCCCTGCCGTCCAGCTGCTTCAATGAAGAATTGCATGCGCCTATTCACACGCGGCTCTGTGTTTTCCTAACGAGGTAACTTTGATCAACCTCGGAAAACGCAGCACCACGTGTGAATAGGCGCAGGCGATTCTTCATTGAAGCAGCTGGAAGGCAGGGGGAAGCGGTTCGGGGAGATAGTCACCAGGCGATAAGTCGCCAGGCGACGAATCTCCCCAAACTTCTTGTCTGGACTATCCCTAAGGGCTTTAGCACACAGGCAGATTTGGGGAGATTTAGTCGCCTGGCACCTAATCGCTTCTGCTTCTGGGCGACAATCTCCCCAAACTGCCTTCTCGTGCCTTTCTGCATGGGATAGCACAAGCAGCGTTTTGTTTTCGCCTGAAGTTGCCTCGTGAGGAAACTTCAGGCAACTTGCCATACCAGTGCTGTAAATTTGTCAAACCAGGTTTTATTTCATTTAAGTTGGAAACATGTTCTTTGTGTTCAAAATGAAAATCTGGCCAAACTACAAACAGATTTACCACCTATTGCAAACTTATTCCACGGTTTAGTTTGTAGGCTGTACAGTCAGATAAGTACCATTTGGGCCCTCCATGTGTCCAGATATCCAAGCTATTTATCCATGGGCTTATTGTTTAGTTGGTGCATGTATACTCAGTTGAGACTCAAGTCCAAAGGGTTGGTTTATTCCCACACTCCAAATACACACATGAAGGTTAACTGGCTCTTAATAAAACTAACCCTAGTGTGTGCTGTGTGAAAAATATAGGGACATGATATTATAAACTCCACAGAGGCAGGGATGATTTAATAAAGTACTACATAAATGTATCTATGCTATTGTTTGTGCAAAAGGACATAATAGAAAATGCACAGCTACTGTAAATTAAAAACTGTAGATATTCCTAACTCAATAATAAATGCTTCATTTCCTTTGCAGATGCATTGTTACAATCAACTATGATATGTATTTCTCAGTACACACATCAGAGCCTCTCTTGAAACCCAATAGCACATCCTTTTTCATCCTTCCATATCCTTGGCAATGTATCTGTGCTTATCTGCAATTACTGTAGATTCTGCTTCTCATTCCCTCTCATGTATCCACCTCACTGTCCCATTCCACACCCCATCACTCCCTTGGCCCCAACCATACCCTGATTTTCCAGATCTAAGTTTATGCACCATTTGTCCACAAATAGTGCATTTTTTTTTACACAAATCATGCATCTATACATTGCAATCTCAGAGCAGGATCGTCTCAAGTGCCCTATATTTGTCAAATATTTGTATGTATTCAATAGGTTTCATGTATGCAGCCCATTTCACCCTTCCCCAGAGAAAAGATCTCTCCATCACCAAACATGTGTACCCTGTTCTTCTCCTGTGTTTCTTTCATCACACTCAATGCACTTGTGTTTTCAATACAAAACTGCTGAATTTCTGATTTCTGGAAATAAAGCTTTTTAATGTTACCAGGGTCAGCTATTTACCTACTGGAACCTAAGAAAAGGGAAGTCAAGCTCTGCGTACCATACCATCTCCATGACAATATTGAAAACATAATAGAGGAATACATTCCAAAATGTTGTGGTGAGTATGTGAGGGGGTATTTTTACCCTGAAATGGTGAGTAACAATTTCCTGTGGTTATCATTCTTCTGCAGAGTTATTAGAAGAGAAACAAAAGCAAAGTTACATTTTTTTTGAAGCAAGGACTTGGAGTGAGTGCCATCTGCCAAATGTATGCCGACATAGAACACCACAATGTTCCAAAGACCACTTTCAGCTAAAATGACCTTTCAGATACTGTATTAACATCTTTAATAAAACTGTACTTTATTTGTATTTATTATTGTAATGACTCCTGTTTATCTATTAATTAATTGATCTGCAGTAAAATGCAGAATACATAAGTAGCATTAAATAAATAACAAATAAATATATATATATAAATATAAAAGGGCACTAATAAAAGCACCAGGCAAAACAAAACCGGCCATAGACACACAAATACTATTATACAATATTTGGTGCTTGTATGACAGTAGCCGATATCAGAAAAAGACTTGGTTATCGGTTGGCTCATCGATCAGCCAGGTAGGAAAAAAGGTGCCTGAACACCGATCAGAGTGTATTGCTGAATTATCAGATACAGATAAAATTCTATTGTTTCTACCTGCATATCTCATGATTCAGCTCTAAAGCGTCTGTATATAATGGTCGCAGGAAAGATCATAATTGTTATGTCTAAAGCTGGCCATAGATGCACAGATCCGCTCGTTTGGCGTCATCACCAAACGAGCAGATCTTTCCACGATATGCCACTAACTGGCAGGGCTATAATCGGGGTAATCATAACTTCTGGCCCTAAGGCCGGACGATCGGATTACGAAAAATGCAATGGACTTCCGACGGGTGGGTTGGAAGGAAATCCAACATTCCCTATTGATATCGTGTCCAGATATCGGTTGGGAAGACCCTTCGAAAGCCCCCATACACAAGCAGATAAGCTGTCAAATCAGTCCAAACGACCAATATCGGCAGCTTTATCTGCCCGTGTATACGTGTGGATACGCGCCGGCGTTTTCAAGCAACGCCGGTGCGCTTAGGTAAGTGGCTATTCGGGGAGGTTCGGGGGCTACAAGTCGCGGCGAGAAGTCGCCAGGCGATAAAATGCCCCCGAATCTCCCCGTCTGGCCTTAGCCTTAATGTGTATCTAATTGGTTTTTTGTATCACTTGAAAAAAGGACTAGCTCCAACCACGTCATGTTTAAGCACAACTAAAGGGTGACTGTAGACTAAAGTACTTCCCATGTCCTAGTCTGTTTCAATTCTATATACAGGTATGGGATCCATTATCCAGAAACCTGTTATCCAGAAAGCTCTGAATTATGGAATGGCCATCTCCCATAGACTCCATTATAATGAAATAATCAAAATTTTAAAAAATGATTTCCTTTTTCTTTGTAATAATAAAACAGTACCTTGTAATTTATCCAAACAAAGATACAATGAATCCTTACTGGAAGCAAACCCAGCTTTTTGGGTTTATTTAACATTTGTATGATTTTCTAGTAGACTTAAGGTATGAAAAAACAAATTACGGTAAGATCCCTTATCCGGGAAACCCCAGGTCCCGAGCATTCTGGATAACAGGTCCTATACCTGTATTTGTAAGGCAAAGTAGCTACTTCATTGCCAAGGATCACCATGAGTAACCCCTCTCTGTTAAGAATGACAAGCATCATAATTAGAGGCCACAGCTAAGTTTTGTTGACTAATGTGGATAAGCATCACTTATTTATATAGCTATAGCAATTTACACAGCTCTTTACATTCATTTATAAGGAACAGGAGCCTTACAATAATTTAACAAAAAAGGTTTACAGACAAACATTAAAAGTACTATAACCCAAAAGCTTTGAAAACACTAAAATACATCTACATTATTTACAATTGATTACAGATAGTCTGTCTTGCATCTTTGCTGCTTTGCTAGCTTAGCAAATATATTGAGCTCCTAGAATACTGTAAAAAAAGGGATAAAGAGAATCTTCTGACTTCCTATCACTACTTAATGAAATGTGGAAGTATAACTAAGTAAATAAGATATCTGATAAAATGCTAGAAACCATAAACTAAAGTAAATGAATAAAGCACCTGTAATGGCAATGGTACAAGAGGTTGTTTCTGTCACTTTAGGGCTGGGACAGACACGGAGATTCGGGGAGATTCTGTCGCCTGGCGATTAATCGCAGGCGACAATCTCCCCGAACTGCCTTCTCCCTGTCTGCCGCCTGTTAATATGAAAAAGTGCCAGCGCTAATAAACACGCAATGGGACCCAATCCCTGTCTGTCCCAGCCCTAAAAGGAATTGTTCAGTATAAAAATAAACAGGCTGTGCAAAATAAAAAATGTTTTCAATATAGTAAGTTAGCCAAAAATGTAACGTACAAAGGCTTGAGTGACTGGATGTCTAACATAATAGTCAGATAAATCCAAAGAAGACCGCAGCACTCCGATTCAGTGTTTAAATTGGTGAAAACGTGGTTTATTGGCTCAAGTAGACATAATAGTCAGAACACTACTGATGGGTTACCAGGAAGGGACCAATCAGTGACTTGAGGGGGGGGGGCACATAGGTCAGAACTGTTGATTTTGAATCTGAAGATTAGCTTTTGAATGCGAAGGATCAATTGCAAACTCACTCTATTTACCCAGTTTATATATTTACACTGAACTGTTCCTTTAAAGTCATGTTTGTAAGTAGGTCAAAGCACTGTGGTAAAGAAGCCTCCATTAAAACATCTGACAAGTGACTGTATCATTGCTTGTCAGGCCATCGTTGCCATGTGTATAGTTTCACGTTCAATAAACCATCATGTGGCAAGTGCTGGTTAGAACACTAGATAGGTAATTGCAAAAGTGGTTTTCTTATCTGAGGGCTTTCTGTAGCTCTTTGGTGTGTCTAAGCCAGGGTACCTTTCATTGAACAAGAGGTGAAAGGCAATCACCATGTGCCATTACTTTAAGGAGAATTCAACCTATGGGGAAAAAACCATACCCCCCCACCCCCTCCCAGGCTAACTACCCCCAGGGGAGATGCCCCATTTCTGTAAGATGACTGGGAAATCAGCATTTCTGGGCATATGCAGTTGAAGCAGTTTGCGCAACTCTGCATGTGCAAAATTACACGGATATTGCCAATCTCCCAGTCAACTTATAGAGAGTGTGGAAGATCGCTGCGTGCAACTCCACTGGAAGAATCTGCGGCAAGGGGTATGGGCATCTCCCCGGGGGGGGGGGGTAGTTAGTCTGGGGGGAGTCAGGAGGGGGGGCTACCTGGGGTGGGGGATATGGGTTTTTTCCCCACAGGTTGAATTCTCCTTTAAGGCAGGTGACCGCAAGGACAAAATAATTATAACCAACCTGTGTGTCAGTTTCATAACAGTACCTTCCATTGTTTCTAAATTAAAGGAACAGTAGCATCAAAAAATTCAAGTGTTTTAAAGTAAAGAAAATATCATGTAGTGTTGCCCTGCACTGTTAAAACTGATCTGTTTGCTTCAGAAACACTTATATAGTTAATTTAAACAAGCTTCTAAGTAGCAATGGCGGAAATTGAAAAATGGCTATATGGATAACAGATATATGGCTATATGGATATAATGGATAACAGATAACATTATGTTTTACAGAGCTTATCTGCTATCTGCTGTGTAACTTGAGCCTTTTCTCCTTTGTATTGCTGCCCCAATGGCTACACAGCAGCTTATTTTTACAAACAATAGTAGTGTTTCTGAAGCAAACACTGCAGTTTTACCAATGCAGGGCAACACTGCATTATATTTTTATTACTTTAAAACAATTTAGTTTTTTTGATGTTACTTGTCCTTTAAGATGACAGAACACATACATTTATTCGAATTTCCATTTACAAAGGATCTGAAAGATCAAACAAGAACCTAAAACAGCAGTATTAATTATGAACCTTACCCAGGATGGCAATGCGCTCTTGTTCATAAACATGGTGCTAGCAGTGACGGCTACTTCTTTCTCCAGTGCCTCTTGAGCCAACCTCAGTCTACTCAACTTGTTCTCACGAGAACTCTTCCAGCCCAGGTACAAAAACAGGCCAGCAATCACAAAGAATATGCTCATCCCGAAATAACCACATAAATATATGGGCAACAGAAGCAGCAGCTTCTTTCCCATAGAGAGCAAACGGGGCACCAGTTCAGACCCAGAAGTGGGCACAGGTAGGGATTGTCTTTCTGTCTCAGACATGGTAACGCCAGTAGGCAAGTCTTCACAGGATTGATCACTAATGAAATATAAATTATTTTGCTATGTTCTATCAGGGTCAGATAGGTTTAGCACATTGTGTACAGAGATTTATGCCATCCAGAAGATACATTCAGATACATCTGCACACTGGAAACTAGTCCATTTAGAAAGCATCTAAAAAAAATGTTCTTGCCTAAATTTATATTCAGCACTTGTAGTATTTAAAATGTAAGTGACAAAAAAGCTAATAAAAATCTGCTCTTTAGAACCATTACTGATGAAAGAGTTTTGAGTGGAATGGGTAAATAGGGACCTCAGGTAAGCACTCCAGTGGGTCTCTACAGTCTGTGGCTTTTCATTAAATGCTGTCTTTATTGCCCTTCTGATAAGTGTGCTGCTCCTTGCTGCATGAGGTCTGGGAGTGCTGGTCATGAAATTCCATACAACCACATACTCCAGTTCTCTTTATTGTGCTTTAAGGGAAAGACCTCGAATAACTGAAAATGCTTCACAATAAAAAGGTGAATGAACCACAGCTGATATCACATCTTGCTCTGCAAAACAAAAGATACAAAGGTGTTGAGAGAAAAAAAAAACCATGCACCACACATGAAAATGAAAGAATCTGAGATTTCAGACAGAACAAACAGAAACACTGCTGTCTTAAAGGGGTTGTTCACCTTTGAGTAAACTTTTAGTATAATGTAGAGAGTGATATTCTGAGACAATTTGCAATTGGTTTTCATTTTTTATTGTTTGTGGTTTTATAATTATTTAGCTTTTTATTCAGCAGCTCTCCAGTTTGCAGCGTCAGCAATTTGGTTTTTAGGGTACAAATTACCCTAGCAACCCTGCATTGATTTGACTGGAATATGAATAGGAGAGGGACTGAATAGAATGATAAGTAATAAAAAGTGGCAATAACAATACATTTGTAGCCTTACAGAGCATTTGTTTTTAGATGGTGTCAGTGACCCCCATTTGAAAGCTGCAAAGAAACAGAAGAAAATTGCAAATCATTAAAAAACGATGAAAAATAAATAATGAAGACCAATTTAGAATTAGAATTGGCCCTTCTACAATATACTAAAAGTTAACTTGAAGGTGAACCACCCCTTTAACAGATATTATTTTGGTCTATTTAATTATGTGGTGGGTCTCTTGAATAGTATAATTGCTGTTTATATACAAAAAAATGCACACCATTCTGAGAATCATAAGGTCACAGACAATATAAAAGCACAACCTCCAAACCCCTAATACCTAAAATCCAAGCAATGTACCTCTAACTAACCTGCATCAATCTTTTACTTAGCCACATTAGTCTCTCTTCCCTCCAGCTCTTATTAACCTACTTTACTTCTCACTAACACTTTGGGGCAAAGTTACTATTAGTCCCAGAAATTAGCTCGACCAAATTCTCAATTCGATAAGTATTCGACCATCGAATGCTTATTGAATTGTTTTAGGCTATCATTTTGCTCGATATCCGATTTCTCAATGAATTCGTACAATCGGATACCGATCGTTCGATTTCACGAAAAAATCGTGAAATTTCCTTCGAGAGTCCAAAAAATTAGTACGATTCAAACGATCGAACACTCTGATCATACGAATGGTATTCAAGCAGGACTTAGCCTTAGAAGCCTATGGGCAGCTTCCCATAGGCTTCTATTACAATTCGGTAGGTTCAATCTGGAGAAGTAGGCAGTCGAATAACTTTAAAATTTTGAGTCCTTCGATCATCTATCTATTTGATATTCGATGATCGAAGAGGCCAAATTTTACTTTACGATTTCACTAAAAATTCGTACGATCATTATTCGATGAAACTGATCATTTCACGTGAAATTCGTAAATTTGCCCCTTTGTGTCTCTCGGTCACCTTTTACTAACCCACATCTGTATCTTCTCTCCTTCACCTCTCACCACACAGTATCAGTATCAGTGTCATCCCCTGTCATCTCTCATTTACTCCCATAAAAATCTCCCCAACAACTTCTCACTAACTTTCATCAGTCTTCCCCTCCCACTTTCATCAGTCTTCCCCTCCCAATTTCATCAGTCTTAACCTCTCACTTTCCCCTCCTACCACCTCTCAATTATTCACATCAGTGTCTTCCCCCCTCTACTTATACCCCTTAACATATTTGCAACTGTCTGCCTTACCCCTACCACCTCTCTAAAACCCATATTTCATTATTCTTTCAAGAAGCATCAGTTGTTCACCAAGTCTCCTTAATGCCTTTCAGAGTATATCAGGCCACCTCTCACTAAAAGTCTCCTTAAAGGGATACTGTCATGGGAAAACATTTTTTCAAAATCATCAGTTAATAGTTACCCAAGCAGAATTCTGCACTGAAATCCATTTCTCAATTTTGAAATCAGACATTGGGCTGGACATATTGTCATTTTCCCATCTGGCCCCAGTCATGTGACTTGTGCTCTGATAAACTTCAATCAATCTTTACTGTTGTACTTCAAATTGGAGTGATATCACCCTCCCCCTTCCCCCCACCCCCAGCAGCCTAACAACAGAACAATGAAAAGGTAACTAGATGACAGCTCCCTAACACAAGATAACAGCTGACTAAGATCTAAGAACAGCACTCAGTAGTAAAATCCAGATCCCATTGAGACACATTCAGTTACATTGAGAAGGAGAAACAACAGCCTGCCAGAAAGCAGTTCCATCCTAAAGTGCTGGCTCTTTCTGAAAGCACATGGCCAGGCAAAATGACCTTAGTTTCCCAGGTACATACCAATATTACAACTAAAACAATACATTTTCTGGTTCAGGAATTTAATTTTTTATTGTAGAGTGACTTATTTGCAGTGTAATTTAGAAATAGTGTATCAGGCCAACCCTCTGTAAAAGCATCATAACTTATGGCACAGTTAGAAGTAGATTTCAAAGCCAATATTATAATAGATGTAAAAAAGAGTTTAATTTCAGGTGTCAGAATCTCTTTAACTCCTTTCAGTGTATATCGGGCCACCCCTCTCTAACTCACATCAGTGTATTTCAGCCCCATAGCTCTAAATTGAATGTGTGCATCCCAGCCCATTTTCTATCTCTGATAATCAGCAGTGTATTTCCCCACCCTGCCCTGATGCAGCAATTTATTTCTCTGTGTCATGATGGGTCCTGCAGAATGTTGGGCGTGTTCCCCTTGAATTGGTGGAGTAAAGGCTGAACAAATGGAACAAGAAGTCATCAAAGAACAATGTAATCAGAGATATAGACAATATAAACAATACAAAATGCCTTGTGAATACTTTCTTGAAGGCTTTTAGAATCCATTCTTAGACATTCTCCTAAACTAAATAAAGACATCACTGGAATTTGATCATGCGATGTGGAAAACACTTACCTTGCCTAAAGTATGTTCAACCATTATAACAGAATGAAAAAGCATCATGACCAGTAGACTGCAGAAATGAAAGCAATATCCCTTACAAGCCTGACCTATGTAGCTGAAATGAGAACACTGCCACCTACTGGTATTAATGTGTAATGCAAAATACACCTCTATATACGTAAAATCAGAACTACAATCACATTTAAATTCATTTATAAAGACCCAGATCAGTAATATGGGAAAAATGAGGTCTCTACAGCGGCACGAAAACAATCAGCAGCGAGAACCCTGCCGCCTGACTGTACAACTTACTAAATGAGTAAAACGATTAAAATCAATAGCAATAAAGATTCTTTAAGGCAGGGGTGTCCAACCTGCGGCCTGGGGGCTACATGCGGCCCAGGATGGATATGAATGCAGCCCAGATTGAAACACTTGGTTCCCGAGGAATATTGCAAAGGATATAAGAGTTGGCAGGAGGGGGGACTCAGCCCACTGCCCAGTTAGTAGTAATAATAATAAGTCTATTTAATATCCAGGTGTCCCATAATCCAGCGTATAGCTCCATCTGGTTATCCAACTGGTATTGTAGTTCTTTTCTGTGTATTTTCTTTACTTTTACAAATCAAAAGTGTTTGTGTTTTCATGTGTGGCCCCAGACAATTTTTCTTTTTCCAATGTGGCCCTGAGAAGCCAAAAGGTGGGACACCCCCTGCTTTAAGGAGAATAATTAATTGATATTGCCATTGAAGAATGCATGACTGTGCAGCTGCCTCTTCAGATACTAATAATAGGGACATATTTTAAGCACACACCTTTGGGATAGGACGGATCATTGGAGTTCTGGGAGATGAAATGTAACTTTTTGAGGAGCAGCTAAATGAATGATATGTTGAGATTGAAGATCTTATTATGGGGCTGATGGTGCAAGGAAAGCGAATAGATGGTTTATGACTGGGAGCCGTAGAGTCACTGGCAGGGAAGTTATTAGATATTGGATTATACAGGGTGTAACTATAACTGGACACTGGCTGGGAGGAGGTGTGTGTGTGACAGTCACTTAGTGACGGATAGAGGCAGGGCACCCGGCTAACGGGAATCGCAGAAGTTCCGCAGCACCACACAGCAAAGCCACTGGCATTGAAAAACTCGCACGTCTAGCTATACTATGTGAGGTTTCTAATGCTTGAATCCGAGTCTGACTGAAAAATTATACGAACAAGCCCAATTACCTTGCCTCCAACAGTACGAAGCAGCTACACAACCACACTCGCAGAGTCTCCCCCGTGTGCCACCCAAAAAAAAAAACCGACGAGCGGGTGGGGCAAAAGGCCCGCCCTCGAGGAAGTGGTCATAACTGTGATTGACTGGGACATTTCTGTGAGCCGACCCACAGTGATGCCTCGCTCAGGAAGCGCTTATGTTACCTGGACTGGAGGGCGGTGGCAGGAGATGTACAGTAGTCCGCTACAGTGCGGAGAAACGCGACATAAATAAATGTATTGTGCTGTGCCATACACACATGAGAATGTATTTTACCACTGCGCCTCTCGTCAGGTTCCTGTGGGCCTCACGTTTCAAGTACACGGAGGCTCAAAAAGCCCTTTACCATTCCAATACGGTACCCATTTAAGACATCCTCCAGGGAAATCGCTGTCCTCCATGCGATGTCCTATGGCTTATGCTGCAGCAGCGGGTGTTTTTACTGTCACACGTCCAAATGCTGCAGTCACACCTCCGCCCTCTCTCCTCAGCTGTCAGCCGCACGAACTCCCTCCTCAGTCCTCGTCCTTCCCAGCACTCACCCTTCTGCTTTCCCTCATTGGGGTCTGCATCTGCCAGTTGCTTTGGTATATCTATCTGCATACTGCTAGGCCTCGCTGGCCATTAGGCAAGGTGAGAATCTTGCCTCAGGCAGCATGGAATGGCCAGTAACCAGGGGCGGCTGCCAGCTGGTAACTTTAAGAGCCAAATTTCCATTTTTTTAAATCAAAATTCAGTTCTTCTAGTGCAGCAAGCACAATAGCGCTCCCTGCACTAGCGATGTGGCTATAAAGTTAGGAGTGCATAGCTGGAGGGGGGGCAGCATCGGTGCTGCTGTCTCAGGCCTGAAACGTGCCTGCAAACTGGGCATCAAACTGTTCCGAAGACCCTTGGTGTAAATTTTTAGAGTATTTTACAATTGTATGTAAGAATTTGGGCGAGAGAAATGTGAACAACTGCAATACTTTTAGGCAATATTCAGAAATATCATAAAAAAAACACTGCCTTTAGCGTAGCTTTGAAGTATGGTAGCTTCGAGAAGAAAGACATAATTACTTATTTTTAATTAATCAGAATGTGTACTTTCCAAAAATATATGGTTTTGGTGGGTCTTTGTGTCGTTTGGAGGGTTTTGTTTGGGCAGTCACAGAAGGCGGATCGGCAACAGAAAAGTCATATGCACTATTTGTATTTGAGGTCCGCACAAGCCAGCTGCTTTGGTATATCTATGCATACTGGGCATCAAACTGTTCAGTAGACCCTTGGTGTCAATATCTAGGGTGTTTTCCAATTGGATGTAAGAAATTGGGTGAGATAAATGTGGCCAATTGCAATATTTTTAGTCCATTTTCAGCAGCCTTTATTGCCAAATTTAGGTAAGGTTTGTGGCTTGGTGCTTTGGAGTAGAAAGACATGCATACCTAATTTGGATTTGGGGGAATGTGTACTTTCCGAAAATATGGATTTCTACCTTTGCCTCCCCAAAACTGTGTAAATGTGTTGATTTTGCAGTACCTGAAATTTTGGGGCCTCTCTATGCCACGTGTAGAGGTAAGCCTATACATATTGGGCATAAAACTGTTCAGATGACCCCAGGCTTTCATATTTGGGGTGATTTATTTTTATATCTAATAATATGTTGGAAATAGGATGCTGCAGGTTGGAAGTTTTGGTGTGATTTTTGGAAGTGACACCAAAATTGTCAAATTTAGGAAAGGTTTGCGGCTTGGTGCTTTGACATGCATACCCTATTTTGATTCGGGGGAATGTGTACTTTCTGGAAATATATGGTTTTCTGGGGTGAACTTACTTTTTTTCTACCTTTGCACCCCTGCCCCCCCCCCCAAAACTGTGTAAATGTGTATATTTTGCAGTACCTGAAATGACAGACCTTATGGGGGGGGGTGTCTTCATTTTGTACCCCAGGGTTTCATATTTGGGGTGATTTATTTTTATACCTAATAAAATATGGGAAATACGATGTTGCAGGGTGGAAGTTTTAAGGTGATTTTTTTTTTTTAAATGTCACCAAAATCTCCAAATTAAGGAAAGCTTGGTGCTTTGGAGTAGAAAGACATGCATACCCAAGTTAGATTCAGGGGAATGTGTACTTTCTGAAATTATATGGTTCTCTGGGGGTGAACTTACGGTTTTCTACCTTTGCCCACCCCAATATGATGTAAAAGTGTTGATTTTGCAGTACCTGTATCTGATCTGTTTCATTTTTTTTTATTTTCCTTATAATTTTCTTACTCTTTCCAGCTTTCAAATGGGAGGGGGGGTCATAGACCCCCATCTAAAACAGCAAATGCTCTGTAAAGCTACAGAATTATTGTTATTGCTACTTTGTATTACTTATATTTCTATTTAGGCCCTCTCCTATTCATATTCCACTTTCTTTTTCAAATCAGTACATGGTTGCTAGGATAATTCGGACCCTAGCAACATATTGCTGAAACCAGAGAGCTGCTGAATAAAAAAATTAAGTAACTCAAAAACCACAAATAATAAAAAAAAAAATGCAAATTGTTTTAGAATATCACTCTCTGCAACATACAAAAAGTTAACTGAAAGGTGAACAGCCCATTTAAACCACTAGTGGAGGAAAAAACATAGATGATTTCAGTCTGACATCATATCCATGAGACACAAGATGCAATAAGTATCGTACATATGCCCTTATGTATCGATAATATTTGTTAAAGTGTGAATTTCTTTTCACCCAATTCAGAGTTTCCCGAAATTTGTCAGGTTTATTTTCAAAATGCGTCTTTTATTTACGCTCATGTAAGAGAGAGGCACTGAATTTTCTCTTTAACACAAAGGGACAGATTTACTAAATTCACCTGAAGGATTCGAAATTCAATTGAATTGTCATGAAGATTCAAATTCGAATTTTAGAATAGATTTTGAAGCTACTTGACCATCAAATTTCAAAAATTCGATCGATTTTAATGATTTGAATAAAAACCTATTCAATCATTCGACCATGCGATGAAGTACTTACCCTTATTTCAGCATTTAAAGATCAAATAAAAAAAATTTGATTGAATGGTTAAAATCGTTCGATTTGATAGTTCGATCGAATTTTTAATATTCGATCGTTCAATCGAATTTCATCATAACCCTTCAAATTCAATATTAGAATTTGAAGGGATAAAATTCGATCTAATTTCGACCCTTAGTAAATCTGCCCCAAAGTCTCTGAATAATTCACCATATCGCTGTAGTGGTGAAAATTTTTTTGAAGACGAAAAAGAAACTGCAAAGAAATGATATGTGGGATATGAGCACAGAGAAGGTGATGTATATAATGAGATTCAGTGCCAAAGCCGACATATTTTGGGATGGTTGTGGATAACAGATTTTGCAATTAAGTTGAATTTTGGCAAATGCAGTCAGTGACTACTAAAGCAAATACAGTACTGTCTTGCATTAAAAGGGCATTAGATCACTGGTAAGGTATCACTGAGTATTCAGTGCAGCTTTGGACTCCAGTCCTTAAAGGGGAAGGAAACATCCAGGAGCTAACTCAAACCCCCCCCCC
>CM044434.1:126430359-126470486 GCA_024363595.1 Xenopus borealis
GTGGGGGGGGGGGTTCATTCCCCTTTAAAAGAGAAGGAAAGACTGGATCTGTTAGACTGATTTGCAATGGATTCCTAACATGGGCAGCAGAATAGTGTGGAGTTTAGGGGACAGTGTAGATTGCAGGAAGGTGGACTGATGTTACTGGATCTTTCCTGATGTCTTTCTATTGGAGCTCTGTATATGGTGCCATAACTTTTAAGATTAAGTTAGAGTACTTGTAGAGACTCTTTGTTCTGCACAAAGCTGTTGGTCCAAGCCTGAAAAAAAATTGTTCATAAATCCAGATTAGTAATCTATACCTATGAAAGCTGTCTACCGAGAGAAATATTGGGCTCTAGGGCAGAGGCAGCAGAAACAGCAGCAGTTGAAGTGGACAAAGCCTGGAGGATATAATGACAGGAGGGGTTGGCGCTAAGCAACTTTTCAATTGCTCATCATTATTTTATTTAACAGTTTTTTTGGTTTGTTTAAAAATATATTATTATTGCTACATTTTATTCCTCATTTCCCCAGCCTGAGTCATTCTCAGTGAGCACCACAAAGCAATCCTCTTCCTGCTTCTTTATTCATGTAGGTACAAAAAACAAACTAACAAAAACCCGGATCTTTCTCTCTACAGCACAAGTAATGTGCCCAGGATTTTAAGATTTTTGCAATTGCTAAGGAGGATTTTCAGCATCTCTTTCAAGCTGCAAATGCATCACTGAGTTTAACCAGAGACCGCAGCCTCTCTGAACCCATGGCTTGTTGCTTGGCGCCAGGTAATTCAGGTCAAATCAGCTGTCGCAATTCAACCAGCATACCATAATTGAGAGGTCATCGCATGCTAAATATTCTTGCTGTGTGCATTATGACAAGCTGTATTTAAATGCACATGACAAACTAACCAAAAGGTCGGTAAGACTACATCTATTCTACACAGTTTGGAATTCAAGTCCCAATTGCTAGCTAGTAACCATTTACACTTACATAACCATCTCTTCATTGCCACATTCTCAGCAGGTGAAGTTTCATGTCTATACATGGTCAAGGCCTTCTGCATTTGTGGTCAGAGACTATGCAACTGAACATAGGTGAGGAAGACCAGTAGAACATCTGACATGCTGCATTATGGCTACCACTGATGGCCAGACTACATAATAGTGAAAGACAAACCCTTGGACCACTTGAATAGATCAATCTGAAGTGTGAGGACATTGTTGCATGGGGATATATGTATAATCAGTTATTACATATCTACCCTCTGACCATCATGTTGCATTAGCAGAACACATTTTCAAAATTGCCTATCCATTGTAAACTGATATAGGAATCAAAGGGCTACTATATGCACAAATAATGTTACAATATTATTGGCCAGTGTATAACCAGCTAAGCTCAAGAATGAGGAACATGGCTACACAATTGCCTATTTACATAAACTATAATTGTCTTACTAAAGCAAACACAACTTTAACAATGGATATTATGGTGCGGTACCCTTAAATTTGTTTATTAAAGTGCCAAGTGCATCACACTGTGCTGATTACATAAAACTTGTTTAAAAAGTGCCATGTGCTGTAGACCCTTCAGGTAACTTACATACTTTGAGAATCTGGTGAGTAGGCAATTTCACCAGAGGTGGGCTGATTTAACATCCTTGGTTGAACTTACCTGAAGGGTCTTCAGAACATGGCACTTTTTAAACAAGTTTTATGTAATTAACACAGCACAGTGTGATGCACTTGGCACTTTAATAAACAAATTTAAGGGTACTGCACCATAGTATCCATTTTTGCGCTTCCCTACAGAGATTTGTTTTGTATTGGAGATTCCAGCAGAGTGGACCAGTGAAGGGCAGCTGCAATCAAGATTCTTTACAACAGTTTCACAATTTAAGCGCTGAATGAACTTTGTATTGTACAACTTTAACAATGCATACCAAGATTACATGTATGGAAACCCTGTTATCTAGAAAGCTCTGCATTACAGAGAGGCCATCTGCCATAGACTCAACTTTATCCAAATAATCCAGATTTTTAAAAAACAATTTCCCTTTTCTCTGTACTAATAAAGAAGTACCTTGCACTTGATCCAAACTAGGATATAATTCAGCTTTATTGAAAGCAAAACTATCCCTTTAGATTTATATGTTTATGATTTTACAGTAGATATAAGATACGAAGCTATAAATTACAGAAAGATCTGTAACCAGGAAAGCCCCAGGTCCCAAGCATTCTAGATAAATGATAACATTATATTTTAATTTGTTTAAATGTGTTTTTGGTGTTACTGTGTACCCCATGTGCAACAGGAGTTCAATTAATAAAACCTGCCCATGTTCATATAGCCCTCTGTTGTACAGTACACAAGGGTTAAACTGAAAGAATCCACCACCGTACAAGGTTATATCCCATGCTTCTCCTCTATTTCTCTGTCATAGGCTCCATATTTCAAGTCTTCCAGCACAGAAGCAGGAACCCCCAGCTGCCACAATAAGTCATAGTGCATTGGAGGAAGCAGGAACATGGATCCATTCTCTTCTCTGAGCAGACACTGGCTCATAAATAATGCGCTGCTTTTCTTCCTGCACAGGATATCTACTGGAATGGGACAACTGCTCTGAAAATTAACAAAGTATTCCCCAATTAAGAATGTGCCTGGCTTTGAATTGTAAGGAGCTTTTAACTATACAGAGCAGATGAAAGAAGGAATATAGTTTAAAGCTACTGTATATACAATTCAAAGGCAGTCACATTCCAAACTAATAGAAGCTGCCTAAATAAAAAGCACAACATAAAGGGCATCTGTTGCAAATAGCTATAGGCTCAGCAATTGGTTAAACAAATATAATGATCTGGGTAAGTGTAAGGGTGGTGGCAGACAGGGAGATAGTCACCCAGCAACAAAGCTCTACTTCGGCTGACTAATCTCCCCAAATGCCTTCCTGCTGGCCACAATACAAAGAGGAATGGCACATGAATCTCTTCAGATTTCTGGTGGCCCATGGAAAAACCAAAATAATTCATATGCCATCCCGTGGGCAACACGTATTCTTGCCAGCAGGAAGGCATTTCTGGGAGATTAGTCACCTGGAGTAGAGAAGATTTGTTGCTGCGAAACTAATCTCCCCATCTGCCACTGCCCTTAGAGAGTTCTTCCTGATAAACCTCTTGGAGCTGCTTGTGTAACAGTGAAGCAGGAGGCGCAGCAAGTCAGGCACAGATAAGGACAGCGCAGAGCAAAAAAGGGGCTGAGCTTCACCCTAGAGCAGGAAGCAGCAGAATTGAGCTAGAGTTTAACTTTTTACTCAAACCACTCAATGCACTATTTAGAGTCATTTTAGAAAGGGAAAAAGGCTTACATATTCTGGAAAATACTATCTGCCTATTGTATTAATAACACACCATAGATTTTGGTAATTTCTTGAGTTAAATCAGGATAAAGAGGAACATTTGAGCTGTTCCATATATGGCCCTAGCAAGATAAAGGATATTCCCAGTATACAGAGAATACCCCTGCAAAATAGAATTCTTTTGACAAAAGTTACAAAACAGACGAAGGATGTTCGTAATTGATATGTTGGTAATCAAATTCTCTACCTAGCAGTAATCAAGCATGGAATAAATTCAATCTCCATTTGCCTTGCTTAGCTAAAAAAAAAAAAAAAAAAGTTATTAAAGGCACAAAGTATATTCAGCATAAACTCTGCTCATTGAACAAGTACCACCCTTGCTGAACAAGGTCTACTGCCCTGTTACATACAATAAACTCTGCTAAATGCATTCTTCAACAGTATAGCTTCCCAACAAGGCACCCACTGAGGTTAGAGCATTGCAATTTTGAAATTAGGAAGCATATTCAAGTCATTTAAAAGAGATGTTCCCTTCTTCCTCCGGCTCAGCTACCATTTAGATGACTTTCATGTAGACAGAAAACATATAAACTGGCGTCTTTTTTTTTTTTTTTCAACCTATATTTTTTGTTTCGTAGTACAGTATATGAAGCTCCATTTTATGGTGTAGGTTTTTTTTCCACTTGTTGTGGAGTTCTTACCCTGAAGCAGATATACAGTTTCAAGAAATGCATCCAGTAGACTTCTGTACTGAAATCCAATTCTCAGAAGAGCAAA
This sequence comes from Xenopus borealis, assembly GCA_024363595.1. Lineage (NCBI taxonomy): Eukaryota > Metazoa > Chordata > Amphibia > Anura > Pipidae > Xenopus > Xenopus borealis. The sequence goes on from CM044434.1 coordinate 126,434,474, forward strand.
CATTTTTTTTATATTCTGTCCTGAAATCTGACATGGGGTTAGACATATTGTTATTTTCCCAGCTTCCCCCAGTCATGCTTTACAGCAAGTTAGAGTGATATCACCCCCCTCTTAGCAGCCTAACAGTAAAATGGGAAGGTAACAAGATTGCAACACAAGATAACAGCTTGCTGGTAGATCTAAGAACAGCACTCAATAGTAAAAGCCAAGTCCCACTGAGACACATAGACACATTCAGTTATATTAAGTAGGCGAAATAAGAGTCTGCCAGAAAGTAGTTCCATGACTGGGGGCAGCTGGGAAGTGGACAATATGTCTAGCCCCATGTCAGATTTCAAAATTGAAAATAAAAAAAAAATTCTGTTTGCTCTTTTGAGAATTGGATTTCAATGCAGAAGTCTGCTAGAGTAGCACTATTAACTGATGCATTTTGGGAAAAAACAAAAAATATCAGGACAAATGTGACAAAAAGTGGTCGGATTGGTCTAAGGAAGGAAATATTTCCCCCTAAGGCAAAAAAACCTCAGAGTTTTCTACTTCCCCTGTTCTCTGAAACATCTTACAGTTGGGAAAGTTTCATTTAGGCAAAACTTTTCAACATGGACATGTGGGTAAAAGATAATATTATTTGACATTACTTGAAAATTACAACACCACGAAGCAAGCAAGCTTTATAAAGGGCATATTGTTCATGTGTTGTGTGAACATTAATTAAACTATATAAATTATTTTAATCTTGTTTTCTTCAGTCTGGGAATTCATAATTATAGCAAGCAGGCAGGAGCCATTTTGTGGACACTGTTATTAAAGGAAAAGTAAATGTTTTTCTTTATCTCTCTGTAAATTTGCTCTAAACAGCCCCCCAGATTAATGTACCTTAGTCCCTGCTGCAAGTCTGCTCTGGTTTCTGTGTTATCAGCAGCTTGTTTCCCCTTCTTCCTGGTGCAGAGTGAAGCCCAGCCCCTTAGTTTACTGAGCAGTGCATTTTGCTGCTGTTCCACAATAGAGAGGAAGAGGGAGCCAGTGTGTGCATTAGTAAGCTAGTTTCCCCAAGCAAAAGGTGCTAAACACACTGCTCTCTGCTATGTCACATTATGCAAATTATCTCCAAGAATAGTCTGAGAGATAAGGTCAGCTCAGAAAGCTAAGGAGCGGGGCTTCACTCTGCACCAGGAAGAAGGGGAAACAAGCTGCTGATAACACAGAAACCAGAGCAGACTTGCAGCAGGGACTAAGGTACATTAATCTGGGGAGCTGTTTAGAGCAAATTTACAGATAGAAAAAAAAAGGTTTACTTGTTCTTTAAGACAAGCCTTGTATCATCTCAGAATCTTGTTTGTGCACTAGAATGGGGGACCAGATGTCTATCCCCATGTCCTGGCTACACAATTAAATGGTTAAGAGAACTGGGGGAATGTGTGGGGAGCAGTGACATCTAGGAAGTGCAGAATGGAAAGTGAAAGCAATTGTATGCAACACCTCTATGCCTAAGGCATAGAGGAGTGGCAGACAATATTTGATTGACAGCCAAGAATTTTAAATGAGCCTTAACCAGCTATGAATGCTTTAATAAACATTTGAAATTGGATTTCATGTTTAATTTGAAAATAACATACAGATGTGTGTGTCTGGGTGATGGGTCTACTTTAAATTCTTCACTTTACATATAGAATAACATAGTAAAAGAGGTCCCATTAAATGTATGTGGCTTGGATATCTTTACATCCCAGGTGAACGACTTTACATTTATCAACATTGAATCCGATTTGCCACTTAGGTGCCCAGATTGCCACATCCTGGATGGAATTAAATGTATGTAAATGTATTCCATTTATTTATGATTGGGGTGGGGAGACTAACAACAACAATTCCATCATTTTGCTAGCTGCCTGTACGACTGCACAATTTCTGCACCACAAGTAAGGGATCCAGAATGCTCAAGACCTGGGGTTTTCCCTGGCGTTTTGGACCTGCATACCAGCTTTTTTAAATAAAAAAAAACGAGCATTTTATTATTTCTGAGAAAGTTGTGCATGATCAATGGGTGGAACTATGGCTCTCAGAATTATCAGATTTATACAACCATATAGTGCTTTCTCATATGACAATATTTTCAAGAGCCTAACATTTAGATAAATTGTGTTCTGTGCGGTATAACAATGCAACTCCAGGTATACTAAAAATATGTTAGTTGTGGATACCAAATGGATCTGACATACTCCATCTGTATATTTAAACAGCAAATTACTGTTCTTTTGATCCTAGTCTTTATATGCAGAACTAATATGATGGAGAGCATATGAAAGAAAAACACAAGCTTAAAAATGGTGTTTAAACTTTTATGACAGAAATCAATGACTGGTACGACTTTTTACATTTTCTTCAAAATTTATTACACATGACAAAAAACATTTAAAAAGGGAAGCAGATGGTTTTTAACATGCAAAGGGAAAACATTCATAGATTTTACCTTACTGAAAAGAGCATGGATTTTTTTATATACAATTAGTAGAAGAACTAGGGAGCAGTAGTTGCACTGTACTGTAATTGGCCAATGGCAGCCCTCCAAATCCTTGATTTAGCTGTTAAAGGCTCTGGAAAATTTGGAGATAAAATGGAATTCCAATAGCTACAGCTATTGAGATGCATTATATAGATGGCACAGCACAAAGACTACAGATAAATTCCTATCAATCATATCTTATAGTGTAAAAGTAGCTGTCTTTCTATACATAAACTAAACTCTGTAGACGTTTCAAAACATTCAAACATATTATTAAGAAAAAGTATATACAAAAGGCAAGGGAGAAAAAATCCCAACAAAACCAAAACTGGTTTGATGTCCTTGAATTTTACAAGCACAGGCTTTTCTGTAGATCTTTAATCTTAAAGGGGAACTATCACAAAACAAAAAAATGTTGAAGGGGAACGATAATGAAAATGTAATATAAGCTTCTGCATACTGAAAGAAGATACTTTGTAAATACAATCAAATATGTATGGTTTCTGAAATAAGTTTATGCTCACTATTCCTCTCAGCATCAATTTCTATTCATTCTCTCTTAATATTGGAGTTGGGTGTCAGATAATCATTGGCAGTTAGATCCAATATATCTTATAGGGGGCTCCTTTTGTCTAGAAAATGTATTAGAGCTCACTCTTAACATCACCATAAATCCTGTCTCTCTACATGCAGAATTTGTGCAAAAGGCAGTTATTTTGTTAGATTTTGTTTGTACTGGAATCAGTTATTTGAATGAGCTCTAATTCATCTGCAAGGAAAGGAATCACCCCTTATATGGCTGATAAAAGCTGCCAAAAGACCGAGTCTGCAGCTTATTGGCCTGTGTGTGGGGCCCTACAACATGTTTCCCTGATCGATATCTGGCGATTTCGATTGGGCAGGGTGAAAAATTCTGTCCCGGGCGCATCTGTTTGTTGATGCAGTCCAGCGATCTAACCACCCGTTCTCCTGCATTATGATTTGATCTTTGGGCCCTAGGGCCCATGATCGAATCAGCCAATATCGCACACCTCAATGTGGGCATATCAGGGAGAGATCAGCTCATTTTGGCGCCAAACGAGCAAATCTCCCTGTGTATGGCCACCTTAAGATATATTGGATCTAGCTGTCAGTGACTGAGTTTCTGACACCCAACTGCTGCATGAAGACAGAATGAAGAGAAATAGAAATGGAGAGGGATAGTAAAGATAAACTTGATTGTGCAGAGTATTTAATCAATTTAAAAAGTTTATTTCAGTATGTTGAAACATTACATTTTCATTTTTGCATTAGTTCCCCTTTAGGTATCAATAACTTTATTAGCAATGTACTCATAAATAGGAAGATTTACTGTGTCCACTCCCCTGCATTTGCCAACCTTACTACTGGCAGCCTCTTTTTTTCCATTCACTAACTTAAAGATTAGACAGGCAAGCCACTGAACCAATAGTGCCTTTGTGCTGTACTTGTCTGACAAAGTGCAGATGCTATAAGGCTTATTAACAAGTTGCACTTTGGTCTACTCAATGTAATTCAGTGTTGGAGGTGCAAGAGCATGTGTTTACAGTCAACCAGAACTCAAGCTGCCAGTAGCAAGGCTGGAGAGTGGAAGGGACAAAATAAACAAAAAGGGATAGAAGCACAATATTTCCGAATAGGTTATTACTTATGCATACATTTTGGACTTTAAGATACTTCCTCTTTAAAAATGTTTAGGTAAAATTATAATCTTGTGGATAGGATGGTATGCAAGATACTGGAAATGTACCAGTTATGTGTTCCCTTGTTACAGAATGGCAGGACCACACCACAGAAAAAGATGCAAGCCACTGTGGCTGCGAGAGTTTTGCTAATCAGTGAGGCAAAGCTGTTATGCGCATACTCTGTGAGGCTATAGGATAGGAAACCATGGGTGTAGAGGCATGACTCATTGTGATAACAGGCAGGGGCTGAGCCATTGAAACAGCCACTGGAGCCACAGAAACAGCTACAGGAGCCATGGATACAGGAGGAGGGGCCATGCCTTGCGCAATGGTTTGTGCCAGCGCTGCAGACAATGGGGCTATTTCTGGGTTTAGCTGTTGAGGGGCATTGCTTTGAGCAGCAGCAGATGCACCAGTGGAAGCCACAAGCCCCTGCTGAGTAACTGCTCGTGGCTGCAACGCCTGACTGCTAAGCGTTGTATGGGTCTGGGCAATGCCATGGTTGTAGTTGGTGACAGATCTCACACCTTGCTCACTGGTTGGAGCTGTAGTACTCAGAGTACTAAGTGTAACAACTTTGGCCTGACTGCGAAACTGGGCATTTTGATCCAGTAAAACCTCATTGGTTGCTGCCAAAACAGAAACTTGCTTTTTAAGGTCCTCAACACGTCTACGAAGCATAACATTCTCTTCTTCCAGGAGACGGTACTCTACAGGAGAACCACTATAATATCCATCATATCCCATGCGTCTTCTCTTCATAACTGGATCATCTAAACGGTCCCCATAACGGTAGTAGGAAGAATAGCATTCAGTGTCTGTAAGACCATCATAACTGCCATAATGCTCGTAGGCACGGGTTGTAGGCGCAGTTAAGCTTCCCGGGGTTACCCCCATATTCATCATCCCTCCCCTCATATCACAGGAATAATCATACTGGTGCTCATATTCCCGCTGCAAGTGTCGGAATTTACACCGATCCCCACGCTGGCAATCATCCTTTAAGAAGTCACGGCAGATGGGCACCTCATCCTTGTTTGGCAAGTCAGTAGGCGACAGGCCTAATCCAGCTGCTACTTTATGCCTTAAGCGAGGTGGGAGTTCTCCTGTTTTCTTATAATGCTCCTCATCATCCTTTGTACCATGAATAAAGCGGCAGTTCAACCGTACACATTCTTTATTTTGAAAATCATGGCAGAACACAAACTCATTCTTCTGAACCCCAAGGTCACACACATCGCCAGAATCTGGATGCTTGAAGCGGCAGCGCTTGCCACGCTTGCATACATTGCGCAGAAAGTCACGGCAAACATGTTCCACAACAGCTGCTGCCTCCTCGCTGCCGCTACCACTGCCGCCACCATTTGCTATATTTTCCCTGTTAGGCATTGTTTTAGCAGCGCTTGATTCTTACTAACATACGATTTTTTTTAATCCGACGCTTGCGCTTTGCCTTAGCGTGTGCACTGTACCAGGCAAAGAGTAGCACTCTGCGTAAAAGCTGCAAAAAAGAACATTTGTTCAACGGTCAGCAATATCAGTATGTGAGGCAAAAATGAGGGTTCTTAACATGACTAACAAAACACAATAAGTTAGGTCACCAGACTTTATTTTTAAAATTCAAAACATTATTTGACCCATTTTTAAGCAGTGTAAGCGATATGCCAGTTAACAGTATCATCTGACAGTTTCAAAGACAAGGGATATGAGCCTTTAACGTTGTCATATAAATACTTTGGCTTACGATCTATAAGAATTCTTGGAGAAGGGTATCCACTACGGTTTCTTATTTTAATATAAATGGAACAAGTTTCCCTGAGAAGAACCGAAAGCCCCTGCAAGATGGGCACTTTATATCGTCATCAGCATATTTCATTTCCCTGGAAGAAAACCTACACAACTGCTGCATGCTGGCGGCCTAAAATTAAGCCTATAGGATCCTATCCCAGGATGCAGAAACAAGACACAGACTCAAAATATAATTGAGCTCCCTCCCGGAGCGAGGCCGCTAGCGCTTGCGAGGGGCATATTTTTTTTAAAAAAATAGTGAAACCCCCAACCGGAATGCGGGCTCTATCAGCCCGCACTTTTGGTTGGGGGTATAATTTTGACCCAATAGGTGCCCTTTAAAGAGCTGAATTTCAGCATAGGAAATTGCACTTATTCATACTTTTTGAAGAGACAGGTAACCCTGATGGGTATATTAGCGGTTTCTGTGTTATGTGGGCCTCTTTATAAAATTTTGATTTAGAAGCCGGAGTTCCCCTTTAATTAGTTGTCTTGTGTTACATTGTATCAACAGTCCAAAGCAGCAGGGCAGAGAACATAAAGGAACAGCCAAGAAAGAATTTCAATATCAATACATATTCAAAAAAAAAAATTGTAATGAAAGTTGATGAGAATTAAACTTACTTTTATCAGGCAAATATATTTTGGATTAGCATTCCCTTTAAAAGATGATCAGTCATAGACTTACCAAACAAACATTTACACACCTCCTCCTATTTTGGCTGTTATTGGGGTTGCTACCTTTAAAATAAAAACTGTAGGGATATAATGATTTGCATAGGATGAGTAGGAGGAATTTATATGGATAAAATGGGAGAGGGGGTTGGTGCAAAATGATAGCAATTACATATTTATAATCAAACACATTACGAGTGATTTAGTGATTAGTCCCTAGTTGGAACGGCTGAGCTTACACGCTTGCTCATGTCAAGCATAATTAAGGTTGGGAATGCCAATAATTTGGCTATGCCCAAAAGAACAGATCTGCATTGAGAATAAGGGCAAGGCCAGATGTGGGGTTTTTAAAAAAGCTCAATCAGGCATAAATAAGCATAAACTGTACTACCACTGAAACTAATGGAAAACACAATATGGCAATTCTGACAGGGCGCTTGCAAGCTGAAATCCGCCATGGGACACCAGTATAGGTGTTTTTCAGAAGAAATGCCACTACGTTGAGAAACTACCAAATCAGTAGACTTTATGGGATCTGCACATTTGAAACCACAAATTGTGTAAATACCCAGCGTATTTTAAATTTAGTGTCAAAAGTCTTGTGAGAAAAATGACGCATATATACGGTTTTACAGCATATTAAGCCAGTGGCGTAAGTGCGTTGCTTATTGATCATTCCTGTTCCATTGTGCGTGTAAATAGCTTTTCTATTTCTAGCCAGAGGTATTAAGGGGAAGGAGAACAATGAGAAGTGCATGTTGGGAAATTAAACCTACATGCTGAAAAACTCATGTTGACAGTCACGTGTGGTTCCAGTGGTGTATCTACGCCTGACAGAGCTTTTTTTTTTAAGAACACAATGTAAATATGCCATGTCTGGCCTCGCTCAAAGAGATGGCTGTATGTGGGCAGAGTTCAGAAAAAGCTCAGCAAATGTCAGAAAGCTGCAGATTACTTTTGACTAAAACAAGCAGACAAAGGCACGCTATAGAACAGCCTAAGTTGAATGGATAGCAGCACCTTGATTATGAGCCTGTTTGTATAGAACAGAGCCAATCTGTTTCTAATCTCCCAACCAAAAATGAATGGGATTTCCATCCTGAACATATTTACAGTGCTACTGCATACCTCCCAACGTTTTGGAAAGGAGGGACAAAAAGGTAAATTGTGTGGCCACTCCCAGTTTTGTGACCACACCCCCTGATTACCATTTATATTGTACAAAATTTGGCAGGTTATTAAAGTTTGAACATATTTCTTTGGGGTTTTTTTCAGTTACTATATAGGACTATGAAGATTTTCATTCATCCAGGTCATGGTATATCTAATACAAGTAATTCTAAAACAACTGGATTTGCATTGACTTGAGTAGTGAAGCTTCTTCAAAGATTACTTCAGTTAATACAGTTTTGCAAATGAAGGTGAATTGCCCTTTAAGGCAAGGCCACACCGGGAGATTCGGAGGAGGTCTGTCGCCTGGCGACTTATCGCCGCAACGAATCTCCCCCGAATAGCTAGCTAGCGCTGCACACCCGCTAGGCGTAAAGTCGCCTGCGCTTGTTCACACGCAGCGGCACAATTTTAAAAGTTGCACAAAATCGCGCCGCTGCGTGTGAACAAGTGCAGGTGACTTTATGCCTAGCGGGTGCGCAGCGCTAGCTATTCGGGGGAGATTCATCGCGGCGATAAGTCACCAGGCGACAGATCTCCCCCGAATCTCCCCGTCTGGCCTTGCCCTTAAGCTGTGAGTCTAGCTTTTCCCAAGGGACCAGTTATCTGATATTGTTACAATTACTGATTTGCTTATCTAGAAAATTGTTCCAAAAGTATCTTCTGCTGTGGTTGTTCTGGTCTCTTTGCCAAAAGCCAATTAAGTTAGAAAGTTTCTTTTGCTGGCTGTTCAGTGAAGAGAAATACGGGACTTTCCAGTACAAATGAGGAACTGCAGGGTGAGCTGTCAGAAGAGGGACTGTCCCTCTAAAATAGGACAGTTGGGAGGAGGTATGCTACTGTAAGAACTACTGAGTGGCTTTGCTGCACAGCTGCGTTTGCAGATTTTTTTTTCTTTACAGGCGGTGGTAGAAAGCCGTTCTGATTGAAGCAGGGAGCCAGGCTGTTCTTACACACTTTCTCCTCTGCATACATCTCGCTGCGTACTAGAAGACATAGGCAGGAGGAACAGCGCTGGTGCTGGCGCCAAAACATACAGGCACACTGGCCTGCAGGTGCTGAATTCAGGCAAGATGGTTGCCTCCTAACATACTCGTACCCATACGCTACGTCATCTTGCCTACGGTTCCGACCGCTTTCCTCGCGACGGATTTACCTTCTCCGAGAATACCTAGGAAACAAGCGGCAGCGCTTAAAGCCGCGACTCACTGAAAATAAATCGGAAAAACGTCGTACCTGGCGATCGAAAACCAACAGTAGGCACTAGGCCAACATCCCCGAAGAACAATGTCCGCAAACGAGGAGCCACACCCACTTCCGGGGCAGTGCCTAAAGACGAATCCAATGGGCAGCTACATTTAACGCCGCGCGGGTGTGTCCTGCATAGCCGCCTTATTATTGAATTTGTACTATCTGCACGCGTTCCCATTTATGCTGTAACAGAGCAGAGCGAAATAACATGTATCCAATGAAAGATATTTTATGTGAAATAACCCTCCCCCCAGTTCATTATGGTTTTAGTAGTATGGGGAGGAAGAACTTGTCAATGAATGTGATATCAGTGTTGTGGCATTTATGAAGAAATGGGAAGAAAAAAAGCAGGCAAGCCTTGTAAACTATAGGAACCAATCAGAACAAAGCATTTATTGGTCACCTGTTTTAAAGCAAACATCTTATTAGTTGCTATGGTTCACTTGCTTGGCCAAACTTTGTGCTAGAGATCTGTATGACTGTGGGTTTTTAAAACCCAAGTCCAACCTGGAACAGCTGAGCATAAGCTCAGGGGCATAAATACAGAGGAAGCAGACCCTGCAGGGGAGCCCAGGAGGTATAGGGGCCCCCAGGAGGTATAGGGGCCCCATGAGTCCCTAATTAATATATAATTTGAATAAATATTGGTAGAACAAGTTAACCTCAAGACATTTTGGGGGGCTGTGTGGCCCTGTAATATATAGTTACGCCACTGCCCGTTTACCTGCCTTCTGAAGCCCATTAATTTGCACTTGACCCACTCTCCACAGTAATCGACATGCCGATAGATTTTTACATTGGGAAGTGTAGATTTTCTTACTTTTCCCCCAGGAATGGCTGCATGTAGTCCACCCACTGCGTCAAATCAGGTACCTGTGGGCAACCCACACAATTAGGGTTGCTACCCAGCCGGTAAAACTCCTGCCGGGGCCGGTATTCCAAATTTACCGGCAATGTAATTGCCAGTAATTTTTAATACCCTTAAGAAAAAGCCCCTGGCCTGCCCCAATGCTCTCAGCACTTACTGTTTTTTTTACAGGTTCCTGTCCATCCGTGTGTTGCTCCACACCATTTACATCACGGCCCGCCCCCCTTTGCCTATTTGGCCCATTAGCTTGTCCCTCTTCCCTATTCACTGCACTGGTAACCTTAAAGTAGACATATTATCAGCAGCTAGCAGGACCTGCTGAACTGAAGCCTGTCTGTGCTTGTGTGACTGCAGGGCTGTGATTGGCTGCCCCCCTTTTACTGTGCTTCTGGCAGGGACTGTTAGGACACACCCACCCCTCATTTGAAACTCAGACAGGGACCAGAGAACATCTATAGTGAGCTCCAATAGAGGGGCTATTTTTAAAGATAATCTTTAGCACCATGTTAAAGCAATACCACATATTACTATTTGCTTACAAAAATGTTTTTCATTTGCCCTATATGTCTCCTTTAAAGGAATTGTTCAGTGTAACTGGTTAAATGCATAGGCTGTGCAAAATAAAAAAAAAAAAGCCTTTATACATTACATTTTTGCCTAACTATATTAGAAACTTTTATATTTTAACAGCCTATTTATCCAGTTGTTATTTTTACATGGAACTGTTCATTTAAAGGGATTGCTCAGCTTCAAAAAAAATTTCCAGTTCAGCTGGTTTCTGATAGTTTATCAGAAAAATACTTTTTTCCCCTGATGTCTGTGTGTAACTTTTCACATTCTAAAGCAGCTCGGGGGGGGGGGGGGGGTCTCAACACACTGTCAACAAACAACTTGTCTAAATCAACATCCTATTCCACGCTTTTCATTCTGAGTTTTATTAAGTTAATGTTACATAAGAAATTGTTGTTTGTTAAATATAGCAATCTACATTTTCTCATAAATCAATATTTAAATAATATTTTCCATGGAACAGAATTCTAACAATGTTTTTATGGATGTAGATCATAATAGGAAACCTTGACTAAAAGTAGACTTTCGCATTAGTAAGGTGTGGGCACTCCTGCTCTAGAGACATGAACCTTTCAACTTAAATTGAAAAAATGTAAAAGATGGAAAGCAATTGGAAAAAGTCAAAACAACCCAACTAAAAAAGGTTTTTTTGGTAGGTGAACAACCCCTCTAAATGCAATTAAGTGCAATAACATGATGCTGAACAGGGTGAAAAACTGAACGAGGGTCATCATTTTACCCACTTGGCAAAAATACACTTTTGACATGGTTGGAATGTAACACTCTGGAACCACATTTCATGTCATATTGTGGCCGCCAAGCATTTCATGACAGACATAGTGGCCTTACTTGATTAATGCAACTACCTTCTCTTTAGAAATGAGCAGAAGTCGACTCTAGGATGGTAGTTGATGTGATCTACCAAAATTTTGCTAAAGCATTTGATACAGTACCACACAGGAAGTGTTCATCTTTACATTAAAAGGATAAAAAAAAAAAATTTTTTTTCAAAATGCATCAGTTACATATGTCTAGCCCCATGTCGGATTTCAAAATTGAATATAAAAAAATGTTTGCTCTTTTGAGAATTGGATTTCAATGCAGAATTCTGCTGGAGCAGCACTATTAACTGATGAATTTCAGTGGATCAGCACTAACTGATGCATTTTGAAAAAAACATGTTTTACCATGACATGCCTTTAAGTTTTAGAAATAGTTAATATTTTACATTTTTAGTTATTTGTAGTTTGAGTTAGCTTTTTATTTAGCAGTTCACCAATCTGGTTGCCAAGATTCCAATTACCTTAGTAACCATACAATAATTGGAGACTGGAGTAGAAATATGAAAGGCCTGGATAGAAATATACAAAAATCAACAATGCCAATACAATTTTAGTCTAATATAGCATTTATTTTTAGATGGGGGTCAGTGACTCCCATTTGAAGTCTGGAAAGTCAGAAGACTAAAAAAAATGAAAGCCAATCGAAAAGTTGCTTAGAACTGGTCCTTCTATAACATACTAAGGGGCTAAAGTGAAAATTCAAATAAAATTTGAATTTCAAAGTTCAATTTCAATTGAAAAAATCTTATATATTCAAATTTTGAAGTAGTGGCCCTTTAAAATACCTTAGACTTACTATTCGGCATCTTAACACTGCTGAATTGCCATTTTAGCCTATGGGGGACCTCACAGAACTTGTCCTGAGAAATCGAAGGATTTTGGTGAAATCATTAGATCGATTTTTCATTTGATCGAATAAGGCCGTTTTCAAATTAAAATGACACCCCCACCCCAAAAAAAAAAATTAGATGGTCGTATTTCAATGTTTTTTCACTTCAAAATTCTACCATTAGTAAATCTGCCCCAAAAGGGATTCAGTCATGTTTTTTTATTTCTAAATTACACTGCAAATAATTGACTGTTCAAGGCAGGCTGCTGTTTCTCCTACTCAATGTAAAGCTCCCCATAGACGCAACAATCTTTCCCTGCCAAACGACCGATCTTAGTGAAGTCTGCCCAATCTGTCAAGTTATCGTTTGGTTAGTGGGACACAAACGATCGTACATCTTACGATTTTTCATCCGACATTGGTCTGAAGATTGATCGGCAAGGTTAGAAAATCTTTAATCTACCTATGTTTGCAGGGCCAAGCAGGCTGGGATCCTTCAGTTTTGTTGGCAATATCACCTGAAATGGTCTTTAGTTGGACACATCGGACATTTAAACAATCATTTTGAGACAATCGTGTTCTCATAACCATTGGATCTTTAAAAAATCTTTACATCTGTGGCCAACTTAACTGAATGTGATGCAGTGGGCCTTGGTTTTTACTATTCAGAGGGCTGTTATCTGGTGTTAAGGAACTGCTATCTAGTTACCTTCCCATTGCTCTGTTAGGTTGGGGGAGGAATGATATTCCAACTTGCAGTAAAGAGTGACTGAAGCTTATCAGAGCATGTCACATGACTTGGGGCAGCTGGGAAACAGACAATATATCTAGCCCCATGTCAAATTATAAGTTTAAAAAAAAAAAAAAAAACAGTTTGCTCTTTTGAGAAACAAATGCAGTACTCACAGGTGTATGTTTGTTAGCTGGGGCTTAAAAGCTCCCAGCATTTCCAATAGAGCTTCTGAGCTAAGGATAAGTGCACAATGGTCTTATTCAGTCACACTGGTTGCTGGGGGACTTCATTTTAAATGCACTACAAACTTTTAATGCTCACAAATAGTGTAGGACTCGTGTACAATGAGGAGCCTTGACATGGCATGTGAGCTTACATATTTTGGCTAAAGTGTGGTACTAACTTCATTTTTTTGTAAATTTTTTTTTTTTTTTTTTAAAGGTAAAACAAGCTCTGGCAAATTCTCTATTTTTGTTTACAAATACTGGCTTTAGTTTTCAGCAGCTTGTCAACTCCAGAAAGTGGGTTAGTCAGAGCGCTGGGACAATGGTTGCTATGGCAGCTGGTCAATGCCACAGCACAAGTTAGACCAAGCATGACAATTTCTTTGTTAAGTTTGAATGTATATACCCCACTTTATCATACATGCACACATTCCTTACCCCAGGGGTGTCCCAACCTTTTGGCTTCCCTGGGCCACATTGGAAAAAGAAATTCTCTGGGGCCATACATGAGATACACAAGCACTTTTGATTTGTAAAAGTAAACACAAAGAACTACACCAGTTTGAGCTATACACTGGAATATGGACATCTGGATATTAAGACTTACTACTGCCTGGGCAATGGGCAGAGCCCCCCCTCCTACATCTTCAGGAACCAAGAGTATCAAGCTGTGCTGCAGGCTGAACACCCCTGCCTTACCCCTATAAAATTTTATTTTTCAAGGTGACTTTGATTGATCAATAACCACACTTCCAAAAACTTTAGAGCTTCTACCACACTAGCCAGGACAAATGTGCAATAATTACTACACTGTACATGCCGATTTGTTAGGGGGAAAATGCATTTCTTGATAGATTACACAAGACCCCTGGTTGCAGCACTTCAGGTGTCTTGACTATATATAAAGCATGGGAGGCATGATTCTCCAAGATGCAAGCTTGGTGCTGTTCATACATGGTCATGTTTTGTTAAGAGTTTCAAAAGGTGGCATATTTTAGCTTTTACCCTTAGACTTTGTGAATATACACGGAATTTATAACAATTTTTGGGGCTCTCACTACACAAAAAGTATTCTGTATTTCATCTCAAAAGCAAAAGCTCTGGCAATTGCTATTGACCATTTTAAGTGGGGTAAATCACTGCCACATCATTAATTCTACGCATAGTGACCAAACAGTTCTTAACCCCAGGCTGGTAGATACACCCCCCTCCATTTTGGATCAACCTCCAAAAAGGTTTATAGGGTAAACTAAGTTTGTGATATTTTTATCTTACAATCAAAAGTAGATTTATCATGCCATTAAACCAATGGCAGTGCACTAGCAAATGTTTGAGGTTTATGCACAACCAAAAATTTTTAAATTTTGGTATTTAGCATTAGTGTTAAGGATGCACCAAATCCAGACATCATGGTTTGGATTCAGTCTGGCATAATCCTAAAAGTGTTATTAAATCTTTAGGCAGCTAAATGGCAATCTGAAAATGCAAGTTAAAATTTACTGGAGCCAAATATTTAGCAGTATAAAACTGATATTCTTCCCAATTTAAGTGGAATTACACTACAATTCAGGAAGCAACCCTGCCCCCCTCCCAAAGTGAAAAATTGCTTAACAGCCAATACATTGAGGAAAGTCAGCTAGCAGTGCAAAGGTCAAATGCACAGATTGTGAATTTCATGTTTGTGATGCTTTAATATACTACAAGTTAGCTGGATTTAACAAACAGCTTTAATTACACTTGCTACACAAGACCACAAAAGTCCAAAACTCCTGACAGCAGGTGACTTAAAATGCATCTTCAGTGTTTAGAGAACAGCAGATTCTTTCAACCATAAAACTCTACAGAACTTGCAGCAGAATGCAGACTGTGGTTATGGGTCAGTTTCCAGTGCAGCTTCCTTAGAATGGCTATTCAGCGATGAGCTTTATAGTCTGTTCTCAAGAGCCATGTTTAAGCTTGCCAGTCAAATGTAGCAATGGAGCAGAAGTTTACTTGGACCTTTGCCTCATCTTTCTCCTTTTGCGCTTCAGCCTATGAAAAAAAAAAAAGTTGTTAAATGGTCCAGTGCAAACTAGAGCTTCAAGGCTGGACAGCTGCTGCATGAACAACCCCCCCCCCCCACCTCTATCAGAGCAAGTACAGGCAACCACCAGTTATCCAAATTAATAATTAAAGCTTATTTTTAAGGCTCCACATACCTGCGCATACGCTTCTTCCTCCACTGAGCAAAGAAAAAAAAAAAAAAAAAAAAAAAAAAAAAAAAAAAAAAAAAACATTAGTTCAACATTGCAGAGAAAAAAAAAATCTTAGATCCCAAACTAGACCACCACATTAATAAGATACAAATGATCTTTCAATAGCATACGTGGGAGGCAGAGTCAAGAACTAAACTACAGGCCATGAAAACCATTTTAGCTGAAGCTAGCTTTACAAAACCTGAAATTACCCTCAGGAATGCTGCTTTGCACTAACCTATTTTCTTGCCCAAAAAAAAAATATATATATCTTCACCCAATGCATTAAAGGGATATGGTC
This sequence comes from Xenopus borealis, assembly GCA_024363595.1. NCBI lineage: Eukaryota > Metazoa > Chordata > Amphibia > Anura > Pipidae > Xenopus > Xenopus borealis. The sequence continues at coordinate 126,450,165 of CM044434.1, forward strand.
ATGGGAACACTTTTTTTTTTAAAACACATCTGTTACACTGCTACTCCAGTAGACTTGTACACTGAAATCCATTTCTCAAAAGAGCAAGCAGATTTTTATACTCTTGAAATCGGACATGGGGCTAGACTATCAGTTTCCCAGCTGCCCCTGGTCATGTGACTTGTGCAAGCACTTGAGGGAATGGCTTTCTGGCAGGCTGTTTTTTTGCTTCTCAACGTAACTGAATAGTATGCAGTGGGACATGGGTTTTTACCATTTAGTGCTGTTCTTAGATATACCAGGCAGCTGTTATCTTGTGTTGGGGAGAGGTTACCCGGTTACCTTCCCATTGTTTGTTAGCTACTGGGGGAAAATGGGAGGGGGTGATATCACTCCCAACTTGCAGTACAGCAGTAAAGGGTGATTGAAGTTTATAAAAGCACAATCACATGACAGGCAGCTGGGAAACGCCATATGTCTAGAACGATGTCAAGATTTCAAAAATGGAATTTTTTTTATTGAAAAGTGGATTTCAATGCTGAATTCTGCTGGAGCGGCACCATTAACTGATGCATTTTGAAAAAAATATATTTGTCCCATGAGCATGCCTTTAAATACCCCTACCCTAGATAGACCTCCTCCCCCAGCCTACCTGGTAGCCTAGGCAAATGCCCTGGTTTTTTTTCTATACTTAACCCTCTAAGCAGATAGTCCTCTGGAGTTTACAGGCACAATCTTTTCTTTGGAATCAGAGCGGCTTTTTAGCACATGTGCAGTTGGAGTAATCTTCTGATCCTGAACAACTGCACCAAAAGTCAAAAGGTTTGCAACTTTCTGTGCATGTGCAGTTCGGGACCAGGAGATTACTCCCAACTGCAAGTGCGCTGAAACTGCTCACTACACAAATACCGAAGAATAAGATGGGGCCTGTGGAAAAAAAAAAAAAACTAAAATAAAACACATTTGCTCAGGGTACCAGGAAGGCTGGGGAGTGTATTATGGGTATGGTGTTGAATGCTCCAAGGACAAGACAAGTGTATATAAAGTAAACTCTTGAAAAAAAAAAAAAGTAAACAGTCTGTAAACAAGGTGCAAGTAAATTAGTGTAAATATGCAATTGTGGATGAAAGCTATTGCAATCAATCCATAATATCTACTGCTGCTAGGGTTGCCACCTTTTCTTGAAAAAAATACCGGCCTTCCTATATATTTAGCTTTTTCTCCTATTAACAACATTGGGATCAACCATCAAAAATACCAGCCAGGCTGGTAAAATACCGGCCAGGTGGCAACCCTAACAGCTGCTCTTCCTTTACAGCAAACAAGATTCAAAACAGATTTGACTGATAGAAGCTGCCGAGTGAGCACCTTAAAGGACCAGTAACAATAAAATGTAATTGTTTTAAAGTAAAAATATAATGCAGTGTTGCCCTGCACTGGTAAAACTGGTGTGTTTACATCAGAAACACTACTATTTATATAAATAAGCTGCTGTGTAGCCATGGGGGCAACTAGTCACAGAAAAGGCTCAAGTTACACAGGAGAGATGCAGCTTATTTATATGAACTATAGTAAAGTTTCTGAAGCAAACAGATGAGTTTTAACAGTGCAGGGCAACAGTACTTGATATGCTCTTTATTTTGTTGTAAAACACTAATTTTTTGGGGTTACTGTTCCTTTAAGACTAGTACTGCATTTTGACCCAGGAAGTGGGTAACCATACCACATATGGGCAGTTTTATGGAAAGAATTCTAGACCTAGACTATGGCCCTGAATTTGGAAAGCTGCAGACTGCTGAAGATGCCAAGACAATCACTGCTGTGGGCCTTTTTGCCTGAAACAACAAGGCCCATTTTGGAGTCTCAGTCCAGACCTTTGTATGATTTAAAATTTATTTTTAGCAGTCAGCAGGATTTGGATTTTAAGGCAATGCACAACCTTGCCTAGGGAGTGCCAAATCCCATGATTTACTTCAGCCTCATTGTATGCAACAAGTCCATTCTCCACAACTAAAGCTGGCCATAGACATGCAGATTTACCTGCATATCAGACAATCGATTGTGCGGTGCAATCTCCCAACCTGCCACTAACCATGCAGATCAAATAAAGTAGTAAAAACAGACCAGACAATATTCTGCCCCTAACAGCAATTGTATGTCAGACAAAAGCTGGCGACAGTGACCCACTGATATCGTCAGATCGGCAATACATGCAGAGATGATAGAAAGCCATAAAGTTTTCTAAATTGTCAAGTCAACTGTATGGCCGACCGCCATTTCAGAAAAGGTCAGGACACTCCACAAATGGCCGAAAATCGTATGAATCAGAAATTATTATTAAATCTTTGTCTATAAGCAGCTTTAACGCATAAAGGAAATTGAACAGTGTTTCATACCTGCACCAAATACATAGACAAACTGGGGGAAGTTATAGCCTCTATACAAAAATTGTACTGTATTTAAAGGGATGCCATCATGGGAAAAATGCTCTTCAAAACACATTTAATAGTGCTGCTCCAGCAAAATTCTGCACTGAAATCCATTTCTCAAGAGAGCAAAGATTTTTTTATATTTCAGTTTTGACATGGGGCTAGACATTACCAATTTCCAGCTGCCCCAGCCATGTGACCTGTGCCAGCACTTTAGGAGGGAACTGCTTTCTGGCAGGCTGTTTTTCCTTTTCAATGTAACTGAATGGAATGCAGTGAGACATTGGTTTTTACTATTGAGTGCTGTTCTTAGATCTACCAGGCAGCTGCTATCTTCTGATAAGGGAGCAGTTTCCTGGTTACCTTCCCATTCTTCTGTTAGGCTGCTGTGAAGAAGAGGGAGGGGTAATATCACTCCAACTTGCAGTACAGCAGTAAAGAGTGATTGTAGTTTATCAGAGCACAAGTCACATGACATGGGGCAGCTGGGAAATTGACAATATGTCTAGCCCCATGTCAGATGTCAAAATAAAATTATAAAATAAATCTGTTTGCCCTTTTGAGAAATGGATTTCAATGCAGAATTCTGCTGGAGAGAAGCATTACCTGATGCCATTTGAAAACAAATTTTTTCCCATGACTATCCCTTTAAAGGGGTTGTTCACCTTTGAGTTAACTCAGTATAATGTAGAGTGATATTCTGAAACAATTTGCAATTGGTTGATTTTTTATTGTTTGTGGTTTTAGTTATTTAGCAGCTCTCTAATTTGCAGTGTCAGCAGTTTGGTTTCTAGGGTACACATCACCCTAGCAACCCTGCATTGATTTGCATAAGAGACTGGAATATGAATAGGAGATGGACTGAATAGAATGATAATAAAAAGTGGCAACAACAATACATTTGTAGCTTTACAGAGCATTTGTTTAGATGGTGTCAGTGACCCTCATTTGAAAGCTGCAAAGAAACAGAAGAAAATTGCTATTCATTAAAAAACTGAAAAATAAATGAAGACCAATTGAAAAATTTTAATATTGGCCCTTCTATGATATACTAAAAGTTAACTTGAAGGTGAACCACCTTTGTATGATGTAGAGGGGAATAACACAGGCAGAGTAGAAAGGAGGAATGCCAAGTAGCAATACATTTTTAGCCATAAAGAGCATTAGCTGTTCAGAAGGGGTCAGAGAAAATTGCAAAAAGCAAATAACTACAACTATACAAAATGAAAGCCAATTTAAAAGTTGCTTAAATTTAGTTATTCCATAACATACTAAAGGTTACCTTGAAGGTGATCCACTCTGGCACATAGAGGGGCCTAATGTGGAACACACTGCCATGAGGAGAGTCACAACAGCACAACCCGGTTATGGCGCTCGGAAGATTAGACACTAGTAGCTAATATCTATATGCAAGTGGCGAATGTTTCGCACTGGCTCCATTAGCAGCGGAGTTTGCGCAGAATATATGAAAGCAAATAAGCGCTGTTGTACTTAAAACTCCACAGGTACACGAGGAGCGCACTGCGGGAAGAGACAAGACAAGATGGCAGCCAACACAATAGCAAACACGAGTTCCGCCACAGGGAAAAGGCGTCAACATCTAAACACAACCTGCGCCCATAGTACACGACTCATGCCCTAAAAAGGCCGCTTCGCACTGCAACTATGCCTATATTACACTTTATCGCGGAGGAGGATAAAGGCATCACAGGCCCTGCTGAGCCATGTCGCTTCTAACTGCAACTACTCCTATATTACACTTTACCGTCGAAGAAGAGGATGAAGGCCTCACAAGCCTTGCTGAGCCGCGGGAAATAGAAAAAAAAATAATAATGAGATTCTTACCTTGGCTCTCATCTTGAGAAGAAAGGCCTGCAAAAACAGAAGAGAAAGGCGTTAATGGTCGGCTTATACGCTGGCTCCAGTACTCAGATGGAAACGGATTGGTCCTAGGCCATAACATCGGCTCCAGATTCCATTACACACCTTCCTAAGATGGCACCAATGACAAGAGAACGTATTGCAGCGGAATGGTAGTATTTAAACCCTTGAACGTGACGCAACTTCCGCCAAATTTGAAGCTTCGCAGATGTACTGTGATGTAGTACCGTGAAAGATGTACTGTGGGGAATGTAGTTTTTTTTATTCACGTCAGGTTCCATTTTGTGTAAATGGTTTTTGTTACTTTACGTACTACACGAGGCTTTTAAGTGTTTATACTCACGGTCATGCTGATAGTACGTGTAGTGTAGTGTTTATACTCCCCATCATTCCGATACTAAGTGTTTATGAAGTGCAGTTGTGAATAGCTTGTGGTTATACTTTAACAATTCTGTTTCATTACATTTTACCTCCCAACTCTCCCTTTTTTGGAGGTACAGTCCTTCTTTTGACCAGCAGTCCCTCATTTCTACTGGAAAGCCCCTCTTTTCTCTGCACTGAACAGCCAGAAAAAGAAACAAAGCTTCTAACTTAACTGGCTTTTGGAAGAGAGCCCAGAACACCTAACAGGTGCAACTAAGATACTTTGTAAAAATTTTGAGATAAGAAAATAAGTAATTGTAACAGTTTAGAGTAGAAATAGTTTAAAACGTTCATAACCTGCCAAATTTTGTAAAATAAGCATGGCAATAAGGGGTGTGGTCACAACAATGGGCATGGCCAAAATTAGCCACGCTACAAGAAAAAAAACATTTTGTCCCTCTTTTTACTTCCAAAATGTTGGGAGGTATGCAGTTCAGATTCAGTGACAAAAACGAAATTGTACTATTGCTCCTAATCAAAAGGAACTATGTTAAAAGGAGGTTATAGCTGCCCCAAAACACTGGCTGGCAAAGTAGCAGTGCAACAGACCAATACAGTACAAATGGACATACAATGGGTTGGCCAACACATGCCATTGCTCCCAGAGAACAGGGGGGGCCCGGGGCTAAGGTTGCCACTGCTTTCCTATATAATTATCTTTTTCCCTATTAATAACATTGGCATCAACCATCATTTTTACCACCTTACGCCCACCAGGACTGCTGTCCAGAGTCCCCCATGGCTAGGCTTGCCACCCAGCCTGTATTCTACCGGCCTAGACGGAGGAGGCTGATATTTCTGAAACAAATCAAATGTCAAATGTGACTGGAGGTGAAAAGGTGATGTGGCTCTCTCCTCATTTTCTCTCACTAGTTGAATATGCTCATGTGCAAATTAAAAGGATTCTGTCATAATTTTTATGATGTAGTTTTTATTTCTAAATTACAATATATACACTGCAAATAATTCATTTTGCCATATACAATTTCATTCCTGAACCAGCAAGTGTATTTTATTTAGTTGTAATATTGGTGTGTAGGCAGCCATCTCAGGTCACTTCAATATATCCAAACTCCGGGACCCTGCTGCTCAACAGTTCCAATATATCGTGGTAACAGTGAAAATCCAGATGGCACACACACACAGAAAATTTGCTTAAATTACGTGGTTTATACGGATCTCTGCTCTTTTGTGTTCCTGGATGTGATTTATTATTATTGTATTCCTGATCTTGACTTTGGCCTGTATTTCGACTAAGAACCATTGCTGCCTGAATTGACCTTTGGCCTGTATTGACTACTCTTCTTCTTTAACCCCTTGTTACTGCAAAATATGTTTTCAATCTTCAGCTTCCTCCTTGGTCCGCTACAGCAAACTGAGCCATCGGGCCTTCACATCTAGTAACTGTCTGACTGCCTAGTGCAGAACCACAAGGTGGAAGGAGCAACTAGTGATACACAGTAGGGATGTGTAGGGGGGACTGGGTGACTTTATGGATCAATAGACAATATAGGAAGAGGAGTAAGGACATGGGCAGTGAAGTGCCAGAGCCTACAGGAAGGAAGGAAGAGATTGGGGCAGTTGTACAGTATTTGCAGAAATGACTGGAAGTGGGAGTTAGCCAACTGCATGGATCAGAACACAATGGGAGACCCTGGTGGATAAAAAAAAAAAAACAGAAAAGCCCGGTGATCAGCCTCAATATTAGATTGGTAATCACACACTGAATGCCACTCTATTTAAAGTCAGTGTAAATATATAACTAATTTATATAACTAATTTATAAAAATCCTAATATAAATTGCAATATACTGAGGGCAACATTTTATTTCTAATAAATACTAAATTTGCTGGATAATAGGAGCGTGTACACACATTGCAATCATTTTCCTGAGTCAAACATGCGTCAGCTATAATACTAGTTACTCAGAATACTAAGATTTAAGTATATTACGCATGTATACATTTACACAGCAAATTAATTCTAGTAGCATATCCCCCAGGGATTATTTCAAACAACTTTGTTAAAGGAGAACTAAAGCTTAAATAAAGGAGGCTGGTTCTCCTTTAAAGGAGAATGAAAATCACACACTGCCTTTTATGGTGAGAGATGAACCTCCTTATGGCGTCCTAAAAAGCTACAATTATAACTATTAAAATGAGAAGATAAAGGTGTACTAGTGAATCAAGTTTATTCAATTTCATATACTACTGAAACTAAAAGCATTACATGCGTATTGAGGTGGTGGGCCAGCAATAATGTGTGGGTATCACAATGCAGTAACTTTTGCTGCTTGAAATTACTAAATCCTTTCAGAAGTTGCCACATCAGAAAGTAGTTTTCCTTATCCTTTAATGATAGGCATATGTTAGAAAGACCTTAATTTACATGTTTCATTTTTTGAATCTGAAATTTTTATTTATTTTTAAAGGGTACTATCACAAAAACAATACAAATATATGTTTAGTGATGCACAGATCAAGAAAAACTCGACCCACACCCGGTAATAACCCACTGCCAGCTCTTGCTTATATTCTCCCACAGCGAGGACGAGGCACGCTGATGTGAGTATAAATATAAGTAAACATCCAGGTAGAGGTGGGTTACTAGGTCACAAACTTTGCATCGGAGCTCACAGGCACCATCATATTGTTAATCTTCAGGAAGAAATCTGCGTATTGGCACATGCCAAAGATTACCTAAGAGAAGAAGATGGTGCCCGTTAACTCTGATGCCCTGAATCTGCACTGAGGGGAAAGTAAAAAGTTAGGGGCATTTATCAAGGGTAACAGCTAGGCTGGGGGAGCAGGTCTATGTAGGGTAGGGTTTTTTTTAATTAAGGGTTTGGTTCTCCTTTAGAAAGTGGGGTGGTTCAAATAAACTGTATTCTCTTAAAGGACAAGGAAATTAGAATTTCAAAAACACTCCTTAAAGGGGTTGTTCACCTTTGAGATAACTTTTAGTATGATGTAGAGAGTGACATTCTGAGATAATTTGCAATTGGTTTTTGAGTTATTTTGCTTTTTATTCAGCAGCTCTTCAATTTGCATTTTAAGCAGTCTTGTAACTAGGGCCCAAATTACCCTAGCAACCATGCATTGATTTGAATAAGAGACTGGAATATGAATAGGAGAGAGTCTGAATAGAAGGATCAGCAATAAAAAGTAGCAATAACAATACATTTGTAGCCTTACAGAGCATTTGTTTTTTTAGAAGGGGACGGCGACATCCATTTGAAAGTTGCAAAGAATCAGACGAAAAGACAAATAACTATAAAAAATAAATAATAAAAACCAATTGAAAAGTTGCTTAGAATTGGCCATTCAATAACATAATAAAAGTTACCATAAAGGTGAACCACCCCTTTAAAGGTTCCAGAAGGCACCCAATAGGCTAGAATAGCAATTCAAATTTTTTCAATTCAAATTAAATTTTAGGCTATTCAATTAGTGAGGTCATTCATTCTGTGACAAAAACAGGTGTCAATTACGGCAAATATTGTGTATGCTGGTTATAGTGCATTTCTCTCTGAGTAAATGGGTTGTTCCAGACATTGCTCAGAAGAACAGAGTACTTTATTAAAATGTTGATTGCAGAGGAGAACATTTAAGTGCAGAAAATGATAGCTGCTCAGCAGGCCCGGACTGGCAACCTGTGGGTTCTGCCAAATGCCAGAAGGGCTGCTGGCGCCATAGAAAGTCAGTATTTAGTTGGCTGGTGAGGGCTGTTTGGGACTCTTTATGGGCTGATTGGGCCTCTGTGTCCCAGAAGTGCCAGGGCTTATTTTAATTCTAAGTCCAGACCTGCTGCTCAGCTAAAATGATCTCAAATGCTTTAAATTGGCAGCCAAAACCTGAAATATGTGTAAGAAAACAGAAATACTTCCATTGAAATAATAGAATAGCCAAAATGGCAAGGACTCAGCCAATGATCAGCTCCAGGAAGATCAAAGAAGGTCTAAATTTACCTGTGAGTACTGTTACATTTAGAATATGCCTATGTAAAGGCAAACTATCGTCAAGAAGCCCCCGCAAAGTCCCATTGTTGAAAAAAAAAAATACGTGCTGGAGAGTTTACAGTTTACCAAAGAACACATTGACCTAAAGAGAAACTGCACAGAAAGCAAGATTGTTCTTTTTGGGTCTAGGGGCCTACCAGCAAACACTGGATTCAAGTCACAGTACACTGTGAAGACAGTGAAGCATGGTGGCAGATGTTTCTCATATTATAGTGTTGGGCCTTTTTATCGATCATGGATCAGTTTCAATACATCAAAATACTTGGTCATGTTGCTTTATGTAGAAGAGGAAATGTCCAAAAAAAAAAACAAGACCCCAAACACACCAGTAAATGAGCAACATCTTGGTTCCAGGCCAACATGAATTATGTTATGGCGTGGTCAGCCCAATTCCTGGGACCTTAATCCAATAGGTGACATAAAAAATGCTGTTTGAGGCAAAACCAAGAAATGCAGAAGAATTGTGGAATGTAACAGGTGCCAGAAGTTGGTGGACTCCATGCAACACAGATGTGCAGCAGTTCTCAGAAACACTGCTTATACATCTAAATATTAGTTCACTGATTCAAAGGAAAGCAAAATCTTGAAACATTTTTCAGTTTATACAGTGAATATTTGCAATGATGCAAATTTTCTTCACTATCTGTAATTTTTCTTCATGTTCTAATTTGCAATAGATTATGCAATATTCCCAATGCATATGTGCGTGTATGGAAATAAAAAGTTATATGGATTATGAGCTTTATTTACTTTATGTAAGCACACTGCTTATTCTGAACACATGTTTTTACATAGAACATCTTGTGGACTTAGAATATACTTATATTGCAATTGAGTGTCCATTAAATTCAGCTGAGGAAGACCATTCCATTTACTTGGTAGAATGTGCCCCACCCCTTCATCAAAGACATTCTGCACACAAATGCACTTGTGTACAAATGTACATCCAAGCACATGCTTACCATAAGTGGAGCACATACCTGCTTCAAAGAATCACAGAGAGGAAACAGAAAATTATCTATTCAATTTCTTAATATCAGCCAAAAGCAGGCAAATCCAACAGATCTACATCAAGTAAAAGACTAAACGTAATGAGATGGGCAAATAATAAAACACTAGATGTAATTAATTCAATCCAATGATGCATGTTATACAAACTTAGCCCTCACATAAAAGCTTATTTTATCTCAATCACCCCTGCTAGTTAGTGCTCGGTCTATTGTTGACAAGTGAAATTTGTCTCTTGGTTGCACATCTAGCCACGCAAGTTATGTTTAAAACCTCTGAAGAGTAAACTAGGATACCAAAATGTTTTGTTGTTCATTGGCTGGGACCAAAAGTTCCATCCAGAAAACAGAGCAAGTTAAATCCTGCTGCAAAAGGCTCACATTTAGACAAATCCCTAACATTTGTGGATTAAGTGCATCCCTACTTCGTGACAAACAAGGGAGGTTCTTTTAAACTCAAAAGGTTTATAGAAGCCCACCTTTAAAACAAAAATATAAAAAACAGAACTAACAGCGCAAGAAAGTTTTCAAAGTCAGCAAATTGTAATTCTACATACACTTTATTTGCAAACAATAGTCCTGGTGTTTCATCCTTATTTTCTTCACTTGTGGCCTCCCACATGAAGAACAAGATCAACTGCTTCGCCAAAGTATTCCAGACAATACAATTAAATACCCCCTGCCCAAGGTTGTTAGCCATTTTTGGAAATGAGTGATCCTGCAAAACCTCAACTTTATTATGAAATTTTGTCAAGTGGCGCTATTTAGAATTACAGTATAGCATGTGTCCTTTAGTACAGGGGTCCCCGACCTTTTTTGGCCCAGGGACTGGTGAAGCTCCAAATTTTTTTTGCAAGGAACAGGGGGGGCCCAGGGGACAATGTGGTCTGCTTACAATTGTGGCACTGTGGAGGCCAATTTTGGTGGGCCAGAGTCCAATTTGATGCGCCTTGTTAATTTGGCGCTAGGCTCGCGGCCCAGTTCAGGACTGCCCGTGGACCAGCTGTTAGGGACCTATGCTTTAGTAATAAAAATCCTAACTTGATATTTGCCCTGATAATATACACTCAGGCTGGCACACACAGATTGAGATGGCAATTAAGGGTAAGTATCCACACCTGTGCCTTGTTTCATTGTAATTGGCATGAGAAGAGACAAGCCTGTGCTCATTTTGACTGTGCTTCCCTGCATTCCACCGCAGGACAAAACACAGTCAATTATTTTAAACTGGGCTGTCCTCTCACGGATGTATGTAAACTAAAAAAAAAAACGCAGGTTTCTAAACAAAATACTGATCATTAAGGGTATACCAACTTTTCACAGGAAATTACTTTTTCCTCTATACAAATGGTTTAAAGAACTGTTCAGTGCAAATATAAAAACTGGGCAAATAGATAGGCTGTGCAAAATAAAAAATGTTTCTAATTTAGTAAGTTAGTAAAAAAAATGTAATGTATAAAGGCTGGAGTGAGCCGATGGAACAACTTCCTGCTTTTCAGCTCTCTAACTCTGAGTTAGACAGCAACTTTAAGGGGGGCCACATGGGACATAATCGTTCAGTGAGTTTGCAACTGATACTTAGCATTTAGCTCAGATTCTAAAGCAAGTTATAATCCATGCGGCCTTCCCTTAAGTCACGGATTAGTTACTGCCTGTTAACCAATCAGTGGAATCCAAGAGACCTGCAATGATGTCCAGTCACTCAAGCCTTTATACATTATATTTTTGGCTCACTTACTATATTGAAAATATGTTTTATTTTGCACAGCCTATTTACTCAGTTTTTATACTATTTTTTAATGTGTGCTATTCGGTGATGCCTAATAGATCCAGTTGAATTACATGTAAGAAATATATATTTTGTTTGCATACTACTGGTTTCCTAAAAAACGAAGAGATCAGAAATTTCTAAGTACTTCATGTGACTGAAAGAGCAATATTAAGGATTTTGTCACCATATTACTTTAGGCTACTAAAAAATGCACAGGACAAAGTGCCAGCAATTGGCCTGTGTCACTGCCCTGGCAAATGCTTAACCAGAGACAAGAATAACAAAATAAAGTTTGCAGATCATATAGTATCAGACAGCCATTTTTCCCCATTTTATTTCAGATGAAAAGGGGGTATATACATTTAGCAAAGAAATGTCTGATATATGCTGCAGACACTCTTCAAAAAGAACAGTGTATTAAAAATGTGTTTGGAGTCAGTCATTTAACATATAGATTCCCAAACACTACTTGTTCCAGCAGGTAAGGGTTAGTCCACACCAGGCGAGTCTGGGAGATTAGTCGCCTGGCGCTTTCCAAAATCGCACAGCACACGGCTTTTTAGCCAGCGCGAGACGGGGTAAGCGATTCAGGGAGATTAGTCGCCAGGCAACTAATCTCCCAGAATTGCCTGGTGTGGACTAAACCTTAACTAACAAAACTCAAAAAGACCCCATAAATTAAGTGTGATAGCAGTAGAGACACATAATAGTGGTAGGGTTGCATTCCTATATATTTATCTTTTTTTCCTATTAATAACATTGGGATCAACCATCAAAAATACCAGCCCGGCCAGTAAAATACCAAGCCAGGTGGCAACCCTTAATAGTGGTGAAAGACTTGCATATTACATTTAAATGTGGTTTTAAAAAAAAAACTAAAAACTTTTTTTTCCTGTTTCAAGTATAACCCTCTAGTCTATTGATAGCTGAATGCACATCAATGCATGCTACATCTCAACAAATGCACTGAAATGCAAAGGAGTAAATGCGACTCAGAACGCTCATAAGTATAGCCAGGCAGAATATAATGGAATCAATCAGTGAATATCTAATTAAGCAAGGGTTACACTGGGGTCTTTGTGAGCAAAATCCCCTTTCATGCATTCCATGCCAACGACTTCTTAAAAACAAAGCCAAACATTGGAAATGTAAAATGATATAAAAATCTCTCTCTTCCATAACATTGGTGTTGGATGGAGGCGAGCCATAATATACTTAAACAAGATAAAATAAAAATCAGTACTACTTTGCTACATGCATTAAAGGAAGACTATACCCCCAAAATGAATACTTAAGCAACAGTTTATATCAAATTAAGTGACATATTAAAGAATCTTACCAAACTGGTATATATATTTAAGTAAATATTGCCCTTTTACATCTCTTGCCTTGAACCCCCATTACATGATGGTCTGTGTGCTGCCTCAGAGATCACCTGACCAGAAATATTTCAACTCTAACTGTAAAGAGAAGAAGTGTTGAAGCAAAAGACAGAACTCTGTCTGTTAATTGGCTCATGTGACCTAACTTTATAGTTTGTTTGGTATGTTTGTGTGCACCGTTGAATCATACGATTCCAGGAGGCTGTCATTTTTTAAAATGTCCATTTTCTATTTAGGATTACCCAATCTCACATGCTATTAAAAAAAGTATATGATGAAAATGGTTTATTTACATGAAGCAGGGTTTTACATGAGTTGATTTATGCAATATCTTTTTATAGAGACCTTCATTGTTCGGGAGGTATAGTTTTCCTTTAACAATGACATCTATCCATGGCAAGTTGCAAATTAGATATTCGTTTGAAAGAGAATTAATTGCAAATAAAGTTGTACTGCCTGCATTCCCTTGAGTTTAATTGCTATGGCAAGACTCCACCTGAGGTGTGCATCTTAAAGCCTTCTGTTCACAACTCACAATGCCCCCGTCCCCAAGTTATTCAATCCTCCTTATGGTTTCTGAATCATCTGTATTCTTTACTCTGCAGATCTTAGGCTTTGAAATTACATTGTCTGGTTGCCAATATGTATTTAACATCACAACTAGGCAAAACTTACATAGTCAGAAAGGTAAATGAATAGGAATGGACTTGAGCAAAAAGACAAAAAAAAAAAAAACAGTATTAACACTTAGGTCCTGCAGTCAGTTGTAGATATGTTGTTTAACCTGACAAACACATGATTTTTGGTTGCAGGATGGAAAAGGAAGGATACTTTTAAATCCATATTTAGAGTGATGGCACACTTTCTGATTCGGGGAGATTAGTCGCCCAGCAACAAACTTCCTCTTCTTCGGTGGACTAATCTCCCCAAAATGCGATTTACATTGGAGCTGTCCGAACAGCACTCAGATCGCTTCAGCTTTTGGAAGTCGTCAAAGCCATTGAGTGTCATCCCACAGGAGATTCACATTCTAGCCTGCGGGAAGGCATTTTGGGGAGATTAGTTGCCCAAAGAAGAGGATACTTGTCACTGGGTGCCTAATGGAGGTACAGGTATGGGATCCCTTATCCGGAAACCAGTTATCCAGAAAGCTCAGAATTATGGAATGGCGTCTCCCATAGACTTCATTATAATCAAAGAAACCAAATTTTTAAAAATGATTTCCCTTTTCTCTGTAATAATAAAACAGTAGCTTGTACTTGGTCCAAACTAAGATATAATTAATCCTTATTGGAAGAAAAAGCAGCCTATTGGGTTTATTTAATGTTTATATGATTTTCTAGTAGACTTAAGGTATGAACAGATCCGTTATCCGGAATACCCCAGGTCCCAAGCATTGTGGATAACAGGTCCCATACCTGTTTTATAAAAAAAATGTAAGCGGCCAGTGACTCAACAACAACCAAAAAAACCTTTTGATTCAGTATTGCAAGGTAGTCATATTTTCCTCATTATACTGAGAAACCATTTTAGTACTTTAATGTCCTTTTTTGGTAGTTTTGATATTTATCAGTCGCTTAATTAACTATAGCTAAAGGGTTTTCAGAAATTCAAAAAACTGATTATTATTCCCAAAGATGATTTCATGGGTCAACGTTTTTTCTGGCATTTGTATTTGGCATGTGTACAAAGTCCATCTGGCCATCAATTACATGTATTCCACTTAAGTCTGAGACTGCCGAGACAGGTAAAAAAATTACGTCTAAGTTCTATTCTGCTAATTTTCTCACAAATATGTAAAAATCTTTACAAATTCACAAACAGCCATTATCTAAAAATGTGCCTCACATGCTATACCTTAAGATTTCTGTACCACTGCAGAAGCAATGGCTCCAGAACAACTCACATGGGTGTGTTAGTGCACACAGTAAAAGAATAATTGCTCTACGTCACTGGTTTAACAAATTGTAAAACCTGCCACATAATCATCATTGTCTGCAGGCTTTTGACAGAAGAGGAAACCTGGAAGGTGGCGTTTCTGTGTACCAATATCTGTATAGAAAGAGGGGCTGACAGACTGATTTGATGCCTGCTTTTATTTTTGTTTTATAGTGTCCAAGTTTGCATCCAAAAGGAAAGTGGAGATCCAACATCCATATCGACTGCCAGGACTGAACAAGTAGAGAGCCTTTTTAAATTTTTTATTTTTTTCTTTGTTTCAATTCATGTCAATTGTCAGGATAAAGAAGGGAGAGCCAAAAATAATGCAAGTACTAAAAAATATTAACTGGCAGGTCAAAGTCAGACACCTCAGAGAAAAGCCTCCTATCACTCAGTGCCTTCATTTTCTTCAGCAGTGGCATTTTCAGCATTTTTTGATGCCTGCAACATACAAATATTAAGTGAAAAAAGTTGTAGTTTTAGTCAATAATGCAAAATTAAGGTAATTCCTAGTGAGATCACAAGCATTAATACAAGGTAGGAAAAGGAAAAATTGGTCAAGCATCCTTCAGTTTCCTTAAACTCAGAACCTGGACTGTGTTTCTGGTGTTATTTGTCCATCTATATAAATGGCCAAAGCATTCAGAAAACACAACAATTCACCTATGCATGGATGCCTAACACATTTCTCTTATTTAACGATATAATTAAATGAACTGGGCAGACTCACAACCAATCAAAACAGCACAACCAAACATGGAGATTCCTTACACAACTAAGAGAATCAATTCCTATATAGAAGCAACTAGACAACAGATGCGTTCTTATTAGAAAAAAAAAAAATCTGTCTCTCTTTTTCAGGTTAAACTGTTTTGGCTTATGTCATATGTGCTTGTATAATATAATTGCAAGGAAGTACAGTCCTGAAGTCAATACCTTCTTTTTCTTCTTTTTCTGGGTTTTCCGACTTGCTGAACTTTGCAGAAGTGCCTGTAAGCAAAGCCAGAATTTTAAAAATGAGATAAAATTAGTTTTGTGGATGTATTTTATACATTCCAAAAGAAAAAAAAAATACCAAATAACCTCTAGAGGAATACATGAATTGCTGTAAATTGAACTTGATTATGCATGCTTAAAGCAGTATTTTTAAATTATCCTTCCCCAAAAGTTTTACTGCAAGAGAACCTGTAATCAACAGTGACTTGATATACTACAGTGGTACAGTCTCACCCACCTTCAACTCAGAATCTTCCACCTCAAGCTCAGATTTGTACAAATCAGGTTCAAAGGGGCCACTAGTTATCCTCATAGGACCATTGGGCATTAAGAGAACAGTGAACTTGAACTGAGCTACATATTCACCTAGAAATATGAAATAGAAAGCAAAAATAAAAAAATTCATTTTGCAAGTTAAAACAGTATCATAATGCGTCTTTCATAGAAATGCCATACATTTACAGCAGCGCTACAGTGTAAGCATCAGTGCTACAGTCTAATCATTAATATACACAACATACAGAAATGTATTTCATTCTAAAGATTTTTTTTTACTCTCGTTCTAAAGATTTAAAAAAATACATGCAAATCTTTTAGTAGAACCCTCCCCTGATGGTTTTAAATGTGCAGTGATTCACAATTATATGGAGTTATATAGTTTGCCTTTAAATGCATCTTTTTCATTATTTAAGAAATTATAAGTACAGGTATGGGATCTCTCATCTATGAATCCATTATTTACAAAGTAAATTACAGTTACAATAACTCTCCTCTCCTTCCTAACAAGAAGCCACCAAGGGAGCATTGCCTTTGCCTAGGGAAGCTATGAACTAAGCATTTCATTGAATGCAATACTGTAAGCAAAACATTAACCAAGTCCCCATCTATGTTTAGTCATATCATGTGTAGTTAAACATTGTGGACATGTCAATATACAATATAAACAATTCAGCATAAAAATGTTTGACGCTGCTTTTACATTACATTGTTTGGTCAAACACATGTTCCCATGTGTCAACAATAGAATGGAAGTTGCTCGCCAACCCGTTGGGTTTTGCACTCAGAGGCCTCAAAACAGGTGCTTATTTTTGAAATCCAGGCTTAGAGGCAAGTTTTTGATTGTATAAAAATAGGGGTATTGCCAAACAGCCTCCTGTACATTGCTGGCCCACATGGGGCAACCAAATAGCCAATGACAGCCCTTATTTTGGGTGCCGAGACTTTTCATGCTTGTGTTGCTCCCCAACTTTTTCTACATTTGAATGTGGCTCATGGGTAAAAAGGTTTGGAAACCCTTGCTCTACTCCAAGAAGGCCAAAACCCTTTACCAAATGCTAACAAGTGCCATATCCTGCATTTTCCAGTGCACATGAAATGGTTTTACTACCCCGACACCAATGCGAAGGTGGCAACATTGTCCTAATGGTCAGCAACTGGTGGCACTGAAATAAAATGTAGTAAGGAAGATATAGGTTTACAACAGTAAACATACAGTGCAGCAGAAAACCTTGCAGCTCTCACAGCATATGGCAGAAGCCCATGTGCCCATCCTCAATCTAACAAACAAAAATCTAATTGACTTGCTCCGATGTGTGCCTGAGACAGTTCTTTATTGTAAATTCTTCAAAACATGGTATTTTGTCCCAAAGGCAAATGGTAGATAAACATTTTATAAACCTGTTCACAACAACCTAATGCAGTCTGCCAAACAGACAAAATATGTCAACAGAATAACTGGTATCTAAAAAGACAGTGTGAATCCTCTTGCAATTACAAAAAAAAATACCCACGATTAATGTACATGCATCCACACATTTATTACCTATTCACAATAAATACAGCAAGAACCAGTTAAGATACAGACACAGATGTCCATCCTTACCCTCCTTTTCATAAAGAACATTGAAAGGTTGAAGAAGCTCATGTTTGGCGCATTCCACAACTCCCATTCTCGCCTTCTTTTCATCCTCAAATGCCCTGCATAGAAAAATAAGGTAGGGTCAAGAGAAAGTAAACTATATTATAGGACAGTGCCGATGCACATGCAATATAATACAGTTACTGACCTGGGCAATGGGGTAAAAATATAATCAGAAGTTACCTACAATGAAAACCACGTCAAAATAATCAGAGGATCCAGAGACACAGGCTGCTAAAGTTATTGGCAAATCCAGAGTTTTTGTGCCCAATATACAGGCTGGCAGTTAGTGTCAAGTCAGGAAAATCTAATTACAAAAGTCTTTATCTCTGGATCTAGTTATTTTGTCATTAACGGAAGGAAACTGTATATTCAATATTTTTTGCCTCCTGTGCTGAAATGCATCAGCATAGGGGAGTGACAGGTTCTTAATGTATAAATGCAAAGCATTTAATTTTGTCCACAAAATTAATAGTTCTAGTAGGCACTATGATGTACAGCTAGAGAGTACTCATCATTATGCAGCAACAAATCACATAAAAGCCAAGTAACTCTGTAGTACCTGAGAGTGAATGGCATTGCAGCAAAGCGCCTCTCAACTTCGCTGAAAAAGGCACGTGAGGTTTTCATTTTCAAGCCATACTGCTTAGTGGGGTCCCTTTTGTAAATTGTTGTGCGCTGTCCAGCATCCTTTGCCTAAAGCAGAAAAGGGCATTTTTACTTTAAGTCTTGAGGAAGAGAAGAACACTTGTACATGTTTCATGGAATATGGTGAGTAACCTACCTTTCCCTCTCCAGTGCTAATAAGAACATCTACAGCATAAACTTCATGGACCTCAAATTCTGCTTTTTCATGGTCTTTCCTACAAAAGCAGAGATTTGTTTTTATGCTTGCATACTCGTCTTTTAAGCAATGGCTAGTAAAGTGAAAGTTTCAAGTAAAGCTCCATTTATACAGAAGTTTGCGAGCACTAGCATAATATACTCGGACTCGGGTACAGGATCTGTTATCCAGAAACACTATTCAGAAAGTTTCGAATTACAGACCCCATCCAAATGTTTAAAATGATTTCCTTTTTCTCTGCAATAATAAACAGTAGTTTGTACTTGATCCAAACAAAGATATAATTAATCCTTATTGGAGGCAGTAGCAGCCTATTGGGTTTATTTAATGTTTACATGATTTCTATCAGATTTTAAACAGGAAGATCCAAATTATGGAAAGATCCTTAATACAGATAATCCCAGGTCCCGAGCATTCTGAATAACAGGTCCCATACTGGTGTTGCTTTAAAGCCCACATGGAAACAAATGTTACATGTTTCCCCAAGTCTGCAAAGGTTTGTGTTGATAAGGAGGAGTAGCCTGCATATGCTCTTTTCAGACAAAAGTCACTCAGAGCCATTTGGTAGAATGAAAAACATACTACTTATGCAACAACTTAGTGCTGAATTAGGTCTACCATTACATGTTCAAGAGTCTATGGAAGTTAAAAAAAGTTAGCAAAGTTAGAACACGACACTCACTTTTGCTGGTCACTGGGGTTCTGAATGATAGTCTTCTCTCCATCAATGACATGCTGCTTTAGCTGGTGAGAAAGCATTCCTGTAAAAATAAGAGATAGTGATGAGACATAAGGTCAGAAGCACAAAATGTCACAAACTGTGGCTGATAAATGGGTTAAACACCCTTTTATGCCTTAAATGCAGGTAGCTCATCATTCTAGTGCTGTGGTACAGTATGCTTAAACTGTGACTCTACAGTTAGTTGCTCTTAAACAACAACACCAACCTAGCAGCTGGATATCAGGAGTTTTAGATAAGCAGCATCTGGATTCCTGTAGTATCTTTCATGTAGTGTATAATGAATGCTTCTTAGACATTCAAATTATACCAGAGGTGTTTCTTAAAGGTTTTTTAAGGCTTAGTCCAGACGGGGAGATTCGGGGGTGATCCGTCGCCTGGCGACTTCTCGCCGCGACGGATCGCCCCCGAATAGCTAGGCACCAGCGAGGCTTAAAAACGCCGGTGCGTGTCCACACGGAGCGGCGCGATTTTTAAAATCGCTCCAAATTGCCTGGCGAGGTAATTTGGAGCGATTTAAAAAAATCGATCCATCTAAGCCTTAGAAGCGCTACATTAAATGTATCCTCTGCAGAGCAGCTTCTCTAATTTTAAAGAAACAGGCAAATCAGTATACCCTTGAAGAGGAACAATTTTGGTAATTCCAATGGACTTAAAATAATTGCATTACAAAAGGAGAATAGAACTATCAATTTTATGTAAAGCATCCAGATTAATGATGAAGCTGTATTGATTGTACAATAATGTAAATGCAGCATCAAGAAATTCCTTAAATGAAAAAGATTACCTTCTATTGGAGTACATTTAAAAGCTGGAGAAATTTTATTCCATGCTTCAGTCACTTGTGTGTTCTAAAGATGATGGAGAAATAACAGTTCTGAGAACTTTGCATACACTGCAGAATTATCCAATCACCAACAATAAGGAAAACTGTGGTAGCCTAACTTTACTGCAAGTATTAATGGCAGCAATTATTGGGGGCAAACATGTCAA
>CM044434.1:126470857-126483654 GCA_024363595.1 Xenopus borealis
TTTAATGTTTACATGATTTTCTAGTAGACAAGGTATGAAGATCCAAATTATGGAAAGATCAGTTATTCAGAAAATCCCAGGTCCCGAGCATTCTGGATAACCGGTCCCATACCTGTATATGCAAAGCATACAGCCTAACTAATGTATTCTACTAATCAGTGCTATTATACTCCTAGGTATTCAATACTTTATGCAGCTCCATTTGTTTTGAATTCGCCTTTAAATCAGTATATTTTGAAGATGCAAACTTTAGCGTTTCTGTACCAAAATCCACTGTATATTTGTACCAGTTTGCTGATCCGATGCCTGCGAGGGAGCAGAAAGCTGCAGATTGGCTTTTTCTCCACTTGTGTATATGCCAGGGGAGAAACTGACCCATGTGCAATTACCCTAAAATAGCATAGGGTTATGTATTGTGAGGCTCTGCACATCAAGCATCAGTTGCAGAATCTTGAATGTTTTTACCTGATTTCCTGGTTTCACAAGACGCAGAGCAGCTTCTCCACAAAGATGCGCTGCTTTGATGACATCGGCTTTACGTCCAGACACCGGACAATCCTAAACAGAAGTGTCCAATGAGTTTTAAGTTTCCAAACAGTGCTGAACTACGACGGTTTGTTTTATCTTTCTAATGCAATTTATCTTAAGAAGGGGGCAATTAATGTGACTGCCAGGTTTCTATGAAAATGAACAGTCAATATTACTAAAAAAGAGAATTAGCAAGTAATTTCTATCTGTAGAACAGGGAGCCTAGCAGTTATGAGTGAGCTGCAGGAGCAAGGCTGCTTTATTAGAAAGGCTGGGCTGGGGAAAGCACAATTCTTATACAGACTGGAATAAAAATGATAGCAGTTGTTGTGCAGCTCCCCAAGATTTCTCACAGTGGCTTCTTTAATTTAAGTGCCATAAGAGAGTTTCACTATTCATTTAATCTCTCTTTGTTTGACAGAAACAAACTTCCCTGAAATATCTACATCTAATGTAGCTGTTCCACTGTAATAGTTCTAGAGTACCTTTGAGGCTCCAACAACAAAGCTGTGGGCAACATTAGCAATGAAGCCATCCACATGAACTCCTAGATCGCTGTAAAAAAAAAAAAATATGTCGATCATAAGGGGAGTATGCATTTAATGCTGAAATGAAGACATTTAAAAAAAAAATAATTTAAAATATAATTTGAGCAATCCTGCTTAGATAACAAGGAATTTACTTTGCTATTAACTTTTATGACAGTGGGACACAGGTCAGTTCTCTGGGTCAAGCACAATTACCAGATAGATTATGTGTGCAGAAAATCAGAGCATGAGCTAGATCATCCTATCTCCTCGAGGACAATGAAAAAACTGATTAGATCAGGAAGTAGTGAGGGGTGTAGTAAGCAGTGAGGAGGAGTCTTTCCCTTGAAAAAGAAAATGTTTACATGTTCTGTAACTCTTTGTAATTTTGACTGTACACAGATACGAACAACCATGCATTTTAATTTCAATATCAATCTTAAGTCTGAGGCTTAGGCCAGAGGGGAGATTCGGGGGAGATCTGTCGCCTGGCGAGTTCTCGCCCCCGAATCTCCCCGAATAGCTAGGCACCGCTGCGCACCAGCGAGGCTTAAAAACGCCTGCGCTTGTTCACACGGAGCGGCGCGATTTTTAAAATCGCTCAAAATTGCCTGCCAATTATCCATATTAATTACTAATCAGCCTTATACTGTGACATTTATATTCTATGTATACTGTATATTTTGAACCGGCCCCTAAGCTCAGTAATGAACAGCAGCACAGAGCGTGTGCAGTGAATCAGCAGCAAAGAGATGGGGAGCTACTGGGGCATCTTTGGAGAGACAGATCTTTACTGCTAAAGGGCTGTGGTTGCCTTGGGCTGGTACAAAAGCACAAAAAAAAACTGTAAACATCCCATTCAAGAACAATTGTTTTAAACAATTCAAAAGCAACGTTAGTCAGCTGTTATTTGACAATTAGATAAATATGTGTGGGAGGAAAGGTATAGATGTTACTATCCATGAATTAAATGTATATACTGTATTACATAGCTCACTCGATGAATCAGTGCTATAAAAGCTGTAACCAGCAGCAGCAGGTATCACCCCCCCCCCCCCCCCCCCCCCCCCCACCATTTGAGTCTTTAAAATGAAATTTAGACAAAGCTTTATGGGCAAGCAAGCTCTTTTATTCTGCCTTCATCTGCAGGTTTGCATCGTTGAGATTAATTTAGACTCAGCATAAAGTTGGGGCTTATGTCTTTGATTATCCTATAATGCATCAATAACCTGGAGAGTCCAACATATAGTACTTAAAGCCAAGAAACATATAGCATAGAGAGAAAGGATTCACTTATTAAGGCTGATAAGACAAACTCTCTTACATTTTCACGAGATCCCCATCCTTAAGCAGATAATCTTGGTCACTTTTCAGAGGTGAGAAATGACACACACAATTATTTACAGATATACTTGTTGGGAAAGCAATCCCTGCAACAAAAAAGGGGTATAAAACTGGATCAGAAATGCTATACATAAAATAATGAGCATTTTTTAAAGAAACTGTTGCAATGCATGCAAGTTCATGCCTATAACTGAAATGGATATGCTTGCATAGAATGTGGAGGAAGATACCCTGGCAAGAATCTATTATGCTATGTGATTAAGCAGCTTTAAATTAATATAGAATCACCTGCTAAGGCTGAATTATTATGGGTGTTGGCTCTTATAAACCAATTGTTTTTGCTATGGCTGTATGATGCCATTACTCAGATGTGTGCCTACAGTATAACTTAGGAACACTGGCATTTATTAGTAGAAAAACTGCGCGCCCTATGCTTTAGGGCACTGTCATTCTTGGTTACTTATAAAGTCATAGTTTGTTTGATTAGACAGCTAGGCAAACAATACCTTTTTTCATTTCCTTCTCCTTTTTGAAGATTTTGCCTGTTTCATCCATGATCATTGCATCACCTTTCTCACACAAATTAAGGAGTGAAGCCCCAGCTGTTGCTGTATCCACCAGAGTACGCAATACCCCTACAAGAGAAAGCAAAAAGTCAGTATGTAGGAAAGCTGTCATTTTTGAGTGGGCAGATATAACTGTGCACTAAATACTTTGTTAGGTTAGATTATGCCAAGGGTGGCCTAACATATATAAGCTGATTTGGGTCCTTTAGATTGATTCAGCAGTTTATAAGGGCCTTCAGACAGGTCTCCCCAACAGTTATGAGACCAAAAAAAATCAGCTAGATATTAATCAAGCAGGTTTGATTTTCCACGCGATAGAGGACCTCATTGGTAAATTGATGCAGTCCTCCTTGTGCCGACACCCATTCCCATAGCTGTAGTCCAATTGTTTGGCCCTAGGGATCTGCTCATTTAGCGACCTCACCAAACAAGAAGATCTTATAGCATATGGGCACCATAAGGTGCGTGTCCTTTCAGTATGACAACTTTACATTTTGAGTAAACATCATTTTAAATGAAGAGAAAAATGCTGGCCAATTCCGTCAACCAGCCTATAGTTAGGAGAAAAAGTTTTTCACTCTATGGCTGAAAATTCCTCCAGATAACAGGCCAGTCATCAGAACTGGTCAGCAAGATGTACATTGTTCAATTTCACTATTATTAACAGTGAAATTGCAAAAGTGCTCCAAAGAGCAATTTTAAATTAAATTATTTCAATGCCAAGGTGCTTTTGGCTGGTTTAGTGCAAGAAATATAAAAAAAACCATACATATAAGTATGCATGCAGATTGTTCAGTACAAACAATATTCAACTAATTCAGAACAATGGGGTACACTGATCATCAAATGTGGCAAAGGAACAAACTACCCCAACATCACTGAAAAATAGGGCAGCATTGCAAGCGTTACAGATAACTTCTTCTAACACATTTACTATGCCTTTAACATTGCCATCAAAGCAAGGTGGTTGCTTATTTATTAATCATCTATTCTTTTTCCTCGGTGTATAGAATGGGAATATAATTATGCATTAGTGCAATGGTTTGTGGGATGCGATTACTCCTGCGTGCAGAAATGGTTAAAAATGCTACCTGCTACAGGTCACATGAATGATGATTTTTCCCTGGAATCTGGCATTGTGCCCTTTCAGGCAATAATCACCTGCCATCATATAGCTCTATCTAGCTTATTAATAGTGCAAAACATGAGTAGATCAGGTGTTGGAATAATAAGTATAGGCCTTCCTTTTGTGAAAGGCTTTTAAATGAGTTTGACTTGCAGACTAACACTTACACATGGGCCATGAAAGCCTGGCAGCTGTCAGATAGTTCATTTACTAACTCCACCCACACGCCATGGACTTGTACAACCAGCTGGCAGTTGGGAGTAGAGTCTGTATATGAATGGTTTAACCTCTTCATTGCTAAAGTTTCTAAGCATGACTTGACTGTATCAGAAGGAATGGTGGCAAAGAAAAGAAGGGGAGAAAAAAGAAGTGGAAGTGAATTAATACCATAACTTGTTGGCAAATATATGATATTCAGTAACACAGAAGCAATGTGCTTTTTAGGGCAAAATACACTTTGTCTGTACTACAAGTTCAGGACTGCATGCACAGTGTGAATGAATGCCAGACAGCAGCAAGAATGCTCCACATAGAACACTTCTTACAATGGTGTCATAAAACAGCTTACTCCCATGATGTGCATAAATTGTTCCTGTACTACTTTTCTGTCAGGCAAAGAGGGCAAGCGGTTGTAACCTGAAGTTTTTTGTATAATAATCAGCAAAATCAACTACATTCAACACACTATCCAATTTGAATTAGTTGTACTAAAGCTAGTTATACACAAAACACTAGCTTTGCCAGGCTTACTGTTGCCTGATTAAAGGAGGACTAAATTGTAACTAAAGAAGTTGCTAGAAATGTTATACATTATGTGTTGTGCTTCTGTACCAGCCCAAGGCAAAGGCCCTTTAGCCGTAAAGATCTGTGTCTCCCCGGTAGATGCCCCAGTAGCTCCCCATCTTCTTTTCTGCTGATTCACATGCTCTGTGCTGCTGTCCCTTACTGAGCTTAGGGATCCACTCACAATATACAGTACACATAGAACAGAAATGTCACAGTATAAGGCTGATTAGCAATTAATAAATGGCAGCACAGAAACCAGTGCAACCTGCATCAGCATTTGCATCAGCCTTGTATTAGACATACCTCATTTTCTACTTGATACTTATAGACAACCCCTAAGCTTAGCTTCTCAACAGCTGCTCAGAGCCCACTAAGCATGTGAGTGTCACAGACACTTTCCAAGATGGTGACCCCCTGTGACAAGTTTGAAGTCCTGGATCATTGCTGCTATTGACAAGCTGAAACTTAAAGGGGTGGTTCACCTTTAGGGTAACTTTTATGTTATAGAATGACCAATTCTAAGCAACTTTTCAATTGGGTTTCATTATTTATTTTTTATAGTTATTTGTCTTTCTTCTGGTTCTTTGCAGCTTTCAAATGGGCGTCACCGTCCCCTTCTAAAGAACAAATGCTCTGTAAGGCCACAAATGTATTGTTATAGCTACTTTTTATTGCTGATCCTTCTATTCAGACTCTCTCCTATTCATATTCTAGTCTCTTATTCAAATCAATGCATGGTTGCTAGGGTAATGTGGGCTCTAGTTGCCAGATTGTTTAAAATGCAAATTGAAGAGATGCTGAATAAAAAGCGAAATAACTCTAAAACCTTAAATAGTAAAAAAATGACAACCAATTGCAAATTGTCTCAGAATACATCTACATCATACTAAAAGTTCTCAAAGGTGAACAACCCCTTTAAGGATGGTGCAATAAATGTTATATAAAATATGGCATTTTTATCCCTATTCATTTTTAGAGTTTAGTTCTCCTTTAAGCCCAAAAACAACCTATGGTCACCCTGCCATTTAGGGTCACCTATCAGACACTGGGAATCTCTTTATTAAAAAAGAAGCACATATTCCTTGTCCTGACATTTTTAATCCTGCAATAATTTGGCAATTTCTCTAATTACATCTGCTTTACTAGTAATACTAAACTCATAATATAAGATATATATAAAGTGTCAGCTTATTGTATTTGGGAAGAAGCTATAGTGAGTTATGAATGTGGGCACGTCTGCAGGCACAAAGATCAATTTATTAATGCATATGCCTCTACATTGCCATGAGGCAACACAATGCCTCCGTACTGTTAACTGTGATATTCATAGGATGGCAATAGCTCCACTGCTTCAAAGGAAAACTGTCCCCAGATATGAGAGAAGTGTAATGAATGAAAAACAAGACAGCATTACCAGTTGGGAAATTTAAACTATATGTATCAGATTTCAATTTCATTTCCACCACTGTATGATAATAATGCAGTTTAATGTTTTAATGCAATATCACAGGAGACATCACATGTATAGAATTGTAAACTGATGCAGTATTGTCATTAACCAAAGCAACATTAGCAATCAAATGCTTCTGCTTCCTTCCAGTTATTACTGGATGTGTAACATAATAGCCAGAACACTACTTCCTGCTTTGCAGCTCACTTGATTTCCACTGATTAGTTATCAGACAATAACCAAACAGAGACTTTAGGGGGGGGGCTACATGGGTCAACAACTGTTGCTTTTGAATCTGAGCTGAATGCCGATGATCAATTACAAACTCACTGAACAGTTATGTCCCATGAGGCCCCCCTTCAAGTCACTGACTAGCTCAGAGTTAGAGAGCAGAAAAGCAGGAAGTAGTGTTCTGTTCTGTTATACATCCAGTCACTCCAGCCTTTATACATTTCATTTTTGGCTAACTATATTAGAATGTTTTCTTTTTATTTTGCACAGCCTATTTACCTAGTTTTTATTTTTAGAATGAACTGTTCCTTTAAGCCAGTGATCCCCAACCAGTAGCTCGTGAGCAACATGTTGCTCTCCAACCACTTGGGGTGTTGCTCTTGGTGTCCTCAAATCAGGTGCTTATTTTTGAATTTCAGGTTTGGAAGTGAGTTTTAATTGCATAAAAAACAAGTATAGTGCCAAGCAGAGCCTCATGTAGGCTGCTAGTCCACATAGGGGCTACCACAATATTCAATCATAGCACTTATTTGGCACCCCAAGAGACTTTTTCATGGTTGTGTTGCTCCCCAACCCTTTTTACATTTAAATGTGGCTCAC
This sequence comes from Xenopus borealis, assembly GCA_024363595.1. Taxonomy (NCBI): domain Eukaryota; kingdom Metazoa; phylum Chordata; class Amphibia; order Anura; family Pipidae; genus Xenopus; species Xenopus borealis. The sequence goes on from CM044434.1 coordinate 126,478,016, forward strand.
GAGTAAAAAAGGTTGGGGACCCCTGTGTTAAGCAATCGATCACAGAATTATCAAATTTGCCAAGTGTCACCTGCCCTGTGCAACGCCTAAAAGGCCCATGTTCAAGTATAAGTGAAGTGGAGCTACAGTAGCCTAAAATTATAGCCCTGACCCTTTAAGGACGACCTGAAATCAGAATGCTGAACATTATTCCATACAGGGGCAAACTTACTTCTGGTGACCTGTGAAGAGTCAAGGCTGTATTTTCAGGCAGCTGTTGGGATCGAGTACAGCAGTAAGGGACTTTCTCTTCAAAAAGACTATGTTGTGCAACAAACCAAGATATTTTTTAAATATGTTTTTTATTGCTTACATGAGGACATAACTCAGACAGAGGAAAACAGGGTCAGTGGGTTCCTATTAACAGTAGACTAAACAAGAATTGTACAAATGGAGGCTCACAGAAAATATATATTCCTGAAACTGATTTATAGGTACACCCCGGTTTCCCTAATGCTCAGTTAACCTCTTTACATGATATATTTCGCCCTGCTGAAATATATTGGCACTATATACATAATAATAATAAACATTCATAAAATATGGGTCTTCATTTTGTAAGTTGGTAGCAGTACCTGTTTCAGTACACAAATGCTGGACAGCAAACACTCTGGCAAAACCGATAATTAAGGAATAAAAATAAATGAAATACTACAAATAAAAGTCTACTCTAATCAGTATTATTTATATAGTGTGATTATTTGCAACAGAGCTGAACAAAGTAAGGCAATACAAACACAAGACAGAACAATTTACATATATAAACAACAAACAGAATTATTGTGGCCCAGGTAATTTTTTTTTTTACACACAAAATTTCTCTCTTAAAAAAATCAGCAGAATATTTCCATCTATAATCTACCAAAAAGTCAACGATTTGGCTTCCCCTTCATTAAAGTGGAGCCCATCACCCAGACACAAAAATCTGTATAATAAAAGTCCTTTTCAAATTAAACACGAAATCCAATTTCAATTTTTTTATTAAAGCATTCATAGCTGTTTTAAGCTCATTTAAAAATCTCAGCTGTCAATCAAATATTGTCTGCCAATCCTCTACGCCTTAGGCATAGAGGCGGGGCAGACAATTACTTTCACTTTCCATTCAGCACTTCCTAGATGCCACTGCTCTCCACACATTCCCCCAGTTCTCTTAACCATTTAATTGTGTAGCCAGGACCCCAAAACAATATTCAAAATCCTATTTTATCACATTAGTCAAGCAAAATTAACATTAATTACACTATATAAATTATTTGAATCTTGTTTTCTTCAGTCTGGGAATACATAATTATAGCAAGCAGGCAGGAGCCATTTTGTGGACACTGTTATTAAGACAAGCCTTGTATCATCTCAGAATCTTGTTTGTGCACCAGAATGGGGGACCAGATGTCTATCCCCATGTCCTGGCTACACAATTAAATGGTTAAGAGAACTGGGGGAATGTGTGGGGAGCAGTGGCATCTAGGAAGTGCTGAATGGAAAGTGAAAGTAATTATCTGCCCCGCCTCTATGCCTAAGGCATAGGGGAGGAGCAGACAATATTTGATAGACAGCTGAGATTTTTAAATGAGTTTAAAACAGCTATGAATGCTTTAATAAACATTTGAAATTGGATTTCATGTTTAATTTGAAAAGGACTTTTATTATACTGATTTTTGTGTCTGGGTGACGGGTCCACTTTAAAGGGATACCGTCATCACATCAGTTACTAGTGCTGCTCCAGTAGACTTCTGCACTGAAATCCATTACTCAAAAGAGCACTTTTTTTAATATTCAATTTTGAAATCTGACATGGGGCTAGACATTTTGTTAATTTCCAAGCTGTCCCAAGTCATGTGTATTGTGCTCTGATAAACTTCTATCACTCTTTACTGCAAGTTGGAGTGATATCACCCCTCCAAGCACTCTGGGTCCCTAGGAGCCTATTCATTAATCTGCCACTAATGGCCAGTGCCTCTCCCAATCCGATCCTTTCTAATTTACGGGGGCTGCTTCCACCCTGACCCCCAAATGACAATGTACTCGTCCCCTCGAGAACTCACTGCTGATTTAGAATAGGTAACTCGCCCAATTATAATGAGGGAAATCTCTATGTACCTAGACACTCCATTAATGAAGACAGGATGAAGAGAAACAGATAAGTTGACAGACCAAGTCGGCAGCTTATTGGCTCGTGTATGGGGCCCTCCGACGGGCTTTACCGATCGATATCTGGCCGAAGGTCTAAAAGACTAAAAATCCCACCGGATCGCGGCTGCATCTGTTCGTTGATTCAGTCCTGTGATACGACTGCCCTTATGGCCTTCATTACGATCCGATCGTTGGGCCCTAGGTTCCACGATCAGATCAGCGCAATATCACCCACCTCAAGGTGGGCATATTGGGGAGAGATCTGCTAGTTTGGTGACATCGCCAAACAAGCGGATCTCTCCGAGTATGACCACCTATACGGAGAGAGGGATAGTGAACATAAACTTGATTATTTCAGAAACGATACAGCAATTTTTAACTGATTGCAATTATAAAGTTTATTATTTCAGTAAGGTGACGCGAATATTAAATTTTCATTTTTGCAATGGTTCCCCTTTAATAATCGTTATTAACCCCCTCCCACACACAGTATGTAGTTGGTTCTTCCCCACTTCCTACAAAACCTGTTTGATACTGCCCCCTGGGTCTGAGCGCTAAAGCAACAACCTGAAGTATTCGCCCATAGATGTGAGTTACACAGTTTTGTTCTTTTCCGCTCAAGTTCACCCGCCCCTTCTCCCTGCTATCCGACCCTGACGCGCCCCCAATGCACGAGAGAAAGAAGAAAGCGGCGCAAGTGCATGAAGCAAATAGAGACAGAGCGAGCACGTGGGTTCCCCGGCCTGGGAAACAGAAGGGGTCGGGGAGACACATGGCAGGCGTCACACGTGCGTCCACTCCCGAGCACTGGTGTCCTCCGACGTCAAAAGTAAAACGCAACTCCCTCCAAATTCCCCGCCAGCCGGCTGCACGCGAATGCCGGGAAATGTAGTCTAACAACCAAAAAGTCCAAGGTTGGAGTCACGTGCCTTAAGGGGCAAGAGCGGGATAATACAGGGCAGCAATGGGACGTGCCTTTATTCAGTCTGCCATGGGGACCCTTGCCACTGTGCCTGTTGGGAATGACACATTAAAGGCATGCGTCCCACGCACTCTACCCTACCGGGTGGCATGAAGTGGGTCCACGGCCTGCGGAACCCGTTCCTTGGCATCCCAGTGTATTTAAACCCCGACTTCCGAGCACTAAGAAAGGTTACCCACTGCTTGCTACTCACTGTTGGCAATGTCGCCCCCCATCTTGTACTTGGTGACCACCAGGTCCTCCGCGATGGTCTGCTCCTGCTGTTCTTCGTCACCCGACATCTTTGTGGGCCTCTGACAGCTCTTTCACCCCGTCCTCAGTACAAGCAGTGGTAGCGGCTGCAGCAGCGCGCGCGGAGGCGACAGGCAGAGAGAGCGCGAGGGCGCTGGAGGCGGGAGCACAGAGCTCTGAGGGGACGGGCAGCGCGTTGACCGCAAGGCGTTCTGGGACATGTAGTGCACAGACACCGTTCAACGTCGGCCACAATGCAGGGCAATGAAACATATACGCTGAAACACATGTCACCGCGGGGCTTGCTGGGAATTACACTGAGAACGAGGCAGCTGAGTAGCAACTAGCGAGTCGGCGTGAGGCAGCTTAGGGTCTGACTGTACTGGTAAGGAGATGACAGCCGCGACAGAGCGAAGCACTACAGCTCCCAGCAGAACTGTTCATTCAAACTCCACCTTTGAATGAAATTCCACTTTTTACTTGGCATTCGGGCTCCTAACTTGCCTCTTGGAAGCCACACGTGCCTGATTGTTGGCTCAGTGAGCTCCAGCAATTCCATATAAATATTCCGAAGCCTCTTATTGACAACCAGGCTTTGTGGCTGTTTGTAGTTGGACTAGAGACTAGTACCACGGGACAAGTAAGACTACTCCTTAGCATATTGTCTGACTTTCAAAGTTTTTCTATGTATGCATTAAACAATGTGTCCCCATCAATGAACACAAATTATATCCCTGTCATGCTACCAAAGGCTATTCTCCAGTCTGTCTAAGCTGGCTCTGTATTTCATTCTAATATTGCAAAGATATGTACTTTTCTTCCAAACAAATGCAAAAACATTTAGGGGGTCTTTTATTGAAGGGGTCGTTTTGCATTCAGTTAACTTCGTATGATATAGAGAGAGAGAGAGAGATTCTGAGACAATTTGCGATTGGTTTTCATTTGTTATTATTTAGAGGTTTTGAATTATCTATCTTTTTATTCAGCAGCTCTCCCAATTGCAATTTCAACAGTCTGGTTGCTAGGTTACAAATTAACCTAGCAACCATGCACCAATATGAATCCGAGATTGAGGTATGAATTGGAGAGGGTCTCAATAGAAAGTTGTGTAATTAAAAAGTTGCAATAAAATTGCATTTTTAACCTTACATAGTATTCGTTTTTAGATGGGGTTCTGACCCTCGTTTGAAAGCTGGAAAGAGAAGAAGGCAAATGCTTTCAAAACAATAACAATTAAACAATGAAGACCAACTGAAAAGTTAATTAGAATTAGCCATTCTATAACATACTAAAAAATAACTTAAAGGTGAACCACTCCTTTAAGGCATGATTTTTTATTTTTTTTTGCAAAGTACATTTGATGCTGAAAACTCCAAAAAAAAGTTGCAGTTAAAAAAAGTTGTTTTCCTCTTTATTATTTCCCCAGAATCTGTTCCAAGACTAAATCCGAAAATATTCCATCTAAAACCTGCCGAATTCATTTAAAAGTCAATGGCAGACATCCCCCTTGAAGATTTTTTAAAGGACAAGGAAAGTTAAACTAAAGAAGTAGTTATAAATGTTGTACATTATGTGTTGTGCTTCTGTACCAGCCCAAGGCAACCACAGCCCTTTAGCATTAAAGATCTGTGTCTCCCCAGTAGATGCCCCAGTAGCTCCCCATCTTCTTTTCTGCTGATTCACTGATTCACATGCTCTGTGCTGCTGTCACTTACTGAGCTTAGGGACACACTCACAATATACAGTACACACAGAATAGAAATGTCACAGTAGAATAGAAGTGTCACAATATAAGGCTGACTAGTAATTAATATGGATAATTACTACATGGCAGCACAGAAACCAGTGCAACTAGCATCAGAATTTAATAATCAGCCCTCTAGCATCATCTTATATTACATACAAACCTAATTTTATGCTGGATAATTAGCTACAACCCCTAAGCTTAGCTTCTCAACAGCTGCTTAGAGCCCTTCTGACTCTTTCCAGCTTTTAAATAGGGGTCACTGATGCTATCTTAAAAACAAATGCTCTATAAGGCTACAAATATATTGTTAATACTACTTTTTATTAGGGATGCACCAAATCCAGGATTCGGCCTCTTTGAGCAGGATTTGGATTCAGACGAATCCTTCTGCCTGGCCAAACCAAATCCTAATTTGCGTACGCAAATTAGGGGCGGGGAGGGAAATGAAACCTCAATAAAGGCATTTTAAGAGAATATACTGCTGATTGGTGCCGTCAATTACTATGTCTG
>CM044434.1:126487497-126512421 GCA_024363595.1 Xenopus borealis
GAGCTGTGACCGGGACCTTGGGGTTTGTTCTGGGTTTTGGGATACCAATCGTTACAATTACATTTTTGTGAAAAGGGTTGACATGTCCTTTAAATTAACGTTTACTATGATGTAGACATTGATATTCCAGTTCTCAATTCAGCAGCTCTCCAGTTTGCAATTTAAGCAATCTGGTGCTGGAGTCTAAATTACCCTAGCAACCACACCTTGATTTAAATAAGTAATAATAAGTAATGTGATCAGGAGAGTCCTGAATAGAAAGATGAGTAATAAAAAGTACCAATAACAATACATTTGTAGCCTTACAGAGCATTTGGCCAGTCACCCCCATCTGAAAGCTGGAAAGAGTAAAAGAAGTAGGCAGAAAAACTATATAGAAGAAAAAAGGCCAATGGAAAAGTTGATTAGAATTAGCCATTCTATAAAATACTAAGATTTAACTGGAAGGTGAATCATGCCTTTAATATATGTCTAAATGACAGTGGCATAAATATTGGATGGGCCACTTTAACCACAGGGTCAAATGGGCACCTGCCCATGGCCTACTGATTTGGGAGCCACTGTGCTGCCCCGCTCCCACTGCCTTACTTAGCCCAACTGCTCTTGTGTCTTCGTGAAGGAAGGAATGACCATCTTGGATGTTTGTGCAGCGAATGCATATATGGAGTTAATGGAGTGCTCCTTGGCTAGCATGTGTGGAATTTATGGCGTGCAATTTTCAATGTCTGGGATTGATAAATTGCTTTTTTGCATTCCTACAGCGATTATACTGGCACAGCTAGGGTTAATATGCTAATTATCCATGATCTGTACTAGCAAGTCAGGGTAATTATTCTGCTTTACTTTCTGTAGTATTTATACTGACACACCTGAGGTTAATATTCTGATTATTCATTTTCTTTTGGACAGGGAGCGAATACCAATTGAAATTGTTTGACAGTGATTTAAATGATTTGTGTTCGCCAATTAGCTTACACTGAATTGACATAAACAAGCTAAATATTTTTTGGATGTCCCCAGCAAGTGTATAGAGACAATATCAGCAGGGGTGGAGCTAAACATTATTCTGTCACTAAGGAAAAACAATGGCTTCCTAGAGCAGCATAATTTATAGGTGTCCTGTCTTTACTGTGCCTGCAGCATGGGATTCTTTCTCAACCTTAGAACCCTAACCTATATTTAAAAATAGACGTTAGTTTTGTTTAAAAAAATCCACCCTACAGGGCAGCAAAGATTTGCATGCAGTTGCAAACTTCAGGCAACTCCAGAAAAAGAAGAGCTGCAATTTACTTTTTCCTTGGCCATCCATAGCAGCATTCACTCATGCTTATTCCCTAGGGTTGCCACCTGTCCGGTTTTGACCCGGACAGCCCGGTATTTTGAAGGGCTGCCCGGGTCAATGCTTCCTGCCCGGTTTTCCAAATAAGGAAAACCGGGCGGGATTAGCTTGATTGACGCCGATTGGCCGATCGCGGCATCATAGCTCCGCACCGTGACGTCATGGGCCTGCCCACTGATGTCATGGGCCCGCCCACTGACGTCACAAGCCCGCCCCCCCCCCTGTCCGGCTTCAGCCACAGGGGAAGGTGGCAACCCTATTATTCCCACTACTGATAACTGATAGGACGCAATTAAACAAATCATGAAGTAATAACCCTAACACCTCTTAAGAGAGCCTTTTTTCTGCCCTCAAGCTGATGGGTATGCCTGGTTTCAGGCTAGAATTTTTCGTGTAGGCTTACCTGTACCCCCACACACGGGATGATGGGGGCGACTTGGGTAGCTGGCCCACCTCAGGCCTTTTTGGTAAGTGAGGGAGTAGAAAAGAGCGCATCGATTGGGGCATCAGGTAAGTTATGTCTGGAACATCTGGAAAGTCTTAAACTGAAGACCCAATGTCACCTCTCCAGACCCCCAATGCTTTCCTCCAACAGTCACAAGTTATTAGGTGCAATTTTACCCGCAGTGCAGCATTTACTGTATATTTTACCAGAGTTGCAGTGTAATTGTGGGAACATGCTAATTGATCCATGATGTTCCAGCATGGATGCAAATCCATTTGGCAAATCGTTTGCAACTACACATGGGCCTAATAACTGCATTAGCATACAATTTACTTGGTGGAAGTCAGCGGGACTGTAGCAACTTGCAAGTTGGAGCCTGGAACTACTGCCACATCCAAGCTGGTGGTAATTCCTTGCACATTAGACCAGGCTGGATGGACGCAATGACAGTTACAGATTGTTAGGAGCCTCTACGAGCACAAGAAACTATAGTATGTGAATGGCATGAGAGCTTGATTGATCTGTAGTGATATTTCATTGTTGTAGTAAATGAGACTGGGCATATGATCATAGCTAGCACTGGGGCTATTCTACCCAGTTATTATACATACAGTCCTCGTGGGGGCTGTGCTGAAGCAAGAGACAATAAAAACAAATATAAAACATGTATAAAACCTTTAATATTAAAACACTGTACACGATTGGCCCCACTGGAGAGAAGATGCAATGTTCATTCCTCCCAACCAGGATCTCCCGCCATCTTGGAAAACAAAAGGCACTTTTGTACATTTTACAACACATCCCTTGCTGCCCAGTAGAGCAGTATAAAAATAACATATAAAAATATACTCTGGAAACAATCAAAGATATTTTACAAAATATTAGAAAAGCTGAGATTTTGGGGCAAATTTACTATTATTCCTCAAAATTCCCTCGATTTTACCCGAAATTCGATAAGCATTTGACCGTTAAATGCTTATCGAATTGTTTTAGGCTATCATTTTGCTCGATATTCAATTTCTCGATGAATTGGTATGATTGGATACCGATCGTTCGATTTCACAAAAAAATCGTGAAATTTCCTTCAAGCCTTCGAAAAATTCGTACGATTAGAACGATCCGATCGTACGAATGGTATTCGAGCAGGACTTGGTCTCAGAAGCCTATGGGGGGTTTCCCATAGGCTTCTATTGCAATTCGGTGGCAAAGTAGGCATTCAAACAATTTTTTTATTTTGATTCCTTTGATCATCTAATTATCAAATATCCGATCATTCGATCTATTCGATAATTCGGTATACGATGAGCGAAGAGGCCAAATTAGAATATACGTAAATATGAAAAATTCGTATGATCAGTATTCGATCGAACTTCGATCATTTCACGTGAATTTTGTAAATTTGCCCCTAACTGTTTTGATGGCTACCTGGACATGGTAAATGTCTATGTGTTTGGGTTACATATACAAAACAGTTACTTTAATGCACTAGAGCGCTGGGCTCAGTACTGTAAGCGACTATGGTCCATTGAAGCTAATTATGAATGGAAGCATATTTCCATTATATATGGTGATTAGATACTCCATAGTTAACTTATTAAACATCATTCATGAAAGAGCAGGTTCAAAAGTAGAATCCTTGTGGTGCCAAGTTTTTAGACAGTCCCCTGTGATTCTAGCTGCTTAATTCAGACCTTCGGCTGGGGATCCTCTTTTTCCAAAAATTCACCAACCAAGGTTACTTTTCATCTCTATACCGCCATACTCAAATGGTCCCCAGCATCCCATATGGTTGCACTTATGTAGAACAGGAGTCCGCAAAGAATTTTTCATGTGGTAACCCAGTGATGTTTAGAGGATTTTGGGTGCTGAGAAGAAAAGTACCCCAAGCTGTTGCATTTTTAGAAGAGGAGAGTAACAGTTCAGGTCTAAAGTTAGCAACCAAGGGCGAGGAGCTAACAACCTGCCACTCCTTTCCCCTTTAAATCTCTTTTCTTAAAAATGTGGTATTCTGTGCCTGGATTGCAAGAGAGAGCCTGGTGTTACCATTATTACAACTTTAAAAATACATGTATTTGATCATGAAAAATATTGTAAATGGTAGAGTGAATTATGTGTGATGTACACAGTGTATTGATAAAGTAGAGTAGTGCAGTGATTTAGTGATTAAAAACTACGCCATAAAAATCATGACAGAATCCTTTTAAAGACAATGTAAAGCATATCTTCTAACGAGCATTTGCTCTTCATAAAATATGAGCAGACTTTTGCTTCTGGGACCAAAAGATACAAATATTGGGATATAACCATCACTTTGTTATTCCTTTTTTGTATATTTTGTTTGTTTAATGGTCACAGCAGTTTTAAGGGAACACAATTCATAATAAAGACGTCCGCACACCCGCAGGATATGTCAATATATATATCAAGGTCTGAGCTGCATAACTTGTTTTCTAGCCCCTGGTCTTCAGAATTTTTGAGTTCTGGTAAATGCCAGAAGGGCTGCTGTAAGATGTCACCGACTATTTAATGGGCAGGTGGCTGCTGTCTGGGTCTCTGTGTATTTGAAATGCCAGATCCTATTTTCAATACCAGTTGTGACCTGCATAGAATGGACTAAAATAGTGAACTTGTGCTTAGATCACTCATCATGTCTCCATCTAGGAGCAATACAAAGTGATCAGTAGTGAAGAATGACTAGAAATCCATTGGGTGGGTTCAGGTGGGGCAGCCATTGTAGGTTTGAGTGAGACTGGGGAAGTGCACTCCTCCTTTACTGCTGCTGGAACCATATTCATTCACTGAAATAGCAGATATGGATTGGGTACCAGTTCTACAATGGCATGTGTGGGTCAACGTGTTAGGGTTAGGGCAGTGTTTTCCTGACTCACACAGCAATATCAGTGCATGTGTATGAAGTGCTAATTTGTCAGTACTAGTAATCAGTTTAAACTGAATTCCAACATGGTGGCTAGGAAAAACAATTCAGGTTCAGTCATTATGCTTTGGTTTAGCACTATGGGGCATGCACTTTACTTCTCTTTTAATACTGCTCTGTTAATTCATGTCATTTTTTATGTATTTTATTTGTTCTGCCTATGTCAGAGCTTATTTCTAATGGAAATAGAAAGTAACACGACTACCAGAATATACATGTATATTTGCCATACTGTTGCAAACAGTTATCCGGAACAGTTATCCGGAAAACTCCATTTTATCCAAATAATCCCAAGTTTTAAGAATGATTTCCTATTTATTAGTAATAATAAAACAGTAGCTTGTACTTGATCCAAACTAAGATATAATTAATCCTTACTTACTTGGGCTTATTTCATGTTAATATGATTTTCTAGTAGGTCTGAATTATGGAAAGTTATGGATCAGTTATCCGGAAAACCCCAGGTCCCGAGCATTCTGGATAACCGGTCCCATACCTGTATCTCTTTAACAGAATCCCTCTAAAAACAGAGTACCTATAAAAGTGTTACAATGTCAGGTTATATTACCCATAATATTATCAGTGCAGTTTGCTGTATTCTCCACTAACCCTCACAGCTTCATCAGATTATCCATGCTTCATGAAGAAGCAACATTCAGAGACGTATATGCTGCAGTTCTTGGATTCCAATCGTGCATCTAACAGAGGTGAATGAATGCACGTACAATTTAGGAGGGGTCTTTGTTGGTCTTTAGATGTATTGCTGACCAGTGTGCTGCTGCATTCCATCATTTGCCTGCTCTTACAGAAATAAATGAGGCAGAAGAAGTTACACTAACTAACCAGAACTAACTTCCGGGTTTAGAAGGCTGCACATCCGATCTGGCCTTTTGGGAAAGACAGTATATATCCAGGAGCTGCGTTTTATAATGGTATTTTTTTTTATAAAGCATTGAGCATAGTACAGTTTCTACAGGATAGATCTGCAGGTAGAAAAGGGTAGAGTGGAGTTTGAACTTTAAAAAAAATAGTGTTACTAGTGCTTTAATAAATGTGCCTCCCAATGTCACTGTAATCAGGCCTGACCAGCTTACATGAATCCACTCTGATTCTAAACAACCTAACATTGTGACGTTGCATGGGGTTCAGTTTATCTTGCTACCATGTAAAAGTGGATCCGTGTTGCTTGTTACGTGAGAACAGAAGAATATACCTTAGAGGCCTTTCAGTTGCTCCTGGAGCTTAGTGGTCATTTTTTCACAATTCCATGCACAGTTGTTATGTCATCTGTAGGTCTGTCTTAGAAAACAACCTGCTGTGCCAGTAGTCTGGATTATCAAATGCACAGTCTTTGGCTTCTAAAGCCCTGAGTGTCTGGTTGTAGCCTTTTTGCAATGCCTCTCTATGGCAGGTCTGTGGAACAACTGTGGGCCTTTCCAATTGCTGGGGCGGGTTGGAAACCAAGTTCATGTCTTCATAGCCATGTTTATCCTCTGTTATAGTTTCATCTTTCACCTTTCCACTTCGGTTCATATAAGTGTAATCCTCCAGGTCACCATCTCCTAAACTTTCCCTACTTGTGCATTTCCCTTTCTCATTCATATACTCATAGTCCTCTTTGTTCCCATACTCATAATCACCATCTTTGTCAACATCTGCAGGGGAGAAAGCTAAGCATTCATTGCTTTTATCTCTTGTCCCACGTATATCCATATATTCGTACTCTAGCTTCTCTTTTGAGCCTGGCTTCTTTTTGTTCATGTATTCATACTCTTCATCCTCTTCGTCGGTGGCATTGGCCGGGCATGGAGTCAGGGATCTAGACCCTTGGGGTGTTAGTGTTCCATCTTGTGAAATTTCTGGGAAGGAGGTAAGCATAGACATAATAAGGGTGGTAATATGAAAAACCACTGCCAATGACAATAAGACCTATTAGACCCCTGTTCAATACCAATCAGATTCATACAGATTGCCCAGGGAAAGGGTGCAAGCTTTAAAAACATGTGGCCAGTCACTCAACAGTGCTATCTTTTCATTAACCTCTTACTTTTTTCTCTGCATACGTTTCCTAAATGAATGCATATTTATTCCACTTCAGTGATACCTTTGCTCTTTCACCGTTTATATGGCAAATACTTCCCATCACTACTTTAACCTATCACTTATTTATAGTTCAGCTTTAAATGAACTTTTAAAGGAGAATTCAACCCCTACGACGCGAAAATCCCTTCCCCCTCCCCTGTGTTGGTCTCCCTCCCCCCCCGGACAAATGCCCCTAACTTGTTACTGACCCCTCCGTGCAGTTCCTCTCTTGTTGAGTTCACGGCAGTCATGTTCGCCCGTTCGCTGTTTTCACAGGCGCTTGGTGGAGCATGTGCAGTAGAGGGATTGACTGGTAAGGATCTACTGTGCAGGCGCACGTTTGAATCAGAAACTTTGTGACTTTCAGGCGCATGTCCATTAGATCCTTACAGTCAATCCCTGTACTGCGCATGCACCACTAAGGGCCAGCGAAAACAAGAAGAAGAGAGCACGGGAGAACATGGCTGCCATGAACTCAACGGGAGAGGAACTGCACGGAGTTGTCAGTAACAAGTGAGGGGCATTTGCCCAAGGTGGGATGTAGGCCGGGGGGAGGAGGGAAGGAGGCAAACACAGGGGAGGGATTTAGCGCCAGAGGGGTTGAATTCTCCTTTAATATCATGTAGATAGTGATATCCCAAGGCAATTTACAGTTGTTCCCTTTTTTATTTCAGTTTTTGTCCAGCAGCTCCCCAGTCTGAATTTCTACCAGTTTTCTGCTTTCTATTTTTTTCTTTATTTTCAGTTTTTCTCACACAAAAGGGATACAAAAGACAAAAAAGAAAAAGGTAAAGGGGGGGGGGGAAGTTTTGTACATTTTCTCCAATGCAATTTGATAATAAATCTTTTAGTCTCATATCAATAAAAAAAAAGAAAGAAAAAAAAAAAACTAACCCATGTTTACTTCAATTGATTTCTCTTATAGACCATTGCTTGCCGTTTAAGTTTGGTCTCTCGTTTCCTTTTCTCTATTTTCCAAGCTGTTCTTCCTTATTTCTTCCTACTTCTGATGTTGGATAAATCTATGCCAGGGAGACCATATTTTCCAATATGTTCTACTATTATTATGATATATATAGGTTAACTCCTCTAACTGTCTTATTTCTTTCACAGCTCTAAGCCATTCATTATATTTAGGTGGATCTTCCGATTTCCATTTCTTCGGTTTTAATGATTTTGCAGTTTGAACTAATTGAAAGGTAAGTGGGTCATCTAACAACTTAAAGTTCTCAGGATAAACATTTGTTTTAACATTCTAAAACAAACTTAAAAGGTTTGAAGTGCAAACTAGAACTTGTTTGATTCTCTGTGTTTCAGCATACTGTCCAGTCTGCTTTTTAGTTGAATGGATCTATAAGGCTTTGATCACTGTCATTCATGATGCATTTTCATTTTTGTTTTCACAATATCAACAGTAATTGATAAAACATAGGGTGTAGTTGTAGGATTAAAGTCTGATTTTTTTTCTGGTCAGGGGAGTTTTAAAAGGGGAAAAAAACTTTTGTGATGCATTAAATCACATTAAATGTTTTTATCTTATTATCACTTATTATATTGCTAAAAGTCTGAACAAAAAGTACTCTATTTCAAACCTGCTGAGGCATTGTAGAAGTCAATGGCAGATGCAGGGTCGGACTGGCCCGGCAGGACACTGGGAAAAAAAACCTTGCGTGCCGGGCGCGCATGCGCAGTGTTGTGTGCTGCACCCGGCGCCGATCAGCGATGTCAGCGCGCTCTCACGCCAGGCACAGCTTCAATGGGTGAGGAGGGGAGACCGGGGCACAGGAAGGGAGGAGGGGGGCCCTGGACGGCAGACCCTGTGGGCAGGGCTGGACTGAGAATTAAAATAGGCCCTGGCATTTCAGGTACACAAGAGGCCCATCAGCCCACATAGAGGCCCAAACAGCCCCCACCAGCCCACTAAATACTGACTTTCTATGGGACCTTATAGCAGCCCCTCTGGCATTTGCCCTAACCCACAAATGGCCAGTCCGGGCCTGCCTGTGGGCCCCGGGCCCCCCAGTCCAACCCTGAGCAGATGTCCTGTTTTAATGAAAAGATATGATCTGGGCTGGGTTTCCTACAATAATCTGAAGCATTTGTGGTTTTCAGGTGATAATCCAAAAAAAATCTGACTTTTTAATTGTCAAATCTGAAATGATTATACGATTTGGATTTTTTTTTTCTCAATATTTTCACGCACCAGATTTTTTTCTAGTAGATATTGATAAATACAGTAAAAACGTGGATGGGAATTTGGTCGAAGTGGTTTTAAAAAAAATTGTGAGAAATCTTCAGATTTTAGTAAGTAAATGTTACACTACTTGACGACATTGATATCTTTCATTAGTAACTTCCAAATGTTTTGTGCACATGCCATTTTTCTTAATGAGGGTTTGGAGTAGAGCAATGGTTGTACTTACCACTCTGACTGAGCCCTGGCATGATATACTCGCTGCCATCGTCAGGGGTTCCAGCATGGAGGCTTTCTCTTTGGGAGCAATATTCGCTGTCAAGATGAGTGCGGGCAGTGCAGCTCAGGCTTCCTCCGCCATAAGAAATGTCCTCTACTGTGTCCTGCTCTGAAGAAGTACAACGGCCCTCTGATGACTCTGACACTGTTCGTCCCATTGAGTCTACTCTTCTGCGTGTCCCTTGTCTTGGGATTGGTTCTGCACAAGTCATTGTTCCCTGAAAACAGACCACATGTTAGAAACCCCTGTCTAAATCTACATACGTGCATTTCCGCTCTTAACAGAAGGGGCTGAGAGAAATGGAACCAAATAATTTACATCCTTTCCATGTATTATTCTTGCATTACTATGTCCTAGAATGTATTTACTCTTGGAGGTTAATATGGGCTGTTAGCATATACAGATTTATTAAATTCACACGAATAATTCGAAGTTCGATCGAATTTCAAATTTGAATCTTCGAATATGCAAATTAGGCAAATTTGACCATCGAATATTCGAATAAAATTTTATTTGAATATTCGACTATTTGATGGTTGAAGTACTTCCCCTTTAAATTTTTATTCGACCACCTAGTTCGCCAGTTCCAAGCTACCGAATCGGGAATCATTATTTTTGATCGAATAAAAAAGAATTCAATCGATCGGTTTGAACGATTGATCGATCAATCGAATTTTTCATGTTCAATCGATCAAATTGCAGTAAAATCCTTTGAATTCGATAAGTAATCTGGCGATTTAGCCATACTGACTAATATTACAAATATATACAAGTAAAGGCATAGAGAATGAAGAACAAAACCATCTTTCGGGCGTAGCTATTATTGGATCACTCAATGCAATAAAGTGTATATGTGAAGATGTCAATAGAGTAATGTATATATATTAAAGAACTTTAGTAGGAAAGGCATGAACAGCTTTGTAACATTATTCTGCATGCCACCTTTAATGATTAGTGCTATATTTATGTCCAAAAAATTACCTTCCTAGAGGAGCTGCAAAGGCTCTGGTTCATAGGCAGGTACCCAGCGATAGAGCTCAGTGCACTCTGACTCTGAAAGGAAAGCCAAGATTTAACGTACAGAAAGAAATCACACTACAATGCAACCACACTACTGTGCTGCTTATACCCTCAAGCTGAAAAAGCTACTGCAACAACAAACCAAAGCTATTGGTCGAAATGGTCCTTTATTTATCATCTGCTATTTAATGAACGAATTTCATTTTTCGTATCGTCCATGCTTGATCAAGCTCTTGCCCTCTGTCACACTTACCCGAGAGTAGTCAATTCTTTGTCGTGAGGCATAGAGGGTAGTTGGAGTTTTAGGCTGCATTGCTATGTCTTCTGAATCAATGTCAGTGTCCACGTCAGACTCCAGATCACTCGCTTGTTTCTCAGACAGAGGTGCTGGATCTCCTGGGAGTGGGGACTGCAGCGTGTCACTATTACGCTGTAAGAAGAAAAGATGATGTCATTAAGGAGCACTATTATCAAAATTATATGTTTTTTACTAGTACTTAAAGGGGTGGTTTACCTTTAAGTTAACTTTTAGTATGTTATAGAATGGCTCATTCTAAGCAACTTTTCAATTGGTCTTCATTATTTACTTGTTATAGTTTTTGAATTATTCCCTTCATCTTCTGATTCCTTCCAGTTTTTAAATGGGGGTCACTGACCCCATCTAAAACAAATGCTCTGTAAGGCTACACATGATTTTTATTACTTATCATTCTATTCAGTCCATCTCCTATTCATATTCCAGTCTCTTATTCAAATCAATGCAGGGTTGCTAGGGTAATTTGTACCCTAGAAACCAATTTGCTGACACTGCAAACTAGAGAGCTGCTGAAAAAAGCTAAATAACTCAAAAACCACAAATAATAAAAAATGGAAACACATTGGAATAGAGGTCTCTCTACATCATAAAAAACTTTCACTCAAAGGGAAACAACCTCTTCAAACAAAATATATGATCCTTAGAATGTTACTAGAAAACGTATTTGATATTTAAAAGTAATTTATTTTACTTGCTTGGGTATCTGCCATGCTTTATGACTGGAATGTTTTCAGAATAAGAAAGTGAAAACTATGCAGAGCACTTTTTTATTTTCAAATGTAATCTAGTAATTTTGTCATTTTAAACCACTGAGGCAATGATGAAAGATACCCAGTATCTTCACTGACAGACATTCATCTCACCGTAATAACCAGGTAGCGAGGGGGATCCCTAGCCATACGGGTAAATTCGTTTCCCAGTTCCTTGAAAGTAGGGCGAATATTTTCATCAATCATCCAGCCTAAACAAATGGAGAATGTAACAGAATGAATGCCCGTTTTATCAACTGGTTGGAAAATACAGTCAATGCTTGTGGGTTCTTATTGTTCCTTGGTATTGAGAATATAGTACAATTTTATTCTTTTTATGTATTACCCTTTGATAGATTTAAATGTTTAATTACCATACCCTGATATCCTTTGTTATAAAGTTCTTCTGACTTTCTGAATTTATTAGTAATCATTTCACTAGTACCTCGATAGTTTACTAGTAGGGTTGCCACCTTCCTTTTCTGGAAAAAAATACAGGCCTATATATTTATCTTTTTTTCCCTATTAACATCATTGCAATCAACCATCATTTTGCGAGGTGGCAACCCTATTTACTAGCACTCTACACAACCCCCACCCGCGAGAGGTAACACTAATGATCTCCATGTAGTGCTAATGCCTAAGAGAGACGGAGGAAGCAATGGATACTTCTACTTACATTTCACCATTACCATGTAGACATCAATGGTGCATATTTGTGGTTGGGATAGCCGCTCCCCTTTTTCTAGGAGGTCAGGAACTTCTGACAAACGAATCCCTGTGTATGGCTCTGCACCGAATGTCATCATTTCCCATAGAGTAACACCTTTTTGAAGAACCAAAAATAAAGGCATTGCTAAAATAATGACATGGCAGGTAATGGTATGTAGGTCTAAACAGTGTGAAGTACAGTAATGTATTAGGCATCTGTTCCACGTACCATAGCTCCATACATCACTCTGATGAGTGAACTTCCCAAAGTGTATGCTTTCCAGAGCCATCCATTTCACAGGAGTCTAGGTACCAAAAAGAAAGGGGTAAAATACAATATTAACTTTGAATGGTGGTAGATTTTGCATTTTCTGAGTGGATAGTGGATACTCTGATTTTGCCAGAATCTGATTGCAAATCAATGTATGTAGAAGCACAATAAACAGATGCAAGGATATTCCAACAATCACAGCTTCAAGTAAATGCCACTGACATCAAAAGACATCCATGCTATAAAGTGTAATGTTTGTTTAAATGGATACTGTCATGGGACTTGTGGCTGGTCATGTGACTTGTGCTTGCACTTTAGGATGGAACTACTTTCTGGCAGGCTGTTAGTCTCCTACTTAATATAACTCAGTCAGTCTCAGTGGGACTTGGGTTTTACTACTGAGTGCTGTTCTTAGATCTACCAGGGAGCTGTTACCTTGTGTTAGGGAGCTGTTACCTTGTGTTAGGGAGCTGTTACCTTGTGTTAGGGAGCTGTTATCTGATTACCTTCCCATTGTTCTGTTGTTAGGCTGCTGGGGGGTGTGTGATATCACTCAAATTTGCAGTACAGCAGTAAAGGGTGACTGAAGTTTATCAGAGCACAAGTCACATGACTGAGGGGCAGCTGGGAAACTGACAATATGTCTAACCCGTGTCAGATTTCAAAATTGAATATAAAAAAAATCTGTTTGCTCTTTTGAAAAATGGACTTGGTGCAGAATTCTGCTGGATAAGCACTATTAACTCATGCTTTTTGGAAAAAAAAAACATGTTCTCCCATGACAGTATCCCTTTAAAGGTAGTTACTAAAAAGTAGCACCCTGCTGCATGGCGAGTTGCTGGTCTTTGCAGAATAATATGAATGTGGATATGAAAACAGAAGGGAGCATTGGAATATAAGGAAGAAAACAACTGAATATTCCAAGAAATACTTTTTTTCAAGCTACTGAAACAGTAGAAAGCTGAATGGTTTACTGTACAACAGGTACAAAGTACTTTAAGGGGCAGATTTACTAATGGTCGAATTTCGAATTAAAAAAAAATTTGAAATTCGACCATGGGAATAGTGGGGAAGTAAAATCCTTTGAATTCGAATTCGAAGGATTTTACCTCAATTCGATCGATCAAATTTTTTTTATTCGCTCTCAGCTAATGATTCCCAATTCGGTAGCTTGATCCTGGCGAAGTAGGTGGTCGAATAAAAATTTAAAGGAGAAGTTATTCGACCATCTAATATTCGAATATTGGAATAAAATTTTATTCAAATATTCAAATCATTGAATTCAAATATTCAATGGTCGAATTTGCATATTCGAAGATTCAAATTCGAATTTATATCAAATTCGATCGAACTTCGAATTATTCACGTGAATTTTGTAAATTTGCCCCTTCGTTAATTTAATGTCCTCAAACGTACTGAAGGTGTTCCACAGATTGTTTGTATAAACAATATAATACCAGGGAACATGAATTCACAGCACTGGATCAAGTTAACAGTTTATGTACTCTTTTGTGGTCCAACATAAGCTTAGCTCCTAATAAGGTTAGAGGCTAATCAAATATTGTGCTAATGAGTTTGGAGGAAGATGGGTACCTTGATGTCATTGTAGCAAAACTTCCTGTCATCTGGGTACAGCAAGTCTGCCACACCATAGTCTGACACCTGCACCTGATTGACACTTTTCATGAGGATATTCCGAGCCGAGAGGTTCCTGTGAACCATTCGATGTTCCTCCAGGTAACACATACCCTACAAGAAAGAGAGAGGACACAATGACAGCAAAGTGGCAAGATACCAGATAGTTGGATAAATCAGTAGAATTAAGTGTATAGGATACTGCAACAAATGCAGAACGTAAATGATGTACGAATTCATGTAAAACAACAGATGTAAATGAGGATTAATGTAATCTCAACATAGCTAGTAGCTCTGTACATCCTCTACCAATCAGCAATTTATGGTGTGCTTTTTGATACTGTATTATAACTTGACAGTTTGAGCGACTTGTTTTCTTACACCACTGCCAGTGATATAGATTGAAGTTCATTCTAAATATTTACCTTTGCAATTTGCACACACCAGTTAAGAAGAAGCTGAGGACCAATGGCGCCAGTGTCCTTGTTTTTGCGCACGTGTTGAAGCAATGATCCCATTGGCAGGTATTCTGTGACCAGCTGTAGCTGTGAGCCTGGGCAAATCCCCAACAAACACACAATGTAGGTATGGTCCAGGCTTCCAATGGCTAGCATGTGCTGTGGAGACAGGACAGCCTCAGATCAGCCCAGTAAATGTGATACCATATATTACCAGAAACACATAAATAGCACAGTAGTGCTACAAACAAATCCATACATTTGTTGTGCTGTGCTTCTGCGCCTAGAGACACATCAACCCAGATCAACCATACAGAAAAAAAATATCAGCATGAATACTTCTGTAATATCACAATTAAAGATACTTAAAGGAAAACTATACCCCGAAAATGAATTTTTGAGCAACAGATAGTTTATATCAAATCAAGTGCTAATTTTAGGGCTGCCCTTCAGAGTATTGATTGGGGCATTATGTTTTCAGCTAAAACCACAGAACAGAAATGGTTGTCATTTAAAATGATATTAAATCATTACTGTTCTCAATTTATTCCCCTAAGGAGTAAATGTAGAAGCTCTAAGAATCCGCCTATGTGGCTTAATACAGATATAAAGAAGATAATAGGAAAGAAGAAAAAGGCATTTAAAAACTACAAATCTGTTGGGACAGAAGCTGCATTTAATGAATATAAACACTGTAATAAATGTTGTAAATCAGCAATCCGGAAGGCAAAGAAAGGAAATGAAGAATTAATTGCGGCGCAGGCGAAAAGTAACCCTAAAAAGTTTTTTAAATATATCAATAGTAGAAAGATGCACGTTGAGAGTGTTGCTCAATTAAATAATGGTACCAGTATTTGTAAAAGGCAAATGTGCTAAAAAAAAAATTTCTTCAGTGTATACAATAGAGTCTGAGTTCCCAGGCTCGCTTCATAGATGCACTGACTCAGCTCAATCTAGTCAGTGGCTGACTCAGGATATGATTCATAAAGCTTTAATAAAAATTAATGCAAACAAGGCGCCAGGGCCTGATGGTATACATCCACGGGTTCTAAGAGAGCTTAGTTCAGTTTTAGACCATCCCCTATTTCTGATTTTCTCAGATTCACTTTCATCTGGTATGGTGCCTATGGATTGGAGGAAAGCTGATGTCATCCCAATATTTAAAAAGGGATTACGATCTCAGCCTGGCAATTATAGGCCAGTAAGTTTGACATCTGTGGTGGGAAAATTATTTGAAGGCTTGTTAAGGGATCACATTCAAAATTTTGTCCTAGGGAATCGCATTATGAGCAGCAATCAGCATGGCTTTATGAAGGATAGGTCATGCCAGACAAATGTGATTGCGTTTTATGAAGAGGTAAGTAAGATGCTGGACAGTGGGGGGGGCGGTAGATGTGATATATTTGGATTTTGCCAAAGCGTTTGATACCGTGCCCTACAAACGACTGCTTTCTAAACTAAGGTCTGTTGGGCTTAATGAAGTCGTTTGCACATGGATAGGGAACTGGCTACAGGATCGGGTACAGAGGGTGGTTGTTAATGGTACATTCTCTACTTGGAGTAAGGTTCTTAGTGGGGTCCCTCAGGGCTCGGTGTTGGGTCCACTTTTATTTAACTTGTTCATTAATGACTTAGGGGAGGGTGTTGTAAGTAATGTATCTGTGTTTGCGGATGACACAAAACTATCCAGTCCAATTAATTCCATCCAGGATGTGGCATCCTTGCAACAGGATCTTGACAAACTGGCAATCTGGGCAGCTAAGTGGCAAATGAGATTCAATATTGATAAATGTAAAGTCATGCACCTGGGATGTACACATATTCAAGCCACTTATACCCTTAATGGGACTGCACTAGGCAAATCCATTATGGAAAAGGACCTTGGAGTCCTTGTAGATGATAAACTTGGCTGTAGCAAGCAGTGCCAGTCAGCAACATCAAGGGCCAATAAGGTCTTGAGCTGTATTAAATGGGGCATAGAGTCACGGGAGGAGGGGGTCATTCTTCCACTTTATAGAGCACTTGTAAGGCCACATCTAGAATATGTCATACCGTTTTGGTCTCCCTCACTCAAACAGGACATTATTGTATTAGAGAGGGTACAGAGAAGGGCAACTAAGCTGGTAAAAGGTATGGAAAATCTTAGCTATGAGGAAAGACTGGACAAATTGGGGATGTTGACGCTGGAGAAGAGGCGCTTAAGGGGTGATATGATAACTGTGTATAAATATATAAGGGGGTCATATAATAATCTCTCTAATGTTTTATTCACAAGTAGGTCTTTCCAGATGACACAAGGTCACCCATTCCGTTTAGAAGAAAAGAGGTTCCGCCTAAATATTCAGAAGGGGTTTTTTACAGTGACAGCTGTGAAGATGTGGAATTCTCTCCCTGAAACTGTTGTACTGGCTGATACATTAGATAGCTTTAAGAAGGGGTTGGATGGCTTTTTAGCAAGTGAGGGAATACAGGGTTATGGAAGATAGCTCATTATACAAGTTGATCCAGGGACTAGTCCGATTGCCTTTTTGGAGTCAGGAAGGAATTTTTTCCCCCTCTGAGGCAAATTGGAGAGGCTTAGGATGGGGTTTTTTGCCTTCCTCTGGATCAACTAGCAGTTAGGCAGTTAAAATTAAAAAAAAAAGGTTGAACTTGATGGACGCGAGTCTTTTTTCAGCCTAACTTACTATGTTACTAAGTGACATATTAAAGAATCTTACCTACCTGGTATATCTATTTAAGTAAATATTGCCCTTTTACATCTCTTGCCTTGAACCACCATTTCATGATGGTCTGTGTGCTGCCTCAGAGATCACCTGACCAGAAATATTTCAACTCTAACTGTAAAGGGAAGAAGTGTGGAAGCAAAAGATAGAACTCTGTCTGTTAATTGGCTCATGTGACCTAACTTTATAGTTTGTTTGGTATGTTTGTGTGCACAGTTGGATCCTAGGATCCCAGGAGGCTGCCCTTGGCAATTTTCTATTTAGGATTACCCAATGGCACATGCTACTAAAAAAAGTGTATTATTATGAAAATGGTTTATTTATTCGAAGCAAGGTTTTACATGTGAGTTGTTTTATGCAATATCTGTTTATAGAGACCTAGATTGTTCGGGGGGGTATAGTTTTCCTTTAAAGGAGAGTGAGAGACTGCAATAAAAGGAAGTATCTCCTAATAACCACCCTCCATCACCTAAACCACACCAATATGCCACCCTCAAATCTGCCCCTTGATAAGAAGCAGAGTAGTGCAGTGGGTTAAAGGGCACAACCTTTCATCACTGAATTGTCCCTTGCAAGTGATCATCAAACTGAGCATGCAAGGTTAAATACGGCGTGACTTCACGTATACATGCCCTATGTCTGCAATAATTTACATGAGAAGAGTTGGTGTTATGGGGTGGCATTTTTTAATGCTTGACAAAGGGGCGTGACCCGAAACGTTGCTCACTTCTGCATTAAACGTGCAAGGTCTTCCTTGCTTGCTACAACCTGTGTGCCTTGGATACTTTTGTTTCTACAGTGAATTGAGGTGGCCGAGCCTCTACCATAGAGCACCAGGCAGGCCCGGACTGGCCATTTGTGGGTTAGGGCAAATGCCAGAGGGGCTGCTATAAGGTGCCATAGAAAGTCAGCATTTAATGGGCTGGTGGGGGCTGTTTGGGCCTCTATGTGGGCTGATGGGCCTCTTGTGTACCTGAAATGCCAGGGCCTATTTTAATTCTCAGTCCAGTCCTGGCACCAGGTATCGTGTGATACTTTGAGGGTGTGCGAGTGCCAGCTGCAACCTTTGTGGCATGTTTTAACCCTAATGTTTTTTATCAGCATGTTAGGAAAACATGGGATGGGAGGTCTCTCATGAGATACTCCCATTAAATGGGATGCTTTATTCTCCTTTGAATTCATTTCCTTACAATAGCTACTAGAGTGATACGGTTACATTCCATTAAGGAAACAACTTACATCAGTGACTGCATGGAAGGTCTGGCGACCGGTCCGGTCCATTATAACTTTAATACAGACAGGTATCTTTACTGAGTCACCGTCTGGTATCCAGACACCCTGCAAGAGGAAATCAAGATAAAAAAAGTAATACAAATGGTAACTCAACGAAAATTTAGGTTTTGCAAATGCCACAAAAGATATTTCGGCTAAGTCCTTCTGTACGAGCTGCCCATTCTTTATCTTGGTCCATTTTTTCTTAAAGCTCAGGCTCTAATCACCTACAACTCTTGTTTTAATATGTAACATGATAACACAAAGCACCCTAAGGTGAGGAACACCTCCTATGAATTGGTTCATATTGCCATAATTAACATAATAATTATTGGTAAAGTGGTATTTAGTGCCAGCAAATTTAACAGAATCACCAATTCTTACCATAAAACCAAGAATGTATGCCCTCAATAAGAATAGTTTCTCTTGAATGACATTTAATTGTATTTGCCCATCACATTTCAGGTGACCAAGTCAAAGTATCAGGTAAACAAGAAGACTCCTAAATACAATGACAGCTACTTACCTTATGCACCGTTCCAAATACTCCAGAGCCCAAGATCTTCAGTTTCTTCAGTTCTGTGTCTTTGAAGAGCCGTGTCTGCACTGTATTGTCTTTTTCTGAAGGATCCAGCATATCTAAACACTATGGAAAGAGTTTGATTTAATATTTATTTGCCTTGACTATTGGCACCAAATATCTTTTCCTCAATATGTCTTTTTAAGTCAACTTTGTCCAATGTCAAGACAAAATTAAATATAAATTTTATTACTTAATAAAGGCTTCAGACCATCGGGGGAATTCACAAAAGTGGCATGAACTTAAATTTGAGTAAGAAAATTATTTCAGTTAAAAACAAATTTGCAAAAGCTGTCCAGTTTGGGAATGCAGTGGATTTCTATATTTTAACTGGCATCGCAGAATGCCACTTAGAGCTTAACTACACAGAAGATTTCAAATCTTAGATTTGTTAGGGTGGCGTCCCAGATTGACAGATTGAATCCTACAAGTTGGATGTGGTTGCAGGGGTCAAAAAATAATGGGACAAATACAAAAATCTGATGTGAAAACTACATGGAAGCTTTGCCATTAAGGTTGCCACATTTGTGAGACTCACGATCCGGGCATGGGGTGGGGCCATGTCACCTGCGGCGGGACGTCACGTGGATTGGGCTATGATGTGACTGGCTGATCACCAGGTCAGTCAGGGGAGATCCTGCCCGGTTTTTCTTTTTTGGAAAACTGGGCAGACTGTCCTGACCCGCGCAGCCCTTCTGAAAACGGGCTGTTCGGGTCAAATCCAGACAGGTGGCAACCCTATTTGCATCCTTATTTTCATCTGACAAAATTATATCTGGTGTCTTCATCAGACAAATAATATCTGGTGTCTTGACTTAGGCTTTTTCTTCTCATGAACACATTGACTGAAAGACCCTATCTGATCAAACATTAAAGCAGTGGGGATTAGATTTTGTAGGACCTTTCAAATTCTCATGCCACATGGCAATTAATGAATTTTTCACTAGATGTTTTATTTTACATTTTAAGTCATTTTACCTGTTTCTCTGTAAATTCAATATAGGGTGTGGGCTTGAACTTGGTGGAAAAGGGACCTGTATGTCTCATCCTTTTATTTTTGATTTCCATGCTTCCCACTCACCTCACCCCTCTCCAGATATCTCCTCATAGCTCGCTTCTTGCGGATTTTCTGTCCTCTCCAGTAAAGAATGCACAGCAGGGCACAGCAGAACAGGATAAAGATGGTGGCCACTACTGCTGCTGCCACCACCGTAGGAGTCTTACTGTGGGCAAGAAATAAAAAGCAACATGAAAAATCACTTTCATAAGATGGCTAAATGGAGGCTTCAAACAAAGACTGCTGCCATTGCTGTGCTGTTATAACAACTGACCTGTTGCAAATAGAAATTACTGTAGCACCACAGTAGGCCAGTTTTTCCTGGATGTAAAGAGACTGAGCAAGTAATGTTGCCTTTGCACAAATGGCTGTTTTTGCAGAGATAACCATCTGCTAAAATGAAATTACAGTAATTTCTGCTACTTTTTGAAATATAATTCTCAGACTTACACTCTTCTGACTTGAATAACCCAAATAAATGTTTAAAATGTAGTCTTCAAGCTACAAGGCATGCAAAGAAAAGTTAAGGGCTTCAGTTTTTCAGCTATATCCATGTAATATGGGTTTTAAAGAATATCACTGATTTATCTGATCAGACAGAACAGATATGTGGCAAAATGCTTCAATTCAGCAATGTTAGTTAGGCCACTTGTGAATATCCTAATGTACGGTGTTCTCTCATTTCAAGGATATACAGTACATGGCTATAGTGGGAGCCAGTTGGAAACAAGTGCACATGGGGTCTAACAGTGATGTCATGCTTACTAGCAATATGTGCTCTGTTTCAATTAATTTTCATCAAAGTAAGTAAGTAGCAATGCCACTGGCCTCTTGGTTGGCTTTAAATTCAATTGTAATTGGTGCAGCCCTTTCAGCTGGATTTTCTAGACCTATCCCTGAATTTTTAAGTAATCAGGTAACCATAAATTGGGGCAATCAGACATAATATAGTCAAGATCAAATAAAAGGATGCCATAAATGTAGGGGTGGTAACTATGGATGCCCCAAGGAAGTTGCACAACCTGTGCCAGGTTTAGCTCACTGTTTTTCACCAAGCCCCCTCAAACTGCATGAACTGCTGCCACTATAGCTACACAACTAGCATGAAGGTCTCTCCATAAATTCAGTGACAATAGGTACACCTGTGGGGGGAATACAGTTTTTCTATGAAACACTTTCTAGGCACTTCTTAAAAGTGGAGGACATGTAATAAACGGTGCAGAGCAAATTTCAATCCTAGTAAGGGACCCGTGGGTACCGATGCAGGCAGTATTTACTAGTCATCATTGGTTTCCCAGGCAATCCAAAGCAGACTGGTTTATCCCTATTGACTTCTAAATTAGTTTTATTGTTAGGTTTATCATTCTAGCCTGGCCTTGTCCTGTAAATCTAAAGGTGGCCATAGACAGGGAGATCCGATTGTTTGGCCCAACGATCGGATCATAATGGAGGCGATACAGGCGGTCAGATTGTGGGACCGCATACACGCATTGATGCGCCTGCGATCCGACTGGGTTTTTTAACCTGCCCGATCGAGATCTGGCCAACTTTCGGACAGATATCACTCAGGGAAGCCCTTCAAATGGCCCCACACACGGGCCAATAAGCTGTCGACTCTGGCAGCTTTTATCGGCCCGCGTATGGGGCCTTTACAGT
Source organism: Xenopus borealis (assembly GCA_024363595.1). Classification (NCBI taxonomy): domain Eukaryota; kingdom Metazoa; phylum Chordata; class Amphibia; order Anura; family Pipidae; genus Xenopus; species Xenopus borealis. The sequence continues at coordinate 126,509,224 of CM044434.1, forward strand.
CAGTCAGACCACTGTCGAATTGCTAGGGTGTCTCAGGCAGAAAATTCCACTTAAAGTTAATTATCTTAAACCAAAATGAATAAGCAAAACAATAGGAAAATAGTTCTAGAATATCACAGCCTACATGATTATAATATATTTTAAGGGTAGCCTTAACTGAGTTCACAAAATAATTGGATACATAAACATATTTGCTAATAATGAGTGGTATATGTTCAGCCATCTAATGTTCTATAACAATATTGGTTGCCTTTCTTTAGTGTTAGAAGCTTGGCCATATATTTATGATAAGATTGGTACATATTCCAATATTAGGCACTAGGGATATTACCATATCAGCAAACTGTGAGTGCATCTAAAGCTTTATACAAAGAGACACATTTCAGACTGGTCATGCATACAACGTATTGGGAACACATTTACCTTGCAATGATAGGGGCAGTGTTTCCAGTAATGCAATGTTTAAGTTCAGGTCCTGTGCAGCTGACAAAAGAAAATGTTTGCAATGATATACACACTGTCATAGAAATCTTTGTGGTTTCATCTCTTTTACACAAAAATACTGTTTAAAATGTCTTCTGTCAACAACAGCATTGACAGAAGACTGAAGCAAGAGGATAATACAATACAGGCTGAAAAATCTAAATTTTATGATAGAATATGGTACACATCAAACACTGCATTGGCTAGGCCTGAAGGTGGCTATAAACTTAACAATTATGATCTTTCCTGTAAAAGATCTTTCCAAGAAAGATTGTTCATTTCAAGACACACGTGTAGAGATGATTCGTCAGAGATACAGGTAGAAACAATAGAATTCTACCTGTATCTAACAAATCAGCACTAAACAGTGGGTGATGTCCAGGTGCCTTCAAAGCCACCCAAACAAAATTTTCCATCTGAACCAACTGATATCCAAGCAATATCGGACGGCTCATCTCCTGCCATATACGCAACAAATATCATACAAAAAGTAGTTTCATGCAATATTATCAGTGCGTCGATGGCTACCTTGAGAGACTGAAAAATACAATATGATCCATTAAGCTGCTTTCTGGGTAAAAACACCATATCTTCTAACAGACTTTCTGTGCAGAGGCAAAACATGAAAATTACCCATGAGTACAGTTTTCATGGCATGGCTGACAGTTGTTGTTGGCATCAGGGTACTTGAAAATTGGTCTGTCTTTTCCAAAAATCCCATTAGGACATTGGTTCACACAGTGTAGACCATCCCTATAGTTAACACATTGTACACAAGCATCAGGACCCTGTAATTTAGAGAGAATACAGTATAAACAAGTTATAAGTGAATGAATGCATTAGAAAAAAGACAGTAAATATTTTTAATAATTGTGAGCAAGACTTACAGATCCATTGCATGACAACTTTCCCTCCATTTTCTGACACTCTTCATGGCACTTAAGGCAAACACCTCCCTTGGCATATTCCCGTTCATCTCTGAAGAGAAAACAATGAAGTATTTCAATGAAATTAATGAAGTATTTCAAGTACCTGACACTCTTTTACTGACCACCTGATTATGACCATACGCCAGACTGAATGCTGTAGAAAGAATGTGTACTACTGTATGGATAATCTGCAGCATAAATTTATTTTCTCTGGACTTTTCTTAAGTGCACATCGTGTTATGATAACCAATTCATGGGAAAAAGTAAATGGTTTTAAAGATATTTAATTGCAACTGAAAGCTGTATTTTCTCCCTTTCTGTTCTCTGGTTTGAATCTTGAAACAATGTAGCTGAAGTCAGTTCTCCTCCAGGTTTGATAATCTGCTATATTATTTCAGAGGTCAGAACCAGGAGTTCAGGGAATATAGTGAATACAGTACCACTATTGTAAAATATAATAAGGATATTATAAGTTACCTCTGCGTTGCATGACCATATGAAAGCACAAGGCCGAAGGATGAGTGCTTTTATACAGGTCATGGAACTCCAAGGTTACTTTTAATATCCTCATATTTTCCAGCAAGGGATACTTTATTTATTATAATAAACAAGTTTTAGTGAGTCATGTGACAAAATTGACATCACTAGGCTCAGTTTATAAATGATGACATCACTAAATGACGTTTTTTAACAATATCATTTACAGGATATTCATGGCTTTTGTGTATTATATAACAAGAAATTAGGCATCACTGGTCCTTTACAAGTACACAGGGTCACTTTCATGTCTGTGACCAGATCCACATGCAACAAAAATGCCTATAATCCCTATAGTGAGACAAAGTACAATTATGTATCTTTTATAAAGTTGAAAATACATCTCCAATGCCTTTTCCTTTGCACACTCATGTCCCCCTTGCATGTAAATACACTAATAAAGGTACTGTATAAACTAGAAATAATGTGATAATAAATGATAACAGAAATAAGAAATGTTTTGAGAATATGTTGCCAATGTATCCCTGGACTCACCCGTTAGTGAAGTTACAGGATTGTAGGCATACTCCATCTCTGCTGTAATTTCTGCAGGATAAACACTGGTCTCGTCCAGAACCCCAGCATCCTTTGTCAGAGCAGAGAGGGTCACATACCTTCCCTTCCTCCTCTGAATAAAATAAATACAGATAGAAATTTCAGGCAGGTAGAAGAACTCATCTGATAAACATATACACACATGAATATTCTTACACTGGTTCTTTCCTTTGTTCCCACACAAGCAGCTATTGTTATACAAAAAGCAGTGACCTAGTGGCATGTATCTCAGAGCTCAACCTTATTAGAGGCTTACTAGTTGACTCTAAGGTTTCCATTTTAGAATGTTTAGAGAGGACATCTGTTAGAAGTGATTGATTTTGTGTTACCTGTAGGATATAGCAATCACTGATCCGAACATCTGAGAGTGGTGCGGTTCAGAGCTGATCCTCATGCATAAATCTGCAGCTGTAAGCAAACTTTCATTGCCACCAACTGCAGCTAACAGTAACCTTACCTGATTCAGAAGCAAGTGCCACTTTAGGAATGTAAATAGAACCAAATCAAAGTTGTACTAATTACTGCATATACATTGGTATTATACTGTATGTATGGTGCCCCAGCCGAAACTTCAGTTCTTTGCCTGAATAAAAAATCTTTATTACCTTTAAGACCTGTGAGTGCGACCTGCTCTTCCATGCTATTATCTACCCCTAGAAGGACTGCACCCAGGCATCTGTTTGTTGAACTTTTT
>CM044434.1:126514461-126542246 GCA_024363595.1 Xenopus borealis
ATATATATATATATATATATATATATATATATATATAATTCGAAAAGATGTCTGCACGCAGGTCTTAAAGAACAATAAATATATAGAGATGCCAGCATATATAAATTCGATAAAATAAAACTTAGAAAAATGGTCTAGAAGGTCCCCATAGACTGACATAGCACTTCGGCAGCTTTTATTTGGCGAAGTAAAAAAAAAAATAGAAATATTTTTAAAGAGACAGTACTTCGAAGCTGAAGGATTTTACTATTCAACTATTCGAATCGAATGGTCGAAGTAGCCTATTCGATGGTCGAAGTTTTCAAAAATTTACTTCGAATATCGATTTTTTTGCATTCAAATATTCACTTCGACCCTTAGTAAATCAGCCCACGTGTGTGTGGCCTCATATGAAGAAAGAGATTTGCCAGTGTAATCCAGATCTAAGGAAGGACTAGCAACATATTTTTTACTGCTGTCTCTACAGAGACAAGAATTCAAAATATACAGAAAAAAAAATCAAGAAAATGTCAAACTCTAACAAAACAACAGAAGGGACATACAGTAAATCTGTTACTTACCGCACTTCTTCTTCTTTTTGTTTCCCTTGATTTCAGTGGTCTGGTGAGGTGTTGGGAACAAAGATGGCCAGTTCACAGTGTCATAATAGCACAGATTCTGATTCTCTGCAATATATACTTTGCCTGCGCTGATTTCCTGCAGCGAGCGGAAACCCAATGAGGTGACATTGTTGTTTTTCATCACAAGCAGTGAGTAGCCTCTACTAAATAAACAAGTATGCCAATGTAAGATATGATGACAAAAAAGTTAACCTTTGGTGTTTTTATTTCTAAACACTTTTATTTGGGCGACAACCCACTCACGATCTTAATTCCAGTCTTTTATAATTAGCATTCATTCTGTTTTTAATAGACTGTTTTCATATGTATGGGCATGTGTGATAAATATACATACATTACCATGCAGACACCTGAGTTTGCACTATATTATAGATGCATTTATGGGGCTTTTTTTCCATAAACAAAAATATTCCCCAACACATCTACCCTTTCTTAGAATAAAAAAATACACAAATGAAGAGCTTCTTTAGATGCAACAAGGAAAGAACATGCATGCAATGTATGTTTGCTGTACTATGACCCATGTAAGCTAACTGAGCTGCAAGGTTGTCAGAATGTAGAGATATCAGAACCACTAACCTTTGGAGAGACCGGCCACCAATTGTTCTAAGGCTGGAGAACACACTAAAGTCTGTCAGGCTCTTTGGCCAAGACTGAATGTTCAGATACCCTGGTGAGGAGGAAATGGGAAGGACATGTGAGAAGGTCAGTGTGTAACATCTATACCAGCCAAATAGTTGGTAGAACACTTACCAGTTATTTCATTCAATGTCTTGAATATACTCAGTTTTTTTGGGTCTAGAGCTGTGATGTTTCTCCACAAATCTCTGGAATAAATAAAGTACAGATTAAGTGAGGCTGGGCTATAATAATTTTCCTGCACATAATAATATTTTGTCCGTCTCCTGGCTACTCCAGTGTAGTATGGTTTACACAAAACTCTGACACTCTATGGGCACACACAGGCCCAATTTGGTAACTAGTAGTACTTAAAATATTAAAGGGATACTGTCATGGAAAAATTGTTTTTTCAAAATGCATCAGTTAATAGTGCCACTCCAACAGAATTCTGCACTGAAATCCATTTCTCAGAATTGCAAACAGATTTTTTTATATTTCATTTTGAAATCTGACATGGGGCTAGACATATTGTCAATTTCCCAGCTTTTTTCTGTGGTGAGTTATAATCCCACACTTTGATAAATCTACCCCTTACTGTGCATTTCTGTCTTGGAGAAATAGATTTAAGCAAATGCAAAGGACATTACAAATTGTCCCATTTGGAACCTACAGCATGTTCCCCAGCAACTGCTACTCTTTTTGACTATTCCATATGGACATATATATGGACTGGGGTCAGGAACATTTACTAAATAATGCACATGATAAAGAGGAATACAGTATAAGAAATAACTTTGGCATGCAGCTTGCCCAATACATGCCAATTATTCCGCTGAAGTATGCTGAAGGACAATGGCCTCTATGAATATAGTATGAGAATTAAAAACATCATATTGAAATCTTCCAAAATAAATGGTTATAAATATTAGTTTATTTGAATACTTACCCATCAATTCCAATAGTGAGGAAATCCAAATTTCCCAGGATTTTGGTGCAATTAATGAATTTATCAATGTTACTGGAATCCACAGTCTGGTATGTACCTCTAGACAGGGTCCCCTCACAGGCTGGTTTGAAAGAAAACCAAAACAGATAAAAAGATAACCGTTACCATAGTACAGGTGTTCCCAAACTGGTAATGTATTTCCCTTCATATATATTCCAGATTTACCTTTAGGGCATAGCCCAGAGCATGGCTCACACATCTTGACCCCATTTTTTTCAACTTCCATTTTGTTAGTAGGGCATGCACGTACACAGGAGCTTTGGTCAACAACAAAATTCCCTGGAAGACAAAGATCAAATAGCACAGACATAAAATTACAGTAAAAGGCAAATCTGCAGCTACAGTGACTTACCTGGCACCGATTGTTTATATTATACAGACTTTTTGTATATGGAATTTACATTTTCAAAATTTTATTTTGCCGAGTGTGCAATTCCTTTTGTGTCTCAGCACACAAAATGCCAGCAAGATAAATAGTATACCAAATTCCACGGTACTTTGTGGACATCAATGTGTCAATGTGCCATTTTCCAGCAAATCAAGGAAACAATGCTGTCTTGTGTGAAAATAAACTTGGCCAACTGCACAGATTTTTTTCACTTTGCCCCTGACAGGAAATAAGAACCTGTGTATATGTGCCGCTGTTACTAAGGATGGATCTTGCAAGTGGTGGGAATTCTAGGCACACAGGCAGGAAACTCTACAACAGTGTCCAACCTTTTGGCTTCCCTGGGGCACATTGGAAAAAGTAAAAACTGTCTAGGGCCACACATGAAATACACAAACACTTTTGATTTGTAAAAGTAAAGAAAATACACAGAAAAGAACTACGATACCAGTTGGATAACCAGATGGAGCAATACACTGGAATATGGGACACCTGTATTTTGAACAGACTTATAATTATATTATTACTACTACAAACTGGGCAATGGGCAGATTCCTCCTCCTGCCTACTCCTGTATTCTTTGCAATATGACATTTCCTTGGGAACCAATCGTTTCAAGCTGGGCCACATTCATGTGCATCCAGGCACAGCCCTGATTTACAAAGTGAAGCTAGGTGTTTCTTGACATGTTTACTGGTCACTGAGAACCAGAGCTGATAGCTACAAGAAGCAGGTTCTGAACATTGTAGGCATACACAATCTAGACAATAATAATAATATTTTTAAAATGTAATGCACCGTAATTACTGTGCTTTACAGTACAAAATGTTTCCCTGCTGTATAGTGGAACAGCATTCTCTAATTTTGGCTAAAGCTTGCTGTGTTGCTTTCCTGGCATGCAGTGTACATAAATATTCACATTCTCTTTCAGGCAGGGCATAGGGGGCTTTTGTATGCAGTGCAGCGTTATAATTACATCTACTTTATATTTGCAACTTTTATTTGTAACCAATGTGCATCTACTTACGAGGGCAACTTTTGACGCATGAACCTCCATATTGATACTTGGCATCTGGGTTGGGTTCTAGTTGAAACGTTAGCTTGTTGTAAATCAGTGGCTGAGGACAGTGAGGGACACAGGCTCCACTATCATTAAAGTGACGACATACCTAAATAACAAATCTTATAGTAAGAACCAAAGTGAATCATTAACAGCGGAGTAAATCTTTAAGCTTTCAAGTCAACATATCCAACTATATACACCACTCTATTGCAACTCCTGTATATTGCTTAAATCCTGGTCATTCTGCTCATCTGTATACTGCTATATACACCACTCTATTGCATCTTCTGTATACTGCTTAAATCCTGGTCATTCTACTTATCTCATTGTTTGTATCTGTTAACCACAATAACTTTGTCTGTTATGGTTAAACTACACAAGCGTTTTTAGTCGGATCGATGACAAAACACACGCGACAAGTCGGATGGAGATGCAGGTGTCAAGTTTCTAACTGAACTGAATGAAAAGTCGGAGGTAAGAAGTACATCACATCCAACACCATATACTTGTTACCTGCAACTTTTCATTCACCCCAATTATATTTTGATGAGTGCAACTCATTAGTAACATGTGTTTTGTCACTTGTGGAGTTCTACCCTTATGCCTACTCTGATTTAGTGCTTTTATCTCAAACTCTCATCTGTGTCCACTCCTCAGTGAGCAAGAGATATTGTTATAGCCCCAAAACTAGGTTCTGGTGTTTGTAACACTCTGCCCTTTGATTGCTGGCTAATTGATTAATTAACCAATTAAGCTCTGGTTTTCTCAATCAGCGCATATAAATTCAGGCCCAGTATAGGGGATGGCACTAGTCTCAGGGGCATGCCACTAGTGCTAACATTTTTATAAGTGCTAATATCTCACAAGTGCTCAGAAATGGAAGTTAAACAAGGCAGTTGGACATTAGGTATGTAACTCTGTCTGTTCTATGTATGTAATTCATGTGATTTCTTTGTATGAACAAATTTATTTGGCAGTGTGGCACAATATGTCGAAGCTCTAAAATTACATGGTAATACCAGCTCTGTGAAATATTTTTGGGCTATATAAATACATGTTAATAATAATAATAATAATAATAATAATAATAACAAAGGGTACTTACAAAGCAGTTCAGGTTTGAGGAATCTTTGCAGCCCCCAGCACACTCTTCATGACAGCACTCAGTAGGGTTCTTGCCAAAGCAACGTCTATTACACTGCTCTGCACAAATGGTCTTTGTCACTGCCAGGAGAAAAGTCACAGGGAAGTAAAGATAAAATCCTCTTGCTTGCCCACACAGAAGGGGAATTCTTTAACTAGAAAAGTGTTTTAACAAAAGGAACCCTTATGGTTACGGGGTTCTGTTAAAAATGAAGATTGTGGTTTTAACAGCAAATTAATCCGTGAATTTGGTCACAACATTGCATTGCACATGAAAGTGAACAAAGCAGAATTATAACTTGTTCTTACTCTTTATGGTTTGCAAATAATTTAATTATTTGTACTGCTTTTAGTTTTGTTCCTAGTTTATTATCTTTTATTTATACATATTTAAACATTCAAACTCTTTGCAGTGGAGTGTCACGGTGTAGACCCAACTCATGTTCCCAGTAAAGCAAGGCAGCAGTGCCAAATCATACTACCCTTGTTTAGGATGTTTCAGATTTCTATTTTATCCAGGTTACACAAGGGGTCCACTATATTCAATTTCAACCCACAAAACACTGTTTTATGTGCAGCACAAATGAGCACTTAAGGTACTGTTCAGTTGGTGACTATGGTGATAAAATGACATCTTATAACTAGTGGTGGCACTTTTCAGGAGAATATACAGTTACAACTTTCAGGCCCCACATTTTAATCACCTTGAAGACCATTACTATGGTCAAATTGATGGTGTGTGTTGAGACGACACTCAGGCCTGGACTAGCAATCTGTGGTTTCTGGCAAAGAGGGGCTGCTGTAAGGTCCCATAGACAGTCACTATTTGATGGGCTGGTGCAGGACTATTTGGGTCTTTGTGTACTTGGAATGCCATGGCCTATTTTCATTGAAAATATAAAAAAGTATTGTTATATTATCTTTTGACCTGGTATATGTTGTACAATGGGGTATTCTGATACCAAAACAAAATATTTATTCTAAAGGTTTCCTTCTCCCAGGCCCGGTCTGTGGGTTTTGGCAAATGCCAGAGGGGTTGCTATAAGGTGCAATAGAAGGTCAGTATTTAGTGGGGGCTGTTTGGGCCTCTGTGTACCTGAAATGCAAGGGCCTATTTTGATTCTCAGTCCAGGCCTGCCTATAACAATCCTAAGCATAAAAAATGTTTTCTAAATTGTGGAAGGGTTGTTAGTTTAGCTACAGTGCATTAGCAATATCAGAGAAGTATTCCTGCTCTTCCTCATCTGGAATGAATCAGAAGGAGCAGGTAGTGTACGTGTGGAGAAACACACTGGCTCTGCCTTCCTCTCTCTGCTATGTCACAGAAGAGATAAGGACAGCTCAGTAAGCTAAGGGGCGGAGCTTCACTCTGCACCAGGAAGTAGGGGAAAGACAGGAACCAGAGCAGACTGGCATCAGGGACCATGATACATTGATCTGGGGGCTGTTTAGTGTACATTATTGATAGAAAAAAAAGTTTACTTACATGTTTGACAATCTGTCTTATCTGGTCCCCAACATTTTCCATCACACTCCTGGTCACAGGGTTTGCCTGCATAAATGGAGAAAAAAAACTAACCTTAATACAATGGTTTCAAGACTAAGAAATGTTATACTCCCAGAAGTGGAACAGGTAACCAGAAACCCATTATTCAAAAACTTATGGAAAGGCCATCATCCACAGAATCCTTTTTAATCTAATAATTACACTTTTTTAAACATGATTTCATATTTTTCTGTACAGTACCTTGAAATAGAATATACTTACTGCAGGCAAAACAGTACTATTAGGTTTATTTAATCTTTAAAGGTATGGGGATCCAAATGACAGATCCCTTTTCCAGCCAACTCTAGGTCCAGAGCATTCTGAATAACAGGTCCCATACCTGTACATGTTCTATTAACTGTGGGTCTGTGAAACCCAAATTGCTGCTGTTCATTTGCTACCAATGATCCATAACTTCCAGTATTATCCCACTGCTAAATGCAGAGGTGGGGCATATAAAGAACTTTCTGTATCATAGAACACCACACTGTTTTTCTTCATCATATTGAAAACTCAGGTTTCATGTGACTGTTCAGCATAAACTGCAAATGTCTACGGCGGTAAGATCTAACCTACATCACAAAAAGGCATTGAAAGCTGTAGCTACTGCAGCAGTGACCTAATAAACTCACTGACAATCAGAAGCCAAGGACGGCCAAGATACATGTAATGTTGGTATGTGCATACCAAGTCTCCAATTGATTAAACTAAATAGATTTAACTATAAACTTGCTAGTGGCAAAGGTAAATGTGATATAATGTTAACAATTAACACTTTAGCATAGGGGGAGGGGTCAACATATATCACAAGTACAAGAAGTACTATATTAGACACTTTAATTCAGGTGATTATTCAACTCATAAGAAAATAATGAATTGTGTAATTTGTTTGTATTAGGAAAAAAAGCTGATCTGGGTCTTGTTATAATTATTACATTTCAGACACTGCTGGGCTCTTAATATAGGATAAGAGATGGCATGTGCGTATGGATTTATTTTGGCACTAAGTTTGCTATGAGCTAATTGTATGGTTGAAGTGTATGGCGCCTTATGTTAGTTTATAGCATTGACCACAGGTGTTCATGAGGACTCACACACAAACATATCCACAAAACACACATATATATATTCTGTCAGCTGGACATGCAACTACTGTGGGGGCAGGGGGTGTGAGTTCCATGAGGCTACATCATCATGATTTTCTACAAAATTGTGCAGATGCATGCAAGTTTGCTCCAGGCAGGCCCGGACTGGCAATCTGTAGGTTAGGGCAAATGCCAGATGGGCTGCTATAATGTAGGGACCCATAAGTACCATGGCCCTTATGGCTTCTTCCCTTGCCCTTTCACTAGCTGCTTTCTATTGGACTAGAGTCCAGGTAGCTATAATGTAGCATTAATGTGACAGGTTGTGACCCACCCCCTGCAGTGCTGTATTAAAAGTACTTGCAGGGAGGGGCACTTCCTCTCTGGCCTGCAGCAGCTACCATCTCACAAGATCCATTGAGCCTGGAGTTAAGGCCCCAGAAGTTTTGTTTTAAAGGTACTGTACAAGTATCAAGTCGGGGAACAGGGCCCCGTGAATGAGGACTAGTCAGAGGTAGGCTAGTCCTGTCATAGCACTCTCTAGGAGAGGTGAGAAAGAGAGGGAAGTGAGAAAGGGCAGCTCAAGCCCCATCAAGGAGGATAGTAGGGAGTAGCTCTCCCCCAGGCTCTACCTTGCCTGAAGTGAAGGGACCTCAGAGATAGGGACTGCAGGAAAAGTATTTAACCCTGAGTCACCTGAACCTGCTGGTGGGATCCGGACCACATGGGCATTGATAACCTGGCTGGTGCAACTATAACTCCCATCCTGGTATCCTACCTGAGGGCACAATCTATGCTGTACCTGTGCTAAGTATCTGCTATAATACCACTGTCTGTGAGTATATAATACCCTGTGCTGCTACTGTAAATAAATTGTTCATATTGTTTGCACAAAGAACCCCTGGCGTCCAACAACCTTTATTACACCCCATATGCAGTATCGAGTTGTAGTTCTACTACCTCACACGTGATTTTCCACATAGCGAAAGCCCTACCTGAGAGTGAAAGAGTCGCGTGTAACCAATGCTCTACCTATGCTAGTTGGTTTGGTCAATATTGGCCAAGAAAGGGTTACAATAAGGTGCCATAGAAAGTCACAATTTAGTGGGCTGGTGGAGGCTGTTTGGGCCTCTAAGTGGGGTGATTGGGCCTCTGTGTACCTGAAATGCCAGGACCTATTTTGATAATCAGTCCAGCACTGGCTCCAGGTCAAGTGGGGTTGTATTTACTGGTGTTTACTAAATTAGAGTTTGTCTCAGGACAGGGTAGAGAAGGAATTGGCTGTTGTCCCAAAGCCAGAGAGATGTCCTCTGTGACAAAAAAGTGAAACCATCACTAATGTTAGTGGATAGTTTAACAACCATTTGACAACCTAAAGGGTGCATTTACCAAAGAGTGAAAGCAGAACTCTCACATCCTCAGGTATATTGTTCAACTTTACATGTATATAATTAGTTAGGGTGTATTTTTCCAAGTTTAAAAATAGATTAAACTGTAATGTTCCAGTTAAAATCGTTCTAAGAATGAACAGAGAACTGGTGGTTCCCCTATGAGGAACTCTTTCATATATATACCTCACAGATTGATTGCAAACCTGTGGTCTTTCATCTATTGTTGAACAACAACATTTCCAGAGTCAATTCAAATAACATTTTTCATGATACCACTGGTACCTACCATTAGTTTGCATATTTATAGCACCACAATATAATGCTGTATTTTGTGTATTTTGGAGTCAGATGTGATTATATGACGGAGGCAGTGAGGGTGCAAATACAGTCTGGCGCAGAGTTTCACACACATTCACTTGTTAAGCTCATGATACAAAAATCAAACACATCTTCTGTATAAATCAGGGACACAGGGCGGTGTCTCCTGATCTCACTGAAAGAGGCTCTGCTGGTTCACATATTTGTCAGGGAGGGAGAACTTTAGCAATAAAAATAAAACCTTACTATCGTATGATAAGATGTGGCAGAGAGCCAAACTCAGGTAACTAAGTACACAAGGTTCCCCTTGTATCAACACTTCAGGTCGACAGAAAACATTTGCAGATGGCTGACCTAGTAAAACCAACCAATCTGGAGATTGCAAATTACAAGTGCAGCCACTCATTATTAGTTAAGGATTAGTACAGGACGCTAGCTCTGCAGCACAAGAAGAATGGCATGTTTGCTAAGCAATGGAGTAACCTATGTTGGCTGCATGGAAGCTCGTCTTCCACTGCCCACAGTAAACAAGTTTTCACTAATTACATTACTCACAGGCTTCTGAATTTTCCTTGATCACAAGCGTTGCATTAGAATCTTGTACAATGTCTTTCCACTCAATGGTGTCAGTGAAGCACAGGTGATCATTTTTGGTTATGTGAACTCCACCGGCCAGGATTTCTGTGAAACAGAAGGAATTGTAGAGATCACCACATGACAGCAAATTACTGCATTAAACTATTTTCCATTGTATATAATCTTCCACATCACTTGTTTATGGATGTAGGTAAAGCCCCGGCTGACTTGATCTTGGTCCCTTTTACGAGAAAGAAACGTGGCCAATACAATTTCAAAGTCAGTGCTTGATGCTAAGTATGGGATTGAGTATCTGGAAACCTGCTTTCAGAGAGCTCAGAATTACGCAACGGCCATCTACCATCGAATCCATTTTGAACAGTTCATATTTCATATTTTTAAACAACATTTCCTTTTTTCTCCGTAATAATAAAACAGAAATCCTTATTGCAGGCAAATCAATCCTACTAGGTTTATTTAATCTTTAACGATTGTTAGCAGATTTAAGGTATGAAGATCCAAATTACGACAAGATCTGTTATCCGGAAAACCCCAGGAATCTTATAGTGCATTGGTTTAGAGTCTTTTATCTGGTATGCTAGGGCTTTTCCATAATTTGGATCTCCATACCTTAGGAATGCTTCGAACGAATTAAACAAACAAAATAGGATTGTTTAGTCACCAATATGGATTCAAGCAGCTTACTTACCGTCAAGTACAAGGTACTGTTTTATTATTACAGTAAGCAATTTTTAAAAATTAAAATAATTTGCTTCCACTGTTGAGGGCATTCCCTTAACTCTGAATAACACCAGTATGGATAGCCTACAGCCTGTGCCATTCTGATAATGTACAGTATACATGGGTCTTTCAACCTCAGTTAAGGTTGTAACATTTTCATCAGATTTTATTGTGGATCCTTATTTATGCTGAGCCCATATGTATGTCCAATGGCAATAACTTGACGTTACCGGGCCCACAGCAAATACATTTTAGGGCCCCCAAAATATCCAGAAGATGACCTGTTGTACCAAAATAACCTTGGTGCTCCGAAAGCTTGCAATTTATTTTTATTGTTAGCCAATATGGGTATCACTTCTACAATACTTTTCGTATTTGTTTTTTTTATTTGTTATTTTTACCAATATATATTGATCATTAATTAGGGCTGTATGGTGCCCCATTATACCTCCCGGGCCCCCCTGCAGCCACAGGGTCTGCTTCCTCTGTTGTTAATCCCTTGCGTATGTCCTTAAAATGTGCTAAACATGCCAGGATCAAAGGGTGTACTATATGACAGTGATTTTGTTGTAACTGAGTTGCTGCTATGACATCTTTAACAGTACAGTCAGGTGCTTTTCTTTGAATGGAAAATCACCTCATGAAGACATCCTTGAAATCCTTTTATATGTAGTTTAGTGCTCATTTTTCTCTTCCACATTGGATGCTGCTATGCCTGGAGGGGAATCCATGTATCCCCATGACTTGCCCTCAAAATGGTCAGCTGTGGTTTCCTACGGGGCTTATTTAGCAAAAAGTGAAATTAGAAGTTGCCACAGCTGCCAGAGTGAAATAGTGCCACTCTCAATTTAATATACCTCCCTACTGTCCCGTTTTCTGCATTACAGTCCCGCTGACAGGGATTTTTATTAAAATGTTGTTTTAAAATGAGTTTCTCTTTGATCTCCTGCAAAGTTTCTGAAACTCAAAGGGGAACTCCACAAAGACATAACTTAAGCTTGTGTAAACACAATTTCAAGAAACTTTGCTATATATACATCAATTAAAAAATATGCAGACTTTCCATGTTTTTTAATGGTATCTGACAGTTCCCTAAGCCTAGTCCCCTGTTCTCCTGCTGATCTTTCTGACTACTTTGCTGAGCTGGCTGACTACTGTTACTTTGTATCATCAGCCAGCTGTCCTCAGCCTGCATCCTCCAAACCCCACAATTCCCTGCACATGTGATTTCAATAAGGATAGGAACATCACAGTACAATGCATTGTGGGTTATGTAGTTCCTGAATGCTGTCTGTAAGCTGTGGAGAAGTTGTTGTAATTTGTAACATCAGTGTTTAGCATAGGAAATGGCACTTATTCATACTTTTTGAAGAAACAGATAACTGCGATGGGTATATTAGGTATTTCTGTGTAATGTGGGTCACTTTATCAAATTCTGGTTTGGAAGCCAGAATTCCTCTTTAAAGCGCACCAATCATAGCCAAAATCAAACACATATTAACAACGTGACCAGTACAACCTAAACATTTTTAATCAAACTACATGTACAGTTTTTTGAAAAAAAACTAAAGTTTTTAAAAAATCCCATACTTTGTCACTGACTGCAACATGCAAATTAGCTACCCAGAATGCCTAGCTTTAGTTAACTCTAGAAGTATCAAGAGAAGTGCACACTGCAACTTCCACAAGGTGGCAGCACTAACACAGAAGTTTGGCAGATTTCAAAATAGCTTAGAAGGTTTATTAGGCAAGCAAGGAATTTCAACTGAGCATGTGCGAGATTTCATAGCTACAGTTGGCTGTGAAGATATAGGTAGGAGGAGTCAGTGAAATCCAAGATGCCTGCCTCAGCCACTGCAGTGGAGATAGAGGACATTTTGCAGAAGGCCAGACGGGGAGATTCGGGGGAGATCTGTCACCTGGCGACTTCTCGAGGGGACTAGTCTAAGCACTTTTGCAATATACATTCATTATTTATTTATTTATTATTATTTATATATACACTATATTAAGGGCTCCTACACACGGGCGTTTTTGACCTGCACTCCCCTGCGTTGCGTTTGGCTGCGTTCAGCCGCAGGGGAGCGCAGGTCTAGACGCACCTCATTTTGTTCAATGAGGTTGTACCCACGAGACGCGTGTAAGCGCTGAACGCAGATTCAGACGCAACATGCTGCATTTTTCCTGCGTTCGGTGCTCACATGCGTTCGTGTGAGTACAGCCCCATTGAAAATAATTGAGTGCGTCTATACCTGCGCTCCCCTGCGTTTGAACGCAGCAAAACGCAACGCAGGAGAGCGCAGGTAAAAACGTCCGTGTGTAGGAGCCCTAAGGGATACATGTAGTTTCCCACTAGTCTGACCGCAAAGTAGTCAAGGAAGTTGTCAGGAGAAAGAGAGATTGCCCTGATCTTCTTCTGCTTAGGAAAGAGGTTTTAATTTTGTTCCTAAGCAGAAGAACATCAGAGCAGCCATCAGCACTACCTTGACTACTTGGTGGTCAGACTGGTGGGAAAATGGTGGTGTTGGTATAACAAAATGTATTCATAGTAACAGTACATGTATACTTTAATATTTTGGAGATAAAAATTAATAAATAATGAATGTACATTGCAGAAGTGCTTAGAATAGTCCTCTCATCATACATTCAGTTATCTTTAAGGTTTACTTATTCTTTAAAGGGCAATGTCACCTTTTAGCAAAACTGTTACAACACACAAAACATAGTCCTGAAACTCCCTGAAATGTGTTCAAACTTTCATAACTTGCCTGATTTTGTAAAACAGACATGGTAATTGCGGGGGGGGGGGGGGGGGGGGGGGGGGGGTCGGGGGGTTCTCATTATTCACTACCCTATTCACTACTAAGCCAAGCTTTGGAACCTGTATAACCTGACTTCTCATATAGCAGGGAGTGCACTAGTAAAGCAACTTCTTCTACTCTCCAGCAATCATCACTAATCCCCAGACATTCCACTACTGAAGGCTGTGAAGAGGTGTACGATTAAGAACACCCTAGTAACAGTGTGGGAACACCATTCATTCAGTTTCTACATTTATATAAGATTACAGCATCTACACATGGCAGAAAAATCATATTATGGACAAAGCTCAATGGCGGCATCACTTTGATCTGTGACTACAACATTTTTAAAATACGAATGTATGCTTAAAAACACAATAGAATGGAAGGGGAAAAAAAAGTACACTTTAGTTTATTGCTATTATCAGCATTTTTCTGGTCATTTGCAAAGAATCTGTATGCTTATATCCTCAGGGTACTGTTGAGATTTATTGCAAGTGGTAGAGGTTAGAAGTGATCTCTGCCCAAAAACAGTTTTTTGCTCAGGATCTGAGGTTTTACATGTAAGAGATCATTTGAACCGTATTCTGCTAAAAATAATTCAAACATTAAACAAATCGAAATGGGGTTGTTTTGCCAATAATATGGATTCATGCAGCTTAGTTAGCATCAAGCGCAAGATACTATGTTATTATTATAGAGAAATGCATAATGATTTTTAAAAATTAGAAGTATTTGCTTAAAATGTCCTTATGAGCAATGGGTGCTCCAGGATACATCTTCTGACATCTGTTATCAGAAGCAACCATTCTGAGCAAGCAATGCTGCCTGTAGGGGGCACATATATTTCCCTAGTCCTCTCTGTGTCAATACAATCTTGACATGGAGAGGACAAGTAAAATGGTAAGCATGAAACAATGTTCCCTTTTCCCTAGTCCTCTTCAAGAATGTATTGACATGGAGAGGACTAGGAAAGGAAAATGGTAAGCATGAAACAATGTTCCCTTTTCCCTAGTCCTCTCCAAGAATGTATTGACATGGAGAGGACTAGGAAAGGAAAATAAAAAGTATAAAACAGTTTTCCCTTATTTATAACTATAATGAAGAATTAATTCAATTGTAATTTGTTTCCATATATTATATAAGCAGGACATTAGAATTTGTATAAATATTCTTCCTTCCTCTATATAATCGCAAAAATCCAAATGCACAAGCACTGACAGCCAAAGAATGGGACTCACCTCTCAAATTGTGGAAGCCAAGTTTTTGGATGCCCAGCGATCCATTAATCTGGTTGTTGAGAGACATGTACAGGGCGTACTTTTTGTCATAGAGGTGAGCGCCTCGGATCACACGTAAGTTATTGAGTGGCAGGTATGTGAAAATATTGACAGCAATCAGAACATATCCAGTCACCTCCTGTATGGACTAAAATTCAAAGAGAGTGTCAGAGCCGAAAGAATTCTGGTTTGATCTGCCCATGCATGGGAACTGTAGTGTGTACAAAGCATTAGCTCTCCACCATTAGTAAAGCTAATACTGCCGCAATGGATAGTTCACTTTTAAGTTAACTTTTATTATTTTATATATAAATCATATTCTTATAAACCTTTCTATTTTGTTGTGTGTAGCAATATCCCTTGGAGTTGGACATCATAAATGACATATTGGTATTTCCATGCAAGAGGCTGAATATTACATAGTGCTTGACCAAGGTTTTCAAAACTAAACCATGGTAGCATTAGTGTAAAAAAAAATAAATGTTAATTAGGATACTGTGGCTGGTATTCATCTGTAGCTTGTGTGTCTCTTTTATATCTGAGTTCCCTACCTTATTATTGGACAGTTAGATATTTGATATCTGCTGAACATGATAAGACATGTCACCTGTTTGTGACCTCTGCCTAGACTGTAAGCTCCATGGGACAGGGATCGTGGAACAAATTTCCTATAAAATAAATTGCATGATTTTACACTCCCAACTTACTGTATAACTTATATAAGTTTTCTTTCTTTGTAAACTTGTGAAAGATACTAGGAGGTGGTGGCAGTTATAGAAAATTATGTATAATCCATGAATAAATAATGTATGAATCTTTAAAGGGATATCCTGTGCAAAATGTAAGTTTGATTTAACATTCATCCACTTCTTAAAGGGCAACTTAAGTCTAAAATAGAATACTGTTAAAAATGCTATATTCTGTATACTAAATATAAACATGAACTTACTGCACCACAAGCCTAATCAAACAAATGATTTATGCTTTCAAAGTTGGGCACAGGGGGCTGTCATCTTGTAACTTTGTTATACATCTTTGCAAGACCAAAACTGTGCACATGCTCAGTGTGGTCTGGACTTCAGTTGGGAGGTTAAGCTTAGGGATCGTCATAATCTATCAAAACAGCACAACAGGGAAACCTCCCCCCCTGCCATTTGAAAGTATGGCTGTTTCCCTGTAGAGCAGAAGTTTATTATCTGCAGCAGTCAGAGCAAGTAAAATGAAGGGGGAGTGTCACTGCATACAGTCAGGTTTATTATAAAAACAGTAGACATTTTTAATTAAAGTATATTGGAGATAGATTTATTTTTCAATAAAGTAAAAATGGGATGTTATTTGTTTTCCTTTACATACCCTATAAATCATTAGAAAAGTATTATAGAATAATCACTGTATATACTGAGCAGTTCTTTCTATAAATATGTGCACATAAAGGCATATGAGTAGGGGGTGCCATATTGCTACTTAGGATGAATATTCTATAAGGATCTAGTTCTGGTCACTATAAATGTTCTATTGTTATTTCCAGCTGAGTAAGATGAGCAAGAGATGACTGGAGTCCATATAGAGAATTTACTCTGCCGCTGTTTTCTGGCGGAAAGCCTTAGGCCATATTTGATCCTTGACCTCTTTTTATTCTTAAGACACTCCTATGCCTGTGAAAAGAACATTTCCTTCTTACAGTGTTATAGGTTTTATTACCATTCCTGGGCAGTCAATTCATTTTATAGATGACTTGCCTTAGTGTTTACAAGGCCAGTTAAACTATGAGGCACAGTGAGTTGTAGCTTGAGGTCACCATGTAAGTAGTTCATCAATCTTCAAAACGAAAGAAGAAAATGCAAAGTGTCCTTTCAACCACTAGTAGGAAAAAGCAATGAATTGGATTTTGGAGAGATGGCAACTCTGGGAGATGATTACATATACAATTTACATTAACAACATTATAGGAAGAGCCTCAAGTAATGGGCAGGTTTATTATACCTTATGACAATTTAAAGGGGTAGGGAGCAGACAGTCTTTAAATGGCATGGGAAAATAAAATGCAGTAATGATATTCTCTTTTGGAAAAGTTACCATTATGAAAGGACAAAGAACCACCCCCTACTACTGTTGCCTTGTCATATAGGTCTTAGGCTAAGGCCAGACGGGGAGATTCAGGGGCATTTTGTCGCCTGGCGACTTCTCGCCGCGACTTGTAGCCCCCGAACCTCCCCGAATAGCCAAGTAAGCAAGCGCACCGGCGTTGCTTGAAAACGCCGGCGCGTATCCACACGGAGCGGCGCGCTTTTTGAAATTGCGAGAAGTCGCCAGGCGACAAAATGCCCCCGAATCTCCCCGTCTGGCCTAGCCCTTACTCACTTAATGCTTCAAGCAACTGTATACAAACTTAAAGGAGAACTAACCCCTAAAATCTGCCACATTTGTTAAAATTTGTAAAATGAACTTATTGCACCAGCCTAAAATTTCAGCTTGTCAAAAACAACAATGATCCAGGACTTCAAACTTATCACAGGGGGTCACCATCTTGGAAAGTGTCTGCAACACTAACATGCTCAGTGAGCTACAAGCAGCTGTTGAGAAGCTAAGCTAAGGGGTCATCGCAATTATCAACCAGAAAATTAGGTTGGCCTGTCATATAAGCTCATACAAGGCTGATGCTAATTGTGCTTGTTTATGTGCTGCCATGTAGTAATTATCTGTATTAATTACTAATTAGCCTTATACTGTGACTTTTCTATTCTATGCGTGCTGTATATTTTGAGTCGGTCCCTAATCTCGGTAAGTGACAGCAGCACAGAGCATGTGAATCAGTGAATCAACATAAAAGAAGACGGGGAGCTACTGGGGCATCTTCAGAAACACAGATCTTCCCTGCTACAGGGTTGTGATTGCCTTGGGCTGGTACAAGCCCAAAACATAACGTATAACATTTCTACCCTACTTCTTTTGTTAAGTTTTAGTTCTCCTTGAAAACCTTAGAACACAAAGCAGTGCAGAAGGATTGGAGGCCATCATGACTGAATGAGTCACATCTGGAGCGAAGGCTCCTTTCCTTAGCATTGTTCGCCGATCAGAAGTTTGCAGACTTGAGACCAGGACCACCTCGGCTTCCAGTGCGCATGCTTCTCCTTGGCGGTCAACACTGGGGAGCTTGGACAGCAGATGCTGTTTGATAGAATGAGGGATGAGAAAGGGGGTCTATGTAGGGGAGATTACTTTTCAAAATTAGTGGTGAGGTCAACAAATTCCTGGTGACCACATGTATAACAATGATTGAGACACGTCACAAAACCACTGAGGGATAAGGTGCTACTATTCTTGAAACCTAAAATCTAAATAAGACCTTAAAGTGACATTTGGAGTGGTTATGAGGCTAATAGATCCGAGAAGGTTTAATGAACAGAAAAGTATTCAACACAAAAGCAAATGTTTTACTTCCTTGTCCCGTGTTTCACTTCCTTGACTACAATCAGTGACATTCCATGTGCTATAACTAGTCTACTGCAGGTAGAATAATGAAAACAAACATCTGATTGGCTGTTATACATTACTGCACAAGTGCAGATTTGCTCAGGTGTAATAAATGACAACCAAAGGATAAGAGTGGTAAACCATAAAAATGGCAGTCATCATGGAATAAATTAAAAAGTCACGTCAGAGTTGATCATGTTTGTTTTATTCATTCATGAGCAGACATGTATAGATTAGATCCCAGCGATGCCAACTTGCATGTGTACCGAGTTGAGGTGTCATCTGACCGTACACATCTTTAAATTATGACAAAATGGTTTATTTTAAAGTACACATTAGGGTTTTGTTGTACTAGAACTGAGGCTGAGCAGGTAGCCACTCCCAGTAGCCCCCTCCCCCCCCCCATTTACACCTAATGCTGCTGGGTAGAGTAGGAAGGGAAAACCAGTTGTTCAGTGCTTAGGCACGGAGGCCGGTTAAACAGGACAGGCCAGAGCTACATTCCAGCATCACAAGCTTCAACACACAGTAGACTGACTAATGTGCTTGGCAGTGCATAAAGTATCTGTCACTATCGGCAGTAAACCCACGTACATAGATGCACAGGCCAAAAGCTGAGTTAATTGCCATTGGTAACTTCAACAGCTGAATTTCCATTTTTTAAAAAGATCCTTGCATCTTTCAGTGCAGACGGACAGAGCATTGAGGCAGGGGCAATTCTTACTTCTCCGCCACTCTGAGACAGCTTTCATGCTGCCACCCTCTTTACCCCCCACACTCACCTTTCTATGGGGGTCCATGATGCTAGTTCAGAGAAGAAGAACCAAATTTATGGTTTGATAACCATGTATGGTCACCACTGTGTTATTCCATTCAGTCCAACTCCTTTTCACTTCCATTCTGACAAGCAGCAATACCAGGATTGCAGGATTATCACACTAAATAGCCCCCTAACTGGCAGCATGTTTGAGTTAAGTTGGCCAAACTATCTATCCAAATCTTGCTGTGTTTGGTCAGCTGTACTCTCTGATGCAAATTAAATGTGGGGAGAAAGGTTTCCAAAGTGAAACAAATTGTTTCAGTGGGGAAACAAACTGGTGGTTCTAGAACTGATGATAAATCATTAGTAATACAAGTAAAACAAGAAATGTTCACTATTTCTAGAAAGCGTGATTTATGGGCATAAAAATAATTTCATTTTCAATTTCAAGTCATAAACAAGTATTGTCTGTAGTTTTATCAAAAACAATATCTGCCATCTAGG
Organism: Xenopus borealis; assembly: GCA_024363595.1. Classification (NCBI taxonomy): domain Eukaryota; kingdom Metazoa; phylum Chordata; class Amphibia; order Anura; family Pipidae; genus Xenopus; species Xenopus borealis. Next base: position 126,533,779 of record CM044434.1, read on the forward strand.
CCACCAACAGTAAACATGGGGCCCCATGCCAGTAAATTAACAGGGCCCTTCCCCACAGCTGGCCCCAGTTATTTGCCACCTGTGTAGTAGGCCCTGACAACAAGTGAATTGGGATAAAGTAAAGTAGGGGTGCTCAAATAGACGCAGGCCTGCAATTTTTTTCAGTGCCCTTGACAAAGGCCCCTTGTACAAGCAGAGGCGTTCTGGAAATAAATCCAGTAGGACTGTTTCCCCACCAATATCGATTAATTATATCTTAGTTGGGATCAAGTACAAGCAGGCCCGGACTGGCAATCTGTGGGTTAGGGCAAATGCCAGATGGGCTGCTATAAGGTGCCATAGAAAGTCAGTATTTAGTGGGCCTCTATGTGGGCTGATTGGGCCTCTGTGTATCTGAAATGCCAGGGCTTATTTTGATTCTCAGTCCAGTCCTGAGTACAAGGTACAGTTTTATTATAACAGAGAAAAAGGAAATCCATTAACAATATGGATTATTTGATTATAATGGAGTCTATGGGAAGACGATCTTTCCATAATACGGAGCTTTCTGGATAACGGGTTTCTGGATAAGCGATCCTATACCTGTACTTGATTTTATGATGTTGGGGGATCTTACTGTTAACCCCAGCAGTGGGAACTTCGCCAGATGTTTCTGTTATATGAGAGTGCACCACCTTTGCTTATTAACAATTAAAATGGTGATCCAATGAAAAAAGTACCTCTATGGCCCCTATACGTTATCTGTCCATATGGGCCACAAACCAATTTTAGAATAACATTTGGAGTTGACACATCTAGAAGCACCTTTACATTGAGCAAATGACAAAATGAACATTTCAAGGCAAAATATACACATTTGCCTTATTTTCAAATTTTCTTGAATTACATACTCAATGCTTAATACCTTTTAGTTTGTGGCAGGCAATAGTAATTTAATGAGCTGTGCATTTAACAAATGATTTTGGTGTGAACTGGCTGACATTATTGTACTTGTACAAATGTTGTATTTGTATTGGATGTGGCAAATGTGATGGGAAACAGAGCAGCAATAGATTTATGCAACATTTAAGTCCATATTGCCACTTTCCTTATACACTGTAAATCCATGACATGCTTATATCACTAGGCAGTGGATGAATTGTGACAGAAACATTAGCATCCTTATGCAATGCAATGTAAACACCAAAGAACTAACATTAGTCTAATAAGTCCTTACCTCTAGAAAGGACAAGTCCCCTTTGTTATCAATTAGTACAATCTCCAGGTTGCCCATGACAATACTGCAATTGCTGTACATGTTCTTCAAGGTGAGGAGCTGGTACTCTGAGTCTCCAGACACACTGAGACCATTCATTGTTCCAGAACACACTGCAATAGAGAAAGACATTTACTTAGAAGGCTGATGGGAGGTAGTACAGTAGAACATATTGCTTTGGGTGTCCTTCCTAGGTTCCTAAATAATGCCTTGCTGTTAGTCAAATGCTGCTATTCTGCTAAGAGTTAAAATACATAAAATTTTTACTAAAGGACCTATTAACATAATTTCATTGGCCAGCTGCAAAGAACAGGAAGACTTGTCATGTGAGTGATATGTTTCCTGAAATGCATATGTACAGTGCCAACGAGAGAATAATATTGTTTTACTTTTTGTGTTTTGGTAGCTGAGGATGAGTAGAGTATAACAGTACTTTATTAGCAAGCTCATGCAGCCATTGCACAACAGTAACATAAGCTCTAGCACCTTAAGCAGTATAGACAGTACTATGTATGCTTAGTATAACTCATGGGCACAGTGACATCTACAGGCCATTTGTATAAACAATACAGGAAAGCATTTGGGCAAATGTAATAATCCACAACAATGCATCTTAAAGCAATAATATACATTATTCACATGACATAGTTCTTGGTCCATGCAGGTAGTTTTCTGATTCTTTCAGGATGCCTTATAGGTTCACTTCTTTCAGGCCTATTGCCGTTGGCATCAGGAGTAGGAAAATGTCCTTCATCAAATCGAACGTCTCCAAAGTTATATCTAGCGGGAGCCAGATGACTTGCATTCCATCAGACAGTTCATATGTGTATGGTCCTCACTGGCGTCTCACTTTAAGGGGCACATTTACTATTATTCCCCCAAAAAAATTAGTTTCTATTCGATATTCGATTAGCATTCGATTTTCGAATGTTAATCAAATAGTTCTAGGCTAACTTTTATTCGATATTCGATCATTAGACGATCGAATACAAATTTATTCGATCAGTCGAATAAATCATTTGACTGAACGAATAAATCATTCGATCATTCGAATGATTCGTATGATTCGAACGATGAAAGACTTTGATCGTACGAATCTATTCGATCAGGCCTCAGAAGACTATGGGAGTGCTCCCATGGGCTTCTATTGCAATTCGGTAGGTCCAATCTGCCGAAGTAGGCAATCGAATAAAATGTAAAATTAAAATCCTTCGCTGGTTGAATGATTGAATATTCGTCCATTCGACTCTATTCGAATTTATTCGATCGTTCGACCATTCCCTATTCGATGATTGAATATGCCAAAATTAACTTATTCGACCAAGCGAATAAATCCTACGTTCGAAATTCGATCGAATTCGTTCGAACTTCGAATCCTTCACATGAATATAGTAAATCGGGCCCTTAGTGTTGTAGTAAATTTATATTGTCCTTGTTTCAGTATTCCTGGTTTCTTAATTCTGACTAAAGATCCAGGCTGAAAGTGCACTTCTCTTGCACGTTTTGGTCAGTATAAGCCTTGCATTTGGCTTGTTGAAGTTTGACAATGTCAGCAGTAGATGAGTTTGTAGGAACAGTATTTGGTAGAGGTTTGATGTCTGCAACATGTAACCTAGGGGGAGATTCATCAAAGAGTGAAGTTCTGCCACTAGAGGGAAATTCCACAGCTCTCAGTTAATTTCTATGGGATTTTTAAAGGCCTATTTATCAATGGGTAAAGTGAAATTTCACCCTTTGATAAATAAGCATTTCAAAATCCCATAGAAAAGAATGGAGAGCTGTGGAATTTCCCTCTAGTGGCGGAACTTCACTCTTCACTTCACTCTTTGATGAATCTACCCCCTAGTGCACATCTGTCTACCATGTAATAATTCAGCTGGAGATGATTGGGTTGTTGCATGGCACGTTACTCTGTAGTTATGTAAGAACTCTGTTGTAAACACTTTCCAAGATTTCCCAGTAAGATTTGCTGTCTGTAGTGCTTCTTTCAGACTTTGGTTGATTTGCTCAATTTCTCCATTTGCTTTTGCATAATACAGTGAAGATTTTCTATGCACAATATTCCTCTCTCTCAGATGAGACAAACTGTGGTCCGTTGTCTAATATTAACTCCTTTGGATTTCCTTCTCTGCTGAAGGCTGTAGACGGAAATGTTATTACTGTAGCCGATGTTATATGAGAAACAAATGCAATTTCAGGCAATTTGTATAAATACCACAATACTGTATTCCCAGTATCCCAATGGGCACAAATGCCAATGAAAGGATAGAATTCTATGTGCATCATTTTAATAGAACAAAATCATCATGAACTTCCAGTACAAAGGGCATCTGAGAAGTTTGCATTGTAACCAATGGGATGCAGCAGGGCTGCTTTAAATGCATCTCTGACAACTATAGAATAATATAGAATGACTGGAAAAAACACCCTGTTTGCCTTCAGCATAAGGGCTCAAAATTGGTTATGGTGAATTCAGGGTTTGGTTGAATTCAAATCATGGAAAACATATTTGTCAAATGTCCAATTAAATCATGAATTCAGTGTATCCTGACGTGTAGGGCCATGTTTATCAAAATCCAGTATTCAAATAAAAAAGTCAGACCAAACGGGAATCGATTGGACTTTATTTATTATAAAAAAAGTACAATTTAATCGGACTGGGGACAAACTCGATAAAATCAAGCAAATCACCGAATTGTGAGTTTTTTTCCTGAATCCCACAATTTTTTTAAGCTCTGATTTTTGCTTGAAAAGTCCAGCACAGACCACAGAAAATCCAAATAGTATAGGGACCCGTCAGGTCTGAGATGCCGAATTTTCGGATTCAGACTTTTTGCAGCCTCTGGGTTTAATATAATTTGAGTTTTCTTTTTCCACTACATATTTTTATAGTAAAAACTCAAATTGTTCATGTTTTGGCATTTGGACCCCTTAATATAATTCAGTTTGTGAAATAATTTGGAGAATAAGCCTCCTACTTGGAAAACGGAACAGTTCCTAACCTTACTGAACATGCTGGGTACATAACATTACATTTTCTATAATAATACCTTCAGGCATCCAATATTTTTCCAAAGCACAAGCCTAAAGACATGATCACTGAAAATTCCTGTTTAAAAATTCCAAAACAAACACCAATTGCGTGATTTCACCAGAAACAGTTTTTTTCACTATTCTTCCATTTGGATACACAGAGATACAATGTAATTATGGAAATGAGTTCCTTGTATTCCTCATTATCCCCCTCCTGCTAATAACTGCAGTGAAATAGATCTTCAGGCAAATTGACAGATAGGGGTAATTCCCCCCACAACCAAAAAAGAACTGGAAAAGGTCAGACTTTAGAAAGGATCCAAACAAATCTGAGAACACTGACAAATCTCCAAGCCATGCTGCACCCCCCCCCCCCCCCCCCGCCTCTGCTTGTCCCAGGAAGAATCACTGTTCTCTGTGCAGGACACAATATGTCCTTCTCTGTGTCTGGACACAGCCATTCATTGTGCCCTGGGCAGGATGCAGAAGGGCAGGAATCTGATGGGGTTCAAGAACCAGAACAGATTAATTTTTTCCCTATTGCAGACAATACAGTGAGTTTCACATAGCCTGTGTATGTATGTATATAAAGATGCATTTCCACTATTACTTTTTTTTTTTTTTTTTTTAAAGTATCGTTCCTCAAATGTTTAATTTGTATTGTAAAATGAATATGTATGTATCCTCTTAAATGGAGGAAATGTTACTTTTACTGCAGAATTAAAGTACAGTAATCAGTAGCGGCATAACTTTAAGTCCCGCAAATATGCTTTTTGCAGGCCCACCTGGCTGGAATCGTAGGTCACTTGCAATACAAAGAAATAAAATCATGGATCCACCCCTACATGACAAAAAATACATCACAGTTTACCCCCTGGTTCCCTTAACTTTTCAACATGATAACTGATTACAAGTGGAGTCAGAGAAAGAAGACCAGAACCCATCTACTTTCTCAATAGCTATTCCACTGCTAATCAGTTATCTAATCAGTTATCACATTGAAATTAAGTTACGCACAAAAAAAAATCAGTAATAAACCTAAGCACTGCATAAAGTGTAGACACTACATAAATAAATAATGGTCATCATCATCCTATTACTCTATATAATCTATATAAAGTAGCGGGGGTGTTTCTAATCAAGCATAATAAACTCATTACTTGCTTGGACCCACCACCACGCTGCCACAAAAAGTGATCTTTCTCTTTTTTATTAATGGCTGAAATAAGGATGTGTAACTTATGTGCCCAGAATCAGCATTGGAACCCCCATAATGGCGCCGTTGGAAAATAAGATGTTTCTATACAGGTTCATAGCATACAATACTACACCTGATAATGGATCCTTGTACAGTGTGCTGACATCTCTGCTACCCCACATCAGGACTTTATTAGCCTCATTCTTATTATGAGAAATTTGTAATAAATGCACTTGATATGAGCTACTGAGAATTCAGGGCACCATGAATAGCTTGTTATATAGGTTACCATTTGAAATGTGAAAGTTGGAAGCTGTGAAGATTTAATGTGTTATTATTAGTCTGAAGTAGCCAATACACTTCATTATTTGTAGAGCAACTGTGCTAGAGCGGGAAGTTTCTCTTTGCATCAATACATCCAGCTGAAATCCCACTTACCCCCGCTGGACCGAATTATTTTTTTTCTCATATCTTCCTGAAGTTTGCTTCAACAATTGTTACGCTTTAATAAAAAAAATTATGCAAATGCTTAAAACTATATGGAAAAAATTGTATTATGTTATTGGAATTTTTTTATTTTCTTTACAAATTTTTGCTTAATACTAACATAATTAGCATAAATATATGTATTATTATATATGTCTTATTATCATTAAGTCCCCAGCAACAAAGGTCCAACGGCACACAAGATAATTGCAAGCAATTGCTTTACGTGTTTATTGCGGGGTGCACCTGCAATAAACACGCAAAGCAAATTGCTTGCAATTATCCTGTGTGCCGTCGGTTCTTTGTTGCTGGAGATTGTTTGTGAGGTGGCCGAGCCTCTACCTACGAGCAACAGGTATTGCCTTGTATTTGAATGAGGGTGTGTGGGAGCCTGCATTGATCTAACACTTTTACGAAATTCACGTGAAAATGATCGAAGTTCAATCGAATTCGATCGAATACCGATCGTACTAATTTTTGTGATATCGTATATGCAAATTTGGCCTCTTCGCTCATCGAATATCGAATTGATCGAATGATCGGATATTCGATAATTTGATCATTCGATGATCGAAGGAATCAAAATTTTAGAGTTATTCAACTGCCTACTTCACCAGATTGAACCTACCGAATTGTAATAGAAGCCTATGGGAAGCTTCCCATAGGCTTCTGAGGCTAAGTCCTGCTCGAATATCATTCGTACGATCATAGCGTTTGATCGTTCGAATCATACACATTTTTCGGACACTCGAAGGAAATGTCACGATTTTTTCGTGAAATCGAATGATCGGTATCCGATTGTACGAATTCATCAAGCAATCGTATAGCGAGCAAAATGATAGCCTAAACAATTCGATAAGCATTCAGAATTAACTTAGGTTTTTCTCAACTAAATGGAATCTGACTCTATAAGGCCTACTTAAAACAGCTTAAGTCTTGTTATTTGTGCTTCAAATGAAATGTCTTGCTTGATTTGGTCTAAGATCGCTTTGTTTCCTTGCCATCCATGGTAAAGTAAGTAAAAAAGGCAACAATACTTCACTGTCCAAGTTTCCCATCCTTAAAGAGTTATGGAAATGACTCTGGTTCTGCTGCTGATGTTTATTTCATAGATACACTATCAATTAATTATTTTCTAGGTCTTTAATTCCTGTTCTAGCCTGTCAAGTTTGCATTTTACTTCTTGACTTCTACATCTTTTGATGTTAATTGATCCAGGAGGGCAAAAGTAGCCAACAATTTGTGTACTTTCACAATCAACTCTACCGTAACCATAACCAATGTAACCACAGCTAATAATTAATAAGATATGGAGTTAGCTGAGGATATAGTTCAAGGATGCTTTTAATATACCTGATCTTATTACGAGGTAGGTAACCTGAGCCACTGAGCAGGCTTGACTCATCCAGGAAGCAAAGAAATACTTCCTACTTTCCAAAGAACCAGCTTCTTAAATCTGTTTATTTGCCATATAAATGTATAGCCAGAAAACTATATTTTCCTGGTGAGATTTAGGATTCATTCACACAAAGCTTGGATACAATGGCCATTTAGTGTTATTGTTTTGTCCTGAAATACAGTGCAATTCAACTGGCTATTGTCATTATCATATTATTTGGCCATAAGAAAATAAATGGATAAAATCCTGCCAGCATCCCACCATTCCCCTTCAGCTCCCTCCCTGTTGCAGACAAATGAAAGTGTCTTTACGCATTGTATTAATAGTACAGGTATGGAATCCGTTATCCAGAATTACAGAAAAGGCTGTCTCCCATAGACTCCATTATATATTCTTATCTGCATAACAATCAGGAAATGCAAATATGTCAGATAGTCAGTTCACTTACTGAGGTAGACATAAGGTTCAAACCACTTTCCCTGATGGCTGATCTCTGTTGATCCCTAACTACCCTTATAGTTACAAGCAGTTTCACATGGAATGAAGCATTCAGTGCCGGTTTTAAGCACATTGGACCAATTTGGCCCAATGGGGGGCCCTGCTCCAGTGTGAGCTCTGATTCCTATTCCTTTAATTTCCCAGTAGCCCAGACTACCCATAATTCAGATTGGCCCAGCCTGCTCAAACCCGATTGGCCCAGGCCACAGCTGAACCTGATTGGCCCAGCCCACCCCCAAACCCAATATAATCAGCCCGCCCCAAACCCAACTGGCCCAAATAACAAGTGAAATACGTTAATGTTGAATATATAATCCATGGTGCTGCACATACATTTTGTTTACAGTGGTAAACAAAATTTGCACTTTTGTTTTGCGCACATAGATTAAACAAAGTGAGAGAACATTTTCTCCCAGTTGCCCAGCCTGCCCCATCCCCAACTGGAAGCCATCACTTGGGCATAGGGTTGCCACCTTTTGTAAAAATTTTTACCGGCCAGCGGGGGCGGTGTCACAAAGGGACGGGGCGTGACGTCAAAAGGGGCGGAGCCACATCGAGTGATCGGCTGAAGACGGCAAAAAAGGTAAGTATTAACTGGA
>CM044434.1:126545648-126606341 GCA_024363595.1 Xenopus borealis
CCCAGTGGGGGCCGAAACGTTGGAGATGCATTGTGAATAAAGCACAACAATTTTCTTCACATAAGAATGGAGTCCGGGTCCTTCTTTTTCTCTCTCTCTCTCTCTCTCTCTCTCTATTTATATATATATGTAAAAATGCCGAAGCACACCAGGATTTCAAAAAAGAAACCTTCATACACACACACACATATATATATGTATGTATATATATATATATATAGAACATAAAGCAGGATGCGGTACTCACAGGGACTTGATGTAAAAACAAAAAATCTTTATTAGGCTCAACGTTCTTATCCTCCACAGGAATCTTCGCCAGGAGAAATACAGCAAACCTGATGAAGATCCCTCTGTGGGGGATTGAACGTTGAGTCTATATACCTAATCTAATATATAACCTATTAACCTTCTTATAAAGAAAAAGAATGTCAAAGCTGCACTCCCTGGGTGCTAAGAACCAAATAATATATACGTTATATTAGGCCCCAAGCCAGAGACACAACACTGGTGAAATGATAAAATAAAGCATTTTAAAAACACAGTGCGGACCCTCTTTATTGTATTTACTGTGTTGAGTGGGCAAGTTTGTGAGGTTCAGTAAAACTCAAGTGTCTTTTATTGTATCACCTGCACGGTATTTTACTGGCCTGTCCGGTAAAAATGATGCCTGATGCCAATGTTATTAATAGGAAAATAACGGCAAGGATATAGGAAGTCGGGTATTTTTTTCCAGAAAAGGTGGCAACCCTAGTGCCAACTCACAGACGATGCCTGGAATGCAAGCAAGTCTGGTGCTGATACAGTTTAACTCTTCTTTAGCAGTTTTTATCCTTAAATGTTTGCAGCCAATACTGTAGAAATATATCATAACATTAAGAAAATGTTGCAGGCTGCATAGGAAAATAACATCTCTCCACAGATTATAATAGCATTTGGCCACACTTTAAACCTAATGCATGGAGTAAATGGTTATTTTTAGAGACAAATGTAATGGGGGATTTTGCATCTGCTGCCAAGGACGGAAGCCTGAGACTGACTCAGTTCTGTGGTTATTAAAGGATGGCTTTGTACAATAACTCCTCACCCCTCCTTTGTTGTTCCTTTTCCCTGATAAGTGTAGAAACTGTAATTCCAGTGGACTTCATCCGTTAACCTCCTTTGATGGAGAAACTATTCTCGCATGCCATGATATTAGCAGGCCTAGTTATGGCATCTGTAGAGCCTTACTGTAGGAATGCATCGGGGGAAGATACTGTGTCAGTATGAACACTTGTTCATCTATATTATCAGAATATGCAGTGAGCAAGAGCTCTGTTCTTGTCAAAGTAGTGACAAGTGACGTCCCCTGTGTACCAGAATAGATCAGTATGATATGGCAATAAATGTGCAGTATGCGCTGTCTCTATCTCTATATCTGCCCGGTGCAGTTGCCATCTGATCAGGTTTTAAATTATTAAAATGATGATTGTATTAAGGCTGCAAGGAGCTGAATTATTTCCATTAGAAAGGTTCCCCTTTAACATAGTCCGTTTGGGAGTTGGTGGCAGTATTTGAACAGATAAGATTGAGGGCCTCTGTTCAGTGTCCCTGTCTGCCCCAAACTGGAGGTGACATGAAAACAGAGCAGACCTTGTGCTCCTTCCAAACCGACTTGACAAGAATATTTGCATTAGTCACTTGCTCTGTAGGATATAGTTTTCCATCTAATTAATTTTTCTCTACAGGAGCCAAGTACAGCACCTACATATACACAGGGTCAGCTAGATGGTTTGGTACAACAAAGGAGCACAACAATAAGCAGCTGTGGGTTACATGTCTATTGCAAACGATATACATTGGGGGAATAGGAAAGTGTGGGGAAAGTCTGCTGTATGAAAAAAAACATTATATATCTTGAATAAAATAGTAATTTGCAAATACATTTCAGTTTTCATGATATTCCATTTTTGCAGGATTTATCTTTCATGGCAAGTATGTACTGCAACAAAATTAGCTGACAAATCAGCGTAAAAAAAATGGCAAATTTATCAAGGTCTGTTTTGTTTTACGCCATGTGCATACTACCCAACTGTCCCTTTTTTTTGCAGGACAGTCCCAATTTTGACAGCTGAACCTGCAGTCCCAAATAGTTACTATGTCCCGACTTTCTCTTTCATCTCCTGCACTGAAGAGACAGAAAAATATACAAAGTTTCGAAAACTCAATTGTCTTTTGGCAGAGTCCAGAATACGTGGCAGGTGCACTTAGATACTTTTGTAACAATTTAAGATAAGCAAAGAAGCAATTGTAACAATTTAAGATAAGCAGGTCTCTTGGGGAAACTGTGACTTAAAGGGCAATTCAACTTCATTAGCAAAACTGTAATAATGCATAAAATCCACAGAAATGTTTTCAAACTTTCAATCTGCCAAATGTTATAGAATTAACATGAACATTAGGGGTGTGGCCACAAAGTGGGCATGGTAAAATCCCTTTTTCTCTATGTACGAATGCTTCAGACCTTAGTAAATTCCAGTGAACGTCGATCTAAGAAAAAACACGTAACAAATATTACACTGTTTTTTACACAGCGTCATTTTGGCCAAGTTTATTACTGTTTTTGTGTACATTTAGCTGCCCCCACATAGCCTGCAGATGGCTCTACATAAACCATGGGAATATAGTACATTATAAAAGGTACTATTGACGTGCAGTCTAATAGCACAAAACTTTTTACTGTCTCAAGAAGAAAGTTATTCAGTAGCCTAGAAAACTGTAACACGCTACCTTACTGAATGCTTCTGCTTGTACAATGAGGCCTCCCAACAGAACTCAGTGCCTTGCCTAAAAATGGCACTCTACAAGATAAATCATTCCTGACAATTCTATCTGCACCATTACTTTCCCATAACCAGATCTGATATCCACCTGCTGTTCTTGAACACTACTGAACATCTTAATATTCTTTGTATTTCTTTATTTCTTCCTATTGCAACTGTCACAATGTTTGAGCTCTGCCCATAAATCATTCAAGGGCCTCTGTTAATGAAGAACATGTAGTGACAATGGCCTCTATTCAGTGTGTTGTGAGAGGCATTTCCCTTCAGTCGGGATATTCAGTGCAGAGAGGGGTCAGGCCAATTGCCTGCTTGGTTAAGAGGCTCCCACTCTCTGCCACTACATGAGCAGTCTTGTGGTGGCTGCTTGCCCCCAGGCAAGAATCATACAGTTCCCCCCTTTCTGCTGTTTTAATTTACAAACTTCTGAAGGGATCAGGTCAGATTCTTGTTGCATACCAGCCATACCCATGTGCCAGCAGCATGTGCATAGTAGTAGAACCACATGTCTCCCAGGCAAAAGCCAATGAAAACCTTAATCCCACAGATACAGAAATGTACATAAGTGCTTAGTGCTGATACTTTTGGACAGAAAACCATGAGGCCCCTGGTCAAAGAAAACCACCATTATACAACAAGGCAGTGGCAGAAAGCAAAGAATAATTGTAAATGCTTAAAATGAACGCCGCGCAGAGCGGCAAACACCAGTACATTGTTCAATATCTGCATAGAAATGCAGTCAGGTTACCACAATGACTGATGGGTAGTCACAGTCACAGAACATCCCTCTGGTAGACAGAACTCCAACAGCAGAAAGTCTAAGGCAACAAAGACAAACTCCAAAATTCAATGACCTCTCCTAATTCTTTCAATAACTTGGTCAGTGTATGAAGAAGTACCACCTCTACATGGTCTTCAAACAGAAACCCCCTACCAAAGGCAGATATAAGTTAATGGGCTTGGTGGAAAATGCCCAATGAAGCACAAAAAGTTGGTGCAAGGCACACTGGTAGACTCACGTATTGATCAGACCAGGAAAAATATAGTAGATAAAAAAATAAAGGCCAGCATATAAATACTGATCCATGTTTGTGTGTATTTAAGCCTATGATTAAGTGTCCTATGGGCAAGAAACACGTCAGGCGAGAGATGAATATATAAATAAAGCTCTCATATTTACGAAATTTTTCCTGGTCTGATCAATATGTGAGTTTACCAGTGTGCCTTGCGCCATATACAGATTGTCTGCTCCCTTGAGCTGAGGGCCTGGGGCAGGAGCACCTGGGCCACATCTCTATTGTGGTGAGTTACTCTACAGATACTTGTTATGCTTTGAATGCTTTTGTTCCGGAAAATGTCCATTGGCCTGGCTCTGATGATATACATTACCTTTATGCGTGTTCCTATAACTTGCTATATATATAGCCAAGTGTAGTTTTAAACCATTACTCATTATTTATGCAGAATATTTTCATTTAGTTACAGGAATCACAGTAAAAGAATGAGCAATACGACAGGTAGTTTTAGGCTGTGAAAAAAGTAGGCATCCTTGGATGGAAATACCTACCAAAGAAGGTTTTAATTCAGTGAATGTACAGCTCTGGTATAAAAGTATTTGTATTACAATAAACAAAAGGTAGACTAGGTTCTAAGAACACACATCTCCGATGCAAGGGAGCATGGGCTAAAAACCCAAAATTCCTCACACTAGAAATGGTGTACATGAGCATGGTAAAATCAGACCCTCTATAGGCTCAAAAAAATCACCTTCCCAACCGACAGATCATTGGGCGGTAACGACAATCCTGCCAGAGCATAACTGTATGAGTCCACTGATTCTTTCTGTAGCCTCTGGCTCTTCATGAAGGGGTGGTGATTGGCAAATTTTAAGATCACTAATATGACCTAACATTTGGCTAGTGAACCTCTAAAAAGGAAACGTTGTAAATATGTTGTATGGAATATATTGCATATGTTGTATGAAAATAATGACACAAAGGGGGGATGTATTAACGGTTGCTAACACAAAAATCATTTACAATTCATTCGCAAATAAACGTTCACATGTTGCCTGTGTGAACACTTTGCCCCACTTTTGGATTAAAAGCCAAATGAAGAATATTACATTGTGACTTTTGCTCTTTGCTCTTTGCCTCCAGATACTGGTTGGTTCCAATAACTGTGCTTAAAGGAGAACCAAACCCATACCTCCCCCTTCCCAGACCACCCAGTACCCAGTCCATTTCAGCCCTCCATTACCATTACCCATCCTGATGCAGCCCACCATTTTACTAATCACCTTATGTGGAAATGGTCACCTAGGGTTTCAAACCCGAAGGCCACTTAAAGGTGAACTAAACCCTAAAATGGATATGGCTAAAAATTATATATTTTATATACTAAACCTTAAACCTATGACACCAGCCTAAAGCTTCAGCTTCCGTAGCACAGAGCATGTGAATCATTGAATCAGTAGAAAAGAAGATGGGGAGCTACTGGGGCATCTTTGGATATATTTCTGTTCTGTGTGTACCAAACCTGCCGCCACTAATATGAAAATGGTGTGTTGTTAAGTTAACAGATTTATAAGCAAACAGTCCCATACCATGACATTCCATACCATGACAAATGGTGTAAATGATATGGCCTTTTTGTATTTCATCTGCTTGCAGGAAATCATTTCACCTGCACTTCTTTCTGCTCCATCTCAAACGCAATGGAGTGTAAATGAACCAAGAGGTCTTTAAAGGAGACATTTTGTATAAAAAATAAGAATGTACCAGTGCATTATACTATTACTATTATTTACATATAGAAGAATTGTGCTAAAAAAAAGCAGTGTTCAGGCTGATTTATTGAATATTTCTGCCAACCCCCCCAAATAATCCTCCCTTCTCTTCCACTTCCTGCTCCCTGAATTCCCAGGTTCTGCAGGGGTGCCGGTGGCTCTCAGCTCACTGCACTGTAGGACAGGAACCAGCAGCTAGCAGGACCTGATAGGGAACTGAAGTCTGTTTGTGCTTGTGTGACTGCAGGGCAGTGATTGGCTGTCCCCCTCCTACTGTGCTTCTGACAGGGACCGTTAGGACATGCCCACCCCTCATTTGACACATAGACAGGGACCAGAGAACATCTGTAGAGAGCTCTAATAAAGGGGCTTTTTTATTAAAAGATAATATAAATGTTTAGAACCATGTAAAAGCAACACCGTATATGACTTATAATTGCATACAAAATTTGTTTTTATTTTCATTTATCCTATATGTGTCCTTTAAGAAACACATGCCTACACCCTATCTCTGGCACTGCAGGATCAAAAAACTTTATTTTTGTGATCTAATTCAGTTCTGGAATCTGTAGGACCTTTCCCTCAACTCCATACCAGGACTATAAACATTAAAGGAACAATAACACCAAAAAATGAAAATGGTTTAAAGTAATGAAAATATCTTGTAGTGTTGCCCTGCACTGGCAACACTACAAATAGTGTTTGCTTCAGAAACACTACTATAGTTCTTATAAACAAGCTGCTGTGTAGCAATGGCGGGAATTGAAAAAAGGCTATATGGCACAGGTTAAATAATGGATAATAGATAACAACATTATACTCTACAAAGCTTATCTGCTGCGTAACCAGAGTCTTTTCTCCTTTGACCCCATTGCTACACAGCAGCTTATTTATTTAAACAATAGTAGTGTTTCTGAAGCAAACACATCAGTTTTACCAGTACAGTGCAACACTGCATTATATTTGTATTATTTTAAAACACTTTCATTTTTTTGATGTTACTGTTCCTTTAAGTCCAGCTAACTGTACAAAACATTATGATATCATGCTGAAGTATATTGTTCCTCTGGTATCCCATCTTAGGTTAATTTTAAAAAATGAACTATGCATTGAGGTATTTCTGCAAGACAGTAGGCAAAGCAGGATAAGATGGCACTGTAATGATTTATATCAGAGTAAAGGTGGCCATACACGGGCAGATAAAAGCTGCCGACAGACTGTGTCGGCAGCTTATCGGCCCGTGTGGGGAGCCCTCCGACGGGCTTTCCCGATCGATGTCTGGCCGAAAGTCGGCCAGATGTCGATCGGGCAGGATTAAAAATCCCGTCGGATCTCGGCCGCATCTGTTCGTTGATGCGGTCCCGTGATCCGACCGCCCGTACTGATCCGAACGTTTGGCCCTAGGGCCCACGATCGGATCAGCCCGATATCGCCCACGTCAAGGTGGGCATATCGGGAAGAGATCCGCTCGTTTGGCAACATCGCCAAACGAGCGGATCTCTACGTGTATGGCCACCTTTAGCCAACTTGTGGCCCTTTATGTGTTACTGAAATACAACTGCCAACACTCACCAACAGCCAAAAGTACACAGGTTGGCCACTCCTATAATACATAAAAATTGCAGTCAAGGGACAATCTGTTTTCTCCCAGACCCTGACATGCCTTGTCCTGACTGGCCCCAATCTATATACCCCCTAATGTGCCAGAAATAGTCTACAGTGCTTTACAGTGTTATAATTTATCTTACCTGCTTTCTTTAGTTTTTTTAGTTCTGCCTTAGTGGAAAACGTTGATCAGAGTCACATGTAAGGACTGAGAGAATGTAATTTTGGGATGCCAGCATTCGCTTTCATGTCCCACTCAGCACTTTATCAATAAAGTTTATGTTTAAATTTAGCTGCTACGATCCAATTTACCTTAGCAACTAGGAAGTGGGTTGAATGCCAAAATGGAAGAAAACCAGAAGGGGCCTGGAGATTAAAGAAAAGTAATAAAAATGGATGATATAGTTGTAGCATCACAGAGCAATATATTTTTGGCTACTGAGGTCACCCATTTGAAAGAGGATGGCAAATCAATCACCAACTATAATCAAAAAAATTATATATTTACTGATGGGGGGTGCTCAGTGTTGGCTCTGCTGCAAATAAGAGCACACTCCACTTTTGCAGGTTTTTCCTTTTATTTAAGGTGAGATCCCAGCAAGGTCAAGCCTTGATGAAGGTGCTTGACCCCGAAATGTTTGCTTGGATCTCACCTTAAATAAAAGGAAAAACTTGGAATTTTTGCAGAAGCATTGAATGGAGTGTGCTTTTGTTCCTATTTTACTACTAAGATGAATGTAAAGGTGAACTTCCCCTTTAAAAGTATTGGCATGGACCCAGAAAAATGTATGTATTGGTATAAAGAATAGGGAGGTGCTTGGGCTAAAGACTGATATTCACAAGTATGTATCTGAGAAAGCTTGTTACTCATTAATATAATGTTAGCCTCATTCCTAGTCTCATTGTATCATTCTGGGTGAGTCTGTGTACATGCCAAAGTACACACTGACATTTCTACACCTATAAACCTTACCCAGGTGAGGGCGGGATTTCCTGGGAACATCCATGTGGCACAGTACTACAGTGGATGCCATCATTAGCAGCAAACACAAACCACAGTCCTCTGATTCTGCCCCATTAGTAAGGTGTCTGCTGAGGCTTGGCAGTCACTTATCTCTCTGCCAATATTGCAGCAAGGAATGTCAACCATAACCTGACAGTTTACCGCTTGAGACCTAGGAAAGTGTGTGCATTGCAGCTATATACTGTCCTAAGAGAGAACTTACGTAAGAGAGAACTTAAGTCAACCTGTGCCTCTCCCAGTGCTTCTAAATTACAACTCCCAGCATAACTGGAGGATACGCCAAGCTAATGAAAATGTTCAGCAGTTGGTGTTCTGCTGTTTAGCTCTGGCTATTCACATGCATATTAGTTTAGAAAAGGAACTGTACAAAATAAGGGGGGACCAACCTGCAGCCTTCCAATTGTTTCTGAAATACATCTCCCAAGTCCCAGTACTTATAACTAAAGCACACAGGGAAGTTTTACAATGGCACTGTTCTGCATGTCTGAGATTCAAAAAATGCCCAAACAGCCCCACAGACCTGAATAATAATGATGGCCTCTGGCATCTTACAGCAGCCTCTCTGGCATTTGCCAGAATCCACAGATTGCCAGTCCCAGCCTGTGGTTCAGAGTGAGTGGGCAGCCTGATCCCATAAACGCATAACTGCTTGTTGTACATGGATCTTGTACAATAAAGGCGAGTAAAGAAGGCAAGTGGAGACCTGCTTAACGCACTCACATCCCATGCTATCCAAAAGCCTTTGGCATTTCCTTTACTTTCACTCTTAGCAGGTTGTCTGCCAGTACACACAGTAACTTTACATTACTAGGTACAAGGTCAAGACATCACACAATGGGTAACAAGTTTTCAAACATATTAATGCACATGCTAAACTAGGCTATAGCTTAGGGGCCCAGTGCGATCTTCTGTCTTATATATTTTTATTATTTATTTGTGCTGGGAAGAAGGCAGGCAAGAACCCCACTCGATGTAGTGAGCTTGGGTGCAAACGTGCCTATATCTGCATGCATCTGGACCCAGCAGAAGAGCCGGGCCAGGGCTGGCAGGCGCCCTAAGCTACCCGGCCGGCTGTGGTGCCGAAGGGGGCCCACATAGATGCTTGAGTAGCCAATGAATGGGCAGAGATGTCTTTTCCTCCCACACATCTTCCTGTTATATTTAGAGCTGCTTTATTTCCTGTCAGGTTATCAACAGAGAGAATCACAAAAAGATGTAAAAGGGTGGTATTTACTGATATTTACTGCACCATACAATGTATTGCTTAATCACTTGTTAGGATATAAATTATCTGTTGGTAGGTTTCAGAATCAGTACACTTAACTTTCCTTTATATCTTTGTTTCATCAGCCTGAGGCTTGATTCTGATGGCATGACGTCACACAGAAAAAGTCAAACAGACAAAATACCAGAATAATGTATCACAAACGATTCCCAGGTTTCACAGATACAGAAGGGCCATAGTGTAATATGTGTGATAAAAATAAAAGTTAGATGAGTACAAATGAAAATTAAAAAGTCACACTAAAATCCCTGGCTAAAAAAATCTTGCAGTGCCTACAGGATGCATTATAAGTATGGAGAGGAATTTCTTGGCGATAATGGCCACTTGGATGAATGAACAATAGTGAAAGGATTTTGGAGTTTTCCAAAGCCAGACCCATTCCCCCAAGTGTCCATAGGCTTATAAAGGGATACTGTCATGGGAAAACATGTTTTTTTCTTAACGTATCAGTTAATAGTGCTGCTCCAGTAGACTTCTGCACTGAAATCCATTCTCAAATGAGAAATCTGACATGGGGCTAGACATATTGTCAATTTCCCAGCTGCCCCTGGTCATGTGACTTGTGCCAGCACTTTAGGAGGGAACTGCTTTTTGGCAGGCTGTTGTTTTTCGTTCTCAATGTAACTGAATGGAACGAAGTGGGACATCTGTCTTTACTATTGAGTACTGTTCTTAGATGTACCAGGCAGCTGTTATCTTGTGTTAAGGATCTGTTATCTGGTTACCTTCCCATTGTTCTGTTGTTAGGCTGCTCGGGGGGGGGGTGATATCACTCCACCTTGCAGTACAGCAGTAAAGAGTGATTGAACTTTATCAGAGCACAAGTCACATGACTTGGGGCAGGTGGGAAATTGACAATAAAAAGCCGACTTTTTAGTTAAGGCTTATCGTTTTACTGCACATGAACAGCCACGCAAAGACAGAAGAAGACGAAAGTGGATCCCTCCATAGTGCTCACTCGTATAATCCTGGGCCGATTTCTGCTGATAGGAGCACCGACCCGGGGTTTCAGGTAGGTACATACAATCACTCAAGGGCCTAACGTTTCGCACCCACAAGTGTGTCTCCTTTAAAAAGTAGTTTTTAGTGTCAGTATCACTTTAATCCACCCAAGGGGGAGGCTATTTTACTCAAAAATGACTTTGCAGGAGTGACAAATTCTGCCATTCTTTTGACTATTTTTACCCACGCTTTAACGATTAATCCCTGCCCATAGCCTGGGTTCTCCCTCCCCTCGACTGCTTTTGAATTATTGGCCTTTTATGAAGTAGGAACACAGGCTCACTCTAAAGGCTGCTTAACGCCAATCAAGGTGCAGAATGTAAAAAGACATGTTTATTAAAGGTTGGATTAGCTACAAGGAAGCAATTGATTTCAACTGACTTTTGAGACAAAAAACATAGATCTCCTGGAACCTATTGTAACAGCAGGTGTTCTTTTACTGACATTACTTAACCCCTTCCTCACCTGAGGGCAGGCAGTGCTTCTAATGCATGGCATAGTTTAAGCATTACAAGTCAAAAAGTGATTTAATGCGAACTTTTGCTACAATAGGGCTTTTATGAAATCACAGGCAACTAGTTATTTTACTTTATTATTGTGTTACTAAGAACACGTCTTTTTTTCTGCTGGTATTTCAACAGGAAAATATCTTGTGGAGTAAATAATGATTGAGATTTTAAGAGGGCAGCTTTTAAACAAACATACTAATGCCAGTAAGATTTCATATTTTTGCATGTGTGATTGGAAATCTACTGTCCCCATATTTAACAGCACTATGACATCACTAATACCAGGGAGGGTGATATATCAGCTAATGGTGGCAATGTATTTGCCAACTCAAAATGTCTATTCTTGCTAAACTGCATTGATTCAACCATGACCTGATAAAACAGATCAGAATTAAATGGGACAGAGTTGTTGTGGACCCTCTTGCTTCCACACCTGCACTTGTCTCATACATGTGCTAAGATAATAATAGTAATAATAATGAGCGCAAATTGCATTTTCGTTTCAGACAGACCAACCCTCCAGTGGAAAGTGCCAAACATGATGTACATGTTCAGTTTCAGTTGGACTGATCTCCTGCTGTATAAATGTAGAATACATGTACATGTGCAGCTGACAGGGGTGGTATTCCGCGGTGTGCCTTGGCCAATCAAAATGCAACTGTTTTCCCACAGATCATACTTGATTGTGTTAAATCGCACACTTGGCACTCACACGCACAATTTATCAGAAATGAGAGTGGATGTGTCACTGGAGATTTTCAAGTAACCAGATCCTATTCATACTGCAGAAACCAAAGTTTGCAGTGAGGCTTATTATTTAGAATAAAAAACAGAAAAAAACAAAAAAACCGCTCAAGCTCACCGTGCTTCCCTTACAATTGGTCCGGGTGCTCAGTCAGTCAGTGTCCCCACTGTAAGAACGAAGAAATCCACAAGTAGTGACGGCACATCCAGATCCAAATTTATTTCAAAAGAAACTGCTGCAGAACCACCTAACGCGTTTCGGGAACGTGTCCCTTAATCATATGATTAAGGGACACGTTCCCGAAACGCGTTAGGTGGTTCTGCAGCAGTTTCTTTTGAAATAAATTTGGATCTGGATGTGCCGTCACTACTTGTGGATTTCTTATTATTTAGAACTTTAGATATTTGTTTGTTTTGAAATGATGCTATACAAGATTTATATAATAATTATGCTGAATTAAGTTGAGTGAATTTAGAGAATCGATTAGGAGCTTGCATGTGATGTATAGTCATGTGATGATCGGCCTGTCGATGGTGTAAATATAGCTGCTTTCTGCTAAGATTATTTGTCTAATGAGAAAAACAAAATACTGACATTTGCTTTGAATGCTACTTTTCCTGCTTGGTATGCTAAATAAGAAACTTAATAAAAGACTTTCTACACAAAAGAAGTCTCTAGGTTACTATATCTGAAATAAACCAGACAGAAAACAAATCAATTGTGTGACATGTCTCATTGAGAGCAGTGGAGCACATCCTATGCAAATGGTTACAATGCAACAAAGCCATGCAAGCCATACTACTGTTTCATTCTACTGACATAAGAACATTACTCCTCAATAAAGTAGTCTACTCTACATTACATATGGCATCTAGGTATCAAATCTGTTTTGTACTGGTCATAATATAATGATAGGATAATGATTTTATTTAAATGTTACAGGTACAATGAGACATCAAACAGACTGACATGCCGGCTGATGCAGGGCTGCAGTATGAGTTCTCTTGCACAGCACCTTTATGTTTTATGAAAGATACATCACCTCAGATGTTTCTGCTCACCATCTTCCCATCTATAATTGTTGTGCTAATAGGATGGCACTGTTGACTCGACAGTGATTTCACTAATTTGCATCACATACAAATATAGTTTCACTGGTTCGTAGGCTGATATTTCTCAAGAGACATGGGGATTTGGTTAGGCTCCATTACGTCAGTCTGGTATCTTGGCTCTTTACATACTTATTTGCGCAAGTTGTTGGGATGAGGGGAGTGGGGAGTTTTAACATACTTATATTTTTAAAGCATCAAGAGTCCTTTGTATTTAGATTCTTTACATTCAGCTACACCTATTTCCATTTATATATATATATATATATATATATATATATATATATATATATATAAAATAAACAACAGATACATACATTTTAAGGCAAAAGAGCTCAGTCAGGAGCTAATATTGCCCACAATTGCCCTCACTGGGTACCCAGACCCCAAATTTATACCAGTGAACTTTTATCTGTGTTGCTGTATCAATATTTAGTTGTTTTTTTTTTTTGTTTCAACTCAAACTTCTAACAATGAAGGAAATATACTATGTTTACCAAGGTGCTTTGCTTCATGCACAGAAACTGACACATAGCACAAAAAGGTACTTGGCTCATGACATAACAGTTTTACCAGGGCAAAAGTCTTGCTAAGCACATGAAAAGATTCATACTGTCTATACATTGATGCAGGAGGGTCTCAACCTTACAACACAGGTATCTGCAAATATCACTTTTAAATAGGGAGGCACCAAATCTAGGGTTCGGTTCTGGATTTGCCAATAATTCTGCCATTTTTTTGATTCGGCCACAGCTAAATGCCTTGTCAAACCATTTACATATGCAAAAGATCACATAACTGTTCGTCACAAAAAGAAGTAAAAAAATATTTAACCATGCACTGCACATGCGGTTCTCTTTTCCATTCATTTTCCTAATTTACATATGCAAATTATGGTTCCAATTTGGTTAGGTATTCACCCAAATCCTTATCCTAAAGAAATTGAGATTCAGCTGAATCCTAAAATAATGGGTGCATCAGTGCATCTCTACATGTAAATACAGTAACCTGAATAGCTGATATGCAATATTTTATCCTATTAGCAAAGAACTCAAATATTTTTCCATCTATGTGAAGCTAAGAGGTCATCTGCACCCAGGAGTCCAGACAGTATAAGAATCACTAGGTTGGCGCAAAATATGAATCAACCCCCTGAATACATTAACATGTATTAAAAAATGTATAATGTATTAATTATAATACTATGTAAATCAGTTAAAAGCATACATTGATTCTTGCAAACAGTCTAGCACACCTAGCTTGCCAGAAAGAACAGATATTCCTAGACTCTCCGCTTAAAAAAAACTCACCAGTTCAATATCTAAAATATACAAGGTTATATGAAATATGTGGAAATCAGCTAAGTTATAGCAGTAATCTGACTTCAGTGCCTCCACAGTTTCCCAGGATGAATTGGAGAAGGTTATATGAGGTTTTAGGGGGTTTCAATTACACATTTTAAAATGTGTCAATGCAGTTGCTGTGTGCAAGGTGCCAGAAAGAGAGCATTTCACATACCCTAACACACTATTCTACCACCCACCGTTCCTGTCAAATGTGAATTTCCCTTGCCAGAGTCATATTTCAATATTTACTGTTCAGTGCACCTGTTATAAAGGGGCATGGACCTTACAGTGATTTCAAGAAAAAATGAACATGTAGTCAGTCTCTTTCAAACCTTTAATCCAGCCTCTGAGTAAGAGGAGATGGGAATC
This sequence comes from Xenopus borealis, assembly GCA_024363595.1. Lineage (NCBI taxonomy): Eukaryota > Metazoa > Chordata > Amphibia > Anura > Pipidae > Xenopus > Xenopus borealis. Next base: position 126,560,247 of record CM044434.1, read on the forward strand.
TCCGCTGGGATCACAGTAACCACAGCTAAAGGAAACGTATCTGAGGGTTCCAATACTTAACAAAGGATCCATGATGGTAACTCAGTATGAGTGGTATTTGCTGTTATGTAGATATGTAGCCCATCATGATTCCAGACAGCAAGTGTCTTTCTAAGGTTTAACCTTTTTGTATGAAGTAATGAGTACAGACTTACACTTTGCTGCAATGTTCTCATGTACAATATGTGATATATTGATGCCCATTCGCAGCTTTAGGCTAGGGGGCCACATGGGGGGCCAAAAACTGCTAGCTAAAATTTGATGGCTGCACTGCGGCAGTTAGTGGCTTAGGGTGCTGGCACACTAGTGATATGGGGGTTGGGTAAAACCCTCCCTCAAACCCACACCTGCCCGAGCCTGACTTCCCACTTCCATTTATAGACCCGCCCCGTCGGTGACATCACAAAAGGCACACGACTATAAAAAGGGAGTCGGAAGCTGGGGTAGTGTATGGCAGATGGGACAGAGCAGGAGTTCAACCCGTAAATGGGGGGGGGGTGCGAGTTCCACGAGTATCGGGTTGGCCCGCACACCACTATGGCACACAGGAAGATTTGTTGCCGATATTTAAACTGCGCTAGAGTGGGTAGCAGGCTTCACCCAAATGCTTTCCGGCCGGCAATGAAGTAATCACAGATAGGATAATATATGCTTTGTTTTCTGAATCTGTCCAAAGTTGACTCTTGAAGAAACTTCAGGCGACTATATAGGAGACAAATCTCCTCGTGTGCCACTACCTATAGGGCAGAGACAAAAGAACAGATTTGGGGAGATTAGTCGCCAGGCGACTAATCTCCCCGAGCTGCCGTCCCGTCAGCTACAATGTAAATCGCCAGTGGGGTGGCATTCGTTTTCCGAATTCGCCTCACAAGGAAAGTTCGGGTGACTTCGGAAAACTACGTGATCCGAGTGCCATCCTGCCTGTAATTTACACTCTAGCTGACGGGAAGGCAATTCAGGGAGATGAGATGCCCCGAAGAATGGTTATGTGTCCTACATAAAAATGAAATGTGTATAATTTTATCTAACAAAAGCACATGGGTTTCCCAACAAATTAAAATCTCAAGTACAACATCACTACAACTGCACTACTTCAGTAATTATGCTCCAGTGTCTTGTTGCCCAAAACAATAGCATGTTTGTTCTGGGAACAGTAGTAAAGTTAAGCTCTAGTTCTGATCTATCCTTCAGCTTTACTAGATCTGTGTATACACATTTCTAGGACTGTGAAAAGATTGGATAACCTTAGTGCTTTTCCCAATACTATATTCTGTCAAATGCTACAATAGTATACACTCCATGCATGTGTATTTGTATACTTATGAACAATGTGTGTGCACGTGTGTCATATGTTGTTGTTGCTGTAAGAGAGTCAATATGCTTGCCTGCACTTGATGTAAAACAATGTACACAGGTGTAGGGTTTGCCACAGTTTTAGGGTAAGATTAACTCTACCCTATAACCTATAATGTAGGCTTAAAAGCATAGGAGGAAGTTGTGCCTCCCCAAAACTGCTCAACTGCTACATATTCATATATTATTATAAGTTCTCAAGTGTAAATCCTTTTACTAGAAATCTCCTCCCCTGTCCAAAAGTTTCCAATTTTGTACCTGTAACAAAAGCAGTTATTCTAAGGCTGCTATTTTTGCAAGACGTATAGGAACAGGTGCACTGTGTTGCTGCACCTCTCCCTTGGGTGCATTGTTATAATACCACTTAGCCTTTTTCTAGTTGTAGTCCTTGAAACCAATACACATAATCCATACATGTACCTGGACTGTTTTATTGTTGGGCTGGAGAGTGTAACTAAGTACTCCTGGGTTTTGTTTTTTTGTTGTTTTTTTTTTTTTGGGGGGGGGGGGGGCAAGGAACAATAATGGCTTCCCATGCATCTGCATCAATTCTTGCAGACTAGTGACCTATCACATTGCAGAGTATGTGTAATGCTAAACAATTAATGTTAGTGCTCCCTGCTCTGTCTATAAGCAACAACCATCCACCTTTGCGTTTGCATTTGTTCAGCCTGCTGTTTGCAAACTCTCCTGTTGGCTCTTACTGTTTCCTTCAGATTTTCCTTTGTATGTTTGCTTTCCATCTATACATGTCATCAAATAGTACCAATGTAGTCTGTTTGGGCAACAAGCTGTTACCATGCCACTCCTTTTATTGTGTAAAAGGCTGAGCTGCCAACCAATCCCTGGGCTGTACAACTGACAATGCTGACTGCTAAACTCAAATAGATTTTCCACTGCAGATACACAAAAGGTTATTATGGAATAAATACAAACTAACATCAGATTTTTTTTCAATCTCTAGTAGATAGGATTTGTATTTTGAAATGTTCATGCTCATATGCAGAGAATAATGAAGATTTAGCCTTCCTAAAAAGTACTGCTATATATATCTACTTTCTGGGTTACTTTCTTTGAATTATTCTAAGCCACAATGAAAAGTATTCTTTACAAATGCTGCCCACTTCGTTGCCACCCACACAGAGGTCTTTAAAGGGCAAGGAAAGGCAAAGAAATATAATCCCATTTTTACTTTCTTTAATGGAAAATAAATCTATCTCAAATATACTTTAATTAAATAAAGTGTACTGTTTTTATAAGAAACCTGACTGTATGCAGTGAAATTCTCCCTTCATTTAGTGCTGTGGATAGGAATTGTCAGATGGTTCCTAACTTCTGGCAGGGAAACAATCATACTTATGAACAGCAGGGGGAGCCCCTGCCTTACTTGCCATCCATGCAGAACTCAAGTAGCTTTGTTTTTTTTATCATTTATGACGATCCCTAAGAAGCCCAGACCATACTGAGCATGTGTATGTAGTCTAGTCTTGCAAAGATGTATAACAAAGTTACAAGATGACAGCCCCTTGTGGCCAACTTTGAAAGCATAAATAATTTGTTTGATTAGACTTGTGGTGCAGTAAGTTAATGTTTATGTTTAGTTTACAAAATACAGCATTTCTAGTCTTATTCTATTTTAGACTTTCCTTGCCCTTTAAGGAACTATATGAACATAAACTATTTTAAGGCAAAGTGCTGCAGTTCATAAGTAACAGATTGTACAGTATAAAGATCTACCTTAGGTCCATGTAACTTTCCCTGTCATATTGCATAATCTTCTAAAATATTAACCATTAGCATACAAATAGTCTTGGCAAAGATTGTTTAAAATCTGTTATTGTTTCCTCTACGACCCCTTAGCTCACAAGTAATAAAGAAACAACTACACAGTTGTATATAGTCTAAAGTGTTCTTAACCTACAGGTCAGGACCAAATAATGGCTCCCCATGATGCTCAGAGCAGGTCACTATAATTCCATTTAATACAGTGCCATTTCCTCCTACAAACAAATAATAAATTGAATGTGAAGACAATTGGAACTGAAAGGAAATTTGTACATCATTAACTCTAAAGGAAATCAATCACTTGGGCACCATGAGAAGAATTCAAGGTATCATTTTGCGGCAGAGACCCCTGGACCAAGTGACACAGCCCCTTTCTCATTAAAGGAGAACTAAACCCTAGCTAAAAAAGTAGGTAGAAACATTCTGCATTTTGTTTTGGGCTTCTGTAACAGTAAGGCAACCACAGCTCTTTAACAGTGAAGACTCTTATGGGGGCCCCGCTCCAGTGCAAGATCTGATTCTTAATCCCCCAGTAGCCCAGACTACCCCTAATCCAGATTGGCTCAGACCGTTCAGACCTGATTGGCCCAGCCCACCCCCAAACCCAGATTGGCCCAGCCCATTCAGACCTGATTGGCCCAGCCCAGCCCAAACCCAATTCAACCAGCCCACCCCAAACCCAACTGGCCCAAATACTAAGTGAATAACAAGTGAAATGCATTAATGTTGTTCAGGCCCGGACTGGCAATCTGTGGGTTCTGGCAAATGCCCGATGGGCTGCTGTAAATTGCCATAGAAAGTGACTATTAAGTGGGCTGGTGGGGGCTGTTTAGGCCTCTTTGTAGCAGTAATGGCAGGGCCTATTTTGAATCCCAGTCCAGTCCTGATGTTGTTTTATATAATCCATGGTGTTGCACAAACACAGTTTACAGTGGTAACCAAAATTTGCACTTTTTTAAGCGCACATAGATTTAAAAAAGTGAGGTAACATTTTCTTCCAGTTGCCCAGCCTGCCCCATCCCCAACTGGCAGCTGTCACTTGGACAGAGGGGAAACAGGCACTATTTGCCCATCCAGCTCTGTGACCCTGCAACAGACAGCAAAGTTCCTATTACAGGGCCCCGCCAAAATGGTTCCAATTGGGCCCCACACTTGGTATAACCGGCCCTGGACCTGTGTCTCCAAAGATGCCCCAGTAGCTCCCCATCTTCTTTTCTGCTGATTCACTGATTCACATGCTCTGTGCTGCTGTCACTTACCAACACACACTATACTGAATATATATCATATAAAAAGTTTCACGCATTAGAGTTGTGCACCCCTCCGTGTAACCCATATATGCGTTCTAATAAAGCCGACAAATTGATACTATAAGCATCGGACTCCTGATTTAATGATCGGCGCTCAGTAGCGTATCAGTGGATTTGTGTTGCAGCCGACAGAGAGGATCCGGCATATCGCAGGAGCTGCGGTCAGAGAGGAGTACCGATGAGACCCGGTGAGCTCCGCCATTACCGCATTGTTTGTACAAGGCTATAATGCTGATAAAAATTCAGATTATTGGTACATGACAATTTATACACCGGCACAATTATCATCAGAATGTAATAATCAGTCCTGTAGTATTAGCATATATAAGGCAAACCTCACTTTCTACTTGATGATTTGTGATGACCCCTAAACTTAGCTTCTTAACAGCTGCTGTAAACCCAGAGCATACATACAGACACTTTCCAAGATGCTGGCCCCACTGTGACAAACCCTGGATCGTTGCTGCTATTGAGAAGCTGAAACTTTAGGATGGTGCAATACATTTAATATATGCAATATGGCATTTTTAGTCATATTTGTTTTTAGGGTTTAGTTCTCCTTTAAAGTAACTCATACACAGCACTATTGACTGCCCAGCTACATTAGCCCTTGTAACCCAAACAGTGATGATAATTATTATGCACAAGCACAGTGCAGGGGGGGGGGGCAGAGGGGGGCCCTGAGACAGCAGCCCCAGTGGGCCCCGGCCCCCCAGTCTAAAGGTTACAGATTAGCAGATAATGTATTTCCAATAAGATCAATGAGTTCTATGGCAGAATGTGCATACATAACAGAAGATATAATACTGAATTAAATCACATAAGTATTATTTTTGTTTATCATTTAAATGAAAAGGCAGCTGAAGACTCTTAAAGGGGTTGTTCACCTTCCAAACACTTTTTTTAGTTCAGTTATTTTCAGATTGTTCACCAAAAATAAATACTTTTTTCAGTTACTTTCCATCTTTTATTTTTTACTGTTTTCCCAGAATTGAAGTATAACGTTTAATGTTCATGTCTCTGGTGTTTCAGTCTGGCAGCTCAGTGATCCTGGAACATCGGAACTGTTACAATTTGCTACATTTAGTTGATACAATTAATTGATACATTTATCTACAGCATCTGTGGAATATTAGCCACTGTTGTATCAATTCTAACAGCTTTAAAGGAGAACCTGTAATTGAAAAAAAAAAAACCTGTAGACCCCCCCCCTCCTCCTTTGGGCCACGGGAGTTCAAGGCCGCCATCTTGTTTCTCTGGTCTTTTTCGGAAGTTTTGGCGCAGAAATGCACAAAAATTGCATGCGCAATGGTTGGGGTCCAGAAACCTCTTCCAACTACGCATACAACAAAAACGCTGGTCTACTTCTGAAAAGAACCAAAGAAAGAAGATGGCTACCTTGAACTCCTGTGGTCCGAATTTGCAGGAGGGGTAAGTAAAAAATTAGGGGCATTTGTCCAGGGGGAGGTAGGCTGCGGGGAGCAGGGAGGGGCGTCTACACAGGGGAGGGGGTTCATTACAGGTTGGATTCTCCTTTAATAAAACTCAGGAATTCTGCTCAGCACGGACAACGATAAGAAATATATCAACTAAATGTATCAATTTAGAACAGTGACCTCCCAGAGCTGCTTCAGAAAAACTTAGGCGTTGTTCACCTTTGCGTTAACTTTTAGTATAATACAGAGAGTGATATTCTGAGACAATTTGCAGTTGGTTTTCAGTTTTTTATTCTTTGTGGTTTTATAGTTATTTAGCGTTTTATTCAGCAGCTCTCTAATTTGCAGTGTCAGCAATTTGGTTTCTAAGGTACAAATTAACCTAGCAACCCTGCATTGATTTGAATAAGAGACTGGAATATGAATAGGAGATGGACTGAATAGAATGATAAGTAATAAAAAGTGACAATAACTATAAATTTGTAGCCTTACAGAGCATTTGTTTTTAGATGGTGTCAGTGACCCCCATTTGAAAGCTGCAAAGAAACAGAAGAAAATTGCAAATCATTAAAAAACTATGAAAATAAATAATGAAGACCAATTCAAAGGTTTCTTGGGATTGGCCCTTCTACAATATACTAAAAGTTAACTTGAAGTTGAACCGTTCTGACAATTTATTCAACTTGTACACAAAAAGGTATGTGTGAAGATGAACAAGGTCACACAGGGAAAAACGACTGAAACCTGTTTCACCTGTTTCACACCCTGTCACCCTGCCCTTCCACAAAACAACTGGATACTGTTGGCAATTCTACCCAGATGTAGAAATGGGCCAGGAATAAAGGGGTGGTAAGGATCTGCACCTCCCTTATGTATATTAACTGCCAGCAGGAGGGCAATTCTTCCAGCCAGGACTTTTCTCAGTAAACATATCAGCGTAGATGAATAACAGGGCTGGGGCAGACTATAAACCAACTGACAAATTGATATTTAACTACCCCTCCCTTCCTTAGTCTGTGGTTCCAAAGTACAGCAGCTTAAATTGATGGCAAGCATATAATTGTTTTTATGCATGGCTATACGCACAACTTGTGGTCTACAATTAAAGTAAAATATAAACTTAGGATTCCCATATTCATTTAAAGAGACATAATGTGGCAGACATATTATATACAGGTCATGCTGTTTGGAGCTATAACTCCCAGATATACAAAAAAACAGTACCTATAGTTAACAATAATTCACAGAAATATTGGCAGAAGATCTCATTGAGATGATGATTTTAATATGACTGATTTTAACTCCAAAAAATGGGGACACCTATGTGCCTCCCCCACCAGAAGTTCATTATACAGTGCTGCTGAATGCAAGCAGTGTTGTATTCATGGAGGTAGCCACAGTTCTCTGTGCTCTGGGGTACACACCCACATGGGCCAAATCATGCTAATCCAATCTTTTACTTGGATGCCAACGATAAAATCATACTGCAGTCAGGCTCACATCAACATGACAATGTGATACTTACTCTCACATATTCTGACCAAATAGTAGGGGCTGATTTACTAAGGATCGAAGTGGTTATTTGAACAAATAATTAGATATTCAAATAGGCTAATTTGATCCATTATTAGACCATTTGATTAGAATGGTCGAATAGTAAAATCCTTCGACTTTGAAATTCAAAGTACTGTCTCTTTAAAAATCCTTCGATTGTTTTACTTTGCTGCCAAATTGCTATTTTAGCCTTTATTTTATCAAAGAAAATTCCTTTGATCGTACGCTAAAATTCTTTGAATCGTTCGATTCGAAGGAGATTTTTCTTTGATTGCAAGAATGCCAAATTCAGTGAAAAATCCTTTGACTTTGATATTTGAAGTCGAAGGATTTTAATTTGATGGTCGAATTTCGAAGTATTTTCTACTTCGAAATTCGACCTTTTGGTAAATCAGGCCCTTAGTGTTGACTAAAAGTGTGTCAACGGTTACCAAAAGTACCAAAATTTGTGACATGGGAACAAAAAGTTGAGTCTATGGGACTAATTCACACAGCACAGCTGCATGCTCAAAAACTGCCTTGTATAAAAATAACTAGTACATATACATATGACAGACAAATGAGTTTGAATGAAAATTGCAGTAACAAGAGTAGGCATGCTTCTAAAAGAACGTGATTATGTGTAGTTTTCTGCAGTTTTTAAACTACAACTCACAGCATTCCCAGGTTCTCACACAGTTTATAAGAGTGGTTGATGGAGGCTGAGCAAGCCAGAAGTCCAAGAACTAAAGCTTAAACAAAAAAAAGGGCTGAAATGTTGTACATTATATTTTGGGCTTCTGTACCAGCCCCAGACAACAAAAGCCCTTTAGCAGTAAAGATCTTTGTCTCCAACGATGCCCCAGTAGCTCCCCATTTTTTTCTGCTGATTTGCTGCACATGCTCTTTGATCAGTCTTGAAGCATCATTTTCTGTTTGATTATTTGTGACAATTTCTAAGCTTAATTTCTCAACTGCTGTTTAAAGCACACTAAGCATGTGCAGGTCACAGACACTCCTAACAAAATCTAAGATGGGACAACTTTGAAGGCCTACAACATTACTACTATAAAGATGCTGAACATTTTAGGCTGGTCCAATAAGTTCAGTACCTAAATATGGCATTTCTAGCTTCTAGAAAGGGAGTGTGGCTGTGGGATAGCAGATATAGTAGGGAGAGATGGTGCCTATAGTAGCAGTAGGATAATAGTCTATTGGAAGGGACTGTGGATGTGGGATAGCAGATATATTAGGGAGAGATTGTGCCTATAGTAGCAGTGGGATAATAGTGTCTTGAGAGGGAGTGTAGCTGTGGGATACAGTAATGTAACTAGCAGGTGGTGGGCCCTGACACGGGACATGCAGCCAGGCCCCCTCACCCGCCTCTGGACGCGATTTTCTGGATGGAATCCCCAATAATCCAGCCAGAATCAGCGGCGCGTGAGCTGCTGGGGGCCCTTAGGTTCCCCTGGTAGTTACGCCACTGGTGGGATAGCAGGTATAGTAGGGAGAGATTGTGCCTATAGTAGCAGTGGGATAATAGTCTCTGGGAAGGGAGTGTGACTGTGGGATAGCAGGTATAGTAGGGAGAGATGGTGCCTATAGTAGCAGTGGGATAATAGTCTCTGGGAAGGGACTGTGTCTGTGGGATAACAGGTATAGTAGGGAGCACCCTACAGAGCAGCTGGCCAGCATGCTGCCCCTAAATATTTGTGGCTCTAGGCCCGGGCCTATGTGGCCCCACCACAAATCTGGGCCTGAGTATCTAGGATGGGAGTGGGTCTGTGGGATAGCAGGTATAGTAGTAGAGAGAAAATATTATTATTGGAAGAATTTTTAGAGGGCAACACATATTCTACAGCCCTGTGGTACCTTAGGGTTTAGGGAAAATCCCAGCAAACTCTGAGAGACAAAGGCAGTTACATTCCGTGAGCTGGATCTCACAGATGAAAGTCAATGGGTGGAACAGTCTTATACAAGTAACTGGACAGTGCAAAGTCTGTGTTCCCCTAAAATGGCCACGAAGGATTAAATCAGTGCTGCGCTTTGCGCTGATTCTCCAGCAGCAAGTACACAGCGACAGGGTGACTTGTGCCTTTAAGACACACCTTTCTGAAACACCTTTGCACAGTGCTGAGGAACAATGAACACATTGCGAAAACAGTCTCATGAAAAGCAACAAGTGGAAGGAACTGGTTCCACCGCTGCCCACAACATGCTCAGAAGCCCCAGCTGAGCGGGGACAGGAATAGCGCAGACAAATGATAAGCTCCTGGTACAGGTGAGGAGGGCAGCGGTGATGACACTTACCACTCTGGCTTGTCACTGGCTCCATAGCGAGGCAGCAGAGCAGCACCAGGGCACTCCATGCTCCCAGCGACTCCCCCATGCTTTGGAGTTCTTGGTTCGGCTGGATATCAGTCAATGGGCTGGCACATGTCCCGGGCACGGAGGAATAATCCAATAATAATAATATCCTGGGTGTGACAGGTCTCAGAGAGTAGTACGTGAGGTAAAGCGCCGGGACATTCACTCTCTGACAGCTCTTGTCTCTCACACATTCCTCTCACAAGAGAAAGTTGTATTAGGCCCCTCCCTGCCGCGCTCTAATTGGTCCTGAGCCGGTAAATGAATTGAGAGACCTGGAAAAATGTGACAGTGTGTGCGACTTGTACCGCTTCAGCGGTGGTGCCCAAACTCTGTCTTCGCAAGGGGGCCAAGCCTGAAGGGCAAGATTTGGGTTAAAACATTCCTGTTCTACATATGACTATAATACGCAAAAGCCATGTGACTATCTTGTAAAGAATATCCTTATAGACGGTGACTAGTGATGTCTTCAGTTATAAACAGTGAGTAGTGATGTCATTTCTGTCACATGATTCACAAAAACTTGTGTATTAATATAAATAAATATAAATAAAGTACCCCTTGTTGGAAAATGTAAGGATATTAGAAGTAACCTCAGCCTCATGCTTTTATATGGTTATGGAACGTCTCAGTGATTTATAATATCCTTATAATACACAAAAGCCGTAAATATCTTGTAAATTATATCCTTATAAACGGTGAGTTCTGATGTCATCAGTTATAAACGGTGAGTTCTGATGTCATTTCTGTCACATGACTACCTGAAACTTGTGTATTATAATAAATAAAGTACCCCCAGTTGCAAAATATGAGGATATTAGAAGTTACCTCAGAGTTCCATGACCTGTATAAAAACACTCGGCCTTCGGCCTCGTGTTTTTATATGGTCATGAAACTCCTCGGTAACATAATATCCTTATATTTTACAAGAGGGGGTACTTTATTCACTATATAATTTACAATAGGGGTACTTTATTCACTATATATTTTACAAAAGGGGGTACTTTATTCACGATATATTTTATAATAGGGGGCAGTAACGTAACTAGAGGGGGGCGGCCCTGGTGTGGGACGCGCAGCCGGGCCCCCTGCCCCCCTCCGTATGCAATTTCCTGCTGGGAATCAGTGGCGCGTGAGCTGCCGGGGGGCCCTGAGGTGGTGCGGACCCTGGCCCAATTGCACCCCTGCTCCCCCAGTAGTTCCACCACTGATAGGGGGTACTTTATTCACTATATATTTTAAAATAGGGGGAACTTTATTCACTATATATTTTACAATAGGGGGTACTTTATTCACTATATATTTTACAATAGGGGGTACTTTATTCACTATATATTTTACAATAGGGAGTACTTTATTCACTATACATTTTACAATAGGGAGTACTTTATTCACTATGTATTTTACAATAGGGAGTACTTTATTCACTATACATTTTACAATAGGGAGTATTTTATTCACTATGTATTTTACAATAGGGAGTACTTTATTCACTATACATTTTACAATAGGGGGTACTTTATTCCCTATATATTGACTGACAGTGTCAAGTTATCCTACACCTTGCTATGAGCTAAGTGGTGCCTGGCAACATTTTGGACGCTAAAGTAGGTATCCATAAATATACAAAAACATTTTTTGATATGAATTCGTAAATCTCAATGGGTGGGCACTGAAACGTCTGCCTCGTCTCTAAGACTGTACCGCAGTACTTCATTTTGGGTTGTGTTTTCAACATGTCACACAAGTTGTCCCATGCCATTGCTCTGTGCCTTTAAGACACACCTTTCCGAAACTCCTTTCCACAATGATAAGGAAGAATGAACAAATTGCGAAAAACAATCACATCCAAAGGGAAAGGAACAGGTTCCACCACTGCTCACAAAATGCTCAAAGGTTGTAGATCAGCAGGGACGCCTAGTGGCAGGTATGGGAATAGCGCACAGTGAAATACCTTCTTATAATCCTTGAAATCACTGCTTCTAGAACTGTGCCAGGCTGCAAACAGTGTCGGACTGGGATGCCAGGGGCCCACCAGAAACCCTTAGACCAGGGGCCCACCAGAAACCCTTAGACCAGGGACCCACCAGAAAACCTTAGACCAGGGGCCCACCAGAAAACCTTAGACCAGGGGCCCGACTTTCCAAACTATTATTCCTTCTCTCCTTACTTAAAGAACAAGTAAACCTTTTTTTTTCTATCTGTAAATTTGCTCTAAACAGCCCCCTAGATTAATGTACCTTAGTCCCTGCTGCAAGTCTGCTCTGGTTTCTGTGTTATCAGCAGCTTGTTTCCCCTTCTTCCTGGTGCAGGGTGAAGCCCCGCCCCGTAGCTTACTGAGCTGACCTTATCTCTGTGACTAGTCCTGGAGATCATTTGCATACTATGACATAGCAGAGACCAGTGTGTGCAGCACCTTTTGCTTGGGGAACCTAGCTTACTAATGCACACACTAGCTCCCTCTTCCTCTCTATTGTGGAACAGCAGCAAATGGACTGCTCAGTAAACTAAGGGGTGGGGCTTCACTCTGCACCAGGAAGAAGGGGAAACAAGCTGCTGATAACACAGAAACCAGAGCAGACTTGCAGCAGGGACTAAGGTACATTAATCTGGGGGGCTGTTTAGAGCAAATTTACAGAAAGAAAAACATTTACTTTTCCTTTAACCTCTTTATTCTCCTTTTCTTTTAGATCTACTTACTATACTCTATTCTTCCATTATTAAGCCTCTTTTCCCACATAAAGAAATAGGGAATGAACATGAAATAGGCCAAATTGTTAGAAGCAAGAGGGACCACTGACACCTGGAGTTTTCCTGGTATCCCTTTGGGCCAGTCCAACACTGGCTGCAAACCAGTATATATAGGTGGTAACGCCTGTACCCTATCAAGAATAGCACCCAGACTGGCAGTGCTGGAATGCTGGCAAATGCCAGAGGGGCTGCTGTAAGATGCCATAGGCAGTCACTATTTATTAGGCTTAGGGTTAACACCTTTTATGGAAAAAAATATTGGCTCTGTAGCCATGAAAAGACCTGGAGCCACAAAAGGAATGCATTTATTTTAAAATGTTATTACATTCCTGGCCACCAATGTATTATGTTAATACTATATAGACCTTTATAGGGGGGGCTTGACCACCAATTATTTTTTTTTAATTTGTAGGGGGGCCCTGCCACCAATGTTTTTATTTTTTAACTTTTATGTGAACGTACCTGCCTCTGGTTAACACTATTCTACCTCAGGTGACCTCTGCCCAACTGTAGCCTTCTCCCTGCACATGATCTAGTACACGTATTTTGTACTCTGCTCACCGTGGCATGCTTATACCTTTCAGCCCTTGCAGACTGGTTTATTACTTCTAGGGAAGGGGAAAGGGCAAAGGACCTTTCTCTTGATGCCTCAGAGTCAACATTTTTGGCAAATGTTTTTTCATGTTACATATTTATTGACATCACAATGTTTTTTTGTTTTTTTTCGAACTCTTTTTATTAGGTTTTTCATATAGTTGAAGAGAAAATATTAAACAGTAATACAGAAATACAGAAATAATATCTTTAAGATAAGTTATAGTATAAGTTGTTATATATAATCAATTAGGATTAAATAATAAAGCAAATAAATAGAAATAATAATAATAATAATAATAATAATAAAACTTCAAATTAAAACAATAAACAAGGTTAAAGCACGATGTAATTACTCTGATATAGAACAATTTAAGATAGAACTGAATTTTTTTTTCCCTCTGGTTCCAAACTTTCACGATGTTCTTACATTAAGTATGTCCTACACATGTTGTTAACCCACAGTACCAGCTATAGAGGACTAGAGATTTTTCTGGTTCTACATTATATTTTGCAGAAAAAAATCTGTATTTGCTCCTTTTTTCCATTTCCAGATTTGAACCTGTAGGAAATTTGGTAAGTGGGTGGCATCTAAGGGCTAGTCCAGACGAGAAGATTCGGGGAGATCAGTCGCCTGACGACAAATTGCCACATCTTTGAGGCAACTAATCTCCCTGAATGACTTGCTGGTATCTTGCACCCGCTAGAGCTAAAGTCGCTGTGCCTATTCACATGCAATGACGCGTTTTTCAAAGTCGCTCAAAATTGCCCTACAGGGTTTTGAGGGAATTGCAAGGTTATCACAAAAGGAAAAGTACACCCTGCAATTGCTGAGGAGCCCAGTTGATGTAGAGGGGCCAGTGGGCTACTGAATAATGAGCAATTTTAAAATATGTTTAAAGAATAAGTAAACTCTTAAAACAAATGAATGTAAAATTGATGAGAAAACTATTCTAAGCACTTTTTACAGTCTTTGGTTTTTTTTTTAATTCCAATATATTAAGCAATACATGTTATGTTTATATGAATGAATTTTGCTACAACAGTGCCACCTACTGGTCAGTTTCAGACCATTCTGACCACCAAGTAATCGAGGAAGTTGTCAAGGAAAAGAAAGATACTGCTCTGATGTTCTTCTGGTTTCAGCCTGGCTGAAACTTGGAGGAGGCAGGCAAAAGCGGTACATGCCCCCCACGCTGTTGTTCCCTAGTCCTCTACCTCCCCCTAGTTCTAGGCCTGATTTCATAGTACTCTATTCAGTCTCTCTCTCCTATTCTTATTCCAGGTTTTCTATCAAATCACTCTAAGGTCGCTAGAGAAACAGCATCCAGAAACCAGTTTAAATAGAGTAATTGAGAACCGTAGTGATTTACAAAATTGCAATTGCCCTAAAACATGGAGTTAGTTAGAATATAAAGAATGGGAAAAGAATCCCAAAACCAGTACTTTAATCATGCAAAATGGTTGAAATTTGACCAATTATTATCTCTCTAATTACTGATCTTCTGGTTTGTGGGGCCTTCCAACAAGCAAATGGGGCTCTGAAAAAAACCACTTCCACAGACAGCCTAATTATACAAATATGAATATATGTTTTTTTAATAGGTATCACCTATGCATAAAGGACAACCATATCCCATTACCCAGTACTATGCATAAGTATACAGGCTTCAGTCCTATTGATACAGCTGGTGAAAATGTCCTGACAAATGAGTCAACACATGAAACACAAAGTAGCAAAGAGTTTATTTGTGTGACAGGGCTAAATAATAAAATATTCCCTCTCTATTGTATTCAACAACAAACATTTTATTTATTTATTTGAGAAAATACACAATTCTTCTTCTAAAAGCCCTGAGTCAAAGACTGACTCGTTTCAGTTCTATTCAGTGCTGGTATTAGGTATGCACCTGTTCCAGGCTCCGGTGGCTGAGAGGGGAAACTGTACTAGAAAAGACATGATTATGAAGCAGGTATTTGCAATCTGCAGTCCTCCAGATGCTACAAGTCTATTACTAAATGCATTTATTATATTATTTTGTATATGATTCCTTTCTAGTTCTATAATTAACCATACTGTAAATTATATCATCACCCATACAATTAAGCATTTGGTAGATCAAAATCAGGCATGTGGAACCGTCTGGCACTGGGGCAAATATTTTCTGCATTACTTACTTTTTGTTGGTTGTTCTGAGCATAACAATGCAACTGAGTTTTTATTGCACACCACTGACTAATGCCCGTCCATCAACATCATTAATAGTTTTTTGACAGCTGGACACTCACAAAGTGTGAATAAGCTTTTAGTCACTGCTGTTTTGGGGAACCTGTGCACGCCATCATGAGCTTCTATTTGAGGGTTTTGTTTAACAAATTTACAGTTTGCAAACCCCCTGCAGATTCAGGGGCTCCTGCCAAATGCCTGAGAATAAGGACGTGGCCCCACACTGGGGGTTTAGCCATTTCAAGCACTGGGACAGATGAATGGGAGAGGAACAAAGCTGAATGCAGAACTCAGGGGAGACACTGGGAGAAGAAATGTGATGGGAATTAATGACTAGGCGAAAGGCAGGGACTGAATATGGCAACAACATGGCATCAAATTATTTTACATGATATTCAACTAAGCCAAGTATGCAGTAATATCACCAGTACTTTTCATTCTACAGTCACCAATACATTTCATACACTCATAGTAAGTTATATTATTATATGCAGTACTTTTTATTATAAAGGGAGTTACATGAAGCCTCTGGTAGGCCCTAGGAAGCCACATCTGACATTGCTTATGGGGTTATAGAATGACAGGCTTGCTACAGGTTTAGTTACATTTAGTCACATTACTGTGATAAGCAATAAAAAAAGAGCATTTGCCTTAGTCACACCAACATTCATTACAATTACTTTGAATTAAGCATCTGCCAGAAATGTCAAATTACTTCTATGTGCCTGAATATATCAGTGCAGTGTCCTGCCAGAGTCAATAGTCGCTAAAATCTTGGTTTTTGATTAAATTCCGCCAATCATTTACAGTTATCTGGGGCTTAATCCTCAATAATATTACAACAATTGTTTTGTTAGCTCTGCTTAGTATTATAGCAATAAATTGTACCCATTTTTAAGATACTAATGCAGAAATAAATATTTAGCTTTAAATGTATACATATATATTCTGCTGTGACATGCATCAAGGTAAAGAAACATTTTGCACAAGGAATAATATTATAGAGTATGGTTAGGGTTCCAATTGTGACCTCAGTATTACTTGTCGTTAATAAGATTAAACTCCAACAGAAATGTAACAGTTACAAAGCTGTTTCAGCTTAATAAAATGTAATGAATTTCTCTGAAATCCTATTTTTGGGTTCCAAACCTCAACTGTCATGGCATGGACACCACTGATGGCACAGAGGTCAGGTTGCAGTCGGGTGAACATCAGAGTAAAACAGTGCCCGCTAGACAATATCTTGAAAGACACAGGCATGAGTTGCAGGGACCTGAACAATGTAAGGTGAAACTTCAAAGAGACAGAATAAAGAGGAAGATAGAAATATGAACTACAAGGAGTGCTAAAAGTCTTTTACAAATGTTCTATATAGTCTTTTGCAATTGTTCTATACTAATACAAAGAAATAAAAATTTTTCATTAGTGAATAAATCTCTAGTTAGTTCTCTTCAATATCCCCATGTATGTCTTATTGAAATACAATCTGACATACACATATAACTGATTTGCCTTTGTAGCCTGTATTTCCCTTAGGCGTAGTCGGCAAGTGAGACTGGTTCCAGCACTGAAACATATTTTATGGTAGCTAAAGACTAGTTTGCCCTACTAAGCAATGCATCATTTATGCACAAGAACACCCAGGTGACGGTTGATAATGTGTATAGTGTAATGGCAGTCATGTATGTCAAAGCATAATAAACGTTTCTATAATTAAGGCAGATATTGCATTTTAAAGCCATGAAGCTGTCCCGAGTGCATTGCTTGCCTGTATGGCATTCTATCTTTAAATCCAGAGAACAATACAAGATAAATATAACCACTAGAGATGATAATGAGCTGCACCTTATTTAGGCATTGCCGTTGTGGCTGAAAGGAACGAGTTTTGGATGACAATAAGCAATGTCAAACCTTACTGTCTATTGAAGGTAGGACTGTAAAATGAGAGTTGTGGAACCCCAAATAGTCCTTAAACCCCAGTGTAACAATGGTCAACTCAGCTGTTAAAAACAAACACACAATTATTTTGTTAATTATCTACATAGATGAAGATGCCCAAACTTTTTTTTTTTACCTGTGAGCCACATTAAAATGTAAAGAGTGTTAGAGAGCAACATAAGCATGAAACAATTTCCTGGGGTGCCAAATATGGGCTGTCGTTGGCTATTCGTTAAGTCATAGACTGGCAGCCTACAGGAGGCTATGTTTGGCAGAATTCCTGGTTTTTAAGCAACCAAAAGTCTCCTCCAAGCTAGAAATTCAAAAATAAACACCTGTTTTGAGGCCACTGGGAGCAACATCAAAGGAGTTGGAAAGCAACATGTTGCTCCTGAGCAATTGGTTGGGAACCACTTGAGTAGACATGTGAATTACTCATGAAAAACTACTGTAATATCCTGAAGATATCTGGTGATAAAGTATATTTTGTATAACAAGGTATAGTAGGTTGCAACCCATGGTAAGTTACCCAAATGCTTGCATTATTATATTAACAGAAGCAAAAAAAATGGCAATCACCTGACCCAACTTTTTACCTATTCAACAACTGCAAGCCGACCTACTTGTATATACTTCTATATATGGTATATGTCAGAAGAGATAGCGGGAAGTAACCCTTTAGGAATTTAAACATAGACTACTCATAAAAGTCTCTAATAATAGTTTTTGATATAATCTTGGGTGGCAGTGGCTCCGGGTGTGTATGTTGGGGGGAAACGTTTAACCCTTTTAATGTTTAGGGTGTTCTAATGTTGACTCTGTGACTTTGATCATTGGGGTAGCTTGATGAATGTGTGCAGACCTACTCCAATGTATATATGTAACCCCACTCATGATAGTATGGCATGCTCCATTTTGAATGTATCTTTTTGGTGCTAATAAAAACAAAAAGCCAAGAAGCACCACATTATGGGAATATAACAATATTATAATATAATGCAAGTATAATTATGTGAGTACTGCAAGAGATGCAGATAAATCAAGTCTTGTCATTTAATTTGAATTGACTTGCATATTTGACAATATATAAGCCATTATTTTAGTACAGGTATGGGATCAGTTATCTGGAAACCCATTATCCAGAGAGTTCAGAATTATGGAAAGGCTGTCTCCTGTAGACTCCATTATAATCAAATAATCCCAATTTTGAGAAACAATTTTCTTATTCTCTGTAATAATAAAACAGTACAGGTATGGGATTGGGTATCCGGAAACCCATTATCCAGAAAGCTCCGAATTATGGGATAGCTGTCTCCAATAGACTCCATTTTATCCAAATAATCCAAAATTTAAAAAAACGGTCTCCATTTTCTCTATATTAATAAACAGTACTGTGTATTGATCCAAACTAAGATATAATTAATCCTTATTGGAAGCAAAACCAACTGACTGGGGTTATTTAATGTTGATGTGATTTTCTAATAGACTTAAGGTATGAAGATCCAAATCATGGAACGATCCATTATCTGGAAAACCCAAGGTCCCGAGCATTCTGGATAACAGGTCCCATACCTGCAACTTGTACTTTATCCAATTTATTTGAAGCAAAGCCAGACTATATTTAATGTTCTAATTTTCTAGTAGATGCAAGGTATGGAGATCCAAATTACAGAAAGATTCATTATCAGGAAAGCCCCAGGTTCCAAGCATTCTGGATAACAGGTCCCATACCTCAATACTTTTAGTTTATAACCTTTGTGAAGAAAAAGCAATATGAGAGTCTTATTTCCAAGAACAAGGTTAGAGAACTTAGAATCCTTCTATTTTTTTTGTTTCCTTCACAAGAGCAATTTAAAAAGGTATTTTAATCAAGTAATTTGTAAGAAATAACAAAAAAGAATGAATTTTCTACTCCCCTGTAAAGTATACTCCGTACAGGCAGTGGGAAGAGAACTATTTGTGCCTATATGAGAGGTACAATACATATGAATATATACAGTATATAAAAGTGTTGTGAGATGCAGGTAAGGCAGCACCATCTATTTCCAAACCAGATAGGCAGCAATTTCCTATTAACACTAAAAAAGTACACAGCAAGTTAGACACTCATCCAAGTATTACTGCTTTTCAGACTATAGTAGAATACAAATACTATGCAACAGTGCAGATTTCCACTTCTACTGGCTACTTTTGAAAACCAGTTTTGTTTTTCTACTACTGTACCCTGATGCTTTTGAGCCCTCTAGTGGCCAACAGACTATGTACAGAGTTTGGCACATATGCGGTTTTATTTTAATCAATAACCAAATATGTTCTTGAACTGCATAATGTAGATCATAATTGTCAGAGGTCCCCACAAAAATCAACAGTAACCAAAAAAAAAAACCCACTATGGTAGTGAAATAAAAGTTTGTCCAATTACTAGTATAATCCCTAGAACAGTGATCCCCAACCAGTAGCTCATGAGCAATACATTACTCCCCAACCCTTTGGATGTTGCTTTCAGCAGCATCCAACCAGGTGCTTATTTTTGAATTCCAGGCTTGGAGGCAAGTTTTGGCTGCATTAGAACCAGGTTTATTACCAGAGTCTCCTGTAGGCTGCTAGTCCACATAGGGGCTACCTATAGTCAATCACACACTTTATTTGGCACCACCCAAGAACATTTGTCAAGCTTGTGTTGCTTCTCAACTCTAACATCTGAATGTTGCTCACAGATGTTGTTGGGGACAACTGCCCTACAATATGGAAAACATAGGGCCATGTGGTGCAAGAGCAGTGTAATGGTAGAAGTTGTCACATGAATGGGGCAATAGAATGGCCAACTCCAAAGTGGACCCACAAACTATACAAGATACTTACCCATTAACTTGATATTAACTATAGGCATTGTACACCAGTCTTCTTGTATGTGCCAATGCAGTATTTCCCCCAAGGTACAAATGACAAGACAATGCTAGGAATCAATGTTGAGCTCATATCCATACTCTACTTCAGTAAAGTACAGGTAAGGAACCCAGTTATCTGGAAACCAAGTTATCCAGAAAGATACAAATTACAGAAAGGCTGACTCAATTTCATCCAAATAAACGTTTTTAATGTCTTTTTTCTCTGTAAGAATAAATCCCTAATGTGCCCATGATCAAAACGAAGATACAATTATTCTTAAATGGAAGGAGAACAAGCCGATTGTGTTTAATGTTTACATGACCTCCTAGTAGACAAGGCATGAAGACAAATTATGGAAAGACCAGTTATCCAGAATGCTTGGGGCCTGGGGCTTACAGATAATGGGTACCATACTTCAAGTATTCCTACTCATTTATAAGAACAAAACTAAAACATCACCCGACCAGCACATTTTATTTGTTGTAGGCTGGATAGAACCAGAATTGGAAAAGCGTTTAAAATAACAAAGGCCGATTGTTGTTGGGTCTGTGCTGACCAGCTTATCAAAAGTTTGTGTGAATATGAACTTAATCAAATGTTGCAGACACTTTCCAAGCTAGTGACCCCCTGTGATAAGTTTGTGTCCTGGATCATTGCTGCTAGGGAGAACCTGAAACTTGATAGGTTGGTGCAAGAATACAAAAAATTTTATGTTTTAGGGTTTAGTTTTCCTTTAAAGACATTATTAAAGACTATTATGTTAGACACCCAGCCTTTATAAATTACATTTTTGGCTAACTATATTAGAAATAATTTTTATTTGGCACAGACTTATATTTACCCAGTTTTTATTTTTACACTGAACAATTCCTTTAACACTGCTGTGAATCAAATGGGTTATGATATTTAACACACAAAAACCTTAACCCTTACAATAGGGATACTGGTACGTTAAACCCTCCTCCAGACAGTGCTCCATCAATTCAGTGAGCCGTCGGCTTTCTGCAGAGCACAGAGGACAAGGGATTTCTTTCCCAAAACAGTTTTGTGGGCATTCCACAGGTACCCACCAAAGACAAGAAATCATCTATTTTCTTGAGTGATTTTAATTCATGCAGCTAAATGTATTTTAGTCTATACACAAGTCAATAAAGTTGCCAACTTGGCACCTAACAGCCTAATATATATCTACTAAGCAGGTTAAAATGCTGTGGAGAGGATAACACTGGGACCCCATAGTCTGGCATATTGTCCATTTGTTGTCCTGGTCCCAAACAACTGGATCAGCTTGATTGTGCTCAATTGTGTTTTTTACTGATTAAGAAAGTCTCATCGCTAGCCTATAATTTCACTCAACTAGCAGTAAGCACTTACACACAAGGGTCTGAACATTCAAAAAAAAATATCACTTTGCAAACCAAGAATCTTCACCATTTTAAAGAACTTTAACTGGGAGACAGACTTATTGTTTTTAAACAGTTTATTTGGTAAGGTACATATTAGCCACAATCTCTTACATTTGCTTGGGAGGTGCTCTCTGAGGTACACCCTGGGAAATATAAAAAAAAAAAAAAAGTTAGTCAACATCTGAATGTGCTGCTTTATAAAACAAGCAAAATGAGCCAAGATTTTCATAAACAAAAAATAAAGACTAGATGCACTTGTTTACAAGCAACACCAGAGTGTAAATAGCAAACATTCCCTCAGACTAGCGCACTCCAACTTCCATGCTGTGGGTCAATTTGTTCTCGTACAGCATGTTTGAGGGCTGGTTCAACTTAAACTTTAGGTCTGTGGAGACCAGGGGCCAGAAATATCCTTTGGAGGGCCACACCAAGCTTGTAGATCTGTGTATATACACAAATATGTACAGTAAGATTAACTTTAGGGACAGTATAACAAATACTGGACCCTTTCTTAAAGTTATTTTCTTTTGCCTCAAGGGGCAGTGATGCCGAGAGATACATCAGGGGGTTTAACAGACGTTTTCCCAGTCAACACTGTATATAATCCTAGAATGTCAAAGCTCAACAGCTATTTTGCAGGAGTTAAAGTGATTTATATACTTTGACAGTTAACGACAAAAAACTTTTAAAAAAAAAGTACTGAAGTACTTGCCAATTAAATGGATGAACTTTAATTTACTCAAAATAACTTACAGAAAATAGGGAAAACCACAACATATCCACAAGGAAAGAATACAAATGGAACCCTTCCCCGGTACCTTTAGCCACTTTACATCCAAGTAAGTCGGAGCATTTTCAGTTGCAGGCTATTTGGTAGAACAAGATAACTACTAATTTAAAAGCCACGCAAAAGACGTCCATCTCTTAAAATAAGTGAAGTTGCCCTTTAAGTGTGCTACGTGGATAAAGCAGCAGTACATTTGTATAGTGGAGCGCAGGTAGTCTGGTGAACACAAAACTTGCTTTTTGACCCGAGCATCCAAGCTTTAGTCTTAAGTCACAGAAAATAAGCGGCATACAGGGATGAACCTAGCACAGAGGTTTGTTTAACACATTTGAAGGCTCAGTAATCTAACTGCATTCAGTAAAGGGCAAAGCTGTCAATAGTTTAGCACTAAGCCTATGCTTTTAGAGACCAGACTGCATCCCTTAAACCACTGGCCTGCCATAGCTCTTTGTATACAATTGGCCGTCAAGTAACCAACTGCCAACACTCTAAACATTTTGCTCCCCCACGTCTGGAAATATGGGGTAAAGCAATAGCCCAGCAGGGAATAGGCTAAGCCCAGTTAAGCTTCAGAGCTTTCAGGTAGGAAAACTTACCGCAGGCCTGAACCTGGGAGGTGGTGTCCGGTCTTTACGGGCTTCACGGGAGCGGTTTCTGACCACCTTGCTGTGGATTGCACAGCTGACACAGTAATGCAGTTTCACATACAGCTTGGGAAGTGCATATGCTGGAAAAGAAAGGTTCTTAATTCAGTTTTGGACAATTGTAACAGCACAAAATATTATACAAAAAAAAAAACTAAAATGCTATAGCCAAGAATCCAGAGAAACTGACATGAAGCAGCGTTGTACAGCCATCAAACTACTTATCCATGTATGGCATCAGTTATACAGAAATCAGTTATCCAAATTACATAAAAATCCCATAGACACCATATTTACCCATATCCAATTTTTTTTAATAAAAGTGATTTATTTTTTCTCTGTAATAAACCAGTGCCTTGTAACTGATCCAAACTAGGATGTAACTAATCCTTATTGGAAGCAGAATCTGCCGATTTGGTTTATTTAATGTTCCCATAATTTTTACAGATGGTTCTGCCCCATCAAAGCATTTAGGTGAAGGCCATGTTAACACCCCAATCAAAGTGAATGGAAGCCACCTGCAGACTAACTGTCTTACAGGAGATCCGTCATGAAAATTTTGTATAAGCGCCATCTTGAAACCTAAATATAAAAAATGGACTATTTATAAAATAAGCAAGCTACTCTTTACTCTCCCCCTCTGACCAACCAGTCTCTCTTCATTCTGTCTTCATGCAGTAGGTGGAGTCAATTGTGGATAGTTGAGTCCAACACATCCTGGGGGGGGGGGGGGATGCGCACCCTTAATCTAGGTGCTTACTCAACCGACAGGAATCCTGTATGGTGCAGGGTTTTTTGCCAGTGTTATTTTGTTACCTTTTGTTTGTGGTTTTTTGAGTTATTCTGCCAAGAAAGGGAGCCCCCCTAATGCTGGCCATACACTGGCAGATAAAGCTGCCAATATCGGTCGTTGAGACAAATTTGACAGCTTATCTGCCTGTGTATGGGGTCTTCCAGATTGAGATCAGGCCATGATATCGATCAGCAAAGGTTTGATTTTCTTCAGACCAACCAGTCTGAGCCCCTTGGCTGCATCATAATCCGATTGTCCAACCATAAGGTTGGAAAGTTCGGATTACCCTGATGTAGCCCTGCCGTGTTAGTGGCATATCGGGGAAAGACATCGCCAAACGAGCGGATCTTTGCATCTATGGCCAGTTAATAGACATATTAGACTACCTGTCAATCAAAGTCTGAGCCAGACCTCAGCATGAAGAGCGAGGTTGTGGAGAAAGACACTGAAGAGTAGCTTTATTATTTCTTAAACTGTGCACATTTTTTTAATTGATGTTTTTATTATAAAGCCATTTCAGTGAGAAGAAGGTTATATAAGATTTTCGAGAGACCACCTTTACTTCCTCACTACATCCGGATAATAAAGTGTAAACTTACAATCAAAGACACTGGCTTCAGAGATATCCCTGACAGCTGCAGCTTCTACAATGTTCCTGATGACAAACTTCTTGATGGCCTTGTCCTTTGGGACGCAGCGAGCGCAGTTTGTGCAGCGGATGGGCTGGACATGGCCGCGGCCCTTCTTGGCACGTCCATTATTCCTTCGCTTCTTGGTCTGTGTAGGGAAGACACAGTGGTAAGACAGCAGTAGGAAGAATCATAAGACTTAGGCTTACTCACTAACCTACCACCCAGCACTGTACAAAAACAATGGTGCAGAGCAGATGTGCCTTGGCTCAACATTCCACTTATGGGGATAGGAGGGGTGTTGTAATAAGCGGTGGTATCAGTGCCCTGTCCACACGCAAATACAAGAACATAAGTTCTATTAATGTCCAAGAAACACGCTGCAACACTCCGAATCCTGTGAAAGTGGTTTATTGTGCCAACAAACCAGGCAATGTTTTGGCCAACAACCTTTCTCAAGCCTTGAGAAATATGTGGAGTTATATGTGCGTCCCTGGCAGGGGGATTAACAGCTTGAACCAGACGCTACAAGCAGCGGTGAATTATAGTTGAGCATTACCCATGTTTGATTGCACAAGTATTCTATTAAAGGAGACAGAATAAATGAAAACCCTCATTTTGCAGGCAATTACAAGTAAAATATGGTGTTGAGAATGCAAGGCTGGAGGTACTTGGGGGGGCCAAATGTTAGGCACCCCGAGTGATTGTTATCTACCTACCTGAAAACCCCCAGCTAGTGCTCCTATCAGCAGAAATCTGCACCAGCCCTGGGTTAAAAGTGAGCACCATAGAGAGATCTACTTCTGACTTCTATTTGCGTGGCTGTGTATGTCCAGTAGAAAGTAAAGCCAAACTAATCAAAAAGTCTGCTTTTATGTTAAATTGCACATGCATTAGGCGAGGGTAATCGTAGAACCAAAAATCTCATTGTGGTGTTCAATCGTATATCAATCTTATAAACCTGGGCCAGCGCAGATTTCTGCTGATAGGAGCACTGGCCAAGGGTTTCAGGTAGGTAGATACAATCACTTGTACTGCCTAACATTTGGCACCCCAAATGCCTTCAGCCTTTCTTCCTTCCTTAAAAAAAAAAAAAAGCCAATTTCTTAGAGCTCCCTATAGATGTTCTCTGGTCCCTGTCTGGGTTTAGAATGAGGGGTGGGTGTCCCCTAACAGTCCCTGCTAGAAGCACAGTAGGAGGGGGGGGGCAGCCAATCACAGCCCTGCAGCCACACAAGCACAGACATCAGCTACACATCAGATTGGTTCCTATCCTAAAGTGCAGTGAGCTGCTGGCTCCCCTGCACAGCATGTGAATTCAGGAAGTGGAAGAGAAGGGAGTTAGGTGTTTTTGCAGAAATATTAAATAAATCTGCATGAAACACTATAAACACAAATCTTCTATATCAAATACACAGTTAGATTTTTTTTTTACACAATAGGTCTTTAAAAGACATCTAGTAACGCATAGGAACCATATTACACTTGTTAGACCTACAACAAATTCAAGTCACTTACTGGTTGCTAGGAGCTAGTATTAAAACGGAGCATTTATTAGATTAGATAACATACCAGGGCGCACACAGAATGGGAGACTAAACCCAAAATGTTGCAGTTTCCATTAGTAGTAACTACAGGGGAATTTTGTCCCACTAATGTTCTCCACTGGAGCAGCTAGACACTGCAACTACCGTAAAGCAGCAGCGCCAGGACGCAAGGCCGGATGTTTCCTGCTACTGCAAGAGGCAGTGTATAAGGGAGCAGAAGACAGGCGTGAATATATTGAGATACAGCAGGTCACGTGTGTACTGCAGGGGTCACTGGCAGGCAGGGACATAAAGGCGGAAACCGGACACGATTGAGCTATTCCCACCGCTGCACGGACAATGTACTCGGTACACAAAACGCGATCGCTACGCGCTAGTGACTCAGGCCTCCGGCTCGGGATCCAAATCAACGACCGCGTGTTAATCCCTGCCACACGCTTAAAACTCGGTTACGCTGCCAGCATGCGTCGGGAGAAGCACAGAAAGCGAACCATACTGCACGAGTGGAGTTTGCAAATAAATAAACTGCTCTAAAGATGCCGCTCCTGACTACAGTAGCTCACCATTTTGGAATCAAGGGCTGAAAAGAGGACCGGAAGCTGCCGCACTTCCCTTATAAAACCAATCCCTGCGCGACGGAGATGACGTCACACTAAGACGAGCCACTATGTTGGCTGTTCGTTCGCCCGCGTTCATGGTTGGTGCGCTCAGCCGCGTAGGAACCTTTTTTTTTGCTTGCGTCACGGGCGGCGGAAGGATAAATAGTATACGCAGCTGCAGTTTAGAATACCGCGTGGTTTGAGCGAGCATGCGTACATTGTTGGCTAGTATAGTGGTTGGTATGGTAACCCGTGGTACGGTTATTGCTTGTGTGATGTGTTTTTAAGTGTTGGAAAGAAAGTTGTAAGGAGAGGGTCTGGCGGCGGCTGTGTGATGTTTATAGGCTTCCAGTTCATGACACATTGTCTATTCATAAAGAAAGCACACGGCCTGCATTGTATGACACATTGAATTCTCACTGAAAACCTTTGCTAAAAAAAAACTACACCCTAAAATGTAATAATGGTTGTAAGTATATACAGGCGTATTAATAAAGCTGTGTAATTCCCCGCTGTACGATACACACACACACCAATTAACAATATAGGGCAGAAATAATGTCATATTAGCACTCACCGTTTGACAAATATGCTGGGAACATTATTTGAAGGCTTGATCACATTGGGTCACAAGGGATCCTGTTAAATGGCATTATGAGCTGCAGTCGGCATGGCTTTATGATGTCATGTCAGACAAATTTGATTGCTTTTTATGATGAGGTAAGTAAGATGCTGGACTGTGGGGGCAGTTTCGGACTGGGATGCCAGGGGCCCACCAGAAAACCATAGACCAGGGGCCCACCAGAAAACCATAGACCAGGGGCCCAACTTTCCAAACTATTATTCCTTCTCTCCTCACTTAAAACCTCTTTATTCTTCTATTCTTTTAGATATACTCTATTCCTCCATTATTAAGCCTCTTTTTTCACATAAAGAAATAGCGAATGAACATGAAATAGGCCAAATTGTTAGAAGCAAGAGGGCCCACTGACACCTGGGCCCACCGGGAGTTTTCGTGGTATCTCTGTGGGCCAGTCCAACACTGGTGGGATGGGGTGGGGGCAGTAGATGTGATTTATTTGGATTTTGATACTGTGCCCCACAAACATCTGCTTTCTAAACTAGGGTCTGTTTGACTTAAAGGGGAATTCAGTCCCTTGGGGGCTAACCTCCTCCCCCCCAACCTACTTAACCCTCCATGCAGGTTCCCGGGCGTCGTCTTCTTCAGCAACGTCTTCCTGGATCTGTCGGCACTTGGCAGTAGGACGCATTTTACTACTAGGCATGTGCTGAAAGTTCACCAAGTTCTTTCGGCGCATGCAGTTAGCACAGGAGGGGTTGAATCCCCCTTTAATGAAGTTTGCACATGGATAGGAAACTGGCTACAGCATGAGACTGCACTAGCCACATCCATTATGGGAAAATTACCTTTGAGTAGCAAGCAATGCCAGTCAGCAACATCAAGGGCAAATAAGGTCTTGAGCTGTATTAAAAGGGGCATAGAGTCACGGGAGGAGGGGGTCATTCTTCCACTTTATAGAGCACTTGTAAGGCCACATCTAGAATATGCCGTACAGTTTTGGTCTCCCTCACTCAAACAGGACATTATTGAATTAGAGAGGGTACAGAGAAGGGCAACTAAGCTGGTAAAAGGTATGGAAAATCTTAGCTATGAGGAAAGACTGGCCAAATTGGGGATGTTCACGCTGGAGAAGAGGCGCTTAAGGGGTGATAACTATATATAAATATATATAAGGGGATAATATAATAATCTCTCTAATGCTTTATTCACCAGTAGGTCTTTCCAGCTGACACAAGGTCACCCATTTTGATTAGAAGAAAAGAGGTTCCACCTAATATTCGGAAGGGTTTTTTTACAGTAAGAGCTGTGAAGATGTGGAATTCTCTCCCTGAATCAGTTGTACAGGCTGATACATTAGATAGATTTAAGAAGGGGTTGGATGGCTTTTTAGCAAGTGAGGGAATACAGGGTTATGGAAGATAGCTCATTATACAAGTTGATCCAGGGACTAGTCCGATTGCCATTTTGGAGTCAGGAAGGAATTTTTTCCCCCTCTGAGGCAAATTAGAGAGGCTTCAGATGGGTTTTTTTTTTGCCTTCCTCTGGATCAACTAG
This sequence comes from Xenopus borealis, assembly GCA_024363595.1. Lineage (NCBI taxonomy): Eukaryota > Metazoa > Chordata > Amphibia > Anura > Pipidae > Xenopus > Xenopus borealis. The sequence continues at coordinate 126,589,011 of CM044434.1, forward strand.
CAGTTAGGCAGGTTAAAAAAAAAAGTTAAAACGTTGAACTTGATGGATGTGTGTCTTTTTTCAGCCTAACTTAGGGCCCTTACACACAGGCGTTTTTGACCTGCGTTTGGCGCTTACACGCGTTTCATGGGTACAACCTCATTGAAAAGAATGAGGTGCGTCTAGACCTGTGCTCCCCTGCGGCTGAACGCAGCCAAACGGAACTCAGGGGACTGCAGGTCAAAAACGCCCGTGTGTAAGGGCCTTTACTATGTTACATATGGAAGCCAAAGCCTGCATGACTAATTAGCAATTCATTTAGATGCATGGCTGGACATAAATCAGTTCAGTCTGCAGCATGTATCTTAGGCTGGGGACAGACAAGGAGATTCGGGGAGTTTCTGTCGCCTGGCGTTTAATCGCAGGCGACAATCTCCCCGAACTTCCTTCTCCCTGTCCGTCGCTAGTTTAAATGAAAAAGCGCCAGCGTTTCGTGAGGAAACTTCGGGCGATTCCGGAAATCGCCGAGCTGCGTGTGGATTAGCGCTGGCGAGTTTTCATTGTAACAGACGGCAGACAGGGAGGAAGCAGTTCGGGGAGATTGTCGCCTGCGATTAAACGCCAGGCGACAGAATTTCCCCGAATCTCCCTGTCTGTCCCCAGCCTAAATCAAATTGCTAATTAGCCATGCAGGCTGTGGCTTCCAAATGTGTTCGGCTTAAAGGAGAACTAACCCCTACAAATGAATGGCTAAAAATGCCTTGTTTTATGTACTCAGCAGCAATGATCCAGGACTTCAAACTTTGTCACAAGGGGTCACCATCTTGGAAAGTGTCTGTGACACTCACATGCTCAGTGGGCTCTGAGCAGCTGTTGAGAAGCTAAGCTTAGGGGTTGTCACAAATTATCAAGCAGAAAATGAGGTTGGTCTGTCATATAAGCTGATGTTGATTATTAAATTCTGACGCTAGTTGCACTGGTTTCTGTGTAGTAATTATCCATATTAATTACTAATCAGCCTTAAACTGTGACACTTATATTCTATGTGTACTGTATATTGTGAGTGGGTCCCTAAGCTCAGTAAGTGACAGCAGCACAGAGCATGTGAATCAGTGAATCGGCAGAAAAGAAGATGGGGAGCTACTGGGGCATCTCTGGAGACACATCTTTACTGCTAAAGAGCTGTGGTTGCCTTGGGCTGGTACAGAAGCTCAAAACAAAATGTACAACATTTCTAGCCTGCTTCTATAGCTGAATTTTACCCGTCCTTTAAGGGCTGTTACAGACAAGCTTTTTTTTACCTGCCCTCCAGTTTCATGCCTTTAGCCACAGGGGAGCACAGGAGTAGACACACTGAATTATTTTCAATGGGGCTGTACTCACACAGACGTATGTAAGCACCAAACGCAGGTTGGGACGCAGCATGTTGCATTTTATCTGCATTCGGTGATTACATGCGTCTGTGTGAGTACAGCCACATTGAAAAGTATTCAGTGCATCTACTACTCTCCCCTGCGGCTGAACGCATGAAACTGGAATGCAGGTGAGCGCAGGTAAAAATTCTTCTCTGTAAGAGCCCTTAAAGGGGTGAGGTGGCAACCCTACATAGGAATGAATAGAAAATGAAGGAGCTTTCTTGTGGGGAGTTCTAAATTCACACTTTTGTAAATCTGCCCCTATATACAAGTGCTCCAAAATGAAATGCCATGTGGTAAAAGATGGAAGGAGGTTTCTGCGCCATAGAGCTTACAGTCAGTTGCGTAACTCCCAGCGGAGCAGGGGGTGCATTTGGACCAGGGTCTGCAAAAACCTGGCAGAACGTGCCCCGCTGTAGCTGGCTGCAGTTGTTGAATAAAATTGGTGGGGGGGTCGGTTGCACAGCCCGCTCCCACCTAGTTCCTAGTGGGTGGATAACCTACAGGCACAAATTGGAGGGGAAGGCAAGGCATTGTCTCTTAGTGCTTTAATGTTCTACTCATCCAAAAGGTAGATTGAGTTTTTTTTTTTTAAGAGATTGAGCGGGTTCTTCCAACAAAGGAATTAAGGACATTCCTGAAGTATGGAGCAGAAAGATAGAAATGTAGTGAGAAGCAGAGGAGTGAAGAGCCTTGAATGTTGGCAGAAGGATTGTACAGGCTTCATCTTTTGCTTAAAGGAGAAAGTGCTGTATTTACTTGGGGGTGGTGCCAAGTTAGGCACCCCCAAGTCATTCTATTTACATATCTGACACCTATCAGCAGAAAACTGCACCTGCCTGGGGTTTCTCCAGAAGCACCACAGATTGATCGGCTTCCCACTTATTTCTTTTTGTGGGGTTGCATGCGCAGTAGAGTGAAAAGCCAAACTTTAACAAAGAAGTTGCCTATTTTGTTCTACTATGCATACATCTGCCCCAGGAAATTTGAAGAAAGAAGAAGCCAGAAGAGGGTCGCTTTGCGGTGCTCGCTGGTGGAAGAACCCCTGAAGCGGTGCAGTTTTCTCCTAAAGAAAGCACACTTGCGCACCCCCAAATAAATAGGACTTTCCTTTAACAGACAGCCATGCTAAAGTCTTTACCTGGGGTTGAACAGCTATTTTCTTTGGATAGAGAAGGAGCATCCTAGTAGCAGAGTTTAAGACCAATTGCAGGGGAGAGACCTATATCAATAAATGAAAAATTGATCAAATTGTGCAGTTCACAAAGAAAATACCTGGACTGTGAATCCTAGTACAAAGTAAACTTGTAAGGGAAAAACAAGACTAAAATTGTAATATAAGAAAAATGTGTATTTTTACTATTTTTTTTAAACTGTTTGTAGACCCATTGAAAATGTTGAGTAGAATACAAACTTTCTATATTAAGTTTTTTTCCCCCCACGATTTTGTTCAATGAAAAGGTTTAAAAACACGCAAAACTTTTACTTTTGTAAAAAATTACTTTATTCAGTTTGAAAAGAAAAAGTCACAAATTTGAATTCTGATAAATAAGCCTCCCCATATCATAATTAATGCCACAGAACATGGAACTACATTCTGTGGATAAGTACTTTGAAATGCCACAGAATGTAGATTCTACGTTCTTCACACTTGGGGGGTCACACACACTTGCACTCGGGCACATCCACATAACACGAAATTTAGCAACTGTTCACATACACACACAAATGCTCTTTTGTGGCTTTTTCCACCCCTTATCGCATCATTGTTTTTTGGCCTGAAAAAAATGTTTTATTGCCATTGCAAATAGCGTATTCGCTAACCATAGTGTGCAATACCTTTTGTATGTTATTTCGGTGATTATATTGCAATTTTGTGGATTGTGCTGCATTTTTAGCCATTTTATTGCATTTTCAGCTCTGCATAGGTGTTGCTTGCTTTTTTCTGTCCGTAAAACCTATTTTGCCAAACTAAAACATTCAAACTGTGATTCTGAGGACTGATAACACTAGTCTGGGGGAAAAAAAATATATAGATTTTTGTGGTTTATTGGCTTTTAGTAATTTATTTGCATTTCACACTTTTCTATCTTATTTTGAATTTTGCCTTGTAAATTTTATCTACTATATATCCATTTGGGCGTCTCCGTACGCCACATAGTTTGGTATATCTATACATATTGTGCATTAAAGTGTTAAGTAGACCCCAGGCATATGGATATATGATTTGTCAGAATGTGTACTTTCTGAAAATATATGGTTTTCTAGAGTCTCTGTACTGTTATGTGTATTATGTGACATAAGACCCCCTACCAGGTGCTTATATTGAGGTAGCCATTGAGTGTCATACGTGAAAATTCATATTCAGTATTTGGACTTGTAGGTCTCTTTATGCCACCTAGTTTGGCATATATATGCATATTGCATATCAAACGGTTTAGTAGACCCCCGTGCTCCTATTTAGGATACTTTAGGTTGGTAATGTTACATGGACAATACGATGCTGGAAACTTTATTCTTTGAGGCAATTTTCAAATATTTCACCAAAACTGACAAATTTGGGAAAACCTTGCAACTCCATAGTTTGGAGCAGTCATGGGTAACCTTCGGTATAATGTGTACATTCTAAAAATATATGGTTTTGGGGGGTAAACTTATATGTCTGTTTTGAACCCACCGAAAAAGTGTCAGTGTGTTGATTTTTCAATAGCTGAAGATACCTACAGGAATATTTGTATACACTTACTTCATTTTGGGGCCTCAAAATGCCAGAAACTTCGGTAAACCTAAGCACAATGGGCACTGAACTGTTTGGAGGACCCCTGGCAATCATGTTTAGGTTGCATTTTCTTGGTATGTAGTGATATAATGCTGGAAAGTTGAAACTTTGTCAGTTTTGGTGAAATATCCTGAAAATTGCCTCAATTTTGGGAAAGCCTTGCGACTAAGTAGTTTGGAGCAGAAAGGCATGGGTCCAAAAATATGGTTTTGGGGGGTAAACATATATTTCTGTGTTTTTACCCCTGAAAAAAATGCAGTCAGTTTGTTGATTTTTCATTAGCTGAAGATACCTACAGGAATATTTGTATACACTTACTTCATTTTGGGGCCTCTAAATGCCAGAAACTTCGGTAAACCTATGCACAATGGGCACTGAACTGTTGAGTGGACTCCTGGCAATCATCAGGGTGCTTTTTCTTGGTACCCAACACAGTGTGGGATATGTGGAGCAGCAAAATAAATCCTTTGAAGTGATTTTTCAAAATTTTGATACATTTTCATAAAAACGGCTACATTCAGACAAGCTTTGATGTTTGGTAGTTAGGAGTAGAGAGACATAGTATACTTTTCAAAAATATATGGTTTTCTGCGGGTAAACCTATGGTTTCAGGAATTTTTGACCTTGGAATCTGAAGTATGCCATTTTTTGCTGGGAGTTTTTGCTGTACAGAATCCTTAAATCTCCCTAAAACTATATATATCTGGTATTGGCTGTTCAAGAGACATGAGGCTTTCCAAATCAGTTGGATTTTCATGCTTAAATTAAATATTTTCTGGTATAAATGCATATATTTTTTTGTATTTAGAGCTATAAATCTTTTTGCAGAGGTGGAAATACATGCAGATTTAGAAAGCTCAGTTTCTCCCAAAACCCCCCCCCCCAATGTATAGTTTTCCTAGGTAAACTGTAGGTTTCCCCTCAGAAAATGCCCCTAAGGCTAAGTCCAGACGGGGAGATTCGGGGGCGATCCGTCGCCTGGCGACTTTTCACCGCGACTGATCGCCCCCGAATAGGTAGGCACCGGCGAGGGTTAAAAGCGCCGGCGCGTGTTCACACGCAGCAGCGCGATTTTTAAAATCGCTCCAAATTGCCTCGCCAGGCACCGGCGCTTTTAAGCCTCGCCAGTGCCTACCTATTCGGGGAGATTCGGGGGCGATCCGTCGCGGCGAAAAGACGCCAGGCGACGGATCGCCCCCGAATCTCCCCGTCTGGACTAGCCCTAAAGTGAGAGAGCACAAATGTTTCAAAAACAGCTGGCATTTCCCTTAACCAAAATGTGAAATTCTGCTGGCACTTAAAGGTTAAATACCACGTAAAACAAAAATGTAGAAGTAGGCATTTTTTTTATCCACAAGGTTCCGGTTTCCATTTAAGAAAAGCATACAAAATATTTGTATATTTGTCTCCCCATATAACGTGTTCATCCAAGTTCAGTGCAAGGGCAGTTTGCTTTGCAGATAATAGGATAGTACTTAAACAATACTACAACAATGCTATTAAATATATCTGTGACACTGATAATAACAAATGCTCATTAAAACAAACAACGCATAATAAATTACTAATTTTTTATTTTTTTATTTATAACAGATCTTCAGCCAGAACAATACAAAACATACATTATCTCCATTACACAAATGTTTACTTACACTATGTTACAGATACAAAAAACGCTTTGCAGCAAGTTTTAAAAGCAACCCTAACCTCACAAACAAAAAGGGAAGATGCTAAAATGAAAGAGAACCCAGTGACTGGGAAATATCTGGAATCACAGGGATAACTGGATATATTGCACTTTTTTTTTTTTAAATTATGGATTGTTAAAAACAACTGTGTAGCTGGAAGGTTCTTTTATAATCATCTGGAACTTTAAAGAGTAAAGTATTCAACATTGTGTCTTGTTAGAAGCCCTTTGCCTACAACTTGCTCTATATTTTCCAAGTTTGTAGAAGTCTATGGTTTCTTATATATTTATAAAATAATTCTGGCACAGTTCATAGGGTAAAAGCCTCACAACGTTAAAAAAAAAAAAGTAAGGTTGTAAAACAGGAAACACCATTTTATTCACCATGAGAAACATGCAGAGAGCCAGACACTGCATAGAACAACAGATCACCCTGTATAATCAGTCTCCCAAAGTGCAGAATCCCTTATGCGTGGTTCTTGTTTAAAGTGAACACAAGGAACAACAAAGTTGGTCAAATTGCTTGTATTTTGCAGACAGATTGCTTTACAGATGGCTTGTGCATTGCCCAATATCATATTCTTTTTAGAAAATTAAGATCCTAAGGAGTGAAGTTCCTAAAATGCAAAACCTTTATTTTGTATGTGTGTTTGGAGGGTGGGGCTCACCTAAGGCACACTGAGCTCTATATTCTCCAGTGAAGCGATCATCCCACAAGCCAATGGCCATAGGTGTAAGCTCATATTGCACAAGATAGGCCAAGAGTTGTCCCGTCTCTTACTACCTTCCAAGGTCACTCAACAAGGTAAGAGTATATAGGCAACAAGATAAATTGGTTTATAGAAGTTATTAAAGTTGTTGGGTGAAAAAGGTGGGGTTAAAAGACTGAACAAGTTGATTTGTTCTGCTTACTTTTAGGGGCAGATTTACTATTATTCCCTAAAAAATCCTCGAATTCATTCGTAATTCAATAAGCAAGCATTCAACTATCAAATGCTTAGCGAAGAGTTTTCGGCTATTTTTTCCTTCGATATTCAATTCCTCGATGAAATCGTACGATCATATACAGATTGTTCGATTTCACGAAAAAATTGTACTATTTCCTCCGATTGCTCAAAAAATCTGTACAATTCGAACGATCAAGGTCTTCGATCGTATGAATGGTATTTGAGCAGGTGTTTGAAAAAAAAAAAAGCCTATGGGGGGGGATTCTCTTAGGCTTCTATTGCAATTCAGTAGGTTCAATCTGGCGAAGTAGGCAGTCGAGGAAAATTTTAAAGTCCTTCGATCATCGAATGGTCGAATGATCAAAGATCCGATCATTCGAATTTGCAGTATTCGATGATTGAAGTGGCCAAATTTGCATATTCGATCCGATTAAATCGTATGGTCGGAATTCGATCGAACTTCGATCTATTCACGTGAATTTCGTAAATCTGCCCCTTAGTCTAGGTATTTTTCATGCAGAAGCCATAGCCTCATAAGGTTGGGGTTTTAGCTCTGTAATCAACATTAAGTGTTCCCTGGACCTCCAATGGAGAGTCCCCCTTCCATACATTTGTTTATTTTAGGGACAAAAGTGAACTCAGTGACCTTCACAGTAACCACAGTAAACTATAGCAAATAATCCTAATTATGGATAAAGAAGAATAATCTTGCAATTTTACCATATAATGTGCAGTTATTTCAGCAGTACATGGAAATCCTATTCTTACACAAACGGATTTAATCCTTGAATGTAATGGTAGCTGCTCCCTACAGTAGGGGTAGTAAGGACAGAAAATTAGTAATTGTGATTTCGAAACTGTATTCATGTTTTCATTCATGATTCTTCAGTCGGTGTATACATTATACGAAAATAGTTGAATAATTTGATTTTAGTTTGTGTGTGAACCATAAGAGAAGTCCATAAAATACTTTTCTGCATACTTTGCTATATTTAAAATGTATATTTCTTTTAGGCATTGTGTACATTTGAATAGGGGTAATACAATAGTAAATGAACTGTTCACTGTATAATTAAAAATGGGTAAATAGTTGGGCTGTGCAAAATAAAATAAAATGTAATAGTTAGTTAGCTATAAATTGAATCTGAAATTGAAGGCTGGAGTGAACAGATTTCTGTAATATCCAGAAATAAGAAAAAAAAAAAAAAAAAAAAAAAAAAAAAAAAAAAAAAAAAAAAGAATACTGCTTTTCTGAATGGAGTAAGAAATCTCAAATTAGACCACAGGCAGTTAAACTGGAATGGGACAAAAAACAAAGCATGCAAGAGCTCAAACATCAACTAAAACCCATCAGATATTAAAGTTATTTCAATGTATTAGCCTTATGGTCTAGGACTGCTATTCCATTTCCCATGGTCAGCAACCATATGCCCAAACTAGATCCCCCAAATTCCACTTATAGAAGTAGCACAACAGTTCAGCAAGTCAATGACTAACACATTTATTTGCAGAAGGGGTTGGACCCCGGAAACTTGTGCTTCTAATACTTCTGCAAATAAATGTGTTATAGGCATTGCCTAGCTGAACCAGTGTGCGTCTTCCCTAACTGGAATTTGATGCTGTGTTGGGCTTGGGATATGGATGCACCCAGTAACCCATGTGTTGTGCGGCAAATAAAAAGGTATAGCTGAACTGTAATATGTCAAAGGGCTACTGGCTATAAAATGGGCACAAGAGATTGTGTGCCATAATAACATTTCCAATAAAAGAACTGAAAAATAAGAACCAAAATGCCAGCATCTGTATTAGTCAGGTTAATCTAACATCTGACCCTCTTTATTGTGATTATATGGTTATGACTGTCAAGTGTTTGGGCCTTTACTTTACTACTGTATAGGTTACCTCATCTACTGTAACTTAAGGACTATCCAAGGCATCAGCTTTGCTGTATAAAATATTAGGGACGCTTTATTTTAGAAGTGAATGAATGCTTTTAAAGGTTCTTTATGGGTTTAACGTCATTTTGTGTTTCAGCTTTGGTAATTTCTCTCCATTTTTATAAAAACAACAGGAGAGTATGCTGGTCTACAGACACAGTGAAATGGTTGTTATGCCCCCATTATTTTCCGCAAATATAACCAAATTTTAAATTCTACTGGGAAACTGATAAAGACTGGGAAACAAACTTAATGGAATACAATGACGACCGGTTTAAATTTTTGACCATAATCATAACTTTGGCTTTACACTTAAGCATTCCCCACCGCACTTCCCCACCGCAATTTATAGTCATCTATGAAACAAATCCTCAGCTTTCACCACTACACTGTGTTTATTAGAGGTGTTAATCCAGAAGTCTATATCTTATTTAGTGCTCTTAACACTCCTTTTCTTCATTATATTGTTTAATGAGTTGGATGTACCATCCTGACAGTGACAACCAGCACATATGTCAAACATACTGGCAATAGATCAGTTGCGTGTTCCACGGTGATCTCATGGAATTGCAGGAAATAATGGCAGCTCCTATAGGTGCATCTATTGCAACATACAGCTAGCTAGGGATTGTTCGGCACATACAATAAGCTATGCACTACTTTATAATGTAGGCTTTGACCAGGCCAACTACATTCTTCCACAAAAACATCACAGCCTTTCTGCAAGAGTTGTTTCTGCAGCGAGAATATGGGAAACAATGACCTTTCCTTATTAGTTGCCATCCATACACCAGGACTGGACTATTGGCTAGACCAGCAATGGGCATCAGTTTCCAGTGAAGCCTGTTGCTCAATAGGAGAAGTACATTATCCTGTAAACTAAAATGAAAAATAGGCTACATCTCAACGGAATAAAAACTTTGTAAATATAATCAGTTAGATATTATTGAATCAGTAATGCTGGCCAGACATGGGCAGATAAAGCTGCAGATATCGGTCGTTTAGGCCAATTCGACAGCTTATCTGCCCGTGTATTGGGGTTTCAGACTGGTCTTCCCCATCAAAATCTGGCCACGACATCGATCGGGAAGGTTTGATTTTATAAAGGGTTTTTTATCCCTAGGATGACACTTATATTCCAATCCATTGTTACTGTTTAAATGGTAACCCCCACAAACACCTTTTTACGTTATTATATCCTCAGTGTGCAATTACATGTAGACCATTATGCTTTGTTCCATTCATTTAGAAGTGTGATCCTCAAACTTTGCCCTCCAGCTGTTAAGGAACTACAAGTCCCGCAATGCAATGAAGGAGTCTGACAGCCACAGTCAGGCAAATGCATTGTGGGACTTGTAGTTCCTTAACAGCTGGAGGGCCAAGTTTGAGGATCACTGATTTAGAAGTACTCAAAGTACAGAGGCATGATGGGAAGCAGGGACAACTAAAACGAAGGGGACTGGAAGCTCCAACAGCAAGACCTACACAAGAAATTTCTAAAGACTTTTTATTGAAATAAACGGTAACAAAAATTAAAACCAAACCATTAAAAAAGAACTTTCATTTTCCCCTAAGAAATCTATTGATATAAAAATAGTTTTGGCTGGAGCGAGCAACATAAGACGTAATTTACTAGGTGACATGCATGAGCAGCTCTCACCCAAACTCATGCACTGCTGCATTTTGTCAGGTAACTGTCCATGTAGGGAGACCCACTTCATGCCTCATGTTTGATTAGATTACTATAGGAAAACTGAATGCAACTAGAAATACTTTTTACTTTCAGTAGTCCCTTTTCATTTATGTGCCAAGTATGGAGGTATATATTCAAAATGTTTGTTTTGATTTGGTGGGTTCTACCTAGAAAGTAAAACAATTCAGCCATAGGAAAATATTCCAGCTTCTAGGATGAAAGATTACCTGAAAATATATGATTTGAACAAGAAAGCAATTATATTGGAGGTGTGTTTAATATTCCATCTACGGAATACTGATGTGGAAAGGAAATACAAAGGTCTACCCCCTTCCTGTGCACTGGTAACACCTACACGCAGAGATAAGAATTCCATACCATACATCACTTTCAAAATGCAGATGCATTTTCATAAACCATTAAAAATATCACAACATGAGAACAATTTCACAAATTAACCTTGTGTAAACACTCCATATAGTTACAATGAAGTTGCTGGTGTAAGACCACAGTGTTTACTAATGAAGAAGCAGTACATGAAAAGAAGAAATTGCGGCGTTGCCTTTCAGTCTGTAACCTTGCAGAGACCCTTTTAATATTAGAGTCCCCCTCATAAAATATATTAGTGCATAATTTGCATCTGCGTTTTATTTTTACAGATGAGCAATCAGGGTGCAGGAGAACACTTCCAATTGCTTTCTCATTCAGCCACCATATATGTTCATCTTTTAGAGGTGCCAATACTTTTTATACATAGCCATACAAACAAATTGCCTGTAAAGAACAGGATTGTAGGAGGTGTTTTGTGTTCCTTTGATTGAAATAAAAACCACCTTTGGTTTAAAGCAGCAGGGAGAAGGATTGTATATCCCGACTTTGTATGTAATGGAAGTCTCTGAAGGCTGTGACTTACAATTGATAGGTTTAAATTGACATTTTTAAAATAACCAATAGGGAAAATGCTGCAGACAGAAGAATAGAACGGGTCTGGTTAGGAAGCAGAAGTGATAGTTTAAAAGCAATTCACCCACAGTGCATGTCATATTAAAGAACAAGTAAACCTTTTTTTTTTGTATCTCTAAATTTGCTCTAAACAGCCCCCCAGATTAATGTACCTTAGTCCCTGCTGCAAGTCTGCTCTGGTTTCTGTGTTATCAGCAGCTTGTTTCCCCTTCTTCCTGGTGCAGAGTGAAGCCCCGCCCCTTAGCTTACTGAGCTGACCTTATCTCTTGGACTAGTCCTGGAGATCATTTGCATACTATGACATAGCAGAGACCAGTGTGTTTAGCACCTTTTGCTTGGGGAAACTAGCTTACTAATGAAACACTGGCTCCCTCTTCCTCTCTATTGTGGAACAGCAGCAAATGGACTGCTCAGTAAACTAAGGGGCTGGGCTTCACTCTGCACCAGGAAGAAGGGGAAACAAGCTGCTGATAACACAGAAACCAGAGCAGACTTGCAGCAGGGACTAAGGTACATTAATCTGGGGGGCTGTTTAGAGCAAATTTACAGAAAGAAAAAGAAAAACATTTACTTTTCCTTTAAGGATCTACTTGTCATCATTCCATGGCTTCTCTATTAATAGGAAATGGTTAAAAGTCATTTTTTTTTGCATTTTAAACCCTGAAGGCTTTGATAAGAACTATTTTTAAAGCCAAGTTTTAAGAAGTAAAAGGTATTTGATTATAGAAGTGTAGATAACATGTGGGAGACAACTAATGCTATTCAATAAGCCGTGAAGCCAGATAGAGCAAGCCCCAAAATAATCAGAAGATGATCAGTGATGCTGCCATACATCTCATTTTTGCAGAATTGGGAAATAAAATGTATTTCCCCACATTTTTCACAGTGAGAAAACTTAGAAGTGTGAATTCTATGAAGCACAGCGTATAGTTTACTAGCGGCAATTAAGGAAAATAAGAATGCAATAGGCTTATTAGAATTTGAGGCATCAATTTAGAAATTCTGGAGAAAAAAAAATAGAGCATCTATGCTATAAAATGATGTAAAATAAAAAGGGAAATCCAAGGTAACACGCACATGTTAAGGGTTGTGAAATGCTTCGGAATATTGCAGCCCAAGTTGACAAAATAAAAATGAATTCAAAATCAAACGCAGCAAAAATGGAGCAATCATAAGACTTTTGTTATCTAGGAGAAGAGCAAAGCATAGCTGTACAGCAACATTTAATGCATAGCTGGCATTACAGTGATTATCATGCTCTGGGCAGATTTCACTCCAAAGCCTTGAAATGGAAATTGTTGGTGCCCGATATAGACCAGGCGGTGTGCGTTCCGACATGCAACACAAAATACCAGTACAAAGGTCAGCATGGGGGTAAGAGAGAAAATAAAAAATCCCTAGAAGTCGTGTTTCATTTACTGCAAGAGGTAGTGTAACGCTGCAGCAAACTGAACATCAATCAGGCAGCTAAAGGGAAACACAATTGTAACCATGGAAACTCAAATAATAGCCAGATAAAAAAAGGAAGGATTATTCTTGTTAAAACATCGCTCTTTTAGGGAAAGCAGTCTTTAGCTTTTCCTCTCTTATTTTAGTTTAGAGTCAGTGCAAAAGAGAAAAAGTACAGGGTATAGAGGAGGTTTACAGCACCACTGATCTGTGCCGAGGAGGAAAGAGGTTTTATTTTGTATAGTTTTCCTTTCCCAGAGTACACTATGAAAGGGCACCATTTTCCCAAATTGATTTAAATATGGTCTGCCCTCCTTCACTGGACCATGCTGGAGACAACTGGTGGGATGCGTGCATTAGTAGGGGGTAACAGACTTTAAATTAAAGTAAGACCTATTTAGTATAATGTTAGCGCCTCCACTGCTGAGCATCAGGACGTTGGACTAAAGAATCTGCTTGTAAATACTATGCTCTTCAGCAACCACATGTGTACCCCTTAAAGACAACAAGGCACTTTAATTGAATGAACCAATCAAAGTAAGGCTTAAAGCCAAGCTTGTGCGTTCCTGCAACAGTGTTACTTGACAAGTGCTCCAAGAGTGTCTTGCCACCTTTTGATTCAAAATAAATAAAGCAGAACTTCTGAAAGTGTGTTTTTTTTTTCCAGCTCCGTTCATGTGCCTTTAAATTAAAGGGAAAGTGTTCCCAAAAATAAGTTAAACTTAAATAAATGAGGAAAAAATGGTTTTGTAGCACTATTTACTAATGTGAATGCAAAGCAGGCACCTGTGTGTGATATGTGCTCTCATTTGCACTAATGGGACATAATGGGAAGGGAATAAAACATGTTTTGAAGATCTATTGAAAGGAAAACTAAGATTAATAATATATATGTAGTGTCACATGATAAGACATAATTAGCATCATTTAAGCCGGATTTATTTTTGGTTATGCTTTCCCTTTTATGCTTTGTACAGAGATGCTATTCCTAGCATGAATCCTATTTGTAGTTATTTAGAAATGTTGTGGTTCTATGGTAGAATGTCTCTGTAGTTAATGTTAGTGCTAAATATGAGTAAGAGATTTAAAACAATTGAAAGTGCTTAGAATGTGTCCCTTTATGAAGAGACAAAATAAAAAATGGAAATGGAGCTGTGGGTTTCAAGGCCCGTAAAGAAAACCTCATCTTCCAACTGATATCAATGTGCTCTTTTTGCACGATTTCATTTACTCCAGCTCCACTGTTAAACCTTGTGCTCGCCTCTCACGATATGAGATGAAAATTCGTACCGATCCTGACAGTGGTAACCACAGATATTGCACTCAAAAGGGTCTCTGAAACCATGGCAACCCATGTGGATAGTAAACATGACATGGTCTAAGAAAAGTACCCGGCAGTGTTCGCATTTAAATACCTTCACTTGCTCCCCATCCTCTCCCAGCACCCTCAGGGATTCTTTGGCTGTGCCAGGCATAGACCGTGAAGGTAAAACCAACCCTCCATCAGATGGTCTCTGGTCCTCTTTGGCATAGGCCGGGCTCTGCCGGCTGCTGGTAGCCTGGGATCCCCTCTCTTCATGGTTACTTTCTGTGTCTGTAGTTGAGTCCTGGCATCCATTAGTAGGGGAAGCCCCATGTTCACTGCGTCCTCTGTAATGTATTTGTGTTCCATCTGGCATGTCCTCATGGCCCTCTGCTGCTTCTCTGTTTCCTGGCATGTCTAGCCGCCCCTGCATGGGCTGGAGTTGGGTATACACCGAGCTAATGACAGGAGTAATTTCTGAAATGCAGTTTGTTGGTGGTAAGCGCATAGGGCCTCCCACAAACGCCAAAGAATTGCTATAAGCAGGGTCCAGAGGGTGGTGGGACACTATCTCCACATCCTTTTCAAAGCTAGAGTTCATTTCATATGGGAGATCAGCAAGGCCGTGTCGCATCTGCTTCTCCCCTGAAAGGAAAGAAACAGTTTATGAAGGGAGAAGGAAAAAAGTGGACACACTTTAATAGTCTATATAATATAAAGAACATCTATTATGAATTTCTCAGCTAAGTTGCACAAAGAGTAGGTGGCCTGTCACAACTCTCTGTTAATGAATATTTTGCAAACAACTTGATGCCCGAGTTCAGTCCAACCTATAGGTACGTTTTCAGTTTAATTCAAATACAAATGTGCAATCCGTGTCAGGTCAATTTATAATTAAACAGAGTGCAGAAATCCATAAATAACAGGCAGATACAGTTGTGCTCATAAGTTTACACACCCTGGCAGAATTTATAATTTCTTAAAACATTTTTCAGAGAATATGAATAATAACACAAAAACTTTTCTTTCACTCATGGTTAGTGATTGGCTGAAGACATTTATTGTCAAACAACTGTGTTTACTCTTTTGAAATCATAATCACTACACAAACTACCCAAATGACCCTGATCAAAAGTTTACATACCCCAGTCCTTAATACCATGTATTGCCCCCTTTAACATTAATGACAGCTTGAAGTCTTTTGTGATAGTTGTGGATGAGGTTCTTGATCTTCTAAGACGGTAAAGCTGCCCATTCTTCCTGGCAAAAAACCTCCAGTTGCCGTACATTCTTGGGCTGTCTTGTATGAACTGCACGTTTAAGGTCTCCCCAGAGTGGCTCAATGATATTGAGGTCAGGAGACTGAGATGGCCACTCCAGAACATTTACTTTATTTTGCTGTAGCCAATGACAGGTTGACTTGGCCTTGTGTTTTGGATCATTGTCATGTTGGAATGTCCAAGCATGTCCCATGCGCAGCTTTCCTGTACCTTTGTAGCTCACACATCCCAAAACATCAGCAATCCACCACCATGTTTCACAGTAGGAATGGTGTACCTTTTTTATCATAGACCTTGCCGACTCCTCTCCACATATTAGCGTTTATGGTTATGGCCAAAAAGTTAGATTTTAGTCTCATCACTCCAATTGATTTGGTGTCAGAAGGTTTGAGGCTTGTCTCTGTGCTGTTTGGCATATTGTAAGTGGGATATTTTGTGGCTTTTGTGTAGTAATGGATTTATTCTGACAACTCAACCATGCAGCCCATCTTACTTCAAGTGCCTCCTTATTGTGCAACTTGAAACGGCCACACCACATTTTTTCAGAAAATCCTGTATTTCACCTGAAGTTATTTGTGGGTTTTCCTTGTATCCTGAACAATTTTTCTGGCAGTTGTGGCTGAAATTTTTGTTTTATTTAGTTTGGTTCAACAGAACCCCACATTTTCCACTTCTTTATTAGAGTTGGAACACTCGTGATTGGCATTCTCAATTCCTTTTATATTTTCTTATATCCCTTTCCTGTGTTATAGAGTCCAACTACCTTTTCCCGCAGATCCTTTGACAATTCTTTTGCTTTCCCGATGACTTAGAATCCAAAAAACATCAGTGTAACGCTGGATGAAAGATGCAAGGGTCTGTCAGGAGTCCAGAAAGTCATTGACCTTTCATACACACCCGCTAATTACAAGTAAACAGATCACAGGTGAAGATGGTTACCATTAATAGCCATTATGTCAAGTTGTGTGCATGTTATCAGGCAAAATCAGGCAAAAGTATGTAAACTTTTGATCAGGATCATTTGGGTAGTTTCTGTAATGATAACGATTTAAAAAGAGTAAACAGTTGTATGACAATAAATCATAATCATACATTCTGCCAGGGTATGTAAACTTATAGACCTGTAGCACTTTTACAGTTGTGCTCATGTCAAAGAGGTGCTGAAATATTTTGTAATATGGAGCCTGATATGTACCATTACCAGTGCCCCCTCCGGCACACATTCGCACATGCTCTTACCCATAAATTTTTGAGGAGTGGAGCGTTTGCGTTTTGTGAGGTTGCATGCCAGCCTGTCCATAAAAGACGGCGGGTCAGAGGAGGGGTGCATCATGGCATCTGGTCCCAGCTCCAGGTCTCGAATCTCCTCACCTGGAAGGAAAGGAGAGAAGAGATTGAGTTGTCAATGCTATGTAGTAAAATAAGGCACAACATAGCATTCACAAATTGAGACATGGTCCAATATCAAGCAAGTTGGATATGTGAAGAAGATAGGAGTAACATACCAACATCCATCTTTATCTGTCTTTAATTTCTACTGTGCTTTTAGTAGAAATTAACAATCTACTCTGACTCCACTGAACATTTTAAAGACAATTGTTTTTCCCAATTCTTTTGTATCTGTGTACCAGGCCCAGACTGGGATTCAAAATAGACGTGAAGATTTCAAGTACACAGAGGCCCTAACAGCCACTCACCAGCCCGCTAAATAATACGTCTATGGCATCTTACAGCAGCCCCTCTGCTATTTGCCAGACTCCTCAGATTGCTAGCCCAGCCTACTGCAGACACACATGCGGACACATTCAAAACATGCATTACCCAAAAGGCAGGATAAAAGAGCAATATACAGTGGTGTGAAAAACTATTTGCCCCCTTCCTGATTTCTTATTCTTTTGC
>CM044434.1:126610632-126662319 GCA_024363595.1 Xenopus borealis
TAATTTGAAAAGGACTTTTATTATACAGATTTTTGTGCCTGGGTGATGGGTCCACTTTAAGGACTTTAAGTAATTTGCATGTCTCCACGTATTTGTTCTTGTGGCCAACTATGCATCGGAGCTATTAGTTTTTTAGATAGAGCCTTCAAATTCAGAGCCACAGCAACAACAAGCCAGATCTGGTCATCTGGGGGGCATCTTGGCCATGCCTGTTATACTCCAGGTCCCACACCCTTTAAAGCCCAGCTATCATTATGCCCTTGCCTTGCTCCCTGCTTCAGACAATATTGCAGAACGTCAACGGATAATTCTATGCAATCCAAGGGTAATTTAGGTCTTGGGTAAAAATTACCGACAGTGGGAGATGGAACTTCTAGTGATAAATTCAGGGAGACTCCCGACAAAATAGCAGAGTAGACGTGTGAAGCTATAAAAATATACTTGCAGACAGCTATTTCTATCTTATTTGATCTTATTGTTGAAAGATATTGGAACATGGCTTGGTAGGACTTGGAAAGCAACCAAGTGTATGAACCGGAGATTAGTGAGGTTGGTAAACAGGAACCACAAAAAAAAATAAAAAACCCACACCACTTCACATTAAATAAATTCCTCTAAAAATGTTATATTATTTACTGAACCAACACTGTACATTTATCTCAATATGTCCTATACCACAAAGGTATGGATTTATGTGGGGTTGGTAAGCAAGACAATTAATGGTAAATCTCTTGCATCTTGTAATTACATTTAGAATACATACTGTATAAAGCTAGTAGTGCAATGGGTGGAATTGCATCTCCTTAGAGAACTAGGAGGAACCATAAAACCGTTTCAAGAACCATAAGCTTGACTCCAATTCTTGATCGGAGGTGTTAGATTGTAGAAAGTTACGGAAAATATAAAATAAGGTAAAGACATTAATAATGATACATTGAAGCCAAACCTATACATGCATTTATGCGTATATATAAATAGTTACATAGTTAAATTGGGTTGAAAAAAGACAAAGTCCATCAAGTTCAACCCCTCCAAATTAAAAACCCAGCATACACACACACACACATCTCCACTCTTTCACACAAACCATATATGCCCATAGCTATACTAACTGTTTAGTATCACTATAGCCTTTGATATTATGTCTGTCCAAGAAATCATCCAAGCCCTTTTTGAAAGCATCAACAGAATGAGCCATCACAACATCACCCGGCAGTGCATTCCACAACCTCACTGTCCTCACTGTGAAGAACCACCTACGCTGCTTCAAATGAAAGTCCTTTTCTTCTAGTCTGAAGGGGAGGCCTCTGGTGCGGTGATCCTCTTTATGGGTAAAAATGTCCCCTGATATTCGTCTATAATGTCCTCTAATGTATTTGTAAAGTGTAATCATGTCCCCTCGCAGGTGCCTTTTTCCAGAGAGAACAACCCCAATCTATAAAAATCCTTCTCATTTAAGGAAACTCCCAACACACTGCCATTTAGTGTAGAACTTGCATTTATATTATTTTTGCCAAAGTGCATAACCTTCCATTTATCAACATTGAACCTCATCTTCCAGTTTGCCGCCCAGTTTCCAAATCACTCTGCAAAGTGGCAGCATCCTGCATGGAACCTATAGTTCTGTATAGTATCTGCAAAAATAGAAACCGTACTTTCAATGCCCACATCCAGGTCATTAAAAAAAATTTGAAAAGCAAGGGACCCAGTACAGAGCCCTGCGGTACCCCATTAACAACACTGATCCAATTAGAAAATGTTCAATTTACCACCACTCTTTATAGTCTATCTTTTAGCCAGTTCTCTACCCAGGTACAAATACTATGTTCCAGGCCAACATTCCTTAATTTAACCAGTAACCTTCTGTGTGGCACTGTATCAAATGCTTTAGCAAAGTCTAAGTAAATCACATCCACAGCCATCCCAGAATCAAGGTCCCTGCTTACCTTCTCATAAAAAGAAATCAAGTTAGTCTGGCAAGATCTATTACTCAAACTTATAGTATTGTTATTTTCTATTGCTACTTGTGTGAACCATGCATCATTCAAGGAATTACTAGAATTGGGACTATTAATAAGGAAACCTTCATTTGTGTAGACAAATGAAAAATATGAATTCAGAATCGGAGCTTTATGCTTGTTCTCATCAACCATCTGACCCCCATCTGATATTAAAGGTCCCACCCCTTTGTGCTTTATTTTTTTTTTTACTATTAACATATTTAAAAAAATAATTTTGGATTCTTTTTACTGCAATATCCATTTCCATATCGATTATAGCTTGCCTGATGTTTCCATGATTTATTGGCCTCCCTGTACCTTATTAATGATTTGGCTATCCCAGCCTTAAAAGCAAGTCTTTGCTCACCCACCTCAACACCAACACTTCTACTGAACCAAAAAGATTTTGCTTTGCATTGACATTCCTTGCTTACAAGGGGAATATACCAACATGTTTATCTAGCTATATACACATACATATGAACATACACAGGCAGTTCCCTCTCTGTGGTTCCCATTCACCTGGATGTGCAGGCAAGTGCTGGGCTTCACTGCCGAGGCTCTGCAAATAGTTGTGACAGCGTTCCTTGTGTTCTTCCAGTGTGTTCTGCTGCTTGTAGCTGCGGCCGCAGTAGTTGCATTTGTAAGGCTTGCCGACTGTGGGGGAGGAGACTGGAAAAAATGAAAAACAGAGCCTGCCCATAAAACACGGATATGTCTCCTAAAAAGCAGTTTGCAGAAAGGAATATGCATCATACTGTGAAAGCACCAAGTAGCTCCACAGATAAAAAGTTATCAACTTTTATAGCAGTATTCACAGCACTGAACAAGGTAAATTCCACACCAGCAAGAAAGATCTTTTTGATGTGCTTTACTTGCAGTGCCATTCTCTTTTAAACAAAAGCAAGCAAGAGACCATTTTGGAACTCCCAGTATGCTGCATGACCTTTCTCAATGAATCAGCTTTACAGCAAACCACTAATTTGGTGGGATATTATAGGATAAAGGTATGTGCTTGGGATCACTTGGAGGATTTAAAGTTGATGGGCTTTTTTCTTGTATCAGCCCAAATTAACTATGTGAGTGGCAATAAATTGAAAAAAGGCCACATACACACATTAATTTAATATTAAATGAAAATATTTGTGGTTACCCTCTGATAGACTGTGAGGCTTTAGGAATAAGCTGTGTATGTAGTACCTGCTGTGTATGCCTATAACATATGAGTGCTGTATATTTGGCTTTGGCTATGTATAGAAATGCAATGTGTGTGTCTATAGAGAAAGACTTGTCTGAGGGAAACAATACTGAAGGTGTAGCTTGATTAAATAGTAATATGTAGTGAAGTCACACTTTCTTTTTAAACCCCCTGCCCCTCCTTATACTTAATCTTAATTCACTTTTAGCAACACTATATAATACAGTTTGAGTACGTGGAAAAGGTTAGAATTTAAATGTCCTTCAGACTCACCAGCGTGTGTGCGCAGGTGACCGGTTAGTGCATCCCGCCGACGACAAGCATAGTTACAGAATGGGCACTTGAAGGGCTTCTCACCAGAGTGCAGTTTTATGTGCCGTAAGAGATTCCCCTTCTGAGTGAATGAGGCTCCACACTGGTTACAGTGAAAAGGACGCTCACCTGAAACAGAACGTAGTAAAGTCCTCTCTGAGTGCTGCACCCCAAAAGCAAGTCACTAAAGGAGACATATTGTGTGAAAAACAAAGTTGTACTAGTGTATTATACTCTGAAAGGGAAACGGTCGCACAAATTTATTTTTAATATACGATTCATCACACTGAAATAAGTAACTTTCTAACACAACCAATTAAAAATGCTGTACCGTTTCTAAAATAATCAAGTTTATCTTCACTATTTCTCTCTCAGCATAGGTTTCTCTTCATTCTCGATTCATGCAGGAGTTGGGTGTCAGATATTCATTCATCCAATACATCTTATAAGGGGGCTCCTGTTGTTTAGAAGATGTAATAGAGCTCACTCTATTAAAATCCCCAGACATCATATCTCTCTACATACAGGATTTGTGCAAAAGGCAGTTATTTTGTTAGCTTTTGTTTGTACTGGAATCAGTTTTTTGCGTGAGGTTTAATTAATCTGCTAAGATATATTGGATTTCACGGTCAATGACACCCAACTGCTGCAAGAAGAGAGAATGAAGGAGAAGGAGAACAGATGCAGAGAGAAGAATAGTGAACATAAACTTGATTATTTCAGAAACAATGCATAATATTTAATTGACTATTTGGAAAGCTTCTTATTTTAGTATGAGATCGCTTATATTAAAATGTTAATTTTCACGATAGTTCCCATTTAAATAAAGAAGGAGATGTGCTTTAAAAAGTTGTGTCAGGTTGATTTACCAAAAATTTATGCAAAAACCCTACTTGTGCTGCTCCTATGCTTCATGTTTTGCCTCCTTTCCCAAGCTGTGGAGGGGAGCTGGCAGCACTTGGCATTCATGCATTAAAGGATAGGAACCAGGAGCTAGGAGGACATGATAGGGAACTGAAATCTATTTTTTCTTGTGCGACTGCAGGGCCAGTATTGGCTATCCTCCTCCTACTGTAATTTTGCCTACAAGAAGCACAACACGTCCACTCCTCATCTGAAACAGCACAGGGATCTATCAGAAGCTCTATTAAAGGGGTGGTTCACCATCAAGTTAACTTTTAGTATACTGTAGAAGGGCCAATTCTAAGAAACGTTTCAATTGGTCTTCATTATTTATTTTTCATAGTTTTTTAATGATTTGCAATTTTCTTCTGTTTCTGTGCAGCTTTCAAATGGGGGTCACTGACACAAATGCTCTGTAAGGCTACAAATGTATTGTTATTGCCACTTTTTATTACTTATTCTGTTCAGTCCATCTCCTATTCATATTCCAGTCTCTTATTCAAATCAATGCAGGGTTGCTAGAGTAATTTGTACCCTAGAAACCAAATTGCTGACACTGCAAACTAGAGAGCTGCTGAATAAAAAGCTAAATAAATATAAAACCACAAACAATAAAACATGAAAACCAATTGCAAATTGTCTCAGAATATCACTCTCTACATTATACTAAAAGTTAACTCAAAGGTGAACAACCCCTTTAGGGTAGGGACAGACAGGGAGATTCGGGGAGATTTTGTCACCTGGCGTTTTTAGCAGGCGACAGAATCTCCCCGAATCTCCCTGTCTGTCCCCAGCCTTAAAGAAACCATGTTTAAAGATGATTATTTTTATGATAATTTTTTTTTATTTTTCTAGAGTGAAAACAGCACTATATATCATTCACTATTGCCTACAAGATTGGGTAGGAGATTTTCACCAATGTTACTCCTTTAAAAGAGAAGTCTACCCTCCTGGCACAGAGGGTAGACTTCTTTAAGGAATTCACACCTATGCTGTATGCCAGAACACACCATGAAATAAATGTTAAAATGATCTGCCCAGACAGAAGAGAGAAAAAAAAAAAAAGGCAGCCCAAAAGGGAAGGTGTAAGTCAATATGTATCAATACATTCCCCACCTAAATAGAAGTCATCCATATATATGTATAGGGTTTATACATGCTTCATACAGACCATCCAGTAAAAATAACTTCAATAGGATACCAGGATGTATATCTCTTCCTTTTACTCTTCTCTACATTCGTCCTGTTCGTTGGTTCTAGTACAGAAAAGGCACTGAAATGTGTGTGTGTTCATGTATATGTACAGGTATGGGATCAGTTATCCAAAAAGTTTCAAATTTCAGGAAGGCCATCTTCCATAGAGTTTTTTTTTTTAAGCAAATAATTCTATTTTAAAAATGGCTACCATTTTCTCTGTAATAATAACCACAGTACCTTGTACTTGATGGCAGCTAAGCTGAGTGAATCCATATTAATAGCAAAACAGACCAACTGGGTTTATATAATGCTTAAATCATCCAAAATACAAAAAAATACCTTATCCAGAAAGCCCCAGGTCCCAAGCATTCCAAATATGTATACACAGTCATACATTTAAAAGGTAATCATCTTCGATAAAGGGCACACAGAATAAAAACCCTTAGAACAATAAATAAAAGAAACTTGCTCTTTTTCCAACCTATTACAGTTATTGCCTCACCTGTGTGACTTCTTTTGTGCACCATCAACACATTAGGTCCAATGCATACCATTCCACAAATATCACATTTCAGCTTGCCGTTTGGGAGGCGGATGCCACCTGGAGAGTGAGGGTCTTGACCAGGACCATCACAGTAGCCCAGTGGCTCCACCAGTGAGTCATCCCCAATTAGTACATCTTCCTTTTCGCTCAGACGGTCTTCATGAGAAAGGAGGTGCCCAGATTCATCGTCACTGTACATTTCCACTTTAATAGAGTTTGCTGTAATGCAAAAGAATGAAAAAAACTTACATAATAAATTACATACAATAACTCTTGTAAACAGCATTATAAATAATGCTAATAATTTTTGGACTGTTTGATTTGCATCCAAGAGGGGCTTAACTTAAAAAACTGAGGTATACAGGAAACCTACTCATACAGATCAATATCTGTTGTTTGATTCCCACCATCTGCTGGAAGTCAATGGCAGATGTCCATTTTACAACTGGAAGATATTATGATATCCGCTGGGCTTTGTTCAATAAGTTTAGCAGCTATGCTGCAGCCTGCAGGCCAGGCTTCCATGTGGTTGTAGCACCCCCACACTCGTCCCTTTAAATGGTGTAACAATGCCTTCGGAAATGGGTGTTGGTCTGGTCTCTCTCTCTTAAAAGACACAAGAGGATTAATCTTATGGAACCAAAGCTGGGGTGTAGGTTATCTCTCCCCCTTGAAAGCTAATGGTGGGGGGAGTACTAAGCCCTATGAATGAAACCAATGCCCAGGTCGGGAGACCTTTATTTCAAGTAATAATTTTATGCTGGGAGGCCTTAGCATTTGAAATTATGACCAGAGGTAAATAGTTAGGGACCTCCATATGGGTTTTACCTTGACGTGGTGTGGTGGCTTATCAATCTTATGATCATAATTTTTTAACTAACCTGTCTTTGAATACATACATCTGCATCGATTACTTAAATGACAGGGGACCAGGGAATGTGCATTGATCAATCTCTCCTCTTTTTCCCTTTGTTCAATAATCTGAAGATTTTGGTTTTTAGGTGATAATCCAAAAAAAAAAAAAAATAATCAGTATTTGAGCCACAAATCCGAAAAAGTTGCAGTTTTCAGCAACAAATCCGATTTAGATTTTTATAAAACGTATTTTATCAAGTCTTTTTGGATTTTTTTTGTGAAAATGTATTGATACATAGGGGTTAAACAGTCAGCGTGAATTGGGTCGAATTGGTTTTAAGAAAATACTAAGAAATGTTCGTTTTAGTAAATAACCCCCTTAATGTAAGCAGTGCAAGAAATCAATATCTGAGCTCAGCTGTTATTAATAAGTCACTTGAAAAGCTTGCCACTCTTTAATGAGGATCTAATTACCAATTTGTGCTGTGTATTTTCATCAGTTGCATAACTGTGCTAAGAAATATGCTGGCACTATAGAAATACATGTTAATAAAAATATGGATGAAGCTGACCCACAGCAGGGGACCCATCTTTGCTTCTTTTATACAGGGGGCCTGCAAAGAGGGGGGGGGGGTTCTTTATTATCCACAGGGGAGGATTAGGTATATGGCTAACTTAAATTTTTCACATACGAGTGATGAAAGATCTCTAAAGTGAGCACCAACCATTTGGTTTGTTTTTTTTTTTTTTGGTCTTGTGGTAACGTGGTTGTGGTTTAAAAGGGAGAGTGGTCAACCCTGACTTCCATTATCGGCCCTCCACCACGTAGGCCAGAAAAAGTTGGACTGTACCACAGAAGTTGGACTGTACCACAGAAGTTGGACTGTACCACAGAAGTTGGACTGTACCACAGAAGTTGGACTGTACCACAGAAGTTGCACTGCATTAGATTATGTAAATAAATGATTACAAAATGTGTGTTCTTTAATTCAGTGTAATTTGTGATGTTTCGTTATAATATAGTAACATTGCTTTGCAATATGTGGGCTAGGCCCTTACCTGTAACTAGAGTTCTGTTCAATAATATGATTGTAGATACTTCAGTGGTAAGCAAATACTGTTGATTGTGCTTTTAAAAATCAATGTATTTGTTGTGCTACTAGCCTACATGACAATATCTGCACAATTTGCACTTTACTGGAAGGTGGTGGATGCAAAATCCAAGGAACTTGAGAACATTTCAATAATGACATGAAGCATAAAACTTTTTGCCAGTAAAACAGACTTACCACTTAGTGAGCGGCTTGGTGATGAATGACGGCTGTTTGGGGTGCTCACAGTGGGTCCAATCAGAGCATCTGAAAACTCCTTTTCCAGAGATGAATCTCCAGCTGCAGTGCCAAAGAAAACACCAAATGTAAGTGGGTACAATTCTGGACAAGTATAAAACATGCTTTTTACTTTGGTCCTAGCAAGCACAAGGACATATGCTATATACCAAAGTGTCTTAAAGGGACAGTAACAATAAAAAAAGTATATGGACAATGTATATAACTTACCTATGCCCTGGGATGATTTTTTTATATTACAGGTTCATCTGGCCTCTAAATTTTGTGATATCTGACCTTCCAACAATTCACTAGACACAGGCCAGTCAGACAATTTGCTTCATGGAGTGAAAGCTCATGCAATTATGGGTTGGCTAATGGCTGCATGCAAGCAGCAAATCAAGTCATTGTTCAGTCAGGTTTACCTTTTGGTCGATCAAGAGCTGCCACAGTTGAGGAGTAGAATATGGAGTCCAGCTTATGACCGACCACAGAAGAAAAGGTGCTTCCTGCAATGTTTTAAGCATAAAAGCATTTCATTGCAGCCTTCGGAGGGTGTTTGTTTAAATAATAAGGATTTGGCTACGTTTAAGCCTCTCATCAATGCTGTACTCCAGGCCATTCAGTGGGAATAAACCACGAATCGGGTTTTACATCAGTCAACCAGTGATTTATGGGAAGAGAGGTTGCGGTACTCACAAGATTTAATTATCAGAGATCGAACTTTATTTAACTCAAGATTTCGCTCCCTCACAGGGATCTTTATCAGGAGTGTACAAAAATAGCACTGCAAGCTACTGTACACTATGCTCAACAATACACACAATGGGGGGAATTCACAAAAGTTTCTGTAAAATAAGTAACCCAGAAGTGACGGTCGTCAAATTTGTAAAATGTCGTACAAACGGCAAATTCCCAAAGGCAGATGTTACCATTTCTGAATGTCTCGTAAGTCCGACATTTTTCTAAAATGTCATATCTTTTCATCGTACAGACAACGTTTTACACGACTTTTTAAAAGACAATTTAAAGACATTTCATTTTGGAGAGCCTAATGTGTCGAAAAAGTGTCGGCAAAAAAAAATGAGTTTACAAGTAATTAAAAAATGTCGGGGAAAGTGGCGCCGAAAAAAACCACGCCCACTTTTCACAACACTATTTCAAAAGAGTCGTATATGTGGGAAAATTGCCGGGGAAATGATCTGTGAATTTGTTGGCTGTTGCTACTACATTTTAACATTTTTTTCCTTCCCGGCACTTCTGTGAATTCCCTAATGACATAGGTCAAGTGTCATCTCCATTAAAGGACAAGGAAAGTCTAAAATAGAATAAGGCCAGAAATGCTGTATTTTGAATACTAAACATAAACTTACTGCACCACAAGCCTAATTAAACAAATGATTTATGCTTTAAAAGTTGGCCACAGGGGGCTGTCATCTTGTAACTTTTTGTTATACATCTTTGCAAGACCAAGACTGTGCACATGCTCAGTGTGATCTGGGCTGCTTAGGGATCGTCAAAAATTATCAAAGTAGCACAAGTCAAATAATATCTGCCAGAAGCCAATACAGCAAGACTGATTAATAATCAGAATATACAGACTGCACTGGGTCCTGTGTTGTCATGTAATCTAATGTGGATTTTATAGTTTTTGTATTGTTTAATACAAAATGTATCCAACTCTGCAGAACCAGTGGCTGCAGCAAAATAATCCTCCAACTAGAATCCCAGTCTATCTGTTTAAATCTGGCTCCATGATCTTTGTCCCTGCAGCTGGAGTTGTAAACAGTAAAGGGAATGTAAAGGCAAAAATAAAATTCAATACAAATCTCTACTGCTCTACAGGGAAACAAAGCTGCTGGAGTTCTGCATGGCTGGTAAGTAAGGCGGGGGTTCCCCCTGCTGTTCATAAGTATTATTGTTTTCCTTCCCAGCAGTTAGGGACCGTCTGACAATTCCTATCCACAGCAGTAAATGAAGGGAGAATTTCACTGCATACAGTCAGGTCTCTTATTATATTGGAGATAGATTTCTTTTTCATTAAAGAAAGTAAAAATGGGATTTTATTTTTTTGCCTTTCCTTGTCCTTTAAAGAAGTATTCTGACTTGGACTGTGAAATCAGAACAGTATGGATGAAATCCATAAAATCTGTTAAATTGTGGCCTCAGTGTCTCTTAATAAGAAGCACTGATGGCGGAGCACACCAGGACACCAGGTTTTAGCACCGACTATATCAATCTCACTTATGGAGCGCTGACCTACACTGGAGTCATTTTAAATAATTCAATCTGGCTTTATTTAAGCATATAATGTGATACAAACAGTGGGTGTGTAAAGAAATCCTACGCGTTTCGTGCCTCTACACCAGGCACTTACTCAGGGTATTGTGGCCTCAGAACCTAGGAACCAAATATACAGTGTGTATAGAAGCTGCAGAGGTGACTGCATGTGCCATATGATGGGGGTTAACAAATGCATCTGCAGTCAAATCATCAATCCTATATCAATAACAAGCAGACGAGAATGATTTCACAGAGGAATGAAATTATTCCTTTAGGCTAGGGCCAGATGAGAACAAAATCTCTGCCCCCGGCTGTTGGTGGAATCTACTTCTCTGTTCATGTCTGGAGGCCTTGTGTCGGGTCCAACGCAAACACACTTGCCGGATTCTGGCTGGAAATGCAAAGTCTTGAGTTTCTTTTCCGACAGCTGAAATCAGCTTGTGGATTTCAGCTAATTGATTTTGACCCAGTCTGACGCTGGCCATAAGAAACAGCGATTTCACATCAGTATAGTTATAAATTAACATACCAGACATGTAGGAGCGCCCATTGTAGTCCTCAATTTCCATCCTTGAGATGCTTTTCTGAAAATATAAGAAGAGAGCTTTATCATTATAATTCTGTAACTAGTTTTTTTTAGGTCACAGAAATTCGGGATGCACCAAATCCAAGATTTGGTTCGGGATTCTGCCGAATCTTTCTGCCCAACCGAATCCAAATTTACATATACAAATTAGACCCATGAGGGAAATCGTGTGACTTTTTGTCACAAGTAGAAAATGTTTTCCTTTTCACACCCTTCATTTGCATATGCAAATTATGATTCAGTGGTTCGGCCGAATCCAAAATAGGGTATTCGGTGCATCCCTAACAGATTTAGAATAATAAGATTCTGTATTTTATCCTAGTATTTAATATTACAGCCTGTAACATAAAAAGTACACAATATATCCGGTAATAAGGATAATAAGACTCAGTATTTTATCCTAGTATTAAGTATTATAGCCTTCTGTAAAATAAAAAAGTACACAAGACATGGTCCTCCAGAAAACATTTTGCACAATTTAAAGCTCTGTAAACCCAAAAATAATATTTTACCTAATAAAGAAAACTTACTTCCAGTATTTATGTTTTAAGAATTTTCAGTGCCTTTAAAGTTATTTGCAAACAGGATTTGAATTAAAAGCAGTATTTGCTTAAAGAAGACATGTGGTCTAAAAACAAGGATGTACCAGTGCAATATACTCTTTTAAATATAAAAGTAATCTACATAGAAAAGTAGTGTTCCTGGATGATGTATTGAAAATTTCTCCAAAAAAACCCTACTAGTACCACCCATCTGTTCCACTTCCCGCTGCCTCCTTTCCCAGGCTGTGCAGGAGAGCTGGCACTGGCATCAGCAGCTAGGTGGACCTGACAGGGAACCTTTGTTTGTTTGTGTGAATTCAGAGTTGCAATTAGCTAGCCCCCTCTTATTGTGCTTCTGATGGGGACCATTAGGATATACTGCTTCATTTGAAACATGGGTAGGGACTGTGGCAGATCTATAGGCAGTTCAAATAAAGTTTTTAAACAAAGTTGCAAAAATCTGAGTTCCCCAACTCTGAGTCCCAACACAGGTTGAACGCATAATACTGGAACGCAGGGGAGCGCAGGTAAAAACGCTTTTCTGTAAGAGCCCTTAGTTACTTGGTCAAAGCCTTCCTCTGCTGCTTGCAGTGACCGGCAGCACCCCCAGGAAGTTCCTCTGGAAGTTCCTAACACAGACAGGTAACCTTCCTGCTCAAAGAGACCTTCCTAAGCTTTCCACTGCTGTTAAATACATTTCTACAGGACAGTCTTCCTGTGGCAAGTGAGCTCGAATATGTGACCTGGACCATTGAACAGATTTTTTGGCTGTTCCTTCCAGAACCCTAAAGCTTCCAGGGCCAGACAGCACAGTCCTTTAAACAGTGAAGACAATATCTGTTTGGCAAGGTTACTTCTCCCACCTTTTTACACATTTCGTTGATCACACTACCAACTTGTATATTGCAAAGTTGCTTAGAATTGTGTTTCAAGTTGACATCTCCTTTTAATGAACAATGAAAAACTCTTTTCCAATATACAGTAGATTAAAAGGGTAATTCTTTAAAGTTAACTTTCAATTCACTATTTTTAGCAATTATTAAATTGGTTGTACTTTCATCTTGCAATTTAAAATACTATCTGATCTTGAACAACCAAAAAAATTGCTCTTTTAGGCTATGTATTTATTGTTGCTTTTTATTGTTAATCTTTCTGTTCAGGCACTCTCCTGTTGATGTCTCAGTCTCTCCTTCAAATACCAACTATTTAAATCCAGAACTGGAAAGCTGGTGAACAAAAAAAAGAGGAAGATCACAGTTTTTAGTTTGAAAATTTCCAATGTTTACTAGAATATTTAATTGTAAATGTTATAGGAACTATTATTGCAATTAAAAACAGTGTGTGTTTATTCCTTTTCTGTTGTCTGGGTCTTACACTTAGGTGAAAGTCAAACAAGGGCTAATCTCAAGGAATGGAAAAAAGCAGGGTCAGAATCAACCTTACTCCGACATCTGCTTCCTTCTTCCCTGCACCAGGAACCACTGTATCAGCCTGGACACAACCACACAAGATGGATTTTGTAAGTCAGAATGCAAACCCACACTTTTGGCACTGAAATCCACCATGTGTGCTTGCACCCAGACTGATGCATGGTTCCAAGTGCAGGCAAAGTAGGAAGCAGATGCCAGCGTAGGGGCGGACTCTGGCCCTGCCTTTTTTCAATGGCTGAGATCAACCCCTTGTGTAGGACAACTAAACCGTTAAAATGAATGTGGCTAAACATGACATGTTTTATAAACTAAACTTATTGCATAAGCCTAACGTTCCAGCTTGTCAGTAGCAGCAATGATCCAGGACTTGTCACAAGGGGTCACCATCTTGGCAAGTGTCTGTGACATGGATAGTTATGTCCCATGTGGCCCCCCTTCAAGTCACTGACTAACTCAAGAGTTAAAGAGCTGAAAAGCAGGAAGTAGTGTCCTGGCTATTATGTTAGACATCCAGTCACTCCAGCCTTTATACATTACATTTCTGGCTAACTATATTAGAAACATTTTTCTCTTGCACAGCCTATTAACCCAGTTTTTTTCTACACTGAACTGTTTCTTTAAAACCTTCTAGAATGAAAGCTGTAATGGAGTCCAAGAACATATCTCAGGTTAACTCAGAAGTAGATTATTAATGAACACACCGTTTAGAATGACATGGAATGGCAAAGAACATGCAAACCCCAGAGCAACAACTCAACTTTAAACAATACATAGCTGACAGCAGATAACTATGCTTATTATACGAGTACACCTGCCATTGTTTAGTATTTAAACTTTGGTTTTTTTTAATCTGTGCTCCTTGTGGCAGTTCTTTAATGCTAGAATCCAATATAGCAGATCCTGATCAGCAGCTAAAGGTCTACTTGTAGATCCTGAGCTACCTTTTGGGCACCCCTGATCTAAGGGCTTTTCTAAATTTCTTTCATATCCAATATAAGCATAATCACAAGTTGCCATTCCTTTGAATGGGAACCAGTTGAAAGAGCAATCATGAATGATGCAGAAAACAAAAGTATTTTGGATTCGGCCAAACTCCTGAATCCTTCCCGAAAGATTTGTCCGAATACCGAGCCAAATCTTAACCCTAATTTGCATATGGGGTGAGAAGGGGAAAACATTTTTTACTTCCTTGTTTTGTGCCAAAAAGTCACGTGATTTCCCAACCTGGCCCTAATTTGCATATGCAAATTAGGATTCGGATTTGGTTCGGCCAGGCAGAAGGATTCGGCCGAATCCCACTGAAAAAGGCCGAATCCCAAACAGAATCCTTGATTCGGTGCATCCCTAGTTGCTAGGGCAATTTGGACCCTAGCAACCAGATTGCTGAAAATGCAAACCGGAGAGCTGCTGGATAAAAAGTTTAACACATAACACAAAAAAAAAATTAAAACCAATCTCAAATTTTCTATATCAATTTCTACAGCATACGAAAAGTTGATTAAAAGTGAAACAACCCTTTTAAAGAAACCTCATTTCAATAAGTTGATAAAGTACCAATGTAGTAAAATTAAATAAGATTCCAGATTGCAAAATTATAAACCCATAAACTTCAAAGGGGAATATATTACAGAGATGTTCATTTGTTAGAGATAGTATAGTTTTATGAAGGAATGTTTGTTCTAACCCAATATGTTCTATAAAGATGCTGTTGGTAAACTGAGTCAAGGCAAGACTGCTGATGTGATACACTGTATTTAAATATTAAAGCATTTGATACAACTCGACATCTCAGATTGGCATACTATTACATTAAACAAGCATAAGTTCTAGATGAGGAAACGGTCAAGAAAGCAGATAGCTGTTATTAAAAAAACCTATTTGACAAATGTGTTTATACAACGCTCCTAGAACTTGCTCTCTCTTATATCACAATGATATTTGTTATGGATAAGCTGTGCATATGTGAGCAAAAGCACACCCTTGGTGGCTCTCTTTTAAAAACATTATACAATTATGTAAAAACAAATATTAAAAGCAGTAAATGGAGTCCCACAGGGATTAGTCTCAGGGCCTTTCCAACCATTTCACTGTCTATACAGTTCTGGTCTTAAAACGAAATATTTATCTTTTAATCACTTGTCTGATGTCAGAGCCACTATACTGGAGGGATAGGTGGAAATTCAGTTAGAAGCACAGTCATAATAGAATTCTATAAAGCTCTGAAAGTCCTGAATATCATTCCAAAAAAAAAAAAGGGACAGAGCTGAGGCAAGAGTTATTGGGGGTTCTGGGGAGGGCATGATTTTTTTGTCTAGCAGGACTTGGGTGAACAGAACTTGGGAATGGACAGAACTGACTTATTTAAAACATGGTTCTTCATTCTGCTTATTTGATATAGTTCTGTGCTTGCTGGAGCCTTGTTTGTTGCGGGGGGGGGGGAAGTCACTATATGAAATGCCTCTAATCCTCAAGTATGTGCTTTTTGTGGGGGGTTTCAGAGCGGAGTTCTCTGTCCCGCACTCCTGCGCGATAATATGGTCACTTTTTTGCTGGCATAATTACTAGTACAAAAATTAATTGTAGCATTCCTTTAAAGGAACAGTAACGCCAAAGAAAATTTTAAATACTGCTGTCCTACATTAATAATACTGGTATGGCTGCTTCAGAAACACTACTGTAGCTTATATAAACAAGCTGCTGTGCAGCTATGGAGGCAGCCATTAAAGCACAGGATACACAATGAATGACATATGATTAACGTATTTATTTAGCACCAACATATTTTGCAGCGCTGTAATAAGTTCTGAAGAATCCCATTGTATACTACAGAGTTTATCTGTTATCTGCTGTGTATCCTGAGCCTTTTTTTTCTTTTTCAGCTGTTTAATTTTTTGGTGTTACTGTTCCTTTAAGTTTTCTTTTCTTCTAAACTAACATGAATGTGACACATACAATGTATTCTCTGCTGGTGAAGAAGCATCAAAACCAGCACTGCTGACTGCCACTCCCTTTGAATTAGAAATGCATGAAATAAGGTCATCCATGCTTTTCAATCCAAAGACTTCCTAAAGCATTTTCAAATTGAAAGGTGCCAGTGAATGAGTCTGCAACATTGGTTTTGAAGGTACTTTATATTGGGATGGCATTTATAGTTTATCACAAATGGAACCAATAGTTTCAGGACATCAATAACAAAAAATAGGCATTCCCTCTACAATTCACTAGCTCTGAGGCTGGTCACCGCCAACAAATGCATTTAGGTTCTGGGGGGGCTTCCAGGCTCATTCCACATTTTGGGGAGCATTGGCCCATAGAAAAAAGAAGTGATTATTATAAAAGGTATTTCTAAGGCCCCAATATATTCTGTAGTGCTGTATGATAGGGTGTACAAAGCCAGCGATACATATATGCCGCAGGAAGGAGCGCACAACCATAAGAATACTTGAAGTCTGGGTGCCAGTCTGAACAATATGTAGAGAAACTAGAAGAATGACGGCTCATTTTGCCTTGGTGTGCCGTCATTCATATATAAATATATGTTTGCCAGAGAAATGCTACCTCTTTTTGTGTTCACTGATCAGATGTTTATGAGATTTGTACTTTTAAGAAATCATTTTTTTTACTTTCTATTTTAAAGGGGTAGTTCAGGTTTAAATTCACTTTTAGCATGAGGCAGAGAGTGATATTCGGATACAATTTGCAACTGATTTTCATTTTCTTTATGGTTTTTGAGTTATTTAGCTTTTTATTCAGCAGCGCTCAATTTTGCGGTTTCAGCAATCAGGTTGCTAGGGTCCAAATTAACCTAGCAGCCATGCACTGATTTAAATAAGAGAGACTTGAACATGAATAGTAGAGGTCCGAATAGTAAGATGAGTAATAAAAAGTAGCAATAACAATACATTTATAGCCTTACATAGCATTTGTTTTATATGGGGTCACTGACCCCCAATTTCAGACCTGGGAAAATTGAGAAGAAAAAAGGCAAATTATTTAAAGAGTAAAATAAATGAGGACAGCCAATTGAAAAACTGCCTGGAATGTGGCCAATCTAGAACATACTAAAAGTAAACTTAAAGGTGAACCACCCCTTTGAGTTTCCTGAAATTGTGACTTCAAAACCGTCAGTAGCTGCAATTCCAAACCAAAAGTAATAAAGTAGTAAATAAATATTTTTAAACAAAACAATTTGAGTTGTAAGTTGATTTTAGTATACTTTTACCTACAACACACTAAAAGTTAAGCTTTGAAGGTGAACTTGTTAAATACATTGGGACAACAAGGTAACTGAGAACACACAGTGTTGCAGGATCTGAAGCAGCTGCTGCTAAATGAGTTATTCCCTGCAGCAAGTGTTCAAGTCGACCATTGCCCTGTCCCACAAGGGCCCAGCAAAGCAGCAGTGAGTAGTTTGTCCCTTTTATCTCAGCCACAGGAGGGTCCCAGGAGGCAGGGGGACAGGGCACGTCTCTGACAGAAATGACACAGCTACAAACGTAACAAATTAGCAACAGCTTGCCTGACTCAGGATGTTGGGATTTACAGCAATTGTTATCCCCCTACTACTGTAAAGGACTGTACCACTGAAGTGTGCGCCGGGTGCCACTGTTACTCTTAATCTTAATG
Source organism: Xenopus borealis (assembly GCA_024363595.1). Taxonomy (NCBI): domain Eukaryota; kingdom Metazoa; phylum Chordata; class Amphibia; order Anura; family Pipidae; genus Xenopus; species Xenopus borealis. The sequence continues at coordinate 126,628,437 of CM044434.1, forward strand.
CAAACCACCCCCTCCTACTGTCCCTCAGGTGAGCACTCATTCCCAGCCACATCTCACCTTTAGCGGCTCCTCCACAGGGAGCCTCATCCACGCACAGTAACCCTGCGCTTCTCCCCCCACCCCGACGCTCAGTCCCTTTAGCCAGCCGCGGAACCGCGGTATCCGGCGTAGACTTCACCGGAGCTGAACCGGCCCCGGAGACAACTTCCGGGGCAGCTGCCAAGCGACAGGCCAACAATGAGAAAGCAGATCGAAGAAACCAGGCAGGAAGAGTAATCGAGCAACGGGTGAATCGAGCACAGTGGTTTCAGGCCACTTCATCCAAGGAGCAGCAGGTTTTATTGGCCTCTGTTTCTCACAGCCGTGTAATCACCGCTCTATACCTCCCATAATGCCCCGCGTAATATGCGCCAATATAATGGAGTTCATAATCAGAACCCACTAGTATCGGGTCTGGTCGCTTACATAACCTTACACTGTTATTTCCAACTTTCTTATAGATAGGAAAGCTGGGCTTTCTAGTGTACCAATTTCCGATATGTTTACTGAATAGTGTCATTTAGTGCCAGTGATCTGTGGCCAACAAACATTGACTTGACATATTTAGGTCTTGTAATTGGTTGCTATGGTTACTGGCCATGTGCAAAATCGCATGGTAGTGGTAATTGTTTTAAGGGTATTGACACATAGGTGCAAATTCACTAAAGCATGTAACGCTAGCGCTAATTCGCCAGCGTGACGTCAATTCTCAACTTCGCCAATTCACTAACAGTGTCCCTGGCGAAAATTCGATAGCGAATGACATCGACTTGTGCAACTTCACACCCTTGCCCCAGGCGAAGGTAACTTCTGACGAACGTAACTACGCTAATTCACGAAGATGAAAAATTTTGTGGACGTTACCTCTTACGCTAGACGTTAGGTCAGACCTGGTGAAGATCAATACAATAGGAGTTTGAAGTCCCAAAAAACGTTGGCGTCTTTTACCTTTTGTTGGGTGACAATCTCAAAAAGAGAGAACTTTTTTTTGGGTTACCCTCATTACCCCCCTCTACATTTCCTAACATATGGCAACTCAGCTATACAGTGGGCACATGTTTAAAGTGGACCTGTCACCCAGACACAAAAATTTGTATAATAAAAGTCATTTTCAAATTAAACATGAAATCCAATTTCAAATTTTTATTAAACCATTCATAGCTGTTTAAAGCTCATTTAAAGATCTCTGCTGTCAATCAAATATTGTCTGCCACTCCTCTATGCCTTAGGCATAGAGGCGGGGCAGATAATTACTTTCACTTTCCATTCAGCACTTCCTAGATGCCACTGCTCTCCTCACATTCCCCCAGTTCTCTTAACCATTTAATTGTGTAGCCAGGACATGGGGTAAGATATTGGGTCCCCCATTCTGGTGCACAAACAAGATTCTGAGATGATACAAGGCTTGTCTTAATAACAGTGTCCACAAAATGGCTCCTGCCTGCTTGCTATAATTATGAATTCCCAGACTGAAGAAAACAAGATTAAAATAATTTATATAGTGTAATTAATGTTCATTTTGCCTGACTAATGTGATAAAATATGATTTAGAATATTTTTTTGGGGTGATGGGTCCACTTTAAGGCAATAGGACAACTTTATTTTATTTGTTAAAGGTTTCCTGGGCTTGTGTAGTGTTAAGTAGTGGTGGTAACATACTTCTATTATACGCTTAAGTTTGCGCCGTAGGCAAATTAGGCATCGCTAGCGTAAATGCGCTTTGCACAACTTCACTAACGTTTACCAACCTGAGCGCAAATTCGCATCTTAGTGAATTTGTGTAGCGCTGGTGGAAATTTACCTGGCGAAGTGTGGCAATTGTCAGTGAAGACAACGCTAGCGCTTTTTCGCGATTTAGTGAATTTGCCCCATAGAGTTGCCACCTTTTCTTGAAAAAAATACTGGCCTTCCTATATATTTAGCTTTTTTTTCCCTATTAATAACATTGGGATCAACCATCAAAAATACCAGCCAGGTGGCAACCCTAGTGACACACGAGCAGAGTTGGGGAGAATTAGTCGCCTGGCAACTAATCCCCTCTTCTTCTGGGAGACAATCTACCCGAACTGCCTTCCTGTGCCTTACCGCTGGCTTGAATGAAAAGTTGCCAGCAGTATGGCAGTCGCGGTGCTTCGTTTTCACCCGAAGCAGTGGCGTAACTACCAGGGGTGCACCCCCATGGGGCCCATCGGAGCCACAAAAATGGTTATGGCAGGCGGTTATCTAGGGGGAGAGTTTACAGCACACATGTCATCAACACTCCAGCATGCAATTTATAGAGGTGAGGGCCTGACAGGGGGGCCCAGGTGCCCATCCTGTACTGGGGCCCACCAGGGAGTAGTTACGCCATTGTCCCAAAGTTTCTTCATGAGGCATCTTCGGAAAATGAGTGCCATACTGCTAGGGATTTTACATTCAAGTCACAGTATGGCACGGAAAGGCAGTTTGGGGAGATTGTCGCCCAGACAAAGAGGTGATTAGTCTCCAGGCGACTAAATCTCCCTGAATCTTGAGTTGTGCCCTTACCCTAAAAGGGGAACTGTCACACAGGTCTTTAGCAAAGATCTCATAGACAAGAAAGTTAATGACCCTGATCTGCAGAGCTTACTATCTAAGTGGGTGGATATGATATATATGCAAAAATCAAAAAAGGGATTGCACACTCAATGTGAAAAAATACAAAATATAAATTACATAAAAAAAAAAAAAATCAAAATAGGTAGTGAGTCCAATGCATTTAGATCATAGTGGCCTTCCTCAGGGGCACAAATTAAAAAAAAAACAAAAGAAAAAGGCAGAACGTAGACCCTGATCTTCAGAGCTTATTATCTAAGTGGGTGGATATGATATAGGCACAAATACTAAGCAAAAGTGCAAAAAGTTTGGAGATTGGTCCTTTAGTATTTATACTCAGGGATGGTTTTATCTATGCTCCCCTGAAGTCAGTTTTTCTGCTTTCCACCGTAAGGGAGTGCTGGTCTTAAAGGGGTTGTTCACCTTTGAGTTAACTTTTAGTATAATGTAGGGAGTGATATTCTGAAACAATTTGCAATTGGTTTTAATTTTTTATTGTTTGTGGTTTTATAGTTATTTATCTTTTTATTCAGCAACTACCTAGTTTGCAGTGTCAGCAATTTGGTTTCTAGGGTACAAATTACCCTAGCAACCCTACATTGATTTGAATAAGAGACTGGAATATGAATAGGAGATTGACTGAATAGAATGATAAATAATAAAAAGTGGCAATAACAATACATTTGTAGCCTTACAGAGCATTTGTTTTTAGATGGTGTCAGTGACCCCCATTTGAATGCTGCAAAGAAACAGAAGAAAATTGCAAATCATTCAAAAACTATGAAAAATAAATAATGAAGACCAATTGAAAAATTGATCACTGCGTCAATCAAGCTAATCCCGTCCGGTTTTCCTTATTTGGAAAACCGGGCAGGAAGTATTGACCCGGGCAGCCATTCAAAATACCGGGCTGTCCGGGTCAAAACCGGACAGGTGGCAACCCTAGCCACTGCTACTACAAATCCCTATCTTTCTCAAAGAACAGCTAAAACACTAACCATACCCTTATTCTAACCTGGCTCCAAGCCTTCCTACCTTTTGGATTAATAGAACATTTTCTGGCCTAGTCTTAGCACTTAAATGAATTGTTCGGTATAAAAATAAAAATTGGGTAAATAGATAGGCTATGCAAAATGAAAAATGTTACTCATATAGTTAGTTAGCCATAAAATGTAATGTATAAAGGCTGGAGTGACTGGATGTATAATAGAACACTACTTCCTGCTTTGAAACTCTCTTGGTTTCCACAGACTGGTTACCTGCAGTAACAATCAGAGACTTGAGGGGGGCCACATAGGACTGTAACTACTATGCTTCAGACCCCTGCCCTTGCAGAAATACATTCTTCAGATGGGCCAAGAACACAGCAATCCCTGTATATTAGGAATATTAGGAAGAAAAAAGAACACAAGACCATTACCCCATTTAACATTATTTAACTGAGGATCTCAGTACAGCCTTATCTGTAGAACCCCAAGTAGCGATGAAAACCAAAGATTTATATAAGCAAAATCCAAAAAAGTCCACTGGAGAACTGTGATGATGAAAAAAGGGTGTTTGACTTTATTTAGAGATGCATGGCACTGCATGTTTTGGATTTTCAGAGTGATATGCATCTCTATTGCGTCGTCTTTTTTTATTTTCATTGTATAATTGTTTTGGAAGTGGCAACTCCCAATACAGTAATATTAACAGAAAATACATCAGTAGATCCAGACTTGGCCACAAGGTGGCTCACCATGACCAGGCCGACACTCCTAGGTTATTCATAATTATTGCTTTGTCTGGTCAACCACCAGGCCGCCCTCTTCCTCTTTTATTGTTGCTGACATCATTAAGAATTTATTTCCTCAGAATTCAGTGTGCTTCTTGTATTACACTAGGAGCAAATATATGTTTTGAAAAACGAAGCAATTGAATTGTTACCACAGTCCTCATCATAATGTTTCATTTATATATCACCAACAAGTGGCATAGCACTTTCCAATAAATTTTTTATGAAATTCTGACTGTTTTTAACTATTTTACCTTGGAACAGATTACCAAAAGGCAAGATATTTGCTGTATGTGAAATACTGTTTTGTTCCTTTTCTCCAAAGTAGAAAAAAAGAGGCAAGAATCATGTGATGGAATTTGGGATTAATCCCTTGCTTTGATTAAGCACACACTTGATTTGGCAGGTGCTAGGCATATTCCAGAGCCCATACACATGAATATTTTTAGATTAGAAGGATTCCCTTATACCGGCAAATATAAAGACGCGGCAATGGTGAATCGTTGCCCAGTCCGTCTGCCTCTCCTTGTTGATAGCTGCTCTTGTAGGAACTCAGCAACTTCAACCTACTACTTCAATTCAAATGTACAACTTTACCTGCTGGTAGCACCGTCCAACTTATCCACAGGAGGCAACAGCAATAGTATCAATGCGTCTTTATTTCAGCATAACTTGTTGTGGTAATAACATTAGTGGTGGGTGTACAAACAAATGTATTTCGTGCCCAGTCACTGAAGATCTTCCAACCCTTTGATCCATTTTTAAGATAAAAGAATGCTCTTACACATGATCGGGGTTGAGGGATGCCAGCCTCTGGGCACCCTCAAGATCTGACTCTGTAGATATCTAGCAGTTCACTCCCAACAGTCTGCACTGGCCTCTGTTATGATCCAATTTTTGGCCTGAGGGCCAGGTGATCGTATTAGCCCAATATAGTCCACAGCATAAATCAAATCTACTGTTCACTTTGTTCTGTGTGTTTCTGGGAATCTGGCCAGAGACCATCAATAACTAACCTGTAGCAATCCAGCAGCCACTCAAATAAGACATTTCTACCCACTGCTGCTGCTTTTTCACAGGTAGGGTTGCCACCTTTTCTTGAAAAAAATACCGGCCTTCCTATATATGTATCTTTTTTTCCTATTAATAACATTGGGATCTACCATAAAAAATACCGGCCAGGCCGGTAATATACCGGCCAGGTGGCAACCCTAGTCACAGGATGAGCTCCCTGGTACATACGATACTTTACAATTTAGATTTTTTATTTTTTAGAAAAATACATTTACACTTCCTTTTAGTATGTTATAGATGTGCCTGTGCAAGCAACTGTATTAAAATGTATATATGTTATTATAATTTTTTAAGCAGGCTTTCATTGTCACTGACCCTGGAAAACAACAGATGGACCATGGAGCTACAATTCTGTTGTTATAATATTGGTGATTTCTTAACTCTACTGTTTATCCCCTAGCAACTAGGTAACAGTTTAATTCCAAGCCTGAGATGTGTAAAAAAACACGTACATAATTCAAAAGAACAAGTGTAAACTGTCTTAAAAGTCTGCTCTCTACACAAAGATTGAGTGAGATGAATAACATCTTTAAAGATGTAGTTCACCTTTAAGTTAACTATTAGTATGTTATAGAATGGGCAATTCTTAGCAACTTTCCATTTGGTTTTTATTTTGTATAGTTTTTGAATTATTTGCTGCCTTCTTCTAATTCTCTCCGGGGGGTCACATAAAAACTATTGTAATTATTACTTATGTTTTTATTCAGACCGTCTCATTATTCATATCCCAGTCTCTCATTCAAACCACTGCCTTAATGACCCTAGGAACCAGATAGGTGCTTTCTTTCAAACTGGACAGTGTAGTACATAATATTAAAACTAAATGTTAAGGTGAACAACCCTTTAAGAACTGAGAAGGCATTGTTCTGGACACCTGCCTCCAGATGGGGCCTCTTTGTAATACATGTGCTTAGCAACAGTACACATCATATATTATTATATTGTGCACCTCCCAGCTGTTATTATTGTAGGAAGTAGTGACTTTTCTTTCTCTATTGTTCTCTATTGTTACACCCCTTCTCTGACCCTGTTTTGTCATGGCATTGTCTCCAAACTTGCTCCATCTCTTAAAGGATCAGTAACACCAAAACAAAATATATAATAGTGTTGTCCTGCACTGGTAAGACAAGTGTGTTTTCTCTACTATAGTTTATATAAACAAGCTGCTGTGTAGCCATGGGGGCAGCCATTCAAAGTTGAAAAAGGAGAAAAAGCACAGGTCAAAAAGTCAAAAACAGATAAGCTCTGCAGTATACAATGTGATTCTTCAGAATGTATGTGTTATCTATTGTGTATCCTATGCTTGAACGGCTGCTCCGTGGCTACACAGCAGCTTGTCTATATAAAATATAGTTGTGTTTCTGAAGCAAACACCCCAGTTTTATCAGTTCAGGGTAATAGCACATTATACACCATTTTAAGGTGTTACTGTTCCTTTAATAAATGTTATTGCATGCATATTCTGCTTATGCACTGCATAAGAGTATCTTGCAGAATTGCTTGCCAATGGAAAGCAAAAAGTCATCTTTCTATTTACAGGCCTGGCATCATGAAAAAGGTTTATAGGCTTGGCACTACCTATCTACTTATCTTACTTCTGACCTACAAAAACATGATTTGATAAAACCCAAACAAAGATTGCATAATGTTCCAGGAAGCAAACGCCTAGGTGGAGAATGAGATTACTAAGTAATTGGAAACTGGATCTACATGCATCTACACACAAGGGATTATTTACATTAATGCATATTGATGTGATGCCTGCATACAAAGAAATACCTGTACAGTTGCTTTTGGGCTTTGGGCTAAGTGGATTGAAATGGAACGCTGTGAAGTGCATCCCAAAATGCCGTCTATAAGGGTAGAACTACACAGACGATTTCTGTTGGATCTGACCCTCTGCGACACAATGCACACGACAAGTCTGATGTGACGAAAAAAAAGAGATAGAAATGTCGGGAGCTGTTGCAGCATGCGTATGATACGACCGGACTGTTGGATGCAAACGCTGAAAGCTGTGTCTCCATCAGACAGTCGTGTCATGTCGGATGAACGCTGCAACACCATCTGACATTACCATTACTTACCTTGTTGTCTGTCACATCCGACTTGACGCATGTGTTTTGTCGCCGAGCACAGGAATCGTCTGTGTAGTTCTACCCTTATAGATGGGTGCAGGACTGGACTGGGATTCAGAATAGGCCCTGCCATCTCTGCTACAAAGAGGCCCAAACAGGCCCCACCAGCCCACTGAACAGTCACTTTCTATGGCAACATGCAGCAGCCCATCGGGCATTTGCCAGAACCCACAGATTGCCAGTCCGGGCCTGGATGGGCGCCTTGGGAAGCACTTCACAGAGTTCAATTTCAATCCACTTAACCTAAGGCCCAGATGCAGTCAAATCGGCTGTAAGAGTCTTTAAGCACAATGGGGCAAATTCACTAAACGCGAAAATGCACAAGCGACAGCTTTGCCGCACTTTGCCAGGCAAATTTTCGCCAGCGCTATGCAAATTCTCTAAGATGTGAATTTGCATTCAGGGCGGCGAACAGTAGCGAAGTTGCGCTGGTGTTACTTCACCAGGCAAAGTGCATTTACACTAGCGATGCCTAATTTGCATACGCCGCAAAGTTAAATGTATAATAGAGGTGTATGTTACAGCCACTACATTACACTGCACAAGCCCAGGAAACCTTTAATAAATAAAATAAAGTTGTCCTATTGCCCTACATGTGCCCCCTGTATAGTTGTGTTGCCATATGTTAGGAAATGTAGGGGGGAAGGAGGGTAACCCCCCCCATAAAAATGTTTTGCTATTTTTCAGACTATCACTCTATAAAAGGTAAAAGACACCAGTGTTTTTTGGGACTTAGAAAAAAATTTTTAAAGTTTTTTTTCAAACTCCAATCTATTGTATTGAACTGACCTGGCGAAGTAACGTTTAGCGTAAGAGGTAACGTTCAGAAAAATGTTCATCTTAGTGAATTAGCGTAGTTCCATCCCTTCATCAGTGCGCAACTTCGCCTGGCGTAAGGGTGCGAAGTTGCGCAAGTCTATCTACTTCTATCTAACAGGGACACTGTTAGTAAATTGGCAAAGTTGCAAATTGACGTCACGCTGGTGAATTAGCGCTAGCGTTAGACGCTTTAGTGAATTTGCACCATTGTGTCCAGCCACTTGGTGCCAATGAATTGCACTCAAAGGTGCACATATTTTAAAACAGATGCAAATGCAGCAGCCACAATTTAATGCATGCCTGCAAATATGCTGTAATTATAGGGAAAACACTGTTTTTTGGTTAAAACAGGGCAGACTGCACTTTACACTTGAGGTCTTAATTGACCTTTAATTGAATTCATTTTAAGATGATGCAAAAATAAAGGTTAAATTAATAATGCAGAAATTAGCTGCTGACATGCCTCTTCTGGTCTTCTATCAATTCCATTATGGAATGGAATGAGGAGTCTGATTAGTAAAATGATACTTGATTTCTTGACCAACAAAACCTGAAGAAATCTCATATCAACCAGTTCAGGCCAGATGTATTCAGGTCAGCATTCTGTAAAGCTTGTTACTTTGTGTACAGCAAATACTGTAAAGGAATGGTTCATTGGCATCACAATGGGAACAGCTGGACAGTAAAGTTAATATATTAAGTGAACTAGTCTTTGGGTAACATTATAGCACATCTTGAACTCCCGTATCCTCGGCGCTAATCGAAGGAGAGTCGTCACACTTAGTTATTAATTCTGTGGCTTTATTGAGGCACACACATTGTGTTAACAGTGGGTATAGCTACACAACTGACTAACGCGTTTCTTGCCGTCCACACGGCACTTCCTCAGAGTCTCGGCAAGAAACGCGTCAGTCAGTTGTGTAGCTATACCCACTGTTAACACAATGGGTGTGCCTCAATGAAGCCACATAATTAATAAAGAAGAAAGTGTGACAACTCTCCTTCGATTAGCGCCGAGGATACGGGAGTTCAAGTTGTGCTATACTGAACCGGCGTGAAGCAGACGGCACCACGTATCGGCAGCAACGGAGGAGACGCACAGCAGTCGGGTGAGCTCGGCCACAGACTGCTTCTATATATATACATTTGGGTAACATTACTTTGAGAAAGCCTGATATTGCAGTTTTTGGGTTCTACCTAAGTAAAAGGTGCTGATATTTATGTTACAGTGGCACGCCTAAGCAGTATATAAGCATATATGGCGATCAATGAAATTACTACAATTATCCAATATGCTATCATAACCTAAATTGCATTCTTCTTTTTGGAAAAAGGAACATGTCAAGGGGATACAGAAGACTAACATGAAAGGGAAACTGTCATGGGAAAAAAAATATTTTCAAAATGCATCAGTTAATACTGCTGCTCCAGCAGAATTCTGAATTGAAATCTATTTCTCAAAAGAGCAAACAGGTTTGACATGGGGCTAGACATATTGTCAGTTTCCCAGCTGCCTCCAGCCATGTGACTTGTGCTCTGATAAACTTCAATCACTCTTTACTGCTGTACTGCAAGTCGGAGTGATATCACCCCTCCCTTTTCCCCCCAGCAGCCTAACAACAGAACAATGGGAAGGTAACCAGATAACAGCTCCCTAACACAAGATAACAGCTGCCTGGTAGATCTAAGAACAGCACTCAACAGTAAAAACCCATGTCCCACTGCATTCTATTCAGTTACATTGAGAAGGAAAAACGACAGCCTGCCAGAAAGCTGTTCCCTTCTAAATTGCTGGCACAAGTCACATGATCAGGGGCAGCTGGGAAATTGACAAAATGTCTAGCCCCATGTCAGATTTCAAAACTGAATATAAAAAAATCTGTTTTCTCTTTTGAGAAATGGATTTCAGTGCAGAATTTTGCTGGAGCAGCACTATTAACTGATGTGTTTTGAAAAAAACATGTTTTCCCATGACAGTATCACTTTAAAGTGGAACTGTTTCTAAAATGAAAATTTAATATAAGCATCAACAAACTGAAATAAGAAACTTTCTAAGTACAATCAATTAAATATTCTGTGTCGTTGCTGAAATAATCAAGTTTATCTTTATTATCCCTCTCGCTTCATTCTGTCTTCATGCAGGGGTTGGGTGTCAGATAGTCATTGACAGTTAGATCCAATATCTCATAGGGGGCTTTCCTAGCAGATGTATTAGAGCTGACTCAAATAACCGATGCCAGTACAAACAAAATTTAACAAAATAACTGCCTTTTGCACAAGTCCTGCATTAGAGAGGCATGATGTCTGGTTATTGGCTGCACTACTGGGGGAGATTGAGGAATGTGACTTCCACCATATGGGGTGGAAGCCACTGTGGCCTCAGGGGGTATGTCAGGCAGTAAGAAGAGTGAGAGAGAGCAAGGAGACGAGGGCTTAATGCAAATTAAACTGCAGCTCATAAAGTATTTTAAGTTTTTATACACAGCTGATGGCACTGGCAGTTGCAGGTACTTTTTTGCTGGCAAATAGACTGACAGAAAGGTCACTGTGTGTGCCATAGCCCTTAAAATCAATAACTTATCTTATTGACATGTTAATATTTATTATCTCTATCAAACATGTAAATAAAATGTTGATGAACTGTCTTTATCAGTTATCAGAGAATTAGTCATAGTGCAACCAAACAGAATGTTGGACTGCTTCCCAGTGCAACAGGAGCCATTTGTTAATGGTGGGCCTCTATTCTGCCACAGTGAATGGGTTCCTAGAAGAAAATGATCGGTATCATTCTTGGGTTGCTAAATTGCTAAGCTAGAGCAAACTTAGGTGAATGGAAAACTGGAAATCAAAAAGAGATTATCCCAAGACATCAAATACTAAAAAATAGTCTTTATTGAAAAATCATGTTAAAGTAGGTATACAGATATAATAGGTATACATATATAAGGCGGAATACCATGCGGTCTGTATACCTATTTTAACATGATTTTTCAATAAATAATTTTTTTGTATTTGATGTCTTGGGATAATGTCTTTTTGATTTTGAGTGATTATACCCCTTTTGACCTGGGGGCTTTGTCCCAAGAATCGTGGCCCTTGTTGACAGGCCTTTTTTGGATATTAGCATCTCAGTATTTATATAAAAAAAACTTTTTTGCAATGGAAAACTGAGCCAAATATCCTGCCTCAGACAGTTCCAGTTACCTTAAAATATAATGACAATGACAATGTAATATGAACTTCCATCTTGTGGAAATAAAATACGTTTCATTTCAAACTCTCAGATTTGGTGACTTTTTTTGTTATGTTAGATACACGGATGTGTGCCCCCTTTCGCTGGACAATGTATTGCAGCTACTGTTTCAAAAACAATTAACTCAAAAGGAAAAATAACACCAAAATGTAATGTAAATATAATGTAGTGTTACACTGCACTGGTAAAACTGGTGTGCTTGCTTCAGGCAGACTACTATAGTTTTTATAAACAAGCTGCTGTGTAGCCATGGGGCAGCTATTCAAACCTGAAAACGGAGAAAAGGTACAGGATACACAACAGATAAACTCCGTAGTACAGTATACAATGGGATTATTCAGAATTTATAGGTTACCTATTGTGTATCCTGTGCTTCAATGGCTGCCCCCATATCTACACAGCAGCTTCTTATGTAAACTAGTTGTGTCCGACTGTGAACTTTATGGTTCTTATGAAGAGTTGAGGCATGAATGAGAGATGGCAGTGACAGGTGCTCTGGAATAAACTGAGAAAGCAACCTGAGCGCCATTGCCCTTATATGTAAATACATTATCTTATTGCCAGGTTAATATCTAGCACCTGCCATGCCTATAATAAATGAAATGGAAACAAGCGGTCTATCAGTAATTAGGGTATTCGTCACAGTGCAAACAAGCAGAAGGTTCATGAATGTTGGTCAGCAAGCTGGCATGACTGGAGCCTTGCTGACTTCTCAGTTTGTTTAGAGTAAGTCTCCATGCTGGCACAGTGAAATGGCTTCCTATAACAAAATCATCTCTATAACGGAGCACTAACCCAATTCTTGGTTGCAAAGTTGATTCCAAAACTTAGGCTAAGGCACACTGAGCAGATTCTCCACCAGCCACCTCTTTAAAACAATACTATTTAATATTAAGCGCAGAGACATGCTCAGATTCGGGGAGATTAGTCACCCAGCAACAGATTTCCTCTTCCTCTGGGGGACTAATCTCCCCAAACTGCCTTCCCACCGGCAATTTACATTCTATCCAGCAGGAAGGCATTTCGGAAATATTAGTCGCCCTGAAGAAGACAAGATCTGTTGCCGGGCGACTAATTTCCCTGAATCTAAGTCTGCGTCTCTGTATTTAAATAAGAATTTTTATAGATACAATCTATAATTTTGAGCCGGCTGTCCGTTAAAAGAACACAAGCCTAAAGCTGTATTGTCTGCTGCGAGAGCGATAAAAACTACTTTATTTGGAAACGGTAAGTTAAAAGATTCCAGAACTGCTTGTGGAGACATTCATCTCTTCACATGAATACACTGCTCTTTTGTAGTGAATCTAAAAAGCATGCTTTAGACAAAGCAAGTAATCTGACCGCTTCCATTCATGTATTAAACGAAGCAAAGGAAAGCTCTGTAGACACACTGAATTCCAATTAATTCAATTCCATATAATTATATGGTGTATTATGCTCATGATTTTGGAGTGGTAGTGTTTCGCTGTTGCGGCTTGGAAAAAAAAGAGATTTTCATTTATGGAAGAATCAGAATCAGTTTAGAGATAAACAACCCTTGGCTCATTTAGAATTCTACGATTCCCTTTATCCCTATGTTGGAAGACAGGAACATGAGCAGACCAGGCTTTTAAATAAACAGACATGCATGGGAACCTGCCTTACCCCTTTTAAACAAATATGGTTTACAAATGTAGCAAATTAATAATATAAAACTCCTACCATAAAATGAGTTTATTAAAACATGTTTTTCCAATTTTATTATTCATTATTTTCAAGTTTTACAAATGATATATATGCCTTGGCAAAAAAACAAAAGTGTTTGACCATGGCAAAATTCTTTTAAGATATCAAGAGTAGTATCTAACTATAAACAGAATAATAATGGCACAACAGTTACTTTTGAGTTATAAAGGGAAACATACACCATTTAAAAAAAATCCTTCCCTAATGGCAATATGTGGGGATGGGCAGATTCAGATATTTTGCACATTAACATTTTCTACTTACAGTTTATGTATGAAAGTTCTATTGCTTCCTTCAGGGACATTCTTCATGTGCCCAAAGCACAGTTCTCAAATACAGATGTGCTCCAAAGGATGCAGTCTCCTAAGGCACCCCAATACAGAACTTCCATTCGGGCCTGGACTGGCAATCTGTGGGTTCTGGCAAATGCCAGAGGGGATGCTATAAGGTGCCATAGAAAGTCAGTATTTAGTGGGCTGGTGGGGGCTGATTGGGCCTCTGTGTACCTGAAATGCCAGGGCTTATTTTAATTCTCAGTCCGGACCTGCTTCCATCCCCCTCATGATCTTATCTGGTGCATTGTGTGTGTGGGGGGGGGGGCACCTGAGAAGACTGGAGTGACCCTACATAAATACAATGTACTATTTGTATTCATGTGAAGATATATGGCAGGTGCCACTTATATTTACAAATAAACCCAGTATGATATACCCTTATACAGGGAGGTTTAATACACAATACCAAAAAAATTAATTAGAAGATGATCAGTTCTCCATCACATCCAGTTAATTTTACTCAAAATGATAAATAAACAATTAAAGTGGACAGGGTGAATACTTAATCATCCTGTGGCCTCATACGGAGTACAGGGTAAGGTCACAGTGCTGAGACTCTGCAGAACTTTTCTGAATATGGTAGGAGAATGTACAGTGCAACTGTTTCGTACTTTGCATTTGGTGGGACAAAGCCTCCATAGATCTGCCCAATAATGTACATTCACCACCACAAAATATATAGGAACATGTTCCACTTATCCAGAGTGAATGTTTCAATGTCCAATAAAAGGCAGATAAAACATTGTTAAGCTAATTCAGCTTGCCCTTGAAATGGATCCAGACACCACACATCAGGGATGGGAATTCATAAGGCAAAATAGTTTCAGAAGGAGGCCATGCATAAATGCAGCACACGCCTTGGAAAATATGAGATTACTTGAGGATTCATTCTACTATGGCTACTCTGCATCCACTGTAACATGGACTCTGTGCCATGCATTGTTCAGCACACCACGCAAGTTCCAAATAGGGGCCACAGTGTCCGGCTGTACATTATAACTGCTGTCCACAGCCTTGCAAATAATGGTAAAATTACTGCCTTCGGGAGGCAGTGGGACATTTAACTGCCACAATTTCCATGCCCATGCCTGCCCAGCCATCTGTTTCTCTCCAGTTAACTGTGCTATCTTCCATGTCTTTCCTCCATCCACAGACACATCCACCCGCACTATTTCCCTCCCTCCTCCACTCCATGCATACCCCTTCACTGTTAATTCCCCATCAATATCAGGAGAGACCTTCTGTCCAGGATGTGGCTCTGTGATGGCAGACTGTACAGGTAAATCTTGTATGGATGGAGAAGAAGCAAAGTCTACATTGTCCCAATCAACACATGGGTTGAAACCTTTGTAATCGTTTTTCTGCCAATGACTGCTGCTCTCTTCTTTGCTTACTACAATCTTACCCAACCACTTCACATTGCGGGCACCTACAACACCTGGCACAATTACTCGCAGGGGAAAACCATGGTCTTTAGGCAGTTCCTGCCCATTCATCTCATAGGCTAGAAGAACTTCATTCTGCTTGGCCATTGCCTGCTGAAATGAGATAGAGGCACCATAGTTTGTTCCAGTCAAGTCCCGATCCAGTCCTTCAAAATGTACATGCTGAGCCTGGGAAGAGCCCTCAGTGTATCCAGCTTCCAGTAGCACATCCCTCAGACGTGCTCCTGCCCAGCGCGCTGTACTGATTGCTCCAATGTTCCAGTCAAGTCCTTTCACTAGCTTCACTGCACTCATTTCAGAACGCCGGTTTCCAGCACACTGCAATGTAGCTGTAATTTCATGTTTGGGAAATTTTGTTTTCAGATCAGACAAAGTCAGATTAAGTGGTTTGTCATGCACCTTGCCATTGGGTCTTTCTATGACAAGTTTGTAGTCATCAAGGTTGATCTGTGGCACTGGCAAGTGGTTCCTTTTGAAAAACAGCTCAGTTTGAGTGATAGAATTCTCTGTCAGCATATAGGGGGGTGGCTCTGCATTAAAAGGCTTCATGCTGTTCACCTTAAGAACTGGGTGTCTACTGGGTTCTTGTGAATAAGGATCGGATTCATCCACTGGCTCATCTTTCTCAGCAGAATTAAGTTCGCCTACTTTGTATTCCTTTAGGATCTCCAACACATGCTCATTCTTGTGCACACCATAGAGAGCCCAAAAAGGCTCCAGAGCACCTCCTGCTGCTAGCAAGATTCGGCTCCCACCAGGGTGCAATTCTATAAATTCTGTGATGTCAAAGACCTCTCCTGCATAGGTCACCCAGACTCGGTCCTCTATTGAGGCATGTTTCCTTACATCCTCTTTACTGTATAGTGGAGAGCTTGAAGTAGCAACAGGAAGTGTTGTAATCTCCGCTTGTGCCACCTATAGGAGGAAAGAAATATTAGCTGATCCAGTGTATACAGGACTACAATCGAAGGGGTTTCAGTACAGAGGGCCCCAGCAGACTTAAAGGAGAACAAAATTAGGGGCATTTGCCCGGGGGGGGGGGGCAGGTAGGCTGGGGGGGTTTGGTTCTCCTTTAAAAGCATGATGTGTGGGAAGGGTTGTGTCTTGTAATGTATTGGGCAGAAATTGGGTGTATAGTGGGTGGGGTTATAATTATGATGGCTGGATTAATGGTGTAGTTGTTTACATAGGTGTACTACTTGTTAATGAACACAAAAATATTTGTGGCATTCTTCCTAGTACCCTCAAAGGTCAGGCAACTGCAAAATATTTGCCCTTCTTTCTTGATGGAAGGGGTGGACTTGCCTTGGTAGTAGCCTAGAGGTTCATAACCACTTCAACTAGATCTCTAGCTGCTTCATGCCAAATTAAATTTTAAAGTGGACCCGTCACCCCAAAAAAATATTCAAAATCATATTTTATAACATTAGTCAAGCAAAATCAACAATATTCACACTATATAATTTATTTTAATCTTGTTTTCTTCAGTCTGGGAATTCATAATTATAGCAAGTAGGCAGGAGCCATTTTGTAGACACTGTTATTAAGACAAGCCTTGTATCATCTCAGAATATTGTTTGTGCACCGGAATGGGGGACCCGATGTCTATTTCCATGTCCTGGCTACACAATTCTGGGAGAATGTGTGGGGAGCAGTGGCATATAGGAAGTGCTGAATGGAAAGTGAAAGTAATTATCTGCCCCACCTCTATGCCTAAGGCATAGAGGAGGGGCAGACAATATTTGATTGACAGCTGGAATTTTTAAATGAGCTTAAAACAGCTATGAATGGTTTAATAAAAAATTAAACGGGTGACGGGTCCACTTTAAGGACTATGACTTAAGACCAGTAGCACACAGGGCTTATTATCCACTGGCATTTTTCAGCAGCAGACTGTCATTTAACATTGACAATGACAGTATGCAAGGCCATGTGTAGGTGCTTCTCTACCAGCTGAAAAACGCCTTTATGGCATGGACCTACATGTCACCCGATCTGGCAGTGCCAGTATCTGCAGCAGGCTCACTTGGAGACCTTGCCAAACAAGCAGATCTTTCTGTGTATGTATACTGTAGCTTTAGTTTTACTATGTTCTCCACTTAGTCACAAGATATAGAATCTGAGAAAAATATTGTTTAATCTTGCATACAGTTGTGTTCATAATAATAGTAGTCCGACATCACTAACCAAATTATTCATTGTTTTTGGTAGATATTCTTTTTCTACATGACAATTTATTAGTAGGTGTAGTAGAGGAATAGAAAACCAACAGTAAATCTGAGTAAAATGGGTCGTTCCAGACACTGTTTGGAAGAACAGTGTACTTTGATTAAAAAGTTGATGGGACATAAGAAGTGCAGAAAAGGATATGCTGCTCAGCTAAAATCATCTCAAATGCTTTAAAATGGCAACTAAAACCTGAAAGACATGGACTAAAATGGAAGACTACCATTCAAATGGATAGAAGTAAACATACTGCTATTGTTCTGAACACAACTGTGCGTATATATATATCAAGATTAAAGAAATCTGTAAATCAAATAAAGAAATATAATCTGGGGGGGGGGCAAATCATAGTTTCCCTTTCATTTTCTACGTTTTTGTAAGGACTGTTTTGCACTTCAGCTACTCACCCTTTTCTTCGGCTCTCCATGAATCAAGACTGTTCCAATGCCCAATAAGGCTCCAGTTATGGCAATGCCCCATTTTGTGGCTCTCTTACCACTGTCTGAATTCAGTCTTGTGTCTGAGCTGTACTTCCGGTCAAATACTGATTCAGCTGTGCAGCTTCGCAAATAGAAGTCCAACACGTTCCTCTGTAACCTGAGAATCACAAGCAAAGAAATCATTGGTCAGTTATCCATTGGCTTGAATAAGCATGTGTAACCGGGACCTGAGGCCCCAAACTGTTTTCTTTTAATTCAAGTGTTCTTTGATCAGGCTGTCAATAAAACAAAGGGAATAAAACAGCTAGGTTACTGGCACACATCTATGTTTACTCCCAAGGTGGAGAGAATCCAACCTGTGTGCGGACACACACAGCAGTGTGAAAACACAAATGTGTGGGTCTGTGCAGGCCAAGATCATGCCTGTCAGTGCATAGACATAAAAGAGTGTATGGGAGGCACAAAGGTTGGTAATTTTTCTACAAATTATAGACTGTAACGGTATAACTACAGTAGCTGCTCCTGGTCTGTAACTATACATTAAAAACACCTTGGCTCAGCTGATGACTGTATACATGCAAACTGGGGTCACTACATGAATGTGGAAAGCCAAATTCATTCATTATAGTAGGTTTTTAGTCATTCAGTCCATTCAGAACTGGCTTGTACAAAATGATAGGTGCAAATGTTGAAACTTCACTCTGTTGTAGAAACTAGATAAGTAGTTACAAATTAAAAGAAAAAAAATCCTGCGGATTACAGGAAAACTAGACAGAGCGATGCCCCTGAGCTGGGCTCATTAATATGCCACGTGGGACAGGCTCCACCTGACTTATTTATTAGCTGTAGAAATTCAACATGTTTCCCTGATAAGATAAAAACTATAAATGTAATGAACTTGGAAAGTTAAAAGGTAAAACAGAAGCAGGCTGGAAGGAGATGGAAAGGGCAAGAAATTGATTAGAAAAACAAATGGATATGAATAAAAACTGAATAAAGTCTGAACTGGAACTCTATTCTCACAGATATTAGAATTATCATAATACTCTTCAAAAGACAGCAAAGTTGCAGTAATAGTAAGCCACTCAAAAGATTTATCAGGCTTAATGTGCCTTGTAAACATATGGTTTCTCAAGCACAAAACTCTTTCTGGGACTCCATTACTGATATACTGTACATGTCACAGGACAGTCACTGTACATGGCTGGCCAATAGCCAACTGACTGGTATCAGTATCTGCACTTTCTGCACTAGATCAACTGATATATAATTCATTTACAGGAAGACCCTGTCTGGCATGGACCACACCTCACTGTGGATGCAGCCCTTCCATCATGAATTTACATCTAGTTCTGCCCAATGCACTCCTCCCCTTAACTGCAACTAGTGAACAGACTAAGGCATGAACTGATCAGACTAGCAAACGTGGCCCCTTCCCTTCAGCTCCACTTTCAGATTTTGCAGCAAATATCTGCTGGTGGGCCACAAAAGCACCCTAGACATTAGTCCATGTGCACCCATACAGAAAATATGGCTTTGGGTCCTCTCCTGACAAATTTGCACAGAACCACTATGTAAATCAGTCTTTAAAAAATAAGATCAGCTCGACTGATCTCACCACATGGATGGACAAACGGAGTAAGGACCTGCTTGTTTAGCAACCTTGTCTAACAAATGGATCTTTTAGTGTATGAGCAGTTTTAGGTAGAGATGATACAGGGTGTTCTCTAGTCTTCGGCTGGCCACAGAGGCAGGAAGATAAAGTTGCACGGAAATTAGTTATTTGTTGACTAATGATAATTTCTCTGCATGTATCGCCTATCTGATGACATTAATGGGCAACTGTGACTACTATTTGACAGACATTACTTTTGTACGACTGCTATCATGGCCAGAACATCATCTGATTTGTTTTTTTTATTTTACTTTATTTAATCCGAATGGTTAGTGGTAGGCCGGCAGATGGAGTATACAGACCTTTTGTACTATGAGGCTAAAATGTGTACATCTATGGCTAGCTTAACATGCTCCCCAATGACAAAGGATGTACTTATCTTTAAACAGACATCCCCAATTTAAAAAAAAAAATTTATTAAGGGTGATGACACTGTAGAAGATAAGAGCATAGGCACTCTGGATTGAATTAGATCACCATGTATTACAGATTACAGTGGTTGTCCATGCATATTCCTGCATGCTTGTGTCTATCCGGTTACCCCCTTTTCACATGGGGACTGTAGAGGTGCTGTTGTCTATATGCACCTTCCTAGCAGCCCCAGCCTGCCAGCTCTTTGGCTATTAGAACTACATAAGTCTTCTGAGTGCAAGCCAGCTTACATCAGTGACCATTATTCTCTTCAACATGCAGCAGGAACAAGATTTGCTTGTACCAGATTTCACCCTTTGTATTCTGTAGTTCTGGCATTTTTAAGGAAAACACTATTAATTTTGATATGCTGAAGAAAATGAAAACAACAGTAACAATAAAAACTTGACAAGACTAGTAAAGTTGATTTTCAGCCTAAAAATGCTCGTCATTTAAGGGCTAGAGCAGACGGGGAGATTCGGGGGCATTTTGTCGCCTGGCGACTTGTAGCCGCGACTTGTAGCCCCCGAACCTCCCCGAATAGACAGGTCCTTAGGCGCACCGGCGTTACTTGAAAACGCCTGCGCCTATTCACACGCAGCGGCGCGATTTGTGGAATCGCTCCAAATTGACTCGCGAGTCAATTTGGAGCGATTCCACAAATCGCGCCGCTGCGTGTGAATAGGCTCAGGCGTTTTCAAGTAACGCCGGTGCGCCCCAGGACCTGTCTATTCGGGGAGGTTCGGGGGCTACAAGTCACGGCTACAAGTCGCCAGGCGACAAAATGCCCCCGAATCTCCCCGTCTGCTCTAGCCCTAAGGGGTGAAAAGTGGCAGTACCAGCACAGCCAAACATTTCCCAATTAAGTATGGATGGCGGTTTCAGTTGCGTCTCTGTTGATGTATTTCAGCTTATAGACATTCAGTCTCACAGCATCAATTAGGATGAGCTCCTCCTAAAATGGATTTAGCTCTGACCAAAGGCTGTATAGTTAGTGGACTGAATTCATTTTATCCCAAGAGCCAATTCCAACTCTCATTCACTGCCCACAGTTCTTGTCACAGTTGTCCCTGTGTTCTGCTCATTGGCTCCTCCAGCTCTACATCTCACCCTCTGCCCCAAATCAATAAGCCCCTAGAACCCCTATACTTTATTTCCCCATTACTATTTTCTTAAAACTACTTCTACATGCCCTCAGTTTAGTAGCCCTCCGTTCATTTATCCCCAGCCCTATACTCCTGTTCCCAGTTAACTGATCTTCGTTCTATTTACCAGCTCAGTTCATTCACCTCCATACCCGGGCAGTCCTAAATTCATTATTGCCAACTTTCCTTGTCGGCATTTTGTTCATTAACCCAAACTTACATTCATAAACAACAGTTCTAATTCCCTTCCTTCACTGAACTCTGCGCAGCTCTCCCTTCGGGGCTGCTATCAGAAGTTACATGGCATACATTTTTTGGGACCCCACCCATCCCCAACATCACAGTAAAAAGGCCATACAGACATGAATGCTAAGGGCAAAGATATGTGGCAATTCGTCGCCACAGCTTTTGAAACAAATCACAGTTACTGATCACCATAACACGTTTGGGGATTCATCGCTGCGATTTGTGCACTAAACTCTGGTGGCCAAGGCCCCCCTACAAGTTAAAACATAGTATTAACATAATATTATTGGTGGCCAGGGGATTTAAAAAAAAAAAATGGTGTTCAGTAGAATTTAATTAGTTGCGTCAGGACTTCAACTTCACCTCCTTTCTTGACTTTGGGTCTTTTCGCCACTTTCTTGACTTTTCGCTGCTTTCGGGACTTTTCACCACTTTCCAGACTTCAGTTGTTTGGCTTTTCAAGGCCGCACAGTCAAGGGGGCCCAGCTATTTCGAAAAGTGCAGCACAGCCAGGCCCCCTTCAGGCCTAGGCCAGGAATACACCCCTGATGGCGGCCCTGGGTCCGGGTCCCCCATTAGCGAAAAAAAATAAATAATTGGTGCTCAGAGTTCCCCCCATACTGCAGTAAATTAAGTTCTTGGTAACTTGAAACAAACTTTTGGCACAGACAAAAAAGCTGTATTACTATACACTAGTAATCTGATTAAACATCTCAATAACCAAGAAGTTAGAAATGGGATTAGCTTCTATTTCCATTTTTTCTGTTTAGCTAAAAAAATAGCAAATACAAACACACAGATTTGTCTTAATCTGGTTGAACAAGAAAATACTGTCCTATTTGTTTCAGTAGTGAGTTGTTATAATCATTATTGTATATCAACTGTTAAAAGAAATATTGTAAATTCAGTCACCCTGTATGATTAAGGCACATTAACTTTACCTGTGAGACCTGGCCAGGCTGCGTAGAGTCACAGTGAAATGTCCATGGGTCATCATTTTGCCTTATTCTGAAATTGAGGAATAAAAAGTGAAAATGCAGATAATACTTCTGAAACAAACTTCATTAAAGAACTGAAAAAAAACATAGCGATGTGTAGGTTTTCCTACTGTGATTTATTTTATTGCAGATGGGAAAGCATTATAGAGAGATTTGTTGTCTGCGGTAGCACAGATTTAAACACAGATGATAAACCGTTCCCTGTACCATAAGCCTTGTGAGCTCTTACACAATGTCACAAATAGTCCCTTAGCTTTCTTTCCAGTGAAGGAAAGAAATCTGATGTTTCAGATAAGAGAGTTCAGCAAAGTACAGAACAATTCTCAAGAATCCAAAAAGAGCAAGTCTAGAGATAGAATATATTGTTTTATTGCATGCAGGAACACCAGAAGAATAGTAGTAACTATCATGACTAAGGTCCAAGAGCAAAACCATATTTCTCAACTACAGAATTACACTAGAATACAGCACACGTTACTGGGGATTGACTTTTGTCACTCCCTGGAAGAGTAGAGATGTAACTGAAATGATTTCCAGCTTTCCATGAGGAGAACCTGAGATTGTCAGGGGGAGAAGAAACATATATTGTACCCTAGAAAAACAGCAGCAGCAGGTTGTACCCCAACATTCCATTTCTGTTTAGGGTATAATCTCCTCAGCTATGTTTACTCCAACAGTAGAAAATTGTGGCAAAAAAAACAAAAAAAGATTCTTCCACACAGCCATATTCCATGATCTCTGGGATATCAGCAATTTCTGTGTAATTACACACGTGTAGTTGCACAAATCGTTAAATTGCTCCAACTGTGCATGTGCAGAAATGCCAATCTCCCAGTCAGCTTACAGATATTGCGGAAGATGGCTGCGTGCAACACCTCTGGAAGAATCTGCAGCGAGGGGTAAGTATTGAGTATGGGGCATCTCCCCAGAGGGGGGTAGTTAGCCTGGGGGGGGGGTCTTCCTGAGGGTAGGGGGTAGGGGTTTTTTCCACATAGGTTGAATTCTCCTCTAAAGGCTTTCACAGAATCAGCCATCACTCTGGCAGGGAATCAGGATATTCCAAAACCTCATTGCCCTTGCTGTGAAGAATCATCTACACTGCTTCAATTACAGTTCCTCAGGTCTAAAGGGGTGGCATCTTATTCTTATCTATGTTCTCTACCACTATCTATCTATAATGTCCTCTAATGTATATATAAAGTACCTTTTCTCCAGAGAAAATAATCTCAACCTTTGACCTTTTTCATCATACTTCCATTCCCTTAACCCAGAGGTCCCCAACCTTTTTTTACCCGTAAGCCACATTCAAATGTAAAAAGATTTGGGGAGCAACACAAGCATAAAAAAGTCCCTTGAGGAGCCAAAAAAAAGTCTGTGATTGAATATTTGGTAGCCCCTATGTGGACTGCCAGCCTACAGGAGGCTCCACTTGGCACTATGCAATCAAAACTTTCTTCCAAGCCTGGACTTCAAAAATAAGCACCTGCTTGGAGGTAACTGGGAGCAACATCCAAGGAGTTAGAGAGCAACATGTTGCTCACAAGCTACTTGTTGGGGATCACTGCCTTAACCAGTCTAGTTGCCCTATCACCAGCTGATTAATATCATTCTTAAAGGAAAAACATGCCCCATTCTTTACAGGAACACATTTGAGGTTATGTAGAGAATGTACATCAACATTATCCGAGCTTCCAGAAATATAAAAAAAATTATTTTAACACAGACATACCTAATCCAAAGATAAAAAGAAAGCCATAGAAGCTCATCAGTGTGCTCACGATTTTCCAGTTTTCCACCTCCCTAGTGCCTTGCTGTAATGCAGCCCCACCTTTATTGTGTGATGATAGATTCTAGGTCACTCTTCTTTGCAGAGATCTGTGCACCACCCACTATGGAAAGCCAAGGTACTTCAAGTCTCCAAATCCATCACTTTACAATGGAACTAAGGGGAAAGGATACATGTGCCATAAGCCTTAGTGATCTTGCTTTCTAGGTTATTACTATTCCAGTCATCCCCAACCACTGGCTCGCGAGCAACATGCTGCTCAATGCCCCTTTTGATGTTGCTTCCAGTGGACTCGAAGTAGGTACCCGTATTTACATTTCTGCTGTGGACATTGGAAGCATAAAGACACACTTTTACTCTAGGAAGGGTCTACTGCAGGCTAGAAGCTCACATAGGGCTACCAAATAGCCAATTTCAGTCCTTATTTGGTATCCCAAGGAACATTTTGTGTGGCTCACCAACACTTTTTATATCTGAGCGTTGGTAAAAAAAGGTTGGGTATTCCTGTTCTTTCAGTCCATTTTCCGATGCGTAGGTATAAATGTATACAGAGCTGCTTATCATTAGCCGTGCACAACCCAGTATGATAAGCCTATACACGTTGAGTTATAAAGGTGACAAAAAAGCAGGGTAAAAGAATCTTACATATAAACACACAGAAGCTGATATAGATAAGCAAACAGGGAACCTGAATGGAAGTTATCAGCCACTTGCAGCTACTGAGAGAACAAATTCACAAGTAATGCAGTGTTAGGTTTAGTTATTAAGTTACCATAGGGCTCTTAAAGGGAAACTGTCATGGGAAAACATGTTTTTTTTTAAAACACATCATTTAATAGTGCTGCTCCAGTAGACTTCTGCACTGAAATCCAATTCTCAAAGGAGCAAACAGATTTTTTTATATTCAGTTTTGAAATCTGACATGGGGCTAGCCATTTTGTCAATTTCCCAGCTGCCCCAGTCATGTGACACGTGCAAGCACTTTATGAGGGAACTGCTTTCTGGCAGGCTGTTGTTTTTGCTTCTCAATGTAACTGAATAGTACGCAGTGGGACATGGGTTTTGCTATTGAGTGCTGTTCTTAGATCTACCAGGCAGCTGTTATCTTGTCTTAGGGAGCTGTTATCTGGTTACCTTCTCATTGCTCTTTTATTAGGCTGCAGGGTGGGGGGAAAGGGAGGGGGTGATATCACTCCAACTTGCAGTACAGCAGTAAAGAGTGATTGAAGTTTATCAGAGCACAAGTCACATGACTTGGGGCAGCTGGGAAACTGACAATATGTTTAGCCCCATGTTAGATTTCAAAATGAAATATTAAAAAATCTGTTTGATGCGCAGTTCCTCCTGGGTCTCGATGAAAAAGAACCGGCAAGCTTCTAGATCCTGCACCGCAGCGGTGACTGAGGGGAGGAACATCCAAGATGGCACCGTGGTAGTAGTGCATGGTGCAGAAAGAACAACCAATTCGCAACCAAGGCTGAGAGAAGAGGCAGATAAGAAGCTGGAGAGATTTGCCTGAAATACATTGCCTCTGAACCACAATCAGGGTATGTCTTCCTCCTCAAACGTAGCGCCCGATGTCAGGGAAGGCCCTTCCAAGCCAACCACTTCACAACAGACTATTCCTCTCACAGATCCCACGCTAGCAGAAGTACTGAAAATCATCACCAGTAACCTTTCCACTTTAATTTCCAAAGTGGATGAAATACAATACCAATGCAGATGATCTAGAAAATCACCTCAGATGGAATAACATCAGAATCCTAGGTATGCCGAAGCGGGCAGAGGACAATGCAACAGAAACATTCGTAGAAAAATGGCTTCAATCAAATTTTTCTATGGCCTTTGCAGCAGAAAGGGCCCACAGAGTTCCAGGCCACCCTCCACCAACAGGTGCACCGCCTAGGCTGTTGATTGCCATATTACTACATTACAAGGACAGAGAAGCAGCTTCGAATGCGGCACGAATGGCGGGTGAAATACTGCACGACAACCACAAAATATCAATATACCCAGATTTCTCTACAATCATCAGGAAGCAGAGAGTTCAATTTGCAGAGGCCAAGTGGCCCCTGCTCTTCTCTCTGGCCATGGAACAGATGGCCTGCCGTATCAGAACTAACCCTAAGGTGGTGGGGATGAAGCTGGGAGATATCACGTAAATAGTGTCCATGTACGTTGATGACACATTGCTATACCTAGCTAACCCAAAACATGAGCTTGGTGCAGCGCTGTGCATTATCAATACTCATACAGACTACTCGGGCCTGAAGATAAACTGGGCTAAGTCCATTCTTTTTGCAGTTGATCCAAAGGGTAGGGATGAGTCCACCGACTCACATGGCCTCTCGTGGGCGGAGTCATTAAAATACCTCAGGATTTGGATACATAGGGATGTCATAAAATTCGTAGATTTAAACCTCACCCCAGTGTTAAAATACGTTGAATCTAAAGTTGAGGCATGGTCACCTCTGCCAATATCTTTATACGGTAGAATCAACCTTTTTAAGATAGTTACATAGTTAAATTGGGTTGAAAAAAGACAAAGTTCAAGTTCAAGTTCAACCCCTCCAAATCAAAACCCAGCGTGCACACCCCCTACCCACTCTTTCACACAAACCATATATGCCCATAGCTATACTAACTGTAGCGTTTAGTATCAAAATACCCTTTGATATTATGTCTGTCCAAAAAAATCATCCAAGCCCCTTTTAAAAGCATCAACAGAATCAGCCATCACAACATTACCCGGCAGTGCATTCCACAACCTGTCCTGACTGTGAAGAACCACCTACGCTGCTTCAAATGAAAGTCCTTTTCTTCTAGTCTGAAGGGATGGCCTCTGGTGCGGTGTTCCTCTTTATGGGTAAAAAGGTCCCCTGATATTTGTCTATAATGTCCTCTAATGTACTTGTAAAGTGTAATCATGTCCCCTCGCAAGTGCCTTTTTTCCAGAGAAAACAACCCCAACCTGGACAGTCTACCCATATAATTGAAGTCTTCCATCCCTCTAACCAGTTTAATTGCATGTCTCTGCACTCTTTACAGCTCATTTACATCCCTCCTAAGGACTGGAGTCCAAAACTGCACTGCATACTCCAGATGAGGTCATACTAGGGATCTATAAAGAGGTATAATTATGTTTTCATCCCTTGAGTTTATGCCCTTTTTTATGCAGGACAGAACCCTATTTGCTTTAGTAGCTACAGAATGACACTGCCCAGAATTAGACAACTTGTTATCTATAAAAGATCCTTCTCACTTAAGGAAACTCCCAACACACTGCCATTTAGTGTATAACTTGCATTTATATTATCTTTGCCAAAGTGCATAACATTGCTTAACTTCTCAGTATCCTATCCTTTATTAATCCTTTGAAAAGCTTTCCTACCATCAATGTCAGACTATCTGGCCTATAGTTTTGAGGCAGAGAATGGGATCCCTTTTTGAATAGTGGTACCACATTAGCAATTGACCAGTCTCTTGGCACCATGCCAGACCTCAATGAATCCTGAAAAATTAAGTAGAGAGGTTTGGCAATCACAGAGCTAAGCTCGTCAAGTACCCTGGGATGAATCCCATCTGGCCCTGGACCTTTGTTTATCTTAACATGTTCTAGTTTTGAATTTCAGCATGTGTGAACCATGCATCATTAGATGTATTACTAGAATTGGGATGATTAATAAGGAAACCTTCATTAGCTGGTTCCTCATTTATGTAGAGAGACGAAAAGTATGAATTCAAGCTTTTTGCTTGTTCTCATCAACCAGCTGACCCCCCTCTGATAATAAAGGTCCTACCCCTTCCTGTTTCATTTTTTTTACTATCAATATATTTAAAAAATAGTTTTGGATTCTTTTTACTGAATCCATATCCAAGATGATTATACTCCCTAAGGTTTTTAGATATTTGCAAGTGAGGCACACAGTGAATTCTCAATTTCCGGGTGGGCAGATAGATACTACGAAAATAGAGGTCTCTGTACATGACCCTGGTCTACGTTAACCGTTATCCCTTTTCTATAGTCACGTAATATCAATAGATAACTCTATTTTGAAAAAACCCAAACAAAGTGACAGGCAGATATACCTGCATATAACCGTGAAAGGTGGGATGATGCTCTAGAGTACTATTCAGATGGGATGATATATAGCAGGGATAAACTGATCCAACTTAAATACCTACACAGAATGTATCTTACCCCACAACAACTGCATAGAATGAATCCCACTCTGTCACAGGCCTGCCCTTGGTGCTCTGCTATGGTGGCAGATTATTTTCGTACGGTTTGGACCGGTCCCGTGGTACAAAGGTTTTGGCAACAAGTGTTGCAGATCATCCAGGAAAGAACAAAGTTTAGAATTCCTCTGGATCCTAGCATAGCCTTATTGAATAGGGTCGAGGAGATATCTGTAAAAAGAGCTGAGTGCACTCTCTTTTTGGGAATACTAATGCATGTAAAAAAGGCAATTTCTCTCAAATGGAAGGACACCTCTGGCCCAACTGCCTCATACTGGGTAAACCTTGTAAAGAAAACAATCCCCCTATACAAATTAACATACACGAGAAGAAACTGCCCAGGGAAATTCCAGAAGATATGGGGGACATGGTTGGATGTAGATGAGGACAGGTGAGAGGATTTTCACTCAGTGGAGTGCCTTCTTTAACTAAGTCATGTAACGTGACAATAGGGACACTGATACTCCTAGTCAATTGATACCCCCCCCAGAGGTTCCCCTACTCGTTTCAGGGGTTGAGTTAGGAAATTTCCTTCATCAAATGTAGCTTCTCCAGAGTCATATCTAGCCGGAGCAAGACGACTTGCATTCCATATGCGTCCATCTGATCATATGTGTATGGTCCTCACTAGCGTCTCACTTTAAGTGGTGTAGTAAATTTAGATTGTCCTTGTTTCAGTAGTCCTGGTTTCTTAATTCTGACTATAGATCCAGGCTGAAAGTGCACTTCTCTTGTACCACATTTTCCGTCAGTATAAGCCTTGCATTTGGCTTGTTGACGTTTGACAATGTCCGCAGTAGATGATTCTGTAGGAACAATATTTTGTGGAAGTTTGAGGTCTGTAACATGTAACTTAATGCGCACCTGTCTGCCATGTAATAATTCAGCTGGAGATGATTGGGTTGTTGCATGGCACGTGGCTCTCTAGTTATGTAGGAACTCTGTTGTAAATACCTTCCAAGATTTCCGAGTAAGGTTTGCCGTCTGTAGTACTTCTTTCAGATTTGCATGTGGGTAATATACTAAAGATTTCCTATGCACAATATTCCTCTCTCTCAGAAAGATTTCAAACTCAGATGAGACAAACTGTGTTCCGTTGTCTATTAACTCCTTTGGATTAACTTCTCTGCTGAAGAAAGAAATGTTATTACTGTAGCTAAGTGCAATTTCTGTATTTCCTCTATGTGTGCCGTGGCAAGGGATGATTATTCATAACAACTGCTTTATTAGGTTCACAGAGATCAATACACAATGCTCCAGTTTACTTCATTGTTACAACAATTGGTGAAACCCATTTGGTGTGTTGCTTTGTGGTGAAATTTTAGACACTGTGTGGCAAGCATTGGTGCTGTAGTAATGAGACCATCAACTTTTGTAGGACATGTAGCATAATTTGCAGGGTGTTGTGTTGAACCACAGCAGAAGCAATATTTTTTATTTGTATTTGCTGCACGGTTTTGCAGTGTAGGTGAATCACTTTACTTAGCACTGTATTTTGCCTGTGACTGTGCATTATTAGGCCACAGTGGTGGGTTCACAGTCTGTAAATTCCTAGCAATTCCGAGAGTTTTAGCCACTGAGGTTTCAATTTGGCTAGCAACTGTAATAGCCTTTGCAAGGGTTAAATCCTGCTCTAGGAGCAGTCTCTTTCTGATGCGAGGTGAATTTGTTTTTTTAGTTTTACACTATTTGGTCTCTTAGCATTTCATCTTTTAGATTCCCAAACTCACAGGTAACAAACCTCTCTCTCAAAGCTGCTACAAATTGTCCTATGGATTCGCCATTACTTTGTCCATGTTGGCGGAATTTATATCTTTCAGCAACCATATTTATTCTTTGCACAAAAATGTTTTTTATAGCAGTAAGAGCAGTTTCATAAGTATCATCAGGTAATGTTAATATATAGAATATAGGCTGTCCCTCTGCTCCCAGGCAGTAAAGCACACTTTCTAGCAGCAGAAATCTCCCCTTGGTCAGCAGCAATAATGTAATTTTCAAAAATACAGATCCAAGTAAAAGGTATGGTAGGCTCACCAGGGTTTGGGAGAAAAGCTGCAGACTGCTGCAGAGGTAGAAGAGAAATCTTGTTGCCAATTTGTTATGTTTTGGTAGCCAAGGATGAGAAGAGTATAACAGTGCTTTATTAGCAGGTTCATGCAGCCATTACACTTCAACAGTAACTTCAACTCTTACACTTTAAGCTGTATAGAAAGTACAGTGTATGCACAGTATACTCCTGTGCACAGTGACATCTACAGGCCATTTATATAAACAACACACGTGCATTTTTACTAACAAGCCATGAATTTTGTAAACAACTGTGTGTAAGAGCAATGGGAGAAGACCAGAGTAGAAACGCTCTCTGTTATTAGCGGTTATTGCTGGGAGTAATAAAAATGTGTTCCTAACTAATTGCAAAATAATAAGACTAAAGGTCAAAGTCATGTACAAGTAAATGGTAGTTGGTCACTTTAACTGGAACGTGTTTTTTACTTCACAATTGTCAAAAGTTTTGGGCTGTTTGACACTTAACTTCAGTTTGATCATTTGAGTTTTTCAGTCAATAATCCGAATATTTTGAATTGTCAAGATGACATTCGAAAAAGTCGCAAGATTCGGATTGTTGCCCAATTTTATTAAGACTTTTCCCTGATGTACAATTTTCAATCCGAATTATTAGTAAATTAAGCCAGATGGTGGTTGCATTTGTATCATTGGCATAATGGGATAAAAATAGCATTTTACTAAATGAATAAAAGTGTTCTCAGCATCACTTTAAACCTCTTCAGTTTAACATGAATACAATCACTTGTCTCTGAGCTCAAGCTCCACAATGTCAGACAAAGTATTTTATTCTATTGTGTGACCTTTTTGATGCAAACCACATAAGGGGATGTGGCATATAGCAATTGTGTTATCTGACCACATATGTGGCTTGTGCACTGATTGGCTGTTGAACTGCAAAATTTCCTCTGTGAAAAATATAAAAGTCCATTAGAAGAGATTCTTTTGAGTAAGATGCAAAGGAAATCCCTCAGATGAATCACAATGGCAAGGGTGTACTGCTTCACTAAACATGAAAGCTGCTTTATACACAAGCTAAAACTTATTTAGGATTCTGGTCATAAAACCAGGGTAATACTTTTTAAATGCTAGATTTGCACTAGATTCACTTTACCATCACTACAAGATATATTAACAGAATGTAAGGTAATGTAGATTTAGAACATTCAGACAGAACTCAACCTTATGATTATCTTTTTGACTTATTAAAATCAGGAAAACGGTATAGGAGTCTTAAGGTAAAAACAGAGAGGTTTAAAGGAGAAGGAAAGTCCTATCCCACTTTGGTGCCAACTGTTAGGTACTCGCAAGTGAATGTATTGACTTACCTGAAACCCCGGGACGGTGCTCCTATCAGCAGAAAATTGCACTGCCCTGGGGTCATTCCAACAAGCACCACGGAGCAATCCTCTTCCGGCTTATTTTTTTTTTTCAAATTTCACGGGGCAAACTCATGTGCAGTAGAACGAAATAGACGACTTTTTTTTAAAGTTTAGCTCTACTGCACATGCGCGGCTGCATGAAGAAAGAGGAAGATGGAAGAGCATCGCTCGCTAGTATAACACCCGGGCCAGTGCAGTGTTACTTTTTCACAGTAGGAAATTTAGCATGCATTTTCATATTAGAAGCACAACGTAGAGGTGTTTTTGAAAAAGATGGCACTGACATGACATTTTATTTAGTATATATTTAGTATGTATTGTTTAATGCATTGCATGGTCATGATTTTTGTATTTAAGCACTATGGCACTATTTTTTATGCACTAGTACAGTGTTATGGTTTTTTGTTTTTTTTAAATTACAACATTTTGCAGTGATCAGGGTACGTTACTACAATTGTTAGACAATCAGATGGGCAGCACTCCGAATAAAATATGCCTTTATTTTCTAATTGCAGGGCAACACAAAAAGAGCAAAGTTTCAAGCCCCTAAGGCTCTTTATCAACCTTAGGGGCTCAAAACGTTGCTCTGTTTTTGTTGCCCTGCAATTTGAAAATAAAGGCATATTTTAATCGGAGTGCTGCCCATCTGATTGTCTAACAAGTGTTTAGCACGTGTGGAAGGACACAAAGGGAAAAGTGCACCCGGAACTTGAATCTGCAAACACATTGAGTGCAACCTGAATAGACTATATACATTTTACTACAGGTTGTACTTTTGTAACTTTGTATGTGACAAATAAAGGAATATATCTGTGTTATCATCAGGACTGTATTTAGGGCTGATGCCCTCCTAGGCATTGGACCTAAACACGCCCTTACATTTTGCGAGCTGATGTCACACAACATACTACGCACACCATGTGTATGATATCACTTCCACGTTTCCTTGGCCACCCCTACCCCTCACCTCCGTCACCGTATTTCTTATGGAAATACGTTGTAGAGGGTGGGGCAGTTTAAAAAAAAAAAAGAAAAAAAAAATAGGCACGCTGAGGGCCTTAATATAAAAAAGCCCTGGTTATAATTTATAAGTCTGCATGTGGCTGAGCTCTTCCTATAACAAAACAGAGTATGTGCATCTTTTATCAGAAAAATACAGGGAAGAGCCAAGGATCAGGTGTTGATAATGGTTAATGTTAATAAAGTTTGTTATAGAAAAAGAAGCACGGACTAAGATGTACAGTCAGAAAGCCATGCTTCTTTCATGTATTGTATTTTAATAATTAAGTTGCTGTTACAAAACCCAGACTCCCATTATTAAGGAGTACAACATAGAACCCTATGCCAAATAAATAACGGTTAAATTGAATGGTATAGCAGTTGAGTGGTATAACAGTTGCCAAGCAGCAGGTTATAAAATTAGATTCCAGCCAATGTATGGGCTGTTTTTTTCTTTCTTTCTTTTTACACAGTACTGCAATAGCAAAGCTAGATAGAGAATTTCCAGAGTACCAGTTGGAGGGAGTTCGGTTAAAGGAGAATTCAACCCATTTGGGCAAAAACCCCTCTCATGTGTCGGTTCCCCTCCCTCCTTCCCCCCAGCCTACCCTCCCCTGGGCAAATGCCCTTAACTTGTTACTTACCCCTCCTTCTAGGTCCTCTCAAGCGGAGTTCACGGCAGTCACCTTCTCCCGAGCTCTCTTCTTCCTGGATTCATCTGCGTTTTCTGGCACATGAGCACTAAGAGGCATTTGCCAGTTCTACTGCGCATGTGCAGAAAGTCACAAAGTTTCCAAAAAAAGAAATCGGAAACTTTGTGACTTTCGGGCGCATGTGCAGTAGCTCCGTACCGGCAAATGCCTCCTACTGCGCATGCGCCCCCAAAAGCCAATGACTACAGTAATAAAAGCGCTCGGGAGAAGATGAAGTAACAAGTTAGAGGTATTTGCCCGATGGGGGGCTAGGCCTTAGGGATGAGGGAGGGGGACTGACACTGGGGAGGTGGGAGGGTTTTTTGCCCAAAGGGGTTGAATTCTCCTTTAAAGTAGAATTCAACCATGAATGTTAGAAAAAAAAAAAAAACCTTTCCCCCCCA
>CM044434.1:126666465-126710563 GCA_024363595.1 Xenopus borealis
TTGGGCCTCTGTGTACCTGAAATGCCAGGGCCTATTTTAATTCTCAGTCCAGACCTGGTCGGGGGCTACTTTCAGAGTACGTGAGGGATGGACAATGTAGCACTGGGTATCAGGCAGGAGGAAAACTGTTTAAAGTGGCATAAAGAAGTAGGGACTTATTGCCCCCTGTAACCAAACTGACTCCTAACCATGCCCCTCAGCCTGTGCCATGCCCATCACTCTTCATTTAAAGGGATACAGTCATGGGAAAACATGTTCAAAATGCATCAGTTAATAGTGCTGCTCCAGCAGAATTCTGCACTGAAATCCATTTTTCTAAATTTTTAAATTCAGTTTTGAAATCTGACATGGGGCTAGACATATTGTCAGTTTCCCAGCTGCCCCCCGTCATATGACTTGTGCTCAGATAAACTTCAATCACTCTTTACTGCTGTACTGCAAGTTGGAGTGACATCACCCCCTCCCTCCTCCCCAAGCAGCCTAACAAAAGAACAATGGGAAGGTAACCAGAGATCTGCTCCCTAACACAACATAACAGCTGCCAAGTAAATACAAGAACAACACTTAGTAATAAAAGCCAAGTCCCACTGAGACTGATTGAGTTACATTAAGTAGGAGATATACCAGCCTGTCAGAAAGTAGTTCCATCCTAAAGTGCAGACACAAGTCACATGACTGGGGGGCAGCTGGGAAACTGACAATATGACTAGCCCCATGTCAGATTTCAAAATTGTATAAGAATATCTTTTTGCTCCTTTGAGAATTGGATTTTAGTGCAGAATTCTGCTGGAGTAGCACTATTAACTGATGAGTTTTGAAGAAAAAAAAAAAACATGTTTTCCCATAAAATGATCCTTTTAATGACTTGTACTGAAGTGTGTGGGCTGCAGTCACAAGGCTGGAGGGAAGGGGAGGCTGGCAGCCTGGCAGTGAGTCTGTGGCAGCTGGAGAGAGAGAGGAGGCAGGCAGGTAATACTGTGCCAAGAGGCGGATAAGGAGGACATTCCATTCTACAGGGAGGGGGGTTAGTTGGGGGGATTAGGTACCAATCAAAGGGCAGGGGTGATATACAGAGCAGACGTCACGAGTGTCCCATTGGAAGAGCAAGTTCAGTCCTTATTGGTCAGCGCGAGGGGAGTGTAGCCACGTCGCATTGTGTAGCAGATCAATGAAGAAGTGATGCACTTACCTTGCACTTCCCCTCTCTCCGGAGATGCTGCCAGACCAGCTGCGCCAGTTCGCGGGAATCCAGCTCCTTATACAATTCCGACCTGTGATGTCACGGGCTGGTGAGGTCGAGGGCACGCCCACCTCCAGCAGTGAGCCGTAACCCTATTCGCTCCCATAAGCCCCTTGGTGCTGGTAGCGAGCCAGGTGCTGTGTCTGTGAGGGCGTAGGGATCAGTGTGCGGCTCTTGTACACTGGGACTGGGAGGGAGTGGAACTAGTGACATTACCTAGTCGCCCTGATCTGGAACTAGTGACATTACCTAGTCGCGCCGATCTTGAACTAGTTGCATTAACTAGTCGCGCCGAAGTGAAACTAGCGGCATTACTTAGTTGCGCTTATATGGACATTACGTAGTCGTGCTGATCTGGAACTAGTGACATTACCTAGTCAAACTGAAGTGGAACTAGCTACATTACCTAGTCTTGCTGATGTGGAACTAGCTACATTACCTAGTCTCGCTAATGTGGAACTAGCTACATTACCTAATTGCATTGTACTCAAAATTAACCCTTCCAAGTACACAGAGGCCAACAGTCCCTCTGGCATTTGTCACAATCCACAGATTGTAGGTCTGGGCCTGTGCTCTAGAGTTGCCCACTGCTTCCATAACACAGCTGCCAACCTTTCCCCTCTCTTCCAGTTGGTTTGCAAGGGGCTTCTTCTTTCAGGGAGTAGCGATACACACAGATATGTCTATCAGTGGTATGTTTGGAGACACAACAGGGATACACACAGGCAGTAGGACTGCAGCACTGAAAGAAAGGCAGCCTACTGAAGTGCAGCGAGGAAAGGCAGGGCGCTTGGGAGAGGCATCAGCACCCAACTGAAACTCACCTAAACATATAGTAAAATCCCAATCAAATAGGTACCTCTAGGTACAGATAAACTGAGATGAGCGTTTCCCTGGGGCAGAGGTTTAGGTAGAGCAGCAGGCTAAGTTGGAATGGGGAGCTGAAGATAAAAGTCCCAGTGGTAGAGCCACAACTTTGGGACCTCCAAGTGATACAATTATAGAGAGATCTATTATTAATCACCACAGTCACAATTGTTTTGTAAATTTCACAGCAAAAAAGCCCGCACAACCTGTGACTTTTCCATCACTGCCCTCCCTCCCTCAGCTTCATTGTGAAGTGGACAGGGAGGGAAATTAGGGACGGGGAGGGAAACCGGGTGACTTTTTGTCACAAAACAAGGAAGTAAACAATTTTTCCCCTTCCACCCCTAATTTGTACATGATTCGACTGTATTTGGCTGAATCTTTTACGAAGGATTCGGGGGTTTGGCCAAATCCAAAATAGTGGATTCAGTGCATCCCTGATAATAAGGGGCAGATTTACTAAGGATCAAATTCGAGGGTTAAAAAACCCTTGAATTCGACCAGGGGATCTGTCTAACTAGGCAGTCAAATAAAAATTTAAGGGGGAAGTAATTCGACTGATGAATATTAGAATAGATTTTTATTTGAATCATTCGATTGGATTGAATTTTCAAAATTCACTGGTTGAAGTGGTCTTCAAAAACATTAAAAAAAAATTCGAATTCAAATCTTTTTGAAAATTCGATTGAACTTCGAATCCTTCATGCGAATTTAGCAAATCTGCCCCTAAGTTTCTACAGACCAATCTATAGATCCCACCGTGGGCCACATTAGGATTTTTTCAGTCAGCCCAACTGATACCTGGCCGAGCCCAACAATTTCAGTATATATAAATATATAAACCAAATGCAACTTGCAGATAAATAATTACCACATTTATGTTAAGTTTAGTTACAATCATGTTTATTGCCGTGACTTCCAAGACAACGGAATGTTTTTACGACTGAATACAACTCCATTGAAGGCCTCACAATCATGTTTATTCTCTGCTTTGATTAGCAAGGACTCTGAACAGGCCCAGTTCCTTCTGCACATTTTGGCTTCCTCCAGTGAAGGCATCTTACAAAGGAATATAAACATCCCCTAGGCCATGGGATCCCCATACACACTTGAAGAGCAGCTCCATCATATTTTTAATCTGATCTAGTCCAACAACAGCTACGTAGGACCTGAACTGAACATAAGGTTAGAGATACACATGGTGCTATTTGAGGGAGATTAGACGCCTGGCGACAAATCGCCTCTTCCTTGGGCGACAAATCTCCCCAAACTGCCTCACTACCTGCTAGAATGTAAATCGCTGGGGGGATGGCACTCGGAACACTTCATTTTCCAAAGTTGCCTGAAGTTTCCTCTTGAGGCAATTTTGGACTTAGGGAAAGTGGAGCACTCAGAGTGCCATCCCACCGGCAATTTAAATTCTAGAAGGCGAGGAGGCAGTGCGGGGAGATTAGTCGCCCAAGGAAGAGGCGATTTGTTGCCAGAAGACTCATTTCCCCCCCAAATAGCACCGTGTGTCTCTACCCTTACAGTGACCTCAAACAGGCTGCTTTGACTTTCAAACAATGAACAGAACAATAATTAAGAAGCAAAGTTCATTTAATATACACACACACAGGTTTTGTTTTACTTACATTAAATACAATGGTAGATTGGGTAGAGGGTCAATATGATTATAACTGAAGTTCCTTATCCAATGCAGGAAAAAAAAAAAACCACAAAAATAAAAATCAGGGCACTTTCATGTGTAAAGTGGTAATACGCCAGCTTGGCCTAAGTACCATCTAATAACCAGAGGGGAATGAAAATTGGGCTAAAAGGTCTTTAAAGGGGTTGTTCACGTTTGAGTTAACTTTTAGTATAATGTAGAGAGTGATATTCTGAGACAATTTGCAATTGGTTTTCATTTTTTATTGTTTGTGGTTTTATAGTTATTTAGCTTTTTATTTAGCAGCTCTCTAATTTGCAGTGTCAGCAATTTGGTTTCTAGGGTACAAATTACCCTAGCAACCCTGCTCTGATTTGAATAAGAGACTGCAATATGAATAGGAGAGGGACTGAATAGAATAAGTAATAAAAAGTAACAATAACAATATATTTGTAACCTTACAGAGCATTTGTTTTTAGATGGTGTCAGTGACCCCCATTTGAAAGCTGCAAAGAAACAGAAGAAAATTGCAAATCATCAAAAAACTATGAAAAATAAATAATGAAGACCAATTGAAAAGTTTCTTAGAATTGGCCCTTCTACAATATACTAAAAGTTAACTTGAAGGTGAACCACCCCTTTAAGTAATGATGACTGAATGTACCATATAAAGTGGTCAGTTATTTTGTGTTATCCTAAATAGTGTATAAAGCAAACGGTTGCATAAATACTCCCGTTTTTCTTCACCGTCTTCTAAAATATGCAACTGAATAGCTTACACAAAGGATATCCTAATAACTAGGTACAATTTGTAGCAGTAACAGTTTAGAGCTAGAAGTTTGGTTGCATTCTAGCACCCATGGAAGCTTGGCAACAATCTTAACAGCCGGTGCTGTGTGCAATGTAGTGCATTAAATCAAATAACACTCATTTTAATCCTGCTGCCTTCACTTTTTCTTAGCAGTCCTCCAGGGATGCATGAGTAGCTAACAGTGTCACTGTAAATTAAAAATGATTAATGTTTTTATCAAATAATCTAAAGCACAACATGTTTCTGTAACTTTGCATCTGCTTCTGCGGTGTAAAACATGAGTACATTCCAACAAGCTCCCCCCTGCTCAGGCTAGAGCTAGATCATGCTAGAATGATGCACAGAACATGGCTTTATCAACTGTGTACAGCAAGTTGTGATTGTGTGACCTGTGCAGACTTCCGGGTACAAGGGGTGAGTGGGCCCTGTTCAAACAAACATGACTGTTTGTATTCCAGCAGATGTCATCTCTAAAGGACACAGGACTAACCAATCACTTACAAAAGTAATGCAACAGTAGTGTTTATCTCCACAAATTTATATGCCTCATTTCAAAGTTATTCTAAAGAAGCATGGTCCATTTAAATCCAAGCTACTACAAACGTTTCTCTAAGTCAGAGATAGGGTAACGCAGGACGGCTGGGCCCCAACTTAGGAAAAAAAAACATCCAAATCAAGGATGTCCTAATTCCTTTGTACAGATGATAATCAACTCCCAGTACCCTGCAGGAATCTTTAGCAAAGAAGGGATTATGGGAATAGTGGGATCATTTCCTACCAACTGGAAAACTGCAGCATGGACACCCCAGATATATATATTACATCATTCAATAAGATGTTTTAACTAAAGCATTTTTTGACCATGTGACTGTCTCCGATTATAGAGAGCCAGGACCCGGAACCCTCTTTATCCTGTTTTCAAACATCAGACTTAAATAAAATGTACATGTAGTCAGATACCCTATTCTGTCCTTTTCCCTTCAACATTTTTTTTTTTACACTGAAATCACTTTAAAGTCATTGTGTGAAACTTAAAAAGGAAGGCACAATTCAATAGAAAAAAAACATGAATCCATAAAGCCACCAACAACCGTAAGAACACTTATCACATACGCAGAGCCACAGGTCTGCTATGTCTCCTGCTGCATAGGACAGACTAGAGAAAATCCTCCAGCCCAGATTTGGTACACGGTGGCCTGAAAAGATTCATTGTGTTTAGGTAAAATCACCTAGAAGGTTCAGTAAACAGTCAAGAGAATCCGGGTTTGGTGAACAGTCTTGTGCAAATGATAATCTGAATATTGGTGAAACATAACTAGGCTGGCAGCAGCTTGGACTGTATAGCTTTGGAGCAGAGATATATTTATATATTGATACCATGCAATAATAAAAAGACAAAGTTTTGCATAAGGGAGTGCTGGTCTGCAAATAATTGGTATATAAATATATGAAATTAAAATACTCCAGTGAAATCCACAGCATTATTCACCCATGATCTAAAGTGCGTGCCTTTTGCAATGGGTAAATGCTATCACATGTACAAGGGAGAATAACATATGACATACATCAAATTGTAGAATGGGTTTAAACTTAACTGGAAAGATATTTCTTTATCTACCTCTACATTCCATGTATAGTAAAGTGTATATACTGCTCTATATTAGTGTAGTAGAGACTGTACTTAAAGTTTTTCTCCTGTTTAACATCACGCTACTGCAACATGTAAATTAACCATTGTTTTACTCCGTTTTAGGAACACTTTTACTCCAACTTTATATACAGCAGAGCAGTCCTGAGAATGTAATTTATCTATGCCACAGGACTGTCAATGTTTATGACCCAAAAACATTTTTTTTTAGCCTTAGAACCCAGGTGTCAAAACTGCAGTCCTCTAGCTGAAGGCTGAGAGTTATAGTTAAAAAGTTGAAAGGCCACAGGTTGGACATTTCTGCTTTACCATAAGCATAACAAGGGAAAATATTTTTTTGCTTAAAGGGGAAAGGGCATAAGATATACTGGCACCTATAAAGCACTGGATTTTTCCCATAAAAGTGCTGTTAGTTTATGGTTCTTGTCAGAACACAGCCATGATTCCTGCAAAAAAGTGCCCCCCCACTACCACCACAACCTGGTTGGTAGCAAGAAAGGTGTGACTGCATAGAGAAAGTGTCAAAAAAACAAAAAACATTGTAATTAGGTTAATAAATCAACAAAATTACAAATAGGTTCCCAGTAAAATGTAGGGGAATTTTTGTGAAGAATCTATTGCTGCTTTTATTTGACTGTCACTGTAAATACACATGCAATTTACACCGGGGAGACCCAAGCTATACTGCATGCTTCTGATCATGTGTTTTTCTTTCAGAAGGTCCCACAAACCAATGCATGTGCTTTTCAGAACAAAAACTATCCTTGTACTGGTAACAAAAGGGCAGGAGCTGGACAAGCACCGTGCATAAACTCTCCCCCCAGTGCCAAGTGTCTCCCCCCTGCACTGTTCAACATGATGAGGGAACCTCACAGGCAACAATTTACTTAACATTCTTCCAATTAAATTCACAATATTTATTCAATTGCTCTTGATGTTTTTCGGCCAAAGTTGTTAACGTTCATAGTCAATGGATGATTTACCAGCAACAGCAGTCAAAGTCCAGACACACAAATAACAGCAAAAAAGAAAAAAGTATTTGTTTTTACTTAGTATCTTCTGATCCCAAAGCATGAAGCTCCACTTATGACTGAAGATCTTATGGACAGGTAAAATTGGTGCGGGTCCTGCAAAATAAGGAGAAATGGAGGAAAAGTAGAAAAAAAAAACCAGAAGACCAAAATCAAAACACAGATCAATACCAAAGTCACTATAAGCATCTATAGATAAGTGAGTAGTAAGTGTTTGCTGCTTTGTATATTTCTCCTTTTGGCTCTTTTCGGG
Organism: Xenopus borealis; assembly: GCA_024363595.1. Classification (NCBI taxonomy): domain Eukaryota; kingdom Metazoa; phylum Chordata; class Amphibia; order Anura; family Pipidae; genus Xenopus; species Xenopus borealis. The sequence goes on from CM044434.1 coordinate 126,673,964, forward strand.
AGGCGTAGTCAATAGATGATCCTTTGCTTGGTAACCAAGAGTAGTCTGTGTGTTTTGTTGGAAGCGTTTTCCTTTTTATTTGAAACAAAACAACATACCCAATAGTGCAGTTAGCAGGAGCTCTCAGAGGGGCCGTGGTGGTGTGGGAGGTGGTTGGTTAGGTTTCAAGCACATTGGCTTGTTGTGTGCTGTTATCCGATGGTGATTAGGAAAGCAAGAGTGGAGAATTGTTAAGTCCTGGCAAGAGTGAAGTGCCGAAAAGGAGCTTAGTAGTAATTCTGGAGCATGTAAGGGCAGGTGTAGGAATAGAGGTTTTAATCTTATCTTGATTCCCCAGCTCTTTAATTTTATCAGTTGCTGCAGCACTGGCTCTTGTTCTGCTGGGTCTGCTCATGAAGATCCACACCCCTGCTCCTACCAGGTGCACCACTAGTGTTCTGAGGTTCTGTTTTTGGCAGCTTCTTAGCTGTAGAAAGCAAAGAGGAAAACTCAAATCAGATGGAAAATGTTACTATTTAAAAACATAGCACATGATGCTTTTTTTCTCCTACTACTGAGCTCCCATTCCAAGCTTGCAAGACTGACAGGTTATCCATCAGAATATATATTAAGGACTAAATATTGAGTTGCAAAATAGTGGGGTAATCAAAGACAGGCCAGTGACACACGGGCCAAAGATATGAAAAGGGTAAGTATGTTATCCTGTAAATAGCTATAACATTTCTGGGAAAAAAACATAGCAACCTTAAATATCTAATCTTATCTTAGGAGTCAGTTCATCACATTACAGGTAATAGAAGCAACTTCAGGTTTTGTTGGTTCAGGCTTTATGGAAATGGCACACAGGGCATTTAGAAGGACTGTATGTTCTATATAGCCATCCAATGACCTGTGCACCAGCATTAGCAGATTTAAAGGGTGACCCCTCCAAGTCAGTGAGTGTGGTGCCAAGTATGGGCTCAGAACACTTGATAATACAGACAGGAAGGTGCAAACAGAAGGGAATCTGGGAATTGGAGTCTGGGAATTGGTGCAAACACAGAGGTAAGGGAAGAGCATAGGCAAAGGTCTTATACCTGGGGCAGCATTGGACTAAAATACAGCTCTGGTGTTTAGTTACATACAGAAGATTGTGGGTGTCCAAAAATGTGGCCAGTGTTGACTTCTTATACCAATTAAAAGCCACATCTACAACTGGAACAAAATTGCTTTAAGGACACTAAAACACAATCTCTGTATGCAGCAAAATGCTGAAGCCCCATTCCGATATAATTATTATCTTAATTATGCTATGCTAACCAGTTTAATTACATAACTGTGTATAAATGCATAAGAATGTTTCAGAGCGATTATATATTAAGCAGTTCAACTCCATCCAGGACACAGTATCTTTGCAGCAGGATCTTGGCAAACTGGCAATTTGGGCAGCTAAGTGGCAAATGAGATTCAATATTGATAAATGTAAAGTCATGCACCTGGGATGTAAAAATATCCAAGTCCTTAATGGGACTGCACTAGGCAAATCCATTATGGAAAGGGACCTTGGAGTCCTTGTAGCTGATAAACTTGGCTGTAGCAAGCAATGCCAGTCAGCAGCATCAAGGGCCAATAAGGTCTTGAGCTTTATTAAAAGGGGCATAGAGTCACGGGAGGAGGGGGTCATTCTTCCACTTTATAGAGCACTTGTAAGGCCACATCTAGAATATGCCGTACAGTTTTGGTCTCCCTCACACAAACAGGACATTATTTTATTAAGAGGGTACAGAGAAGGGCAACTAAGCTGGTAAAAGGTATGGAAAATCTTAGCTATGAGGAAAGACTGGCCAAATTGGGGATGTTCATGCTGGAGAAGAGGAGCTTAAGGGGTGATATGATAACTATGTATAAATATATAAGGGGGTCATATAATAATCTCTCTGATGCTTTATTCACCACTAGGTCTTTCCAGCTGACACGAGGTCACCCATTCCGATTAGAAGAAAAGAGGTTCCGCCTAAATTTTCGGAAGGGTTTTTTTTTACAACGAGAGCTGTGAAGATGAGGAATTCTCTCCCTGAATCAGTTGTACAGGCTGATACATTAGATAGCTTTAAGAAGGGGTTGGATGGCTTTTTGTCAAGGGATGGAATACAGGGTTATCATGATTCAACTGGTTAGAATAACAAGATTCGATTGGATTCGAGGTAAATGTGGGGATGTCATGCTTTTTGCACCCTAAAATTGATTTTGTTCCAGATGTGGGTATAGCTTTTAATCTGTTGACAGTAACTCCGCCATCAGTGCTCAACACTGCACAGATATAAAGTCAATAAAAAGTACATGGAAGCCCTTTGCACATTATCGTTTTAATGCAAACTCGACAAAACAGAGAACAGCTTTATGAAACGTATCTGGATACATCTGTTTGATAAACCTGGGCATATCTGCTTGATAAAGGACGATTTCTTAATCGCATGTAATTTGGAATGAACGGTCATTACTCAGCACACACACAGCACAATGTACTATAATAATAAGATGCACCTGAATTATGATCAAATCACTGCACTGCTCGAGAAAGGGATATGTTCAAAAATACAGTAGAACCCCCATTTTACATTCCCTGATTTTAAGGTTTCCCTCATTTTACACCATTTTTTATTGGTCCCATGTAAAACGGGGGTTCTACTGTATTTTTGAACATATCCCTTTCTCGAGCAGTGCAGTGAATACATTTAGGTTACCAACACTTCCTTTAAGTAGCAAATGCCATTCCCATTTTTGTAGCTGCAATAGAAAAGTTTTGGCATTTATTAGTGAACAAAATTAACAGCCTGTTCTTTCTATAAATACCATTAATGGACTTTATCCATGGTTCTTCCTGGCTGACGTGTGTAACGCAATACAAGCAGGGGCGTAACTACAGAGGAAGCAGACCCAGCGGCTGCAGGGGGGCCCAGGTGGTATAGGGGCCCCAATGAGGCCCTAATTCACATATAATTTCAATAAATTGGTAAGGCAAGTCAGCCTCTAGACATTTTGGGGGCCTGAAAAATTATTTGCTGTGGGGCCCAGTAAGATCTAGTTATGCCACTGAATACAAGTCTTGCTTTTACCTTCTTCACCTACTGCTTTTCCGTTATACTAACTTGGATTAATTGAGCATTTCTCAAGTGCATCGACTTATTACTCACGTAACTGGTCTCCCTGACTCCCACCTGTCCCCACTACAGTTTGTCTTAAATTCTGATGCTAGAATCCTCCTTCCTCTCACTACATTAAAAGGGCCCTCCACTAATGAAATCCTTATCATGTATACCGATCAGGCAAAGCATAAACGACAGTGTCTTAAAAAATATTCAGCCCTTTCAAAATTTTCCTGGAATATGGAGAGTTTCTCAGAATTTCATTTTCCTTATGGAAGAAGACACACAGATTGTCTATGCAGAGTATTTTCCGGTGTTTTGTAGCCGAGACAAGTAGTCGCTTTGTGTGCCTTCATCCTATTACTGTACAAACTGTATTAGAAAAGATATTCAGTGACTTGGAAATTTATTTCCATTTCCTTTTTCTTTTTAATCACCTTTTCACAGAGTTGCTTGGAGTAGGTTCTGCCACAATACTGACTCATCGGCACTGGGACCTTCCAGATACATATGTACTGATACTACAATCACTTGTTACGCCTTGATTATACAGCTTTCATCTCTGTTTAACTAATTATGTGTCACAAGTTGCACCAGTGATGATTTAGGAAGGGTATACTTAGGCAATCGGTTATTTTAGTATGAATACGTATTTTTAATACACCAACATATTCTGCAAGGCTGTACAATAAACGGGTGTATACACCGAACATACAGATTACATAGACAAAGTAAATAGCGCCCTATCCAAAAAGAGTTTGATAATGGGTTTTTTTTCATTGCAATTAAATCACTAGTGAGATTTGTTTTCACCAACATAAAAGAATCTAATGTTGTCGATCACTGTTAAAATATTAAATCTACTGTGATACAATGTTCTATGACAATAAAACATGAACACTTTCAAGGGTTTGACTACTTTTGTAGTGTAGTAGTGTATTGTAGGGATTCCTGTGTTATGGTTCGCTGTTCAATAATAAATCGCTGTTTAATTAAAATATTATCCTCAACCAAAGGTGTTGGCTAATACAGCCTGCATCTGTTTGGGAGTACCGGCATAACAGTATTTTGGGTTTTTTTTAATTGACCCCCGCCAACCTTACACAAATCAAGCAGACTGGCTGACTATATTGTGAATAAATAAGGCACTTTTCCTGATCAGAAAATAAGCTAGCTGCTGCTCTATTCCATTATTATTCAGTCTGAACTGGAATGCAGCAGATAGTTAAAACTGACCTCTACCCTACAATATATCTTTTATGTAGAGTCATAAAAATGGAAATAAAAAGTCAGTTTCCCTTTAAATAACGGGAACTTTATGATTTCACAAGCATCATAAAATGTGAACCGCTATGCTGCATGACTGCTGAATGCTCCAAAGAGCAATATTAATAAAAAAAAAAAAAAGTTGCTGAGTTCAATGTGTTGCCAAGGAATTCATGTTCAAGGTTAACAAACTCAGACATTAAATTGTTCCTCTGAACTTTGCTCAATTAAACTTCCATGAACCATTTGCATTATTTGTACCTGATAGACAAAAGCATTTCTGGGCATGTGAAATGTCACATATAGAAAATGAATAAAGCAAAAGATAAGAATGTAGCAGTGTTACACCTCTAAAGTACACACTGATTAACAGTATTATATCTACAGAAATCTGTACTAGTTAGGGATGCACCAAATCCGGTATTTGGTTTGGAATGCAGTTTGGGATTCTGCTTTTTTCAGCAGGATTTGACCAAAAGTGCCTGACGGAAATGAATCTGAAAAATCATGTGATTTTTTTTTTGTCACACAAGCAAGGAAGCGAAACATTTTTGTAACTGCGCTGTTCCCTTTAACCCTTTCTCACCATCATTTCCATATGCAAATTAAGGTTTGGATTTTGTTCATTATTCACCCAAATCTTTCATAAAGTATTGGCTGCATCCCTGGCATTAGTACAATGCCCGAGGGGCAAAAGCTTTTGTCACTGTGAGCATCTATTGTCACTAACTTGGGCAAGGATAAGCCTCATGGCACAATGTGGCATATTTTCCACCAGCTGTACTTGGGAGATAAACTTTGACCAGATGAGAACAGCTTGTAATCAAAAGACTACCCTGATTAAGGTGACCGATTGTAATGGAAACAAAGCACGGTTTGATAAGAAGCTGATGAGTGCTGGAGAATTAAAGATAGAGAAGAAGGGTACATTGAAAAGAAGATTAGGAATGATAAGGTGCTGAGAGAAGAACATGGCTGAGCAGCACAGTCAAGGGAAATGAAAACAGGGGGGAGTGTAAAATAAAGAAAAAAATTGTGGAATAACTGAGGAAAAACATAAACAATAAGGCAGCAATAGTCTGATGTATTGAAACTGCCCAAAATTGCCAAAAATACCCAGTCTTTTCAGAGTGCATGGCCAGAATCAGTCCGAGTAGATCTGTGAATGCATGACCCCTTCATTTGCTTTTTTCACCACTGTATTTCGTAATTTTTTATTGGTTAAAAGGTTTGCTCACTTTAAGCTTATTCCTCTTGGTCTTTCAGTCTGGCAGTTCAGTAGTTTGCTTGTACTCAGAATAGTTACAATTAGCTACAGTAGATGATACATTTCCCAGCAGCATCAGTAGAATGTTAGCAACTATTGCACCAATTATAAATGTTGTCTTTAAAGGACATGCAAACCCTACATTCTACCCTACCTTGTATATTAGTTGGGCATATCACTGCCACTCGAACCATATTATATAACGGCAGATTAAACGTTAAAACGTCCGTCTTTTCCAGATGGTTATTGAATAACATGCAGTGTAAGTCAATTGTTTGAATATTACACTCTATAGGGCCTTCTCGCAGTCAAGAATTTGTATTACCTTACGAATCAGTCAACACAACAGACTAGTTGTGGTTTTGTTAAAGGGAAACTGTCATGGGAAAACAGATTTTTTTCAAAACACAGTTAATAGTGCTGCTCCAGTAGACTTCTGCACTGAAATCCATTTCTCAAAAGAGCAAACAGATTTTTGTATATTCAGTTTTGAAATCTCACATGGGGCTTGAAATTTTTTCAATTTCCCAGCTGCCCCTAGTCATGTGACTTATGCAAGCACTTTAGGAGGGAACTGCTTTCTGGCTAGCTGGGTTTCCTTATTAATGTAACTGAAGGAGTCACAGTGGGACATGGGCTGTTACTATTGAGTCCTGTTCTTAGATCTACCAGGCAGCTGTTATCTTGTGTTAGGGAGCGGTCATCTGGTTACCTTTACATTGTTCTGTTGTAAGGCTGCTGGGGGGGGAGGGAGTGATATCACTTCAACTTGCAGTACAGCAGTAAAGACTGATTGAAGTTTATCAAAGCACAAGTCACATGACTTGGGGCAGCTGGGAAATGGACTATACGTCTAGCCCCATGTCAGATTTCAAAATGAAATATAAAAAAAATCTGTTTGCTCTTTTGAGAATTGGATTTCAGTGCAGAAGTCTACTGGAGCAGCACTATTAACCGATGCATTTTGAAAAAAAAAAACATTTTTCCCCATGACATTTAAGCTAACTGATAAAATATTCCCTATAATGCCAAATTTGCCATAAAGAAAAAAATACCATCATGTTCCCTATACCTAGCAGTTTATATTTGTTATTCCAATATCTCTTTAACCCCTCAGTTGTTGGGCCACATAGTCTTACCTATTGCAAGAAACAGGTCATTGACATTCATTGCTGTCTTGGCAGAGGTTTCCATAAATAACAGGCTGTTGTCATCTGCATATGCTTGAGCTTCCTGCAAATCAGCAAATACATTCATTAGAATATAGACAGAAACATAGCCAGATACTGTTGTGCATCATAATTAGCACTTTTACAAATAACCTTCTAGATCTAAAAGGATCTGATTATTAAATGTTTACTTAATAATAAATATGCAACTGAAATAATAAGATGGAGTAAATACTCGTTTGCCTGGTCAGACAACTTCTTATCTCTTGGAGTCTACAAAAGTAAAAGAAAATGTATCTTATTCTAAAAGGGTTTAAAACTTTACAAAACCATAGTTTCTCACAAATATTCTCCCTTATATAACAGGACTGGTGTAAGGGACAGAATTAAAGGAATACTAACACAAAAACGTTTAATGTAAAATACCCATTGTAACCCCCAATAATACAGCTATACTGCACAAAGTTGACTATTTAATGGTATATTCAAAAATACTATGATAAAATTATACTTCCAGCTTATAGCAAAATGCTCTCGGCTACATCCTACGTACGTGCGCCATAATGTCTCAGTTCTGAAGAATCCCTTTGTATACTGCAGAGCTTATTTGTTATCTGCGGTGTATCTTTTTTTTCTCCTTGGCTGCTCCTATGGCTACACAGCAGCTAATTTATATAAACTATAGTAGTGTTTCTAGAGCAAATACACCAGCTGTGCCAGTGCAGTGCAACTAGGGTTGTCACCTGGCCAGTATTTTACCGGCCTGGTCGGTAAAATTGATGGAAAAAAGATAAATATATAGGAAGTCCAGTATTTTTTTCTGGAAAAGGTGGCAACCCTAAGTGCAACACTACGTTATATTTGCATTACTAAAACACTTTCATTTGTTGGTGTTAAGGTTTCTTTAATCAGGTTAATACATGCAGGCTGAAAAATAATATCTAACACTGCTGCAACTGATTTTTGGTTTAAAGGAGAATTCAACCCCTCCCGCGCATTTGCGGGCATGTACTACTGCGCATGCGCCCAAAGTTCAATAGGCGAACTTCGTGAACTTTGGACCCATGCACAGTAGTACAAACCAGCAAATGCGTCCTACTGCGCATGCACCGCCAAGCGCCGAAGGAAGAAGACGTTGCTGTAGAAGATGGCGCCCAGGAACCTGGCTGGAGGGGACCTGCATGGAGGGGTAAGTAGCGACTTAGGAGCATTTGCCCTGGGGGAGAGGTAGGCCGGGGTTAGCGCGGAATGGGTTGAATTCCCCTTTAAGAAGCTGCCCTTGGAGAAGTGTGCATGTAGGATGTAGCGGAGATCATGTCACCCTATTTCTGAAGACACTGACCAACCAGAAGCATTTATTAAATATGGTATTTTTAAATAAACCATTAAAAATAGTTAACACTGCACTGGAAGGAGAAGGTATGGAGAGGCTGTAAAGATTTTTTTTTAACTTACAAAATTTTAATGTTACTGGTCCTTTAAGAAATCCCACAAGATAGTCCCCCTGCTTACCTTAGCATTTCTCACTGATGAAACCAGTTTATTCTACCTATGCTTTGGACTTATGGTATACAAAGCAAAATTATTTTTATTACTTCACAGTTTATATATGATTTAGGCATCATAACATTTAAAGAATATATGTAACAGATATATATTCATGCTGCTTGGCAACTTAGCTTACAACTTATCTAACTGGCATGATAGCATGCACAGATACCCCAACATACTATAAAAATAATAATCTGCAATTCCAGTAAGCTTTTTCATAAGTATCTACCCATTGAATAAAAAAAAAAAACCCTTCTTGTGCATTAATAGTAGGGTCGCCAACTGGCCGGTATTTTTGATGGTTGATCCCAATGTTATTAATTGGAAAAAAGATAAATATATAGGAAGGCCGGTATTTTTTTTTCAAGAAAAGGTGGCAACCCTAATTGATAGTCAAAGGGTTGTTCACCTTTAAATGCTTTTTTCAGTTCTGTTGGTTTCAGATACATCACCAGAAATAAAGACTTTTTACAAATACTTTCTAATTTCCATTCGTGACCATTTTTCTAATATTTAAGTGTAAAGTTCCATGTTTCACGGGGTGGGGAATTGCAGACTCTAACTATTCTAAATTGCTTCATTTAGTTGATATATGTATCTTTGTCCTTGCTGAGCTGAATCCCTGAGTTTATTCAAAGGCAGCTGCTAGAATTGATGTAATAATTTACATTGAAAATATTCCACAGATACTGCTGAGAAATGTATCAATGAATTGTATCAACTAAATGTAGCAAATTTTAACAGTTCAGAATGTTCCTGGATCACTGAGCTGTCAGACTAAAAACACTAGAGACAGGAACATTGAACTTTAAACTTAACTTTTGGGAAAGCATTAAAAAATAAAAGACGGAAAATAACTGTTTTGGGTGAATGATCTGAAAACAACGGAACAGGAAAAAAGTGTTTGGAAGGTGAACAATGCTTTAATAACAAAAACCATGCATGCAAGGCTAATGCTACCTTGTATAGGTTACTCCAGACATTTACAGGAAGCACTGGTTACAAATGAAATGTAGCCAAAGTTACAATATTACCATTTCTAAACATCTATAAAAGTGCACCAAATTTATTTAAAAGGCACCGGTTGGCCAAAAATATTATCCCAACCTAATAGAGCCCGCACTCCGGTTGAGGGGGGGTGGGTAACAGTAGTTTTTTTTTTTTTTTTTTTATAAATTGCCCCTTGCCAGCGCTAGCATACTCACATCGGGAGGGAACGCCTAGTGCTAGTGGCCATGCCATGCATATCACGTGTGCATAATGTGCTTCGGACATCACACGTATGAGCATGAACTGAAGAAGCTGCTTGGATGAGTAGTGAAAGGTCTTCAATGATTACTTAGCAAGTCCAATTGTTTTAGACTTACTTACATTAAATATACCATGACCTGGATGAATGTAAATCTTCATAGTCATAATGAGCAAGTCGCCCTTTAGTTGGGAAAAAATTGTGGAATTGTTCTTCCTCAGACAGCCATGAAACTAATTACTACCATCATCTGGACCCGACATTTTACAGCTTTTTATTATTTCCCAATTGTTAACGGACAAGGACTTTGGGAGCACCTAGCCCTTTGCAGTAGCTGAATAACAGAATAACCAGTGCTGGCGTTTTATTAAGGGTTTATAGGAAAATAAATTCAAACGTAAGTGACAAATTGGGCCTATTTTCAGTTTAAAATGATCTTTTCAGCAATCACATGTTGAGGTCAGTAAAGTTTTATAGCAAGCAGGGTTTTTATAGCCACCAATAAAATGCAAGCAAGAACATAAAATTTACATTATTATTACCGCCAATATACATACAAGTGTAAATGTTGGATGTTTGAAATACAATTAAAAAAAAAAAAAAAAAATGGCATATGCAAAAAAACAAACAAAACTCTTAACCCTTAAAGGGATTTAGACATGTTTTTATTTCTAAATTACAGTTTACACTGCAAAATAATTCACTCTACTATGTAAAAATGCATCTCTTTTTTTTTTTACTTAGATTTTTTATTTTCAAAAACAAAATTTTACAGAGATAATACGTTACTGTTCATCATCTAGTAAAATGCAATGTTCCATTTACATTATGCAATGTGGTAATTATATTCTGTAATATAGTTATAACTAAAAAGAAAAATTTAAGAGAAAAATAGATGAATAAAATAGAAAGATGAAGTAGGAAAAGAAGTATCGGATAATTGTGCAACAACTCCCAAGGATTTAGTGGAAAAGTCACGGAAAAAAGATCTTGTATTAGAGTGTGAACTTTGCTCCAATAACTCTGTACTATCGGACAGTTCCACCATACATGAACCAAGGTGCCGATATCATTGCATCCTCTGAAGCACTGAGGTGAGTGTACTGATGAAACTGTATGTTTCCGTTGTGGAGTCATGTACCATCTGGTGAGGAGTTTATATGATAATTCCTTAATGACAAGATCTTCAGAAACTCCTTTGGTGAATAACCAGATTTTATTTCACCCGTCCCCTTGTAGGGGTATTGTTAGATCCTGTTCCCAAGATGCACAATACACAGGCTTTGTTTATGTATTAGTTCCCAGCATTTGGGTATAAAGTAAAGAAATAATTCCTCTAGCAAGTGGACAATTGTCGCACATGGTTTCAAACACTGTTAAATCTTTATTGGTCGATTTTTGTATCAAGGACTGTACAAAATGTCTAATTTGAGCATAGGTGTAACTATCCTAGTCCATAAATCCGTAAGCAAACTGTAAGAGTTGAAAAGACTTCACGTTATTTGCTCCCAAGAGCGATCTAATAGTGTCCAGGTGATTCTGTGTCCATTTTGCTAAATTGCCGGATTGTAATCCCGGTGGGAATGAGGGGTTGCCCACAATAGTTTGTAGTAAGGAATTAGGCTTGCTTAATAGATAGCGGTAATTTGCAGGAATCCCACAATTGTAAGGAATGACGGATTATCATATTGTTTACAGTATATGAAGCTCTTGCTTTAATATCAGCCCAAAGTAGATTTTTAGTGGACAGCGGATAGCAATCCATCGATTCCATTTCAACCCAAACCATTGATGATGTGGGGAGTTGCCATTTAACCAATTGCCCAATTTGTGCTGCTTTATAATATAGTAAAATATTTGGCATACCCAAACCTCCTGTTACAAGTTTACGTTGCATCACTGAGGCAGACACTCTAGGTTTGTAAAAATGCATTTCTAACACAAGTGTATTTTTTTTTAGTTGTAATATTGGTGTGTATGCAGCAATCTCAGTCATTTTGCCTGGTCATGAGTTTTCAGAAAGAAGGCTATTGTTTCTCATACTCAATGTACAGTAACTGAAGGGAGTTGCAGTGAAATATTTTTACTATTGAGTGCTGTTCTTATATCTACCAGGGTTCTGTTATCTGGTTACCTTCCTATTTTTCTGCTGATGGCGAGGAGGGGGACGGATATCACTACAACTTGCACTTCAGCAGTAAAGACTGACTGAAGTTTATCAGAGAGCAAGTCACATGACTGGGGGTGCCTGGGAAACTGACAATATATCTAGCCCCATGTCAGATTTTAAAATTAAATATATCAAAATTGGTTTGCTCTTTTGAAAAACTGATTAGAGTGCAAAAGTCTGCTGGAGCAGCACTATTAACTGATGCATTTTGAAAAACATTTTCTCACGACAGTATTCCTTAAAGGAATACCAGGCTTTTTCCCTACAACATCCAAAACAACCAATACTGCTTGCCTTTGATTTTAATGGCAACCAACAGTCAATTGTGTACATGTAGATTTTGACCATAAAATAATGCATACAGAGAAAATGCTTGGCATGCATAAGCATCCAGTTGCAGCCCTTAAGTTGAGCCAAGACACACATGAAATTACGGCACTGTATAAAAAGGGTACCTCTCTGCTGCTTGTAATTCTTTAAGTTGCTTATATCAACTCTTGACTGGGAGTTACCAGATAGTCCACCCATAATTCTGGAGTGCATTTTATTAAACGTAAGGATTGTGCCTTTCACCTTACTCCCATTATTTTTTAGCTCTTCATTATACTCCAGAGGGCCTGAGCTCAGTGGACAAGTTCATGCTATGTCTTTTTCCTCTACAGTTCTCTTTTTTCAGTTTTTGGTTCAGTTCTCAGGAAATTTCATTTTTCATGGAAGGAACTGGGTGAGCTGCTTAATGTAGAGTAAATGAGTGATTCACTGATCAAGAATACAGAAGTACCTTAAAGGAAAGCTATACCCCGAAAATGAATTTTTGAGCAACAGTAAATATGGCCCTTTTACATCTCTTGCCTTGAACCACCATTACATGATGGTCTGTGTGCTGCCTCAGAGATCACCTGACCAGAAATATTTAACTCTAACTGTAACAGGAAGAAGTGCTGAAGCAAAAGACACAACTCTGTCTGTTAATTGGCTCATGTGACCTAACTTTATAGTTTGTTTGGTATGTTTGTGTGCACCGTTGGATCCTAGGATCCCAGGAGGCTGTCCTTATTTTTTAAAATGGCTATTTTCTATTTATGATTACCCAATGGCACATGCTACTAAAAAAGTGTATTATGAAAATGGTTTATTTACATGAAGCAGGGTTTTACATATGATTTGTTTTATGCAATATCTGTTTATAGAGACCTACATTGTTCGGGGGGTATAGTTTTCCTTTAAAGGTGATCCTGAAGGCTTTTGTTCATTTGAAGATGTGAAACCACATAAGGATTGATTTTACTATATAGTATGGAGTATGGAGGTTGGGGTTGGCCAGGTGACTTCTGCCCAGACTGGAAAGTGACTTATTATGTTGGAATCACTGTGGAGGAGTCACTCAGTTTTTGTGTCAAGTATCAATAAATGCCTTATCTGTTTTAAATGTATGTGTGGCCAGTTTCAACCATTCTACATAACCCAAAAGAACCTTTCACATTACACGTAAGCAGGTGCTTACAGTTTGTATAGTTTATTGTACACATTTTATCTCTTGAACTTCTAGCTACTTGAAATTTACTACCAGTATATAACTAGCATATAATATTAGAGAATACACATTATGAAGTTAAGAATGAGATGTGTCTTTATGAAGCGCAAACCCAACACAAATGATGAAAGGTGACAGAAAGCAATACTTACTTCATACTCCACCATTCGTTTACTAGTGAGGTCAGCCTTGTTCCCTGACAAAGCGATCACAATGTTAGGACTGGCTTGCCTCTGTAACTCTTTCACCCAAGTCTTGGCTCTGGCAAATGTCTCCTGTAGAATACAAAATATAATGAATAAACAAACTCAAAATGTTTCTGTGGAGAGGTCTTTAAATTATAAATATGAAGGAAAAGTGCTCCTTCAGTGGCCAACACAATCTTTCATGTCATATGTACAATGCTGGATGCATTCACAGCTGTGTGCTCTGTTACTGTTTTGCCAAGCAGATTCGAATGAAAAATGCAGCTCAGACAGGTTCTGCTCTTGTGGTTTAAACGTACAATAAGCTAAGTTTTAACTATTTTCAGATCTTGTCAGCAGTTGTGTGCTCTACTCTACAAACAGAATGTGCCCTCAGGTTAACTACTTGTATAAATGAATATCACTATTTTATACATTGCTGTATACTCACTGCTAGACATTTGTACAATACAGTAATCATACAAACAATACAATAAATAAAAATGAATATACACAACGATTAAGCAGCACGTGTTAAGAGGCACAGGGAGAAGGAGGCCCCTGGCCTGTAGAGCAAGTATATACTAAATCCTTTACAGAACCAGGTACAAGTATACCTTAAGTCTACTAGAAAATCAATTAAACATTAATTAAACCCAACAGACTGGTTTTGCTTAATAAGGATTATTTATATCTTAGTTTGGATCAAGTACAAGGTACTGTTTTATTATTACAGAGAAAAATGAAATAATTTTCAAAGTCTACTGGAGACGGCCCTTCTGTCATTTGGAACTTTCTGGATAACGGATCCCAAACCTGTACTACTATGCATTCAAAAGCATGTAATCATACAGCCATTGAATAGTAAAGGCCTTTACTGAAAATGTGGTCACTTACCTGGTTTGTGATATCATACACCACAATGGCAGCCTGTGCTCCCCTGTAATACATTGGTGCCAAACTGTGGTATCTCTCTTGTCCTGCGGTATCCCAGATTTCAAATTTTACAGTTGTGTCATCCAGGCAGACAGACTGTGTGAGAAATGCGGCTGTGAGGAAGATTCAAGGAAACAAATTAACAAATCCTTTCTCCAGTCACCTGGAGCCCAGTCCTCAGCACCAATCTGCACTAAGGAATGTTATATTATTAAAACCTAAGGCTCCTTCACTTAATTTCAAATAGCGAGAGAAAGCAGGAAATGGCACAAATCATCTTTCTGCTTTAAATGTATTACTTTTTTTCCCACAAATCTAAATATTTGTGTTTTTTTATATATTTTTTTTAAAACTCTACAAAAGTTCTAGCATTAAAGGGGTTGTTCACCTTCCAAACACTTTTTTCAGTTCCATTGTTTTCAGATTGTTCCCCAAAAATAAAGACTTTTTTCAGTTACTTTCCATTATTTCTTTTTTTTAACTATTTTTCCAAAATCTAAGTTTACATTTGAATGTTCATGTCTCTGGTGCGAGTCTGGCAGTAATTCAGGTAATTCAGGTGCAGACTCTAAACTGTTACAGTTTTGCAACATTTAGTTGATACATTTCTCAGCAGCATCTCTGGAGTATTAGCAACTATTGTATCAATTCTAACAACTGACTAAGTGAAAAAAAAAAAAAAAAAACTTGAATACAAAATTTTCCAGGTAAAAGGGGTCAAGGTCCAATAGGCATCAATTCTGACTTTTTTTGAGCTAGTATTTTTCTGAAAAATTTGCGGTTTTCTTATTTTTTTTTTATTTTTTTAAGAGCATCATCCAACCTTTTTTTGTACATAATTTTTATATTCGGATGTTTTAATAATGTTCATGGCATTCGTGATTTTATTGAATTAGAGTTAAATCGTGGTTTCAAAAAGCTCTAAAACCACATTTTTGCTCTGGTCACATATGCCACATGCTGCACTTTGGTAAAATAGAATAGCTACTTTAAGGCCTGTCAAAAGAAAATGACCATCAAAGCCTTTTATTGTTTAAAAATGTACTTAATGCATAGAACTATTTGGGGTAAAAAAAAAAATTTTATGGGACAAATAACTTGTTTTAGAACTAGAAACACTGAGGAGCATACAGTTCATAAGTTTACATACCCTGGCAGAATTTATTATTTCTTAACCATTTTTCAGAGAATATGAACAATAACACAAAAACTTTTCTTTCACTCATGGTTAGTGGTTGGCTGAAGCCATTTATTGTCAAACAACTGTGTTTACTCTTTTTTTTTGGGAAGCTAGGGAAAACTTGCCTATGAAATATTTTACACTTTCATCATTTATCAAAATGTGATAATAGCACTAAATGGTTCTCTAGAGAAAAACTTCACAGCTCTTGATATGTATCGGATATTTAAGACATGTATTTCTGAAAGGCAAACTCTACTTTTACTAGTTGATAACCAAGCCTTTGCAATTCCTATACAAATTATTTCCTAGTAGGGATCCACCAAATCCACTATTTTAGGATTCAGCCAAATCCTGAATTCTTCATGAAAGATTTGGCTGATTAATGAACCAAATCCACGATCTAATCTGCATATGCAAATTAAGGACATGAAGGGTGAAAGAGAAACACATGGCTAATAACATTTTAGCTTCCTTGTTTGTGTGAGGAAAAAGTCACATGATTTCAAGGATTCAGATTCAGTTCCGCCAGGTACTGAAAAGCCAAACCCTGAACTGAATCCTGGATTATGTGCATCCTTATTTCCTAGCCTCTCTAAAACATATAACTGTTGCATTTTGCAGCTTTTATAAATAAACCCTTTAATGGAAATAATTGTTTAGCTTCTCTAAAAGGTGTAAATGGTTTGGTTTGCAGTTTCTGCCTTGTTTTGTTTCAGCCTATGACAATTTTCTTGTTCCTCTCCTGCTCCTGTTCTCCTGCCACAGGAGGCCTAAAATCCTCTTGAAAGAAATTCCCATGTTGTGTTACAGAGAAACCAAAAATGAAAAGCTAGGGAGCCTACAAAGAGTAGGAACAAAGTTTGCTCCCAGCAGAGAGATGCCATAGCATAGATACCCCTGTATTAAGCAACTACACAAGAACATTTTAGTTTCATGTCTATAGGCAATTTCTCTGCTTTGTAGAAAAGAAAAGCATAACTGGCACACAAGCTTGCACAGTTAATTTTTTTTTTATCTTGGCTTTAACTTCATTTACTTTCTTTGTTTTTTAAAAGGCTATAAAATGTGAGATAAAATAGTGTCATTGCACTTCACTATCCCAGGTTTTAGCTGGAACACATCCACAAGCAAAGCAATAAAAAACAACGCAACAGATTTTTTTTTTGTATCAGAATAAAGATATGCCTGTTAAAGAAAAATCAATATATTTTTTTAAAATTTAAACAATTCAAATATACCTACAGCATTCGAAGCCTCACGCTACATCATAATAAAACCACAATAAAGTCATCTTAGGTTGTTCTAAAATTGAGTGGGGCTATGTTACATTTGTGACTATTGCATTGAAAATCACACACACTGCACAGTATTACTCTGAAAGGACTGGAGATTATCAATGCCTCATACTGGAGACTGGACAACTGCTACTCGGAAAAGATACAGTCTTGTGTGGGATGTCTGAAATACTCACTATAGAAGTCAGTCTTAGCCTCCCCCAAGTTCCACCCTTCTATTTTACCTTTTTTGCATTCCTTTATGGAACTATGGATAGTATCTAAAAGTATCTATCCCCTGAAAAACTTAAATGGGGGTATAGTCATAGGATCTATTATCCAGAGTGCTTGGGACTTGAGGCTTTCAGATGAGGAATCATAATTGTGCATGAACCAACTGCACAGTATCAGTATCCCCTATGCCAGGGGTACCCAACCTTTTTTACTCATGAGCCACTTTCAACTGTAAAAAGAGTTGGGGAGCAACACAATAATGAAAATGTTCCTGGGGGTGCAAAATATGGGCTGTGATTGGCTATTTGGTAGCCCCTATGTGTACTGGCAGCCTACAGGACACTCTGTTTGGCAGTATACCTGTTTTGTATTCAACCCAAACTTGCCTGGATTTCAAAAATAAGTATCTGCTTTAAGGCCACTGGAAGCAACATCTAAGGGGTTGGTGAGCAACATGCTGCTCACGAGCCACTGGTTGGGGACCCCTGCCCTGTGCATTGCCATCAGAGTCCTCAACCAATCCAAATTCAGCAGAGCAACATGCCCATATACCTACCGCACACCGCTGCTATTATGTTAAAATTAGTTTATTGGACTATATCAACATGTACTTACCACCAATGGTACTTTCCTGAAACTCATGAAATTGACCCTTCACGAAACGCAATACCAGGCTCGACTTTCCTACTGCCGATTCACCCAGCAGTACCAATTTAAATTGGCATATTTTACTGGCTTGCGACTGACCGTTTGGCCTTGCAGCTCCTCTCCCAGCCATGTCCTAGAGAGTGAAAAAAAGAAGGACTCCAGATGATGGAAGATTCTGGACAATCACTGGGGGCGGGCTGAGGACAGGCAGCAGATTCAAGCAAAAGCAGAATCTAAAATACAAGAATATTAGCATATTTAGTATGATCAGTCAATGATAATGTATGCATGAAAAAAAAAAAACTAAAGTAATACTATTTCATTTTTAGACCATCCCCTATTTCTGATTTTCTCAGATTCACTTTCATCTGGTATGGTGCCTATGGATTGGAGGAAAGCTGATGTCATCCCATTATTTAAAAAGGGATTACGATCTCAGCCTGGCAATTATAGGCCAGTAAGTTTGACATCTGTGGAGTGCAAATTATTTAAAGGCTTGTTAAGGGATCACATTCAAAATTTTGTCCAAGTGAATGGCATTATGAGCAGCAATCAGCATGGCTTTATGAAGGATAGGTCATGCCAGACAAATTTGATTGCTTTTTATAATGAGGTAAGTAAGATAATGGACTCTGGGGGGGGCAGTAGATGTGATATATTTGGATTTTGCCAAATCGTTTGATACCGTGCCCCACAAACGACTGCTTTCTAAACTAAGGTCTGTTGGGCTTAATGAAGTCGTTTGCACATGGATCGGGAACTGGCTACAGGATCGGGTACAGAGGGTGGTTGTTAATGGTACATTCTCTACTTGGAGTAAGGTTCTGAGTGGGGTCCCTCAGGGCTCAGTATTTGGGTCCACTTTTATTTAACTTGTTCATTAATGACTTAGGGGAGGGTACTGTAAGTAATGTATCAGTGTTTGCGGATGACACAAAACTATCCAGCCCAATTAATTCCATCCAGGATGTGGCATCCTTGCAACAGGATCTTGACAAACTGGCAATCTGGGCAACTAAGTGGCAAATGAGATTCAATATTAATAAATGTAAAGTCATGCACCTGGGATGTAAAAATATTCAAGCCACCTATACCCTTAATGGGACTGCACTAGGCAAATCCATTATGGAAAAGGACCTTGGAGTCCTTGTAGATGATAAACTTGGCTGTAGCAAGCAATGCCAGTCAGCAGCATCAAGGGCCAATAAGGTCTTGAGCTGTATTAAAAGGGGAGTAGAGTCATGGGAGGAGGGGGTCATTCTTCCACTATATAGAGCACTTGTAAGTGTAAGAATATGCTCTACAGTTTTGGTCTCCCTCACTCAAACAGGACATTATTGTATTAGAGAGGGTACAGAGAAGGGCAACTAAGCTGGTAAAAGGTATGGAAAACCTTAGCTATGAGGAAAGACTGGCCAAATTAGGGATGTTCACGCTGGAGAAGAGGAGCTTAAGGGGTGATATGATAACTGTGTATAAATATATATAAGGGGATCATATAATAATCTCTCTAATGCTTTATTCACCAGTAGGTCTTTCCAGATGACACAAGGTCACCCATTCCGTTTAGAAGAAAAGAGGTTCCGCCTAAATATCCGGAAGGGGTTTTTTTTACAGTGAGAGCTGTGAAGATGTGGAATTCTTTCCCTGAAACTGTTGTACTGGCTGAAATATTAGATAGATTTAAGAAGGGGTTGGATGGCTTTTTAGCAAGTGAGGGAATACAGGGTTACGGAAGATAGCTCATTATACAAGTTAATCCAGGGACTAGTCCGATAGCCTTTTTGGAGTCCGTAAGGAATTTTTTCCCCCTCTGAGGCAAATTGGAGAGGCTTAGGATGGGGTTTTTTTTTTTGCCTTCCTCTGGATGAACTAGCAGTTAGGCAGTTTAAAAAAAAAAAAAAAAAAAAAAAAAAAGTTGAACTTGATGTACTTTTTTCAGCCTAACTTACTATGTTACCAGTACAGTATTGGGAGTAAGCAAAACAAAGAGTGGAAAACATAACACGAAATGATTACAATAAAAAAATAGGCAACAGAAGAATGAAGGACAGACGAGCCAAAAAAACAAGGATAGGGAGGAGAACAATAAGGGCAGAGACACACGTGGAGATTCAGCTGCCCGGCAACAAATCAGCTCTTCCTCGGGCGACTAATCTCCCTGAACTGCCTACCTGCCGGCTAGAATGTAAATTGCCGGCGGGACGGCAGTCGGAACACTTTGGTTTCCGAAGTTTCCTTGTGAGGGAGCCTCAAATATGTAGGTGCATAAGAATATTTGTAAGATAATGTTTACATTGATGTTTTGCACTTTCCCCAGCTAATAAAAAAAAAATGCCTGCATGCAGTGTAAGAATGCATTCTAGTAGAGATAAATAAGGCAAGAGTGCCAACTAGTGGCCACATTAATCATAGGTCGTGAAGTTTTGAAACTTTTACATACTGTCATTCAATCTCACCTCTATGTAAACTCATAGAGGGCACATTTCTGTATGCATGTAAAAGAATACCTAAGGGAACAGTAACTTCCAGCAGTGACAATAATTGCCTGACAAGCAAATGCACCATCACAGAGGTGAATGGGGACAATTTCAATCAGGTGACCAAATGCTGGAACCCACCTTGTGTGCCACTGCCCTAAAGCTGTAACAAGCGGTGCAATTTGATTAATAACAAGGTAAGTAAAGCAGAAACACAGATTGCATGCTTTAGAGTAGTGCCTTTTTATGCTCTGTATTGATTAGAATTTGTAGGTTTGATATATGTACCTGTCTACTGTACAGCACTGTGCAATAAATTGCATTTTATAAATGTATGCTAAAAGAGTCATTAATGAGAACAATAACAAGAAAGCAATGGATTTCTAGACCAGAGCCAAACTCTAATATGGGAGTTCAGTGGCTAGAGCTGATTGGCAGAGCTGTGGTTTTTTTTTGGGTTGTATGGGATTTTATGGTTGTCCAACTGGCGGCACGCAACTTCCCCTTGTGTAGCCCCCCACCTATCTGCTGTGTTTGTTTACCATGTGTAAATGGTATCACTACAGCTCAAATTCAGACTAATCCCCTGTATGGTTCACACCTGTGAGCCCCCTGCATTGTTCACACTTTTAACACCTCTATTGTTCACTCCCCTAAAGCCATGTACTGTTCAAACCCGAGATCCAGACTGAAACTGCTCTTGCCTGTGTGCGCGCCCAGCTCTTGCCTGTGTGCGCGCCCAGCTCTTGCCTGTGTGCGCGCCCAGCTCTTGCCTGTAGAACATAAGCCTGGTATTTTTTCTGGGGATTTGTTAGCATTTAAAAATTAATTATTGTTAGGGGCCCCTAAGGTGTTAAATCATGTGATGGGGTGCTGTGTTGCTGTGTTATCCACAGGGGAAGAGGAGGTATATGGATTTAAGGTTATGGCTTGATATGAAAACTTTTTTCACATGAGTGATAAGTGATATCCCTGCAGTGAGCACCAACCATTTGGGTTTTTTTTGGTGTGCTACCACAATTAATTTGGACATGGTCTTGCGGTAACATGGGTGTGGTCAAAAGTGGGTGTGGTTTAAAGACAGGGAGTGGTCAACACTGGCTTCCATCATCAGCCCTCCACTATGTAGGCTAGAAAAATTCTTGCCCTCGGTACCACAGAAGTTGAACAGCACTGTGTTAGTAGGTTAACAAAGCTCGCAATCAAAAATGAACAATGCACAATTCCGCTTCATTTTGTGACCAAAATAATCAAGCTCCACATAAGACTGCTGCTTTAGGGTAGGGACAGACAGGGAGATTCAGGGAGATTCTGTCGCCTGGGGTTTTTAGCAGGCGACAAAATCTCCCAGAATCTCCCTGTCTGTCCCTACCCTTAAACAGTCCCCCCTGCATCCAACCCTAACCCACAATATCTTAAAACTACACCCAACCCTAACCCTGCCATTGTAACACCCACACCCAACCTGTAGCCATGTCTTCTCGCCCTGTACACTATTTCTGTGCATGCCTCTGGTTTCAAGACAGGGGCAGTGGAGGAGTGTACTTTACCGACCAGACCCTAAACCACAATGGTTAGCCAAATTTAAATTCTAACCAACAGGTCACCAACGAGTTTCAGGTCAACCATGCACATTACTAGCCCTTAGATGTGGGGCTTCGAATTGAAGGATCACAAATGTTAAAATGTGTTTTGTCTGCTGCTGTAGTTTAGTTGTATAGAGTCAGAACGACCTGTACAACTGCTCTCAGCACATGCTGTAAGGTTTATAAAATATAGGGGAATGGTGGCTCTTTGGTTAGAACACTTTCACCAGTGAGGTCATGAGTTCAATTCCATATTTCAAGTTTATCGTACATGTCGAAGCAGAATGCAGTTGGACTGGGATGACAGGGGACCATCAGAAAACCTTAGACTATGGACCCACTCTCCAAACTAATTATCCTCCTCCTATCCTCACTCAACATCTATTCTCCAAGTTTTTCTTCTTTCTATTCAGTAATCTAAAATGCTATCTTTTTAGCCTCTTTTTTCCCCATTTAGAAGTAGGTAATGACCATGAAATAGGCCAAATTAGAAAGGTCCACTGACACTTGGGCCCACCACGAGTTTTCCTAGTATCCCAGTGGGCCAGTCCAACACTGGGTCCTCCAAACAGATGAAAACTGGACTTGACTAAAAGGATATGTCCATCGTTTGCAAAGCTATATCAGTAGGGTAACACTTTGCAAAGTAAACATTTTTTCCAAAAATTTGAATTTAAAAAAAGGGGCTTTGACTTTGAGCTATAAACGGCAACTTATTATTTCCTATAATAGTTTATTTATGAAATGGACAACTTTTTGTAAGTCTGTAGAAATTGGCTAAGGTATGAAAAATGCAACCAACATATATAAGACATATGTATAGGTGCATTCTAAAATACACTGGTACATAACAGAACTGCAGCACACTGATCTAAGCTACAGATTTATTAATTACTGCAGTTAATTCATTATCTTTTACAGCTATACTTCCACTAAAACCAATTTATTTTGTACAGTAACTTGCTATAACTACACAGCTTTGTAGTGATATATTTATATGAACTAAATTAGAGTTTCTGAATAAAACACACAGTTTTCAGCTGTGCGTCTATTTAACTACAGGTATGGGATATGTTATCTGGAAATCTGTTATCCCAAAAGAGCCAAATGAAGGAAAGATCGTCTCCTATAGACTATGAAATTATTAACATTTTTAAAAATGATTTCCTTTTTCTCCGTAATAATAAGTCTCTTGTACTAATTGTGTAGTAAAGGTGTAACTAATTCTTCTTGGAGGCAAAAAAATCCTACTGGGTTTATTTTTATGTTTTATTATTTTTTAGTAGACAAAGTATGGTGATCCACATTATGGAAAGATACCTGTACTTACAAAAAACATTTTTGTGCTAATATCCCATAAAATTTTAATACTTGCTGTGTCACCTTGCACCACAACTTACTATCCATCATTTTAAGCAAACACTTTAATGTATGTTTTTAAAACACCATATTTTTGGCATTAAATTTGGGCTGCTGCCCGCTTGTTTTTTCCTACAGAAGCGCACAGTATCCCTAAATGCTGTGCAGTGAATTTGTCGATCAGGTCCTGGAGAAGACACCTTACACCCATCATTGTAGCAGTGCACTCTGGGACCTTTTAATAATCGCTCAGTTTCAGATCACGGATAATAATAACTATCTTTATTATCCCATCTGATTTACAAAAAATAACGAGGTCTGATGAGTTTTGTGTCTACCCACTTCCTCAGAGGGATGACACCCCAATAGGTATAAAATAGGTCACATGCCAGTAATAATAACACCAGTGAACTGTAACTTCTGAATCATAACATTTTTGGGGCAAGGATTTAGTTTGGAATAGATTACTAATCAAATACATCAATTATATTATGGAACGAAAACCTATAAAGACAGCATATTTTTGTTTATTCACCACTATGCTATACTGCAAATAAATACAACCACATCATCATGGATAAATAAAAATGCTGCTTTACTGGTTACAAGTGGTTTTATCAAAAATGTCCAGTGAAACGAAAGACTATAATCACGGAGAATGTACCAGCAGAAGTGTTTCCTGATATGCACTGGATGTCACTGTGACCTTCTCGCCTCTTAAATCAATTCTTAGGAAAACAAAAAATCAAGATATACATGTCTAACTAGGTATTCGAGAACCTCTTAGAACTAGTCCCACCAGGCTCTACAAACAGGCCAAACAATGGACTTTAATGCAAGCAGTTCCACACCATATCAAACAGTGACTATTTCCAATGAATGTGCTGTTGCATATAGTGTACTTCAGAAAAGGCAACAGGGGTGTTACTCCCCGACAGGCAAGCAGAGGTCCCAGGGGAGCGAGCCAAAGTGTTGTCCTTGGCAGAGAGCAGGGCGAGAGATGCAGATTCCGTCCCCGGCGCTGGCCACTTCTCAATGACTTCCACAATGTATACAGGCAGATCAATCTGATCGCGGACAAGTGGGTGATTTAGCAGGAACCCCAGATCAGTCAGACCCTGCACAACAACAGGCTGGTCCCTGCATTTGTGTGAAATATTCACTCAGCAATGTCACAGCTGTCAAACTTGGTTATCCTGCCTAAAGTACTCCAATTGAAAAGTTTCTTAGAATTGGTCCTTCTACAATATACTAAAAGTTAACTTGAAGGTGAACCACCCCTTTAATGTTCCTGTCTCTAGGGTTTCAGTCTGGCAGCTCAGTGATCCAGGAGCATCTAATCTGTTACAATTTTGCTACAGTTGCTACAATTAGTTGATCCATTTCTCAGCAGCACCTGTGGAATATTAGCAACTATTGTATCAATTCTAACAGCTGCCTTTAAAGGGGGGTGTTCACCTTCAAACAATAAGTTGTTTTCAGATAGATCACCAAAAATAAAGACTGTTTCCAAATACTTTCTATTTTCTATGTGTGATAGGTTTTCTTACATTGAAGTGTAAACTGTAATTTTTCACCTTCTAAAGCTCATGGATTCTGCTCAGCAGGGACTAAGATAAGAAATGTATCAATCAATTAAATGTATTAATTTAGAACAGTTAAAGGGATACTGTCATGGGAAAAAGTGTTTTTTTTCCCAAAATGCATCATTTAATAGTGCTGCTCCAGCAGAATTCTGCATTGAAATCCAATTCTCAAAAGAGGAAACAGAATGTTTTATATTTAATTTTGAAATCTGACATGGGGATAGACATATTGTAAGTTTCCCAGCTGCCCCAAGTCATGTGACCTGTGCTCTGATAAACTTCAGTCACTCTTTACTGCTGTACTGCAAGTTGGAGTGATATCACCCCCTCCCTTCACCTCCCCCCCCAGCAGCCTAACAACAGAACAATGGGAAGGTAACCAGACACAAGATAACAGCTGTCTGGTAGACCTAAGAACAGCACTCAATAGTAAAAACCCATGTCCCACTGCATTCCATTCAGTTACATTGAGAGGGGGAAACAACAGCGTGCCAGAACGCAGTTCCATCCTAAAGTGCTGGCACAAGTCACATGACCAGGGGCAGCTGGGAAATTGACAAAATATCTAGCCCCATGTCGGATTTCCAAATTGAATATAAAAAAATCTGTTTGCTCTTTTGAGAAATGGATTTCAGTGCAGAAGTATACTGGAGCAGCACTATTAACTGATGTGTTTTGAAAATAAAATGTTTTCCCATGACAGTATCCCTTTAAAATAGTCTGCAACCCCCACTCCCCCCCAGAACTGCTTTAGAAAAATGAAATGAAAAATGAAACTTTACACTTTAATAATAGAATAGCAATCACAAATAAACTAGAAAAGATATTTATTTCTGATGAACTAATAACTGAAAAAAATGTTTGAAGGTGAACCAGCTTTCACTTTGAACCAGAAAGACAAATGTACATTTTAACAATGCAGAGTTTTCCTTAAAGGACTTGTCAACCCAAAAAAATTACTTTTTGCCTAATAAAAGAAAACACAATTATTAGAAACTTTCCAAAATGAATGTATTAAAATTGTTGGTGGTTTAAAAGTGATTTGTAAATGTAATTGCTATTGAAAGCAGCATTTGCATAATTCCTGGTTGTTACATTTTAAACAATGTTGCAAAAGCCAGTCTCCTCCAGCAAGACAGGTCTTTTAACCGGCTGGTTTATGTTACATGGTTTCAAAAGCCAGAGCCACCAGTACAGAGAATAGAAAGGGACAACACTGCTTTCAGTAGCAATACATGTACAAATAACTTAAACACCATAGAAAATGTGTAATGAATGTATATTGCAATGTTGCTAAGAATCATGTTTTCTTTGATTAGGCAAAAAAAAATATTTTTGGGGTTGACATCCTTTAAGGTAGACATACACAGGCAGATTAAAGTTGCAGATATCGTTACTTTAGAATGATTTGGCAGCTTATTTGCCTGTGTTTGGGCTCACGATGGGTCCCCCAATCGATATCAGGCCAAAAATCTTCCAGATATCAATCTGGCAAGTTTGATCCAGGACCGCATCAGCTAGTGGATGCGGTTCTCCGACCCACCGGCGCCCATTCGAAGCACTGTAATTCCATCGCTCGGATAAACCAGTATCGCCCAGCCATTAGTGGGCATATCAGGTTAAGCTCCGCTCCTTTGGATCTAATAGTATATGGCTACCTTTAGTGTCCATAAGGTATTGGCCATACTGAATTCAGAATCTGATTTGAACTAAAGTCCCATCACAGAACTTATGAGGTATAACAAACCTTACCATGGCTGGAGCAAAGTATTATGTAACAGCAATGGAAATGCCAGGGGATCTCTGCATGTTTTTTTCCAATGACAACAAGGGACTGCTGCAAGCAGCTTAGGACTCTTCACAAGCATTGAGCGAAAATGTTCACCTCAAATTGCATTTGGCAAATTTTTTGCTGTTTTGCAAAGCAAAAGGGGTCAGATTCAACAATGCCACAAATTTAAGAGTGCATAGTATATGGCACAGAAGCATATATATATGAGAAATGTTTTTATTGATCTTACAGTATTTTCCATCATGGAAAATATATATCCTTAGTTGCTGAGCTGCTCTTACTGCTTCCATTGCTTCTAAAAAGTATCTAGATATTTATTATTATATATTTTTTATAATTCTCTCTTTATTGATTTTCTTTTCTTTCCTTTATAAAAAGGTAAAAAAGGGGTACAAAAAGGAGAAAGGGGGATAAAAACAGGAGGTTTACAACCCATATATCCATTGCAGAGCAGAGTAATAACTTTGTGTAAAACACACGCTCCTAGATACCTTTATCTAATTCTAATTGGTTGGGATACCCATTCAAACTAGTCCCTTATATCTTATCCTAACTTTTCATCCAACCAGTTCCTACTTTTCCAACCATAATGCCCATATTTGGAGATATTGTGATGTGTTATTATGCCGTAGGCTCGTAATCTCCTCTAGTTTTCTAGTTTCTTCCACTAGATTCATCCATTCCATTTCTGAGGGAGGTCTCTGTTCCTTCCATTTTTTTGGTATCATAGCTATTGCTGCATGTAAGAGTGTTAACCCATCTGCTAGCATTTTGTCCCGACTGTCTGTATGGAACAATAATAACCCAATATTTGAATAATGTATCTCAAAGCCTGTTATTTCATTTATCCTATCAACCACATTTATCCAATATGGGATAATTCTCTGACATGTGAACCATATATGTTTATAAGTACCTTTTTCTGAATTACATCTCCAGCATTTCCCTGAGGATGCTGGAAAGATCCTATGACGTTTTCCAGAGTATAATACCACCTGGTAATCACTTTATACATCATTTCTCTTACTCGGGAGGCCCTGGAAGTTTTATGTGTATTTTTCATTGTTTTCCTCCTAACCTGTGGGGACAGCTCTATCTCCAATTCCTTTCCCACACATCAAAATGTTTATTATAGGATGGTTCCTTATTTGAAAGTAAGAGCTTATAAACTATAGATATATATCTAATCTTTGATTTATTTAGATCCAATATTTTTTCCCATGCCAACATTTCTAACTTATCCTGCTTTATATTTTGTGTATTAAAAAAATTCTGCAGTTGGTAATAGCACCACAAATGTCTCTGGTGGGAACCCCAGATTTCTTGGATATCCCTTAATGCAATCAATCTGCCATTCTCCAAAAAATCTACCATTCTTGATTCTCTCCCCTGGAACTGACCCCATCTCATGAAAGCTTTAAGTTCTAGACTTGGGGGAAAGTCCGGATTCAGCACGAGGGGTTGCAGCATCGGAAAAGAGGACATCAGGTTGTACTCTTTTCTATGTTTGTACCACAACGATAGTGTAGCCGATATTGCAGGGTGAGACACCATATCCTTAGGTATATTGGTTGAACATGACCATAACAAATTACTTAATGGAATATTGGACATATCCTGTTCTATTTCTATCCATTGTTTGCCCTCGCTTTTCATATACCAATGCTGGGTCCGTGCCAAATGTATTGATACATAATATAGATAGGTGTCCGGTATTGCCAAGCCCCCTCTATCTTTAGATACAGTAAGTCCATCATACTTACACCTAGGAGTTTTTTCCTTCCCATATGAATTTATTATATAATCCTTTTACCTTATCAAAAAATGATTTAGGAATCTTGATTGGAATTGTTTGCAAAAAATACAGTATTTGTGGCATTATAAACATTTTGATAGCCTGTATCCTCCCAAACCAGGTTAGACCTAATGTTTTCCATGAGCCCATTTGATCATTCACTTTTTTTGATAGTGGATTAAAGTTTGCCTGATACAGAGCTGCTGGATCATTAGTGATTTGAACCCCCAGATATTTAATCTTCTCCTGCGTCCAGCGAAAAGGGAAATTTATTTCTATTGCTGTTTTGGTTTCCTTTTTAAGATTAATATTTAAAGCTTCAGATTTACTCATATTCACTTTGAAATTTGAGACTTTACCAAATCTAGATAGCAAGAGTATTAGATTAGGAAGCGTTACTCTCGGTTTAGTCATAAACATTAGCAGGTCATCCGCAAAAGCTGCCATTTTATATTCCTTATTTTGAATTTTTAGGCCCGCTATATCTTTATCTTCTCTAATATGCGAGAGTAAGGTTTCCATCACCATCACGAATAGGATAGGGGATAGAGGACATCCCTGCCTCGTTCCATTCCTGATGCGAATCTGAGGGGATAAAATTCCATTGACTAACTCTAGCTGATGGCGCCTCATATAAGGCGAGGATTCTATTCATTATTATTTCCCCTAAACCAAACCCTTTTAATGTGTGCCGTAAAAATTCCCATGAAACCCTATCAAAAGCCTTTTTGGCATCTATACTAAGAATCATTGCTGGTATTTGTTTCTTTTTGGCATGATGAATTAGAGACAGAATTTTATAAAGTGTTGTCCTTCCCCTCTCTACCTGGAACAAAACCTGCTTGATCTGCGTTTATAATTTGACCAAGAATTTTTTTCAATCTATTGGCCAGTATTTTCGCAAAGATTTTATTTATTGGTATACTTTGTATAGTATCTGCTACCTCTTTATAGGAGATGGGATCCTCCAAGGACTGTCTCTGAGCCATGGATATTACCGGTAGTCTAGCCTCCTTTATAAATTTATCTATCTCACTAATTTTAGCAGGACTACCCGGTTGATTCAACCCATATAATGTTTGGTAGAATCGCTGGAAGCATTGCGCTATTTGTGGGGAGGTATAACACGTCTGCTGTTGCTTGTCCTTTACTGCTGTGATAAAGGAATTGGGTTGTAACCTTTTTACTATACTAGCGAAATACTTGGTACTTTTATCCCCTAGCTCATATGTCTTTTGTTTACATCTTAAATATGCTTTATAGGAATATTGATCTAATATAGATTTAAATTTTATCCTTTTCGTCTCTAACTTACTAAGTGTATCCTCTGCAATCGTTTGTTTATGTGTCTGTTCTAGTGCTGCAATTTCTTTTAACAGTTTATTTTGGAGCCTAGTGCAATTAGATGTCCTCACAGCACACACTTATGGGTTTCCCAAAGCGTAGCTGGGTTAGTGTCAGGTAAATCGGTTTCTAAAAAAATTTCCCGTAACATTCTCAGTAGTGAATTGTTAAGTTTCCAGTTAAATTCTGATTTAATAGTTCTTGGTAGCTGGAAACTTATCAATACTGGTGCATGATCTGACAAAGTGTTCTGCATTATTATTGCATCCTGACAGTAGTGTAGATGTCTTTGAGATGTAAAAATTCAATTCTAGAATAACATGCATAGGTTTTGGAATAATGTGAATAATCACTGTTGTGAATGTTAAAACATCTCCAAACATCTACCAATTGTAATTCGGAAAGGCATTTCTTCACTTTTTTCAAGCCTTTATAAGAGATATTACATTTTTTATTTGATGTATCTATTGTTGGATTAAGGGGCAAGTTTAAATCCCCTCCCATGTATATAATACCCTCAGCAAATTTATCCAATACCTGTATAAATTCACATATAAATTTGACTTGATCCTGATTAGGGGCATAAATGTTAGCAATAGTTATTATGGTTTCTGGCACTCTCCCCTTCAGTAGCACATATCTCCCTTCTGTATCCCTCAGCTGATCGATAACTCTAAAAGATATGTCCTTATGTATCATTATCATGACCCCCTTTGATTTTTTATCCTTATTATTACTAGTCACCACTAAAGGGTACTGTTTTATTTTCAGTTGAGGTAATTTCACTTCTTGGAAATGTGTCTCTTGCAATAATACAATTTTGGCCTTCAATCTCCTACATTCACCAAATATTTGGGCTCTTTTAATTGGGTTATTAATTCCATTTACATTATAGCTAATTATTTTTAATTCCATTAAATTCTAAGTATAAATTGGTCTGGTAACCTTCCATTTCTAATCCTGTTAGCCTAATGAGTTCCTTTGTTGCTAATCTCGGTTTCCTTTTTAACGAGTTGGGGTAGGGAGAGAGGAAGGAAAAGATAAAAAGAGGTACCCTAGGGACCCCTTGAACCTGCTCGGCCAAACCAGACATCTGTAGGGCCGTAGCCCTTCTCTGGTTATAATTTCTTTTGGCCATTATTTTCTTGGGGGGGAAGTTTCTATCAAGAGCCGGCTAGATTGTAAAGGGCCGATTTATACAGCTCTTACCTACCCCAGATAGTCCTTATTACTATGCTATGCATACAAAACAAAACAAACAAAGAACATGAGAAAATAAATAATAAATTATTATATTTTGCCTAGTAAAATGTGTGTACAATTTGAGAAGTGTGTATTTAAATATGTTTCTATAAACACTAGCGAACGACAGCATAAACATTAAAAAATACTTGCTGTGCTATCCTTAAAGTGGACCCGTCGCCCACACACAAAGATCTGTATAATAAAAAAGTTATTTTCAAATTAAACATCAAATCCAATTTCAAATGTTTATTAAAGCATTCATAGCTGTTTTAAGCTCATTTAAAAATCTCAGCTGTGAATCAAAAATTGTCTGCAACTCCTCTATGCCTTAGGCATAGAGGCGGGGCAGATAATTACTTTCACTTTCCATTCAGCACTTCCTAGATGTCACTGCTCCCCACACATTCCCCCAGTTCCCTTAACCATTTAATTGTGTAGCCAGGACATGGGGATAGACATCGGGTCCCCCATTCTGGTGCACAAACAAGATTCTGAGATGATACAAGGTTTGCCTTAATTAATAACAGTGTCCATAAAATGGCTCCTACCTGCTTGCTATAATTATGTATTCCCAGACTGAAGAAAACAAGATTCAAATAATTTATATAGTGTAATTAATGTTCATTTTGCTTGACTGATGTGATAAAATAGGATTTTGAATATTTTTTTGGGGTGACGGGCCCACTTTAAAGCCGACCTGTCACCCAGACATAAAAAGCTGTATAATAAAAGTCCTTTGCAAGTTAAATATGAAATCCAACATTTTTTTATTAAAACATCCATACCTGTTTAGACTTGTTTAAAAAATCTCAGCTATCAATCATGTAATACTTGCCCCGCCTCTATGCCTAAGGCGTCTCTTTTTTGGGTGCCTGGATGCGCACTTGTGCAAAATAAAACGTTTTCTGAAGTTTTCTGTACTGTGCATCAGCAGTTCTAGTACTGGTCCAGGGAACAAAAGAAGATGGTGGCATGGCACTAAGCAAACAGTACTCTGGGCTGGTACATATTGGAGAAGATGAACACCAGGTGGCAAATAAACTACAAGATTCCCAGAGGAAGAGTCTCTACCCCTACAACGCTGATAAAGCATTTGGCATAATTTTGCCAGTAAAGGTCAGTCCTGTGCTACTGACAGCAACAGGCAAGAGCTTACTTTATAAGCAAATATTAATAGCAAGACTGCTTTTTTTGTGTACTCTGGAAATAGGTATAAAAATATGTTTGTTTCCCCTTTAAAGAAAAACATGACTTGTTCACTGTGACTCTTTTTGTGTTTTTGTTGTAAACAAAAGATAAACCCAGACAATGACACATCACACATGGTGCCAATTGCTGCCTTTGTTTTGTCCCAGCTACAAAATGTTTTTTTTTTTTTAATAGCATTTAGAACTGCACAACACTCTCATAGCTGATCAAGTCGATTTTTATTGAAATAATCTGAGGGATACTTTATCTTCATCTTGACATGAGCATGATGATAAAATAGGGTCAGTCCTAAAAACTTGATTTATACCAGTTCTTATGAAGCACACAATGACCTCAAGAGACCAGTGTTCCAGCAAACACTTTCTTGTTAGTACACTGTTCTGACATACCTGATCCTAGCCCAGCCCTGACATACCTGAAAATAAAACGGTTTATAAAGAATATAAGTGTCATATCCTGAATACAACAGTGCCGCCTGCTTTCCCAAGATCTAGCTGTACTACACATACCAGGGGCATCCAATTCCAGCAAACCGGACCCAGAGGGTAGATAGTGTTCCCCAGGAAGCTGCCCAGGGCCAACAGACAGACAAACACACACCTCTGTGCCACTAGACTAGCTCATAGTGACTGACAGATGCCAGGCTGCATCTTGGCTTTCTTTTTACCTTTCTAAACAATCATTCACTGTCTCCTATGATAACAAAACCTCTTTGCTTATTCTACTTAAAGTGGGGGTGCCGCAAGGCTCTGTACTTGGTCCTCTGTTGTTCTCTCTATACACTCTATCTTTGCAAGATCTCATCCCATCATTGGCTTTAATTATCATCTGTATGCGGATGATACCCAAATATATTTATCCACTCCTTCATTTACAGCTGAAATAGAGGCTCAAATCTCTTAAGTGCCTCCTAGCCATCTCAAATTGGATGAACCAGCGCCACCTCAAACTCAACCTAACAAAAATTGAACCACTCATCTTTCCACCTAAGGCTGGTCCTACTCCCCTTTTTAATATCTCTATTGATAGCATGCTAATTAACCCTGCCAACTCAGCACGGTGTCTGGGGCTAATCTTTTTCTTATGCAATATTGCCAAAATCCGTACCTTCCTTTCACCTGCTACGGCCAAGACGCTCAAGCATGTTCTCATCCTATCCAGACTACATTACTGTAACCTTCTACTAGCTGGTCTCCCTAAAGGTGGCCATACACGGGCCGATAAAAATTGCCATGTGTGGGGCCCTCTGACGGGCTTACCCGATCGATATCTGGCTAAAAGTCTGCCAGACGTTGATCTGAAGGGACTAAAAATCCTGTCGGATCACAGCCGCATCTGTTTGACTTTTAATTTTAGCAGGCTCGAGACACAGATAAGCAATTCAGGGAGATTAGTCGCCCCAAAGAATGGGCGATTAGTCAACTGGCGACAAATCTCCCTGAATCTTCCCGTGTGGACCAGCCCTAAAACAAAGAATAACTTATAAACTCCTCCTCATAACTTTTAAAGCCCTTCATTCCTCTGCACCTAACTACATCTCATCTCGTTCCTCTACATGTTCCGGGCCAAAACAGCCGCTCCTCTCAGAGCAACCGCTTGGTTGTACTACCACTGCTGCTGTTTTCAGTATCAACCCCTTCTCTCTTGTCACTCCTTATATTTGGAATGCCATTCCTGAATCTCTGCGGGAAGAATCCTCCTTCTGTGTTTTTAAAATGAAATTCAAAGGCTACCTCTGGGAGCACCTGGATAACACCTGAGCTGGGAAATGGCACTTACATTACAGTGTAACAAACTGTAACCTACAGCACTTTAATACCTCTCTGAATTGTGCCTGTAACTTACCCTCCTATTTAGACTGTAAGCCCTATGGGGTAGGGTCCTGCAGCCTTTTGTCTCTTTGACTCGAGCAGTATTGTTATTATATTTATGTGAATTGTATTTCTAATAATGCACTTGTTACTTTTCATTTCAATGGCCCCTTGTTTGTTACTACTAATTTATTGTTTTGCTGTACAGTGCTTTGTCCCCAAGGAGCTCTATACAAATAAAAATATACATGGCTAACAGCAGAACGCCTTAGGGGTGGGCAGACTGCAGCAGCATCCAACGATTGCATGCTGGGAACTGTAGTTCTGCAACATCTACACAACAGAAGGTTACCGACGTCTGGGTGAAGAGAACTAACGTGCATACCTACCCACGTGTACACACACACACAAACATATCGCACACATAACGCAAGCTGCGCGTAGCTTAATGTAAACATATAAACCACCAGGCCCAGGTGTCGCGTCATAACACAGAAAAGATGGACTGCAACGTCCCGGGATAATTATACAAAAATAAAAACTTACTGGGCATTTTAAAAGTAAGTTACCTGTTACCGTCAGCCGCCGTATCCCTACCCACGGGCTCAGTACCGCTCCCACTCCGCCTATCGAACACAACACTGCAGAGTGACAACCAAGCCCTACGGTGCAGAGTAGGGCGGAGCCAGACCTGACAAGATGCGATGTAGCCAATGACAAATTCAGAGGAGTCAATAACCCCCATCTGCGTCACTGATTACTAGGAAGGTTCTCCAGTAGCAATCAAGTAGGTGGGCCCGGGCACCACCCCTTCACAAATGTGCCTATCAGCTTTACGCATTCTAGTGACGCTCTGTAAGAAGCAATCATTGCAGTCCAATAACAAGTTTGGGTTCTTTGAGTGACAAGCACTAAAGCCAACAGAATTTTCTATTGCGCCGATGCTTTACCTCAGGGACACAGTCCACTCTGCATTTAGGAAACTCCTGTAGCAAAGAGGAAGCAATTTATAAACGACTTAAATGGGAGGGATTGCTGGCTGTGTAAGCCAACTGGCAGTTGGGAACGCCTCAGAGGCCTGCTTCCGATTACGAATAACAAGTGGTTTGGCGAACGATAGTTTTACTCTTTCTGGAGACTGGAGGAGGTGTTGGTGTTAGGGCCACCATTAGAAATAATGGGCCCAGCCCACCCTGGCGCCCAAGCCCCACCTATGATCCCACCCACTCCACATCACAGTTAAAAGACCACACAGACATCAGTGCTAAAACAGTAATCCCTCCACAAAGAAAACTTATAAAAAGCTATTGGTCAGGGCCCCCCTTACAAGTAAAAAAAAAATTGGGCCCCATAAAATATATTTTTTAAAAATTGGTGGCAGGGACCTATAGAGTATTAAAATAAAACATTGGTGGTCAGGGGATTTAAAAAAAAAACAACAACATTGGTATCAGTAGAATTGAACTTTTGGCTTCAGGATTCGGTGTAAGCTCATTGAGTCTTTCCGCCGCTTCAAGACTTCGGATGGAGCGGCACGGCTTCAGCGCTCGTAAGGGGGGCCCGGCTCTTTGAAAACTGCAGCACTGCCAGGCCCCCCTTCAGCCCTGGGCCCGAGACACTTGTCCCCCCCCCCCCCCCCCCCCCCCCCCCCGATGGCGTCCCTGGTTGGTATATAGATACTTTGGGCACGGTCACGAGTGCGCACGTGAGGGAATGAAAGCACATAGGAGCGGCGGTTCAATCATCTTTAGCATTGTGCATTTTCCTTTTGTAATAGGGAATGTGGAGCTGTTTAAA
This sequence comes from Xenopus borealis, assembly GCA_024363595.1. Lineage (NCBI taxonomy): Eukaryota > Metazoa > Chordata > Amphibia > Anura > Pipidae > Xenopus > Xenopus borealis. Next base: position 126,709,759 of record CM044434.1, read on the forward strand.
CAGCTGCGATATCCGTGTTTCCATCTGTGTTTACTTCTCACTTCCTTGTTCCTGGAACTATTTTCAACACTCCATATCCATGTGCTAATGGAGTGATATCATGGGGATCCGATCCATTGAACTGCAGTGAAGGTTTCTGCTGGGGCTGGGGGGCAAGTGTTACAAATTAACACTGCTGCTCCTTCGGAATCTGCCTCTCAGGATCCGTATTTACCTCTACCTTTGTCACCGCTCCTAATGCTGGGAACCTTATCTTATGGGATCCAAGAATTACAAGTTAGTGGCGCCTTTCGTGACAATGAGAACCCTGACATTGCACTAAACATTCCAACCAACTATCCCTTTAGCTAAAGAATCATTGAAATCTAATATTTTAAAGGGGACCTATAACATACATTTTCACAATGCATCAAACCATGCAAAATAATGTAAAATAGAAGAAATTGTTTTTATTTTAATACCTTTTAGGTCAGACATTTCTGACACTTTGCAATGTCCTGTCCAGAACTCTCCAGTATTGGCTCCAGTATCTTACTCAGGAGCCGACAGCACTTGGCCAAGTCGACCCGGCTTGCAACAGCGGTCCTACATCGTGCTCGATCCCCCCCAATAATAGTGTGAACATGCAGGAGGGGATTGGAGGCAGGGCTAGAATGCTGAAAGGAAGGGAGGCAGAGGAAAGGAGGGAGGATGAGTGAGAAAATTAGAGCAAAGAAGGGGAAGGTGAGCATCAAAGGGAAGGAGGGAGGGAGAAAGGGTAGGAAGAGCGTCAGAGGGAAAGAGGGAGAAAGGGTAGGGAGAGCGT